>CANUEZ040000183.1:7200000-7800000 GCA_948099385.1 Fasciola hepatica
TGATGGCCCAATATAGAAAGTCCCCAAGCATTCTTAGGGCAAGTGGTCAGGTTTCACAACCACAGAGTAAAACCACGTACCGTGGAATGATCCCACGCTTAGGTCGTCAACAACAGTCGCATGCCGTGCAGACGCCACTTGTTGTTAGGTGACGAAAGCAGTTGATATTCCCGATAATTGCGATCTGATTTCTTCATCACAAACTCCAGTGGTGATGCAGTTCTTTATCTACCTGAAGCCATCGGCTAGTGCTAGCTTTCGATAAGTTCTTCCATGCCCTGGTCTTCATGCATACCTTCTCTGGCTTCTCCAGCTGTGCAATAGGCTCGTTTTCCGTTTCTCTTTTCCTTGTACAACTCGTAAACACATCTGAAGACTGCCATCATACTAGGTGTATAACTTCATCCTCTTGCTTATCACCTATCAAACGAATCAAAGACCACCCACTTGATTGACAGACCAACGTATTCGTTCCTTTTCGTGAGAATCAACCGTGGTCCGTCACCTGATCACCAATGACCCAATACATGTTACTTATGTACCAAACCATTGTTGCATCGATCCACTGATGACTACGTCCGACCGGCTGTCTGTCTTCACTCTTCCCTATCTCCGTTGTTCGTTCATCCATTTTGTTGCTCACATGTCTCCATCCAATTTGACTGGTGCGTCTCCTTTGGTTGGTCGTCATTCTTCTTTGATCGGTTCTTTTTTTGTTCGACCGTGTCAGCCATCCATGAGATTGCATTATTGATTAGCTCATCATAGTGCGCTGACTGGCTGATCGGTCTCAGGCTGGCTTGGGTGCATTTTCTGGAGTCAACTGTACGTTTGGTTTACACGTTTCCCAGCTGATTTATCGCAGTTTACCTCTATCTGTACTCTGCGGGAGTAACTTGGACGATACCTGTTTACATTCCAGTATAATGTATTTGTTTATTTCGTCCTATGTTCGTTTCGTTGGTCCGCCGTCTGTCCCTTTTGGTTCTACTGACCTTTCGCTGGAGTCAATGCCTGGTCATCGCGCCCACTCAAATGTTCACTGTAGGTTGCCTTTCTGGTGTACTAAGATGTTGCATGTGCAGGATCAATTCCAATCGATTCAATACTGTCTGTTTGTTGTTCAATAAATGTTTCTATCTGTCCCCGTGTTGCTGTCTCTGAGCTGCGCTGAGTCACTCGAGATTACGTGCATTCGAGAGGCATGCTCCGCAGCATTACGGAATTCTACACCAAATTAATCTCCAGTGTGCAGTGGACAACCCACCACCGAACAGTTACATCGTTTTCTCCATATTTTAATTTTTATTCTTCCAAGCTTTCGTTGACAGGCCCGTTACCTGTGGTCTTTCATCAGAAGTCCCGAACAAAGGCAGCTAAACACTCCATTCAGGTCTCTACTCCAAGGGGTCGGACCGAAACCTTTTCGCTTTCTTCTCTACCATTACGCTAAAATCGCAATCGACCGTATTTCTTGTTCCCACGTACCTTCAGAAGTTAATTCTTCAAAATTAAGATAATTAGACTGGGCCGGACGTGGACATTATCCCTCTCCAAAAACTCTTACTACAGTGTTTTTAGTTCAGCTCAGTTCTTTTGGCCAAAACCGACAATGCTTGGACACATGGCCTGGGTTCATCAAATAGCTGGTAGGAGGGGAAACTTGTCAGTCTCATGAAATTGTACTACTCAACTACGCGTGCAAGAATACGATTTTTACGGAGAACAATCCAGCGAATTCTTCCTTTATTCCGGTGTCCGATAGGGTTACCCGGTGTTGCCAGTCCCATTCAACTACGCTATCGACTAGATAATGCGGCAACCGCTCATCGATTACCCGAGTGTACAGCTAAGCTCCGACTTTTCTTAGCTGATTTGGAATTCATGGACGAAATTGTTATCCTAGAAAGCAGTCCAACTATCCTACAAAAAACCACGGGACTAGAAGTCAATACATCAAAGACTAATATCTTCTCGACATGCGTTGCACAGTCCACACAACCAATGTACGTCAACGGCGAGCTAATTGAGCATATGTTTGCATTCAAATACCTTGGCTCCACAATACTCCCAAATGGCTAATCCCAGGACGAAATTAAAGTGTGAAATCCGCATCTCCCAAGCCACCATCCGCCCCGCATTGACCTACGGTTGCGTACGTGACCATCACGCATCGAGGAAATAAGAAATATGGAAGCATCTAATCACCGATGTCTGCGAACGATCCACAAAGTAACCTGGCACGATAAGATATCAAACGATACGATTAGAAAACGCTGCTTCCACAACGGAAAGTTGTCGGTATTCTTCCAACGACGACGTTTGCAATGGTTCGGACACATCCGGTGACGCCCAAGCACCGAGATCTCAAAACAGTGTCTGTCACCCGTTCCCTGCTAAGGTTGGCGCTACCGCCTTGGAGGACAACTGGAAACATAAATCAGCAGTGTCAAGTGGGACATTGAGTGATGAGGACTCGTCTGTTTACGGTGCTCGTCTCTGAAACTAAAATTGGATCTCCCTGTGTTCTGTGGTAAGGCGCAATCCACGCCATCCATGAAGCCGGCTCATCCTCTCATAGGAGATTGTCGCATAAAAGTAAGGGTCGGTGGATCTCGTAAATCACGACCTCCTCACCTCATAGGTCTTAATCAGTTAAGTCCCTGGTTCAGTTTTTCATTCCTCTTCATCATGTCACGGGTTGACAACCTCAACCAGTCGTTCAGCGGCTAAATACATCGAACAGCAATGCATACCAACAGGGTCTATCTAACCCGTTTAGACTGGGCCCATGCTTCAGGGGCTGAAATCCGGTCCTCTATGCCTAACGTCAGCATCGCTGATAAGATGTTAACACCATATTCGAGCGATACTGCGAAAACAACAACACTTAGCTACCGACAGTCTTTGTGTATCTTCTACCCGTACCGGTCATGTTTCAAACCCGTATGGGATAGAACAAACTACCGCAATCCACTCCTAACCCTTGATGGAAAAAACGGATACCATTCCGGCAGAACGCGTGGCTCGATTGGTAAAAGACGAATGCGTCGTTTGTATCCGCGACGACATTTCGTGTGAAATCCGACATCTAGGTGAGATGCAGTTACCCAAGTAACAAAACTCGTCTACTTCAGTTAAGGCTTCTTCCGATAGGATGAGATCTGGTATAGGGATAACCCGACTTTGTAGCAGCAGCTGACGATCTTGGGATAAAGAACGCCTCATAAACATCGACACACCGTTATTTAAACAACCTAGAATAGACTGAAACTTACTTGAATAGTGTCTACAGGGCATGACATCTAACCATATTTTGCTGTAATCCACATTTTATGCAGTAAACTGCAGTAGTGAGTATGGAGGAAGTACATTTATCTATCACTGAAATGATCATAACTGATTAAGATTGAACCCGACCTGCTGCGGCTGATCTATTTCACTTTGCTGAATCGAGTAACTGTTCATATACAACAGACCGAATTCCCGATTGGTACACACGTGAAGGAAGACCCACGTGTAGAGAAACAACAATGAAATAGGAAAACGCATCACAACCAAGATGTCCGAGGTGGTCCTGAAAAGGACCGACAGTGTGCGATCTCATGATCCGAATTCTTCTTTGATGGGTGTAGAGGATGATACCACACTACATTCCTTTCTTACACGTCCCGAATCCGGATGAGATTCGAAATTGCGAGCGGGAATAGGAAATGGGAATTTTGCATCCGGATGGTCACATACATTTCTCACGGCGGAGATCATGTTACTGTTTTTGGGTCCGACTAAAAATATATGCTTTACAATACAAATGATCAAACCAAGGCATTTGGCAGATTCCTCCGTGCGCAAGCGTATATATATATACTCAGCCGATCCTACCCAAAATGGAGCCCAAAGTGGCAGAGTTATCGCTGGGATATAACTCAGACGTGAGGTCGGACGGCTTGAATGTCGTGTGACGTTTCACAAACGATTGTCACCTTTAGCTCCTGTCTAACTGAAATGTAAATGAAACAACTGAAATAAACTTGAAGATGGTAAAGTATTAAAAAAACGTTCTGTCCCGCATGTTTGTTGTCTCTCCTATTACAACGGTTCTGTGCCCTGTACTTCATCGTTTCACTAGTGCAAGCACCTCACCCACCATTAGGAGAGTGGGCACAGAATGCGGCCGTTGTGCTACAATCCCTATGCGTCTCAATACCTGATGTTGATCGTAGCTCAAGTTGGTGCTTTTCAATAGCTTCTGATCGCTGACCTTGTCGTTTAGGTCGCAAACGTTTCATCAACAATGGAGGTGGAATCGTCAGGGCGCGACAGCTCAGTTGGTGCAGCATCTGCCCGGAAGGTCACCGGCTTTATCCCGGCTCGCAACAACGTTTACAACCTGACGATGTCATCTCGATCGGTGATGAAAGGTTTGCGACCGAAACACCAAGCTCAGTGATTACGAGCTGTTGAAAATCCCCATGTATAGTCAGCATAAGTGCACACAAGTTCCCCGTGAGCTTGACACCATAACAAGATCAGTAAAACGTTCACGTGCAAGAAAATCAGTTTCTCAGTGGATGCATGTGAAATTCGACATTCGCAGTTTTCACAGATTTTCCTGAGTACGGAACGGTCTATTAGAGAATTCGGTCGTTATTCTTAAAGTTCCAGATTCATGAGTTACGCACTGGGTACGGTGAGAACGTCATTCGTAAACCAGAGGACAAAGAGTTTGGGAATAAAAGAACACCGATGGTCGTGGCGTACGGCCATATGCCCCAAGGTCGCTTCTCATTGAGTGGGTGAATTTCCTGGATCTCACGCAAGAAGCCTGGTCTTTTCGAAAATCTTTGCGCCTTTCGTTCGTAGCGGTCAGGCTTCTGAGCCTCACAGAGCATCCGATACCACTGCTGCCGCGGCAGCTCACACATGACTCCTGACGGAAAAATGGATGTTGTGTTGAAGCAACATGAATTTACGACAGCATTGACGAATCTAGCACTGAACAATGTCAGTGGTAGTACATTATCAAATCACTCGGACTTTCGGATCTGATCTTCCGAATTTGCCAAGTTGGATAAACACCGATGATTATTATCCATAAACCTTAAATTAACATCAACGCTTTTTCATGGAGAGTTTACGGCTTTGTATTGCGATTGTAGATGAAAGGGTATAACCTGTGGCCTTGAAGGCCCACTGTACTGCTTAACGAAAATCGGCTATCTGAACGGAGATTCGGAGTGGAGTATCACATAAAAGTCCCACAGGCCACGAGTGGTAACCGGGCGGGGTGACTGTGAATTACTGTTCGGCCTTCCAAAGCTGGCTGTAGTTCCATCTGACATACACCAACTCTGGTCGCTTATGAATAATGCTTTGCATTCCGATGGCCTGGTAAGTTGCGGCCTGTCTCATCGTGCCTTAAGACCATGGGTTTCGGCTAAATCCCTGTGCCTTCTCGACGCACACCAGTCGATACCGGATGGAAGCGAGTATAACGAAAATCCTCTCGTTCTGAGACGTGCACTTAACGCGAGTCTTTGTAGGGACCGCAAAATCTGGTGCCCGCAACGCGCCGCTATTCCCATAAGACATTCTGTATCATTCGTGTCACCGGTAGGAAACTATCAGGTGTGAGTGAAACAATCTGTGAGGCTAACGGTTCGCCAATTCGTAATCAGGAGCGGCGTCTCAAACACTGGGCGGAGCAATTTCAGACTAAGTTCAGCTGGCCTTCAGTGTCGGCCCCTCCTGCAGCTCTTTCGGCACACGTCTAGTGGTGCGTTTTGACAAATCGACCTACCGAAGGGCAGGTTTGAAAGGGAATCCAGGCCTTAGGATGTCACAAAACGCTAGGCTCTGATGGCCTTCCCCCAGCCCTATTTAAAGATGGCGAAGTGAAGCTCGTCAGTGAACTTTGCGTTTTGTTCACAAAAGTTTGGAATTCTGAGCAGGCTCCTTCGTAGGGGGGAATCGGTTGCCGTTCCCATCTTCAAGGACTCGTTCAGTGACTGTGCTAACCATAGGGGTGTAAGTCATATCCCAACACTGTCGAAGGTGCTTGCGCCTGACATACTTTGCAGGTTGTACCAAAAGCGTGAAGAGCAGACTCACAACGAGCAAGTTGGGTTCCGTGCCGATCGTGGATGTATCGATCAAATCTTCACCCTCCCGCAGCTGATAGAGTACTGTCAAACCTTCTAAAAAGGCGAGAGTCATTGCGTTCCTGGACATTCGAGCGGCCTTTTACTCAATCGACAGGACTGCACTACAGAACTGTTTGCAGAGAAATGGAGTGCTGGATAAGCATGTATCAGTCCCCAAGAAGTTATATCGTCACACCTCAGGTCGGATAAGAGCATGCGGCCAGCTTTCATCCCTCTTTTCTTTCTCCAGTGGAGTTCGACAAGGTGGCCCTATATCCGCTTTTGTCTTCAACTTTAACATAGAGCATGTTATACGGAGAGCTTTTTCGGATCTTCCAAACGTCGGAGTCGAACCCCTCCCATAGAAGAGTTTTTGACTTAGAATATACCGATAATATCATCTTGCTGAGTGCTAATGCACAAGTAATACAACATGCTTTGGACTGTTTAGAGACTGAGATATCCAAATATAGTATGCACTTTGCGCCTTCCAAATGCAAAGCGCTTTTGCGAGATTAGCAGGAGCCTGTGCATGTACCCACCCTTTATGGTGATCAGCTAGGGTTAGTCGACAACTTTAAGTACCTTAGGAGCTTGATAACAGTTGGAACTGGTGTTGGGGAGGAGATCAATTCGCGCATAGCGAGAGCTAGAGCAGCTTTCGCAAACCTGTGATACCTGTGGCCTCTCCGTGACATCCGGCTCTCTTTTAAGGGACGGGTGTACGTCGCCGCGATTCGTAGTGTTTTACTTAACGGTTGCGAGACCTGGCCACTTCGCATTTAGGATGCTCGGCGTCTTTTTGTGTTTGACAACTAATGTTTGCGAAGTATTGCTCGCGTTTGGTGGGAACATCGAGTAATGACGAGGTCCATCGTCGTGTGTTGGGCACGGATAGCTGCCCTCTCAACGAAGTGATCACTCTACACCGCCTCCGGTGGTTCGGTCATGTTTCATGAAAGATTGCCCATCGCCTACCTTTCCGTGTCTTATTCGTACGTGCTGGGAAAGGTTCGAGGAAGCGAAGCGACGAACAGGCCATGACTGGGAGTAGAGGTATGAAAAATCTAGCTTCAGCATTGGTTTTAGTTGGCGCTTCCCGCCTCTCTGGTTGGGGCCCAAGGGATGAGGATTGTTACCGATTAGAGACGTTGAAAAACGTGGCTCAAGATAAAAGTCAGTGGTGCGAATGCTGCACGGTGTCTGTCTGTCGAACTCTCGTGCCCCGTCATCACAAAAATGTCATTCCGACAAACAAAATGACGAAAAAAACATCAAGAAGTGTACGGTGAAAAGCAAAATATCAGCATTTTTCCCCTCTCTCTCGCTCTCACTAACTGTCCGTTCTATTGTATTGTACGCCCCTTCCCCTAATTTGTAATTGTCATTGTTGCGTTGGTACCTTGGTTGATCTCAAGCCGATGTGAATGCACATTATATATATATATATATATATATATATATATATATATATATTTATATATTTATATATACATATAATAACACTACCGAAAAATCCGGAGATGGCCGGATTCGAACCTTCGACCTCTAACGTGGTAAGTAAACGCCCTAAACCACTGGACCATCGCAAATGCAACATGACATCTGGCTTTCTACTTCGGAATATGGTAGAGATGAAATTCAATCAGTCAGCTAGTTTGCTAGTTAGTCAACCGGTTGATTGATTGACAGTCCAACTGATCCATACGATAAGCGATGAGGAAAGGTGTCCTAATGTGTTTGCTAGTGGTGTTGTACCTCGGAAAGTTCTTCGTACTGTAGCAATCATCGGAGGCAAACTTTCCCCATGATGGAATTGGAAACGGAGGCCAATATTGTATTACTGAACAGTTTACCTCCGGGATAATTTCTTTTTATCCTAATTGGTGCTTATTGGCCAAACAGAGGCAGTGTGATCCACCCGGAAACCTCCAGCATCATTCTTGTAAAGGGCCTTGATAAAAGCGCCCATCACGTAATCGGACCTCGGAACACACCTCAAACCGAGTTCAACGTGATTTTTCCAAGTCGGGATCCCCACAGCCGCCTAAAACATCGGAGATTTCATCATGACACAATACTAGATTGACCAGGACACAAACCTTGCCTTGACCTATTGTAATAACAGTGTACCGTTCTGTAGTAGACATCGATGGAAACAAATGATGCAATGATAATGGCAGAAAAAAACTGATCAAACTCACGATACGGTGTTCGACCTAATCCGTCCAGTGATTCTTTGCCCGCGAAATCCGATTCGGCCTGCACCAGATTGATCGTTGACGCGTGAAGTAAGACCCGCGTGGCTCCCAGTGAGAGCTGTGTAGCGGCCAGGTGTAATGGAGTCGCACCGTCTGCCATACGAGATCGGGCTTCGAGTTGTGCACCACGTCGGATCAACAGCTCTACAAGCATTGGACAGTCAAAATAGGCCGCGTAATGTAATGCTGTCATGTCAGTCCATCGACAACGCGCCTCCAAATTCGCCCCGTTGTCCAGAAGAAACTCAGCAATTCTGTTTGTGAAAAAAGAGTAGAACGACTGTGATGAGACATAACTACAGGAATTCCCCGTTATCCGATTGCACCGCTATTTATGTTCATCTTTAAAACAACACTCGCAATGGAATTATCCTTCCCTGTTGTAGTATTCGGCTTAAATGGTTACATGCACGAAACGAAGTAAACTCGTGTACACACGTATGCCACTCGGACAATCGATCAACGATTTTTCTCTCACACGCGTCCACAGTGTTCACATATAACCATGCTTCAGTCCGGGCAGTGATGGTTGATCCATCTCGCTATACGTCGGTTGGCTTTGATTAGCCTCAGTCGAACGATTACTTGGCTTGTTCGCAAAAGCGCATTTAACTCCGCTCATTTAGTGGCTTGCCAAACCGCCTGCTTGCTAGCTTACTCAATAGCCACAGCCGAGTTTTGTGATCACGTGTGTTGTGTTCGTAATCAGCAGCAGCAGAACACGCAATTGTTGAACTTCATTTATTTGTGAGAACGCAAATGCAACCAGATCGCAGTCGATGAGTAACCGCGAGAAAGCAAGTGGAAGAGCTCAGGTACATGCGCTTTCAAGCGCAAGAAAAGCCAATCGATGCACAGCAAGATCGATCAGTTAATGCTGTCCGCGCTGAATTATGCCTAAAGATCAATACAGAAGGGCGTATTAATTGATTTTCCGCGTAGTATGCGTGTCTTTAACCGGACAACAACAACGTAATTACAAATACTACCGCTGAGTATGCAGACAACTGTTCTTGGATCGGGCATTCATACCTGTGGTGGTCGAGTGGTTTAGAGCGTTTGCTTACCACCTCGTAGGTCAGAAGTTCGAATCCCCGCCATCACCGGTTACTTTGCTAGTAGACAGTAACCCACTGTCGTCCAGATCGTTAAAACAAATGACCTATTGTGATCTTATGAGGTACTCCGCTCCAAGCTTCAGGGTCTGGTGACCGGTAATCCCTAATACTGCAGTGGGCTTATGGTCATGGGGTATATACCCCTTCAATTGCACTCATGCGCAAACATGCAATCAAAAAAATGGGACTTCATTCTAATTTTTGCACAATCACGACATTGGGGTCTCCCTGAAATATGATGCATCTTTGGAATGGAAAGCAAATGCCAGCCCAGATAAACCTGAAGCCAACTTTTAAGGCACACGAAATCATGCAGCTCGCTGCCGCACCTATTTACTAGAACCTTGTCGTTCATCATTCCAAGTCCCAAAGCTACAGTTCCCGGTTTTCCCCAAATAGTTCTACAGATCTTTTTTGCTGCGATGGTAGCCTATTTTACTGTACTCATGAACAACAGTGTATTAAAACACAAATGTGAAACTGAATAATTACAAGTAGAAGTGAGTTACTCACAAACCCGATACAGAAAGATAAAAACACCTCCAATACAGTCAGTTCATCATTCTTCCATGCCATCGAGAAACACCGTTACACATCTTCAAACCATTGCTAACATTAAGGTCAAAATGCAATGCCTTGGTTTCGGTTGTGACCTCACGGCTTTACTGGATCGGAAATGAAATAAATTCAAGTAAAACGGGGAAATAAACAAGAAGAAATAGGAGTGAAAGTCATGTAGACAAACATACAGACCGAGTGCAACTACCTTACACATCACGACGTTTGATCTTGCCGCTTAATGAATCTAACTATTCGGCAGGCAGACCTCATGAATCTCGACCGGGGAGCCCAATGCGTTCCACATGGGAAATTAAACTAGTTGGAGTTTTGATATCTTTTCGCCATATCATGAACAGCCGATCACAACCTAGACTCCCCAATTGTTGCCTACATTAAAGAACAATAAACACCGAGGAAATCTGTCTGGAATTCTGACATGTGCTTCAGTCACAATAACCTGTTCAAAGTGAGCGCTCAGTCCACAGACTGATCTCCGACTCCGAATACCCCAACGTCAACATTGATATGTTTGATGCTCCCGTCACAATGAAGCAATGCTGTAATCGAAGACTGGCCTGACAGCTTTTTGACGGACAAATGCAGCTGCTGCATCGACCATACAGATGCGGTGCTGTGTCCGTGTAAATAGTTAATCAATAAATAAGAAACATCGCAGAGCATCGGCTTCCACAGTTTCTGTCATTGGTGAGCAGTGAAGTACACCTACCGGCATGCAGACTCTTCGTCTCCCAGAGCACCGGACTTTGCGGAGAAATGTAACAAAGTCATATCTGTCAATCCATCCCGATCATCTACATGAGCGCCACGACGTAGAATCTGAAAGAATGCGCATAGATGGTAGTGTACCAATAAATCACAAGCAGTTTCTAGAGAAAATAGGTATAAGAAACGTTGTCAGAATCACAGGGAGCAAAACAAAATAGAAGAATTCGTCTGTAAGCAAACTGCAGAGCTTGGTTACTGTGTGCCTATGACTAGTAGGTTAGATGTGTGTAATACGATTCATGCCTTCGTTGTACTTAGGCCCCTACAGAGAATTCATCGATCACAGCAGTCGATCGCTGTGTGGGCAACGGGTTGTTACGGTTCAAAGCCAGCGATGGAACGGTATTATATCATGTAGCGTGCACGTTCAACAAAAAACTGAGAGCTAGCCCGGATATTCTAGTGGTTACGTGTTCGGCTCACAATCGTTCAGCTTGGGTTCGAGTCCTAATGGGGTCTTGGTGGATGTGCACTAATGATGATTTCAAACAATTGTATACACTGTATAATCGCTTGAGCATACTTTTTAGCCAAAAAAGTTACAGAGCAAAATAGGATTTCATTCTAGACAGAATGTCACCCTTGATTGTCAGAACACGTGCTGGGAACGGAACAACAGAATTTCTGTACAAAGATAATCCGCAGGGAAGTTGTTTCTACCTAGACCGGGTTGATGCGTGGGATTGACAAAGAATAAGATCAAATTGGAATTGGTGCGAAGTATCAGAAAGGACTTTCAGTGAAAACGCAATGGACCCTGTTATGTGGCTAGTGCATAGCCCCAAGATTACTTTATTTAAAGTTACACAAAGATGAAACAGCTGTACAGTGCCTGCATGGGTTTCAATGGTGAGTTGAGCGTTCAAACCACATGGTGAAATTATACAAGTAGTATGTGATAACCCACTACACTACTACAGCTGACGATTTCACTCCAACTGATTAGCAGCACCATTACCGCCCAGTCTGAAATCTGAATCTGACTGGTTGGGGCATGATTCACCGTTAGAGCACATACGGTCTCACCTGGATTACACATGATTCCAACTGAATCAGTTCCACTCAGAAGGCGGCAGAACAGCAGTGGGAGGAAGTAAACCAACCACAACCGGATATTGAATCAATAAATGAAGGCGGGTTAAACAAACAGAGGCTTCAGCAGACAAGCACACAGCACGGTACTGATAAGCAACTAGCGTTCACGGGCACAGAAAAAAGTTGGAGGCAGACTGAAGCCAATGGACGAAGGTTAAGAACCAGCGAAAAGGAACGCAGCAATCGGGTTAAAAGCCGGACAGTTATGCGTAAGCAACAGGTGACAGGGATCGGCGAGCAGGGTGAACCGTGGAGCCAAGCAGAGGAGCGGACATATATTTCGAAAGAGAACAGAAAACGGGAAGATATGAGAGCACGATGGGCCAAAGTTAGTCACCGGTGAATAGATGGGGCAGATGATTTAAAGCAGTATAGGTAACATAATAGCACGACTACGGGTGCGTATTTGTTGCTGTGACTAGTTGGCCAACGTTACATCATAGGTTCCTTGAAAGGGAAAATCAACACAACCATTTCATGCAGCATAGTGGGATCTTTTTTTCGGACTAGTCCTCTTTGACGAGGGGAAGAAAAAAAAGGTGTACACATTCAACTGCACAGCTTGAAAGCAGGTAAAATTGCAGCAATCCCCGGGAGTGCATACCTCATCCACAATTGTGATCAGTTGCAGCTGAGCATACGGAGTCCATTGACGTAATACGGCAAACAAATGCGCAATTGTGATCTCAGGTGAACTGACCAAGGCTTGGCAATCTTCGCACCACCACCAAGGTCCGGGAAGTTGTTTGAATATCCACGAACGGGACTCGTCATCATCGTCGGAGGCCGGAGTCGGCGGGGTTGGGCTATGATGCGGATTGTTGGCCTCGGAAGCAGCGGCTGCGGCCATGTCCGCATCCATTTGACGGCAAGTCTGTGTCGGGGAGAGTACAAGTTACACTAAATGATCAAATGGAAAAACTGGACATCTGAAGCAACTTCTCGTGTGGGATAAAGGTACGATCGGCAATGGGGGTTAAGAGGCGCGAAAATTGAAGTACTGCAGCGCGAATCTAGGATGCAAAGTCAACTAATGTTTATTATCTATGCAACGCATGAGGTAGAGCACGGAACAATAAAACAAAAAATTGGATAGTAGAGTTGATAAAGCCTACTTAGCGCGTCAAGAGGGCTTGCATTCATAGAACCGTTTAACATGACTCAACGACCGATGTGAACAAGCTAGCACTCGATAAGATCACCCAACATGAAGTAGTTTTACGGTTTCACATAAGTTGACAACAACGTTACTAATGTACTGGTCGCCGTAACTCCCATTTAAAAAGGAAACCGGATAGCTCAGAGTTATTTAAGAATGTGTCACTGACATAAAAAATCGAGGTATCAAACAAAATGAAGGAATAGTCAAATATAAAATGACGTGGATTTTTACCTCACAAAAAGGAACTTCACATGGCGGATGAACAATTGGATGTGACCGTCTGGGCGCTATATGGACGTGCACAGCACCGGGTGTGGAAATTACATCCGCGGCCTCGGAGCCAGATGAAGAACTGGCCACCGCAGCGTCCACATTACCATGTCTACGTCCACGACGGACGGCCTGTTTGCGATACCGATCTACCGGGAGTTTGACAGCCGCCTGCGCGCGAGCGACCGTGCGCGGAGACGGCGCACATTCCGGCGGCAGAGCAACTGAACGGCTCTGGCACTCAAGCTAAAAAAATCCGTGAAGTGTTCGTTAGCTTCGGGGAAGGACGAAGTTAAACCGCGTGATAGGACTTGTCGATAATTGACATCCATATACTAACCTGATCAGACACTACAATACTTTTTTTCTGTGAAATAGGTGACTGGAGTTAGCAGCACGGGTTTTCGGCTTGATTTGAATTGTTTTGCTTTTCAGTCGATCATCTCATTCTAGATGAACCACGATGGTTATCGACACATCCTAGGTTGGTAAACAGTTCAGCTATGATTCGCCGCAGCATCGAGTTGGAGCTCTCGAACTCTACCCAAGTTTAAAATCGATGGGTTCCGATTCTACCAAATATTGTACTTATGGTTGCTGCAACAACTATAAAATCAACTGCATCAAACAACCAAGATGAGCAGAAAACGAAAGGAAATACAACCACTCTCAAACCAACCAACGATAGACAAGAAAAAACGGAGGGACACGCGGATTGCAGCAGAACCCCGGCAAACAGAAAAGGGATCTAGACTAAGACTATCAATGGACTAACTGGACTAATCCAAAAATAGAGTTCAGGAGACGTTTTCACACCTGGAGGTACATGTTACAAGAAACAGGAATACGAACGTAATCTGTTCGCCAGTTCAATAACTATCGATCTCTTTTACGTCATGAACCCAATAGAACAGGCGGAACTTGAATCGGAGCTGCATTCTTTGGATGATAGCCCACCGCTTAGTGGAGGTTTTTGATCGGTAAACTACTTCTATCCATGATTGTTCGCTGAGATGCCCTCTCCAGAGGTTGCTAGAACCATTTTTGGTGGAGCACAGACGTGAAAACAAACCAGTCAGACGGCCACACGTGTTTCACCGGCTGAATTATTTGATTTGCTCAATACAGTTGCGCCTACCACTTGTCGCCTGGTCTCGGTATCGGAATGAGTCGTTCTAGTTATGGGGTTTCCTCCCCACTCACACTAAACTTTGTTTAAACACAGAAAGCAATTCATGAGGGACGAAGGGTATTCAATACGAGACGTCAGTTGCAACACTACTCAGCTTTTTTAATCGAAGATTTGACAAAACCTGGTGCAACCTGAAAACTCCCAATACCTAAATGCAAGTGCGGCAGGCGGAGCTAGTCGGCGCACATGTGGAGAGGGCTCCAGCCATCAGGTGATGATTCACTGTTCCTTTGGGTTGGAGACTGGCCAATGAAGTGCTGTGACTCAGTCCACCATTGGGTGGAGGTTTGTAATCGGTAAACTAATGCTATTCATTATGATTCTCTGAAATGCCCCCTCCGAAGACCTCGTGTTTGGTTATTCAAATCCAAATGTTGCCCGTCAACCAGCTCTTTGGGAATGAACTTCGCCTGATCTCTAATCATTCACCTGTCAAGCACGATTGCACCTGCCGCTTAAGTCAACCTGCGTAACTCTCTGGATAGAGACAGGCAAGCCACCAGACCACATCAAAGTGCAGTCTTGTTGTGAAGGAAACTAAATCAACCGATCAGCACTGGTGGTAGATGAGTATGAGGAAAAGGAATTATTGGCTCAATATTTATCCCAAGATCTGTTAGTTCATTTCCGAGTATGGAATGAATTGGTCCACATTTATGATTAAATAAAAGGACCCATATCTAGGAGATACAGTACATTCCAATAAGCGAAGAAATCAAGTAGCAAAGCGAAAACTGAAAGACGGTAATGAAACACAAAAATGAGGATTTGACACTATCACAATCATAAGTGAAGAATGATCAACTAACCTATCCACTATATGCCCGACTAAACGAAGAAACGGTTGGACATAACACAATGCTTGATTGCGTCACATCAAGGTGTACAAATTATATTCCATCGCCAGAAACTGATACGGCTAACAGACGAGAATCTTAAGGCTCGGAACCTGTGCATGAACGACCAGTGTTTGCGAATTCATGCAAAGCTCATCTATGAGTACGTCCGAATTGGGATTTATTCACATGAGGAGGACTTTGTTGTTTATCACTGAACAGACAGGCGGTGAGGTGAAATGATTCAAATTAGACGTTTCTGACTGACCTGGAGAGCATGTGCACACAGACACCAACACAGTGAAGCACAGTGCGCTGATTTTTATCTGCTATAACAGTACGGCAAGGTAGAAAAAATGACCCGAAATCGGACAATTTATTGTCTAAATTTACAGCACAAACATTTGTACATGTATATATCACAGAACAGGTAGGCTGATAAAATGGAGTTTCACATGAACTACGAGGGAGAGTGAGCAAGAAACGACTACGGGAATCCGACAGATCAATGAGGTGAATGAGTATATATATATATATATATATATATATATATATATATATATATATATATATATATATATATATATATATATGAGAGAGAGAGAAGCGAGGGAGAATGGGATAAAATAGCAGTTGTGATTTAGATATGCGTCATTTCACCGGACCCATGATCAGGCATGGGATAAGACCAACTCTTGGCCCGATTTTAGCTTGAATGAGGGACCCACACGCAGTATATATTCCCGTTTGCTATAGGCGTTCAGCAAATCGGCAAACAGCAAGTTCTGCAAATTGGAAAGAAAGTAACGCTTCAATATCAACGAATAAATACATGTGAATGCAACAGACAAAGAAATAATTGAGTATTTTGCAAACTGTATGGTATGAATGACAGTGCAGGTAGAACAATCGCTTTATCTGAGAGCAAGCGGTATTAAGGATCAAAAGAACATTCATATGATTACGGGAACCGTGAATAACCATGAAAAACCAAATCACAGAAAGATACGTTCAAGCTGACGTCACAACTTGAACAACCGTAAACCAACAAACAGTTAAGGCAATCAGAAATACCATCTAACGGTACAAATTCATCGGAGAATGAAAACTGCTAGCATGAAAACAATAGTATGACTACAAGCAGGAGAATCAGTGAGAACACTAAGGCATCATCTCTGGCCTGCAGGACAGCACACAGTGATCCCAGTAGGCCATTAAAACCAAGTTTGATTGGCGGTGGTCGAGTGGTTAGGAGCGTTTACCTACCACGTCGGAGTTCAGATGTTTGAATCCCACTCGTGCCGGTCACTTCGGTGGTAAACAGTAACCTAATTTCACCTGACTCTTTACCATGCATGACCTACTGGGACCTTAAGTGGATCTCCACTTCAAGTTTCAGGCTGCCGGTTATCATTCATAGTGCAGCGGGCTTTCAACGTCATGGTTTATACCCCGTCCGTTGCATTCATGCACAAGCACGCAATAAGAAATTTAGAAGAACCCAACCATCCTACTAATTGCGTAGTCAAGCGTTTATCACCTCGGAGGTACAAGAGTGGAAGCCCATTACCACTGATATTGTTGGTAGGAGGTATTCCGCTGACGCCTGATTGGTCACGACATCTGTTCTATCGGGACCCTCTGTGAGTCGCCCCTTCAAATCTCAGGGTTATGTTTGACGATTCTTCCTGTTAATGCAGTGGGTGTTTAAAACAATGAGATCAACAGCTCTCGCACAGCACTCATGCATAAGCCAGGAATAAAAAAGCGTGCACGAATATCACAGGTGACCGAGGTGGAGAGAAGTTAACGGAGTGTCCTACAAACCTGGTGATACTACATTCGGTACAAGTGAACCGATAACAGAAAATCTCATTTATGCAGGCTTTATTAAGTTTGAACAACCCACCACTTGGAACCATTGGAGGCAGACCAAAAGAATTTTCAACCGCCCCGATTCCACTCAACAATTTATGTGGCTGGGGCACGTAATCTTTTTTTCTGAACGTTATCCAAGGAAAAATCATCAAACCGAAGTTGCTTGTTGGCCATTAAAATGCTTAGATGCTAAACACATCTCGAAGATCTTCACTCAACTTGAGTGCTTATTTGGAAGCACCTTTTACAGCAGGAAAAATTAGATTTTATTTTCAACAGAGGATAGGGTGACATCGGCGCCGGTCGAACTCACAGTTGCCATTTTCTAACTTTTAACCAAAATCTTATAGTCATCATGTTTCTGTCCCGAGAAACAATACCAGAAAGCGGCCAAGCACGCTATACAAATAACATTTCGGACTTGTGAATTATAAAGCCACTACACATGTCCCACTTTCTCGTGCACTTTGAAAAGCACATTGGGTGTGAGGGCATTGACTGATGCGTTGCCGATCGATGTTGCTACCTTACCGTGGTGAACGGGTTTGCGTTCTACGATGACCCCAAGGGCTATGCCGATTGGTCACCCATATAGAACAGGCCGAGGGTGATTAGTCAGACAAAAGCAACACGATGTTGTTAGAGGGCGTGGCGGGTTTTTCGCCTGGCAGTTAACTCTCTACATAGAAGCTACGAAAGCCCATAGACAGCAACGTGATGTGCGCGAATGTGGCCCACCACTACATAAGGCTATTACCTCTTATTCAGCTATCCTGAGTGAGGTATGCTTCACTGGGATGCGTTGGGCATCCTCGACTGGCAGACCGTCATCCAAAAGGCGTATGAACTAGTCGTTCCATCACCGCCTCCCAACACAAACCTCCTGTTGCCCGACAGGCAGCACTTCGTTGTGTGTGGGCTAGAGTTGTTACTTTGACCAAAAAGCCGAGTGACGCTAGGGATGCAACTTCGTATCTACTTCCCAAGACTCTTCATGAGCAGCTCCTATGTATGCACCACTCACGGGCAGGTGCCATTCGGGAAATCAATGAGGCCAACTCATCCTCTTGCAGGAGCTAGTGGCGTAAAAGCAAAGTAAGCCGCCGATACTGCGCTGCGCAAACAGCGCCTGTCCACTGTCGAGGTCAGGGCTGGGATCCGAACCTTCACGAGCAACAGGACAGTACATTGATTACATTTATCGACAGCGATGGGTGGCCATATCACCAGCCAATCAGAAGACGAGGTATCCAGAACCCGATGAACCAACTGGTTACGGTTATCCAACATCCAATATGATGGTTCGGAAGCAGATACGTTTTCTTCCTAGAATCAGTGGGCCAGCTCAGATCATCGCGAAACGGGTTTGACGTAGAATTTGGTCTGGATTAAAGACATCATAACGACTACAAATTATATTGATGACGTGTATTCATCAGTTTGAGTACATGAAAACTGAGAACTTGAGGTCTATCTCTTTTCTGGTTAGTTAACGACGGGAATAGCAAAAGGTCATAGCTCTGAATTACTTAGTGGACGGTTCGTCATAAGATGTCTGCAATCAGTAACCCTAGTGAGAAGCTGTTTCAGCTTTGTCAGGAAGTATTATATAGTGCATGGCTACCGAGTTCAAATTGGGACCGAAACCGGTCAAGCGTGCCAGATAATCAATTCCACGGTTGAAGCAGTAGACCACCTAGGCTGAGCTGTTATTACAAATACCATCACTTCTCTTCTAATGAGAGCCGATTTTCAAGCTGGTGACAAGTTGTTCCCGTCCAAAGCCAGCGATGTCATGCTGTCGAGATCCAGTCTTGATAATCTGGCCGTTGTGTCCGACTAGTGCACGAACAGACATACATTCGCTCGCACACGCATACCACATGGAAAATCGATCCATATCCTACACGCCAGCAATCGTATAAAAACACACGGTGTTGATGCCAGTTGTACTCCGTTCCGGACTGTGTTGACCAATCGGATTTAGACATGTATCCAAGTGAACGCCTAGCTCATGCTTGAACTTGCATATAGCTCTGACTTACGCACTTGCTTGAGCAACTTGCTCGCGTATTCCCTTGTTTAGCAGTCTACAGAATGGATTTGTGTTGACGTGTTACGAATAAGCGGAGTACCAACGTTACCTGTGTTACTACGAGATCTGAATAGAACACTGATGGTTGAAATCGGTGACTCATAATCATATGCCTAGCGTTCGCGAAGTTCTCAGTTGGAGCAGTACTGTTTGCGTTTAGCAAGTCTTATAAAACAGCTGGATGAATTTCATCGTGGTGGGCTGAACGTCGATGCTGCGCAATGAAAATCAATCCGTATTAGGATATCTTGTCACGGTTGTAAACTACCTCTGTAGAATCAAATTTACCTATGCAACATATCTAACCTCATAAATGCATATGCTTATTTACCGGTGACCTTGCACAGAATATAGAGATGTGGGGCCAAACCGAACAAGATCCACAGAAAGAATTTAGACACAGAAAGTCAATCGGGAGTGAGAACAGAACTTTCACAACCAAACCGTTACTGACTAGGACTCTGAGTCAGTATTCGGCATTGATTTCAACTAAGCGTGCTGAGGTTCTCGCACGTGTGAGGAACCGACGGAGACAATTGACTGAGTCAATGGAGCGGCACAAATAGCCTTTGCCTTAACCAACGAAGCCGGCGGAGCGCTCAGAAAAACCTTATTGGATAAACCACGCATCCTATTCCGAAAAAGCGCACGCAACGAGCTGAGGCCAAGTATATCCAGGAGTCCTCAACGTGAATACAAAATATATTAACACCTCGCCTCAGATAGACTCCCGCATCAATGTCACAGCAGGGATGCGTAAGATAGCCAGAGTCGATCAAGCTTAAGATAAATGAGGCCGGATTCTTTAAAACGGCTTATAACACCGCGAACGAGGCTCACAATATGAGCATATACATGTGGGTGTAGGGCGACAACACGTGCAAAACACGATCTTACCTGACCAACTGCATAGACCATACAAGCGGAAAAATAGAAATTTGCATTGGCCGTGCCTGGCTGTAACCACATGTACCGGAACAACGGAGTGAGAACCAGCGCGCTAAGTAACACACACGGTGTGATCAAACGCATACGAGCAGCTGAAACAGAAGACGATACATAGGGGGTTCAAAATGAGCATTAACATTACCCACCACGCTGAGGTTGGTCTATAGATCACAAACATTTAATCGTCACTCGAGATGAGAACACCGAAGGGAAAGAGGTGAAGATCGCTCCCTTCTGTGCACGCTCTCCTTGGTATACTCACCGGACTAAGGAAGTCTTTCGATCGGCGTGCGAAGCACATGTCCAGACCATCTAAACCTGTTCAGAATAAGCGCTTGCGCCGGTGACTGATCTCCGACCCCAGCCATTTCTGATACGGTGTTCCCGTGATATTAAACAAAAGACTAGAAGGTATCTATGCTGACGCACGGACAGACTTCCCGCATCTCCTAACGATAGCAGCCATATTTCTGAGCCATAAACAAGGAAATCTAGCTAATGCACTGCATTCTATTGTTTATGGGTAAAAGAATTTCACATTAAAACCTTACCTGGCGCAAAACAATGAAAACCAAAAACACGCATTCTGAATCCGCAACCAGGTTTCCACTGATACCCGACCCCACGTGAGACGTAACTGCACAAGTATTCAAATTCTAGTCAACGTCTGTAGATACTAATCGCGCTACTGTATGCACACGTTTCAGACTACGTCTCGTCGGTGACCGAAGTAACGCCAAAAGCAACCGTCCACCGCAGCTGTTATTGGACGACAGTCGTCGATCAGCTTTCACAGCAGAATTATCTGCCACGTTATCGATACAATCAAATACTCAGGGCTCACATGAACGGTGAACAAATCAAGTTGGCCTTACGCGAAGCTGCTGATGCTACCCAAGGTCCAACAACCAAACACACAAAAACGATGGGTATCTGCATCCACAGTTGCATTGTTAGATGTGCGCAGATCGATTCCTACGGATTCCAGATATAATGAAGTAAGGAGATACCTTAAATGCGAACTGATTCGAAGCTTGAGAAACGACCGTGAGCAGTGGTAGATTACGAAGTGTAAGCAGTTGAAGTAAGCTTCGATGATTGGCAACAGCTGCAACTTTTTCCGTCTAATTGGAATTGGCGATCCACGAAAATCAGGCGTTAGCAAATTGACCAAAAAAGCCAATGGCTCAATGATTCAGGCTCAGCAGCGCCATCTAATTCCCTGGGCGCAGCATTTCGAGAAGCGGTTTAATTGACCTTTATTCTCGACAGGTTTGCTCACTAGCGTGATGGTTACTTCTCTAGTTGTAGACACCACACCTAAGTCAGAAGTAGGGGTTCTCAGTGAGATAAGCTATCTTAAACGACGACTGGATGAGTTGCCTCCATCTATTTTTGAAAACGGTGTCCAAGCACTTTTACTGGAGTTGAGAAAACCCCTTGGCTTGATATGGATGAAGGAACAAGTTCCAAGGAGTTAATTTCAATCCGTGATTGTACCGATTTATAGGAAAAACTACAGGTCCTCCTGTGAAAACCACAAGGGAATAAGTCTTGTTAACATCGGATCTAAACTGCTCGCTGGTATTATTCTCCAACGCCTATCCAACGCTCGCGAACAGTCTTCGCGCGAGAATCAAGCTGTATTTAGGCCTGGGCGAGGTTGTGTTGATCACATCTCCATTCTTCGACTGATTTCAGAACATAAGCACACCTTCCATAAGCCCACTGCCTTCGTTTTCCTTGACCTTAAACCGGCCTTCGACTCAGCTGACCGAACTGTTCTCTGGCGCTATCTCTCGTCGAAAGATGTTCCGGAGAAATTCGTTTCCATATTAGAGTCCCTGTACATGAACAGTTGAATCAGAGTTCGGGTATACGGTGAACTTTCACCCGAGTTAACCACAAAAGTGCTGTATGTTTGGGATTGTCCCTTTTCTTCCTTATCCCTTAACTTTGTGATTGATATAGTCCTAGAGACCGCGATTTTGTCAGGTGAGGATAGTGACATTGAAATTTTCCCATGCGTAAAAGTATCAGACCTTGAATATGGGGACGACATAATTCTTCCAAATGAAGAGATCCAGGTAAGTTACAAGCTTTGCTAGATAGCTTGAGTAATTGCGTAGCAATGTTCGGAGTGCGTTTTGCACCTTCAAATTGCAAGATGCTACTGTGGGACCGGGCTGGTCCAATACCAAACGTTTCGGTGTCTGGAGCTAACATGAACGAGGTAGACAAGTTCTGTTATCTGGACAGCCGCATTTCATCCGGAGGTCGGATATCGAATCAGGTGTCTTTGTCTATGCAGAAGGCTCGTTTGGCTTTTGTCAACCTGAGTCATTTGTGGAGTCCACATCACATTCGTTTATCTATCAAGGGTCGGGTCGAGTGCACGCTGCAGCAGTCAGGCCAGTGCTAATGTATGGTTCGGAGACATGGCCAATATGAGTGGAGAATATACGAAGGTTGTCGGTATTTGAACACCGATGTCTTAGTGGTATTGGTCGAATCTTGTGAGAACAACGTATAAGCAGTGCTGAAGTTCGGCGGACAGTCTTAGGTTCACGGATCGGATCACTAGATGAAACACTTGAGCTCACCAGGCTAAGGTGATTGGGACATGTTGTACGTCACCTGACAGGATTTCCCGGCGCTCAATCTTTGTTGAGGTGTGTAACGGTTGGAAGATGAGTAAGGGTGGTCAGTCCATGACATGGAAGAAAGGTATGAAAAGCCTAACTAATGGAGTTGGCCATGTAGGACGTGTTAGACCTGTTGGATTGGGTCCAAGAGACTCTGCCACACAGTGGTCATACACATTAGAGGGAATGGCTTTGTTGTGATTAATGGTACTCTTGTATTCACGAACTTTCTTCATCGATTCGATACCAATCTTTGTAGTTCTTTTGCCGCTTCTTCAATTTTCCCGTCCTTTCCTATTGTTTGCGACTCAGCCTGTCGCCAGGAGATGGCAACCAAAGCCACCGCATCCAGTTCATGTTTAATGGTTGTCTCAACTGAAATGAACCGCTTCCGTAAGGCTTCGCCTTCTAGAATAGGGTTTAGTGCAGAACACATCCTGACCATCCCCACAAGGTTGTTCGAACTACTTAGAAGAAATCGCAACTCCCTTGGATCTTCACTCAGAAGCATGACGCCGTCCGCATAATCTAAGTCAGAGATTTTACTGTACAAGGACGGGTGTCACAATTCTCAAATGGAGATAGGGCTAGAATCATTCAATTATAAAGCTGATAAGAAAAGACGACAGAGGATAATCCTGACGCACACTACTTCCCGTGATGAATCCAAGTGAAAGACTGCCATAAGCACAAAGTCGGCCTCGACTGTTCTCCTCCATCCTTGAATCGGAGACAATCCATCTGGTTTAGCAGTTTTGTGCATTCTCAGATAATCTATATATCAGATAACCTCCGTTTTTGATGGAGTAGTGACGTCTTTCAGCTTTGCTTTTTTCCGGGTACTATCAGAAAACCCACTGTGGAGATCAGCTCAACTGTTTACTCCCTAAAGTGCGCCGCAAAATGTTCCTCACATGACATTCTTGAGAGCGAAATAGTGAGCCGTCGGATTCCCGGACCAATTTACTTACATATGGCTGCTGTGCGCCGGTACCTCTAATCAAACGGTGAAGGTTCAGACTATTGTTAATGGACGCATCCTCCTCGATCCTTCTAAATTTCGCAATCCACCATTGCTCGCGGTCATTTCTCAAGCTTGTAATCAGTTAACGGCTCAGGGATGTGTACGCCTCATTGATTATGGCATACCAAAGGGACGGATATATAGCCGCTAGACTCTTGTGTGGCATTGGAGGCAGCATCTAAGGCTCCCCAGACTTGCGGCCAGTGTTGCATCGATGAACACGTAAAAAGCGGAAAGTGGAAAGCGAATCGTTGATTATCGCCTAAAAGCAACTGTGTGAGACGGATGGCTTTAATGTTGATGCAGTCATAGAGGAGGCGTAAATAAAATAAGTGGTCTAAATACACAACCGTGGACCAGAATGAATTTAAACATAGAACCCGCGAATTAATGTGTGCACATCGGTTTGTTAGTTGACTGTGAACGAGAAGAGACAGGCAGGGAGTTGTTGTTACTCACTTTTGACCAAATGGCTCCATAAAGGTAACAGTGCGATCAAATAGCCAAACTCGCCCACACTATGATACGGTTGCAACACGTTGATCAGGAAAGCGACCAAATAACTGAGATACAACGGGTCGTAACTACAGAGCAAGAACAAAGGAGCAAACATGTAGAAAGGAACTCATGATTACCATCAGAACAAGCCAATGAATAAAAACAGGGTTGCATAGGGCTGATCAACATCCAGCGCCATATTCAGTCATCGAGACCGGAATCACGATCGAAGGTGACGTTATCGACCTTCGGCCACAAAAGTATCTTACACTAGGAAGGTGTAGAATAGATTTCATCGCTGGATACCTAAATCGCCAAGCGGTTCAGAGCGAGTTGCATTGTCTGTGTATTGTCGCTTAGCTAGGCGGTATCATCGGAATAATGCAAGTGAAAAACTCTCTTCCCTCAGCTGGGAGTATGCGAGGACAGACTAACAAGATCTGTTGGAAGCGTGAGAAAATTAGTGATTAGACAGCGGACTGATGGTGTTAGATTTGTGAGACCCAGAGGGAGAGGAAGACCAAAGTGACTAAGTACGAGGAGAAAAACAATGTGGTAAGAATTTCACATTTACAACAATAACAGAAAAGAAACATGACTCACTAGAACCGCAGCGACAGAGCCACAACGAGCACCGGTAAAAGCAGTTGGAACACCCAAACAAATAAGTCTTGAAAATGTTCGAACATCTCCACAAACATGTACCAGTAGATGCCGAGTTGCGCAGTACAATCAGCAAAAGTGAATCTATCCATTCCAATTACGATGAGACGATTGGATGAGAACATACAAAACAGAGAGCGGGACGAGGGAGGGGGGGGGGGCGAGAAAATATAAACACACTAAATGATCCGAAGTATGGATAGTGACTAAATGGGAAACATAAGCTGGTACAATACGTAGGTCAAATAATCCGATCAGTGCGCACCGCAGTCACGGGAGCCAACGATTGACAGACTGATTCAATGACCTCTGGTGATGGTATGGACTAAGCTTAAACTATAGGTCGACCCTCTCAGCGCCCAAATGAGACAATCTGCGATCCAGGTTAAACAGCCATCGGGGGGCTAAGGGGATAAGGCGTACACCGAGTTGCATAACTTTTGCTATCAAGTTTTGATCCAACACAACTCGTTCTCAAAAATCGTGACTTTGACTGCCGTTTAACAGCGCGTTTCGCGTGTATTATACACAACTTTGGTTTTGGACAACGTTGTTTGAGCACACTTTCGAGCACCGCACGTCTATTACAACTCTTTCGTGGGACTGGATTATGATTCGACTACTGATTCGAAAAGTTTAGATTGCACAACCGACGTCTTAGCAGATTCATTTGGCGAAACAGAATCACCACTGTACATACTGAAGCGCGCGTAACTCGTATCCAGACTGTCCAGAATCGATAATGCTCAATAAAGAATTGGCAAACGACTGGACAATATTCAATTTTACATCAGTGAAATCGTCGATTACCGGCAAATCACTGTGCAACGCTGGTCAAAGCTCGTTTTCGGAGTGGCGGTAAAGCTGAACGTGAAAAAACTGCACGAACTCGAATATCAACGAACATAATTAAATTGAATCGATATCCAGAACTGTTTCCACATGCGAAGCCCACTTGATGCCGCTCTTCGGCAAAAGTAAAAATTCATGGTTTCCAACGGAAATGACCATTGATCCCTTCCATGTTCTCAACCAACCTCTTTATTCCACATCAGAAAAACGCTGAATCGAAAGCCTGTTTCTGGGATTTATTGACCATTTTGTGAAATCCGATATACATAAGCATTTTATTCAACCAACAAGTAAACTCTGCGTAGGAATGTATTTTCATCCCTATCTGATTTCTCGGTCGTCTTCACGTTTCTGTTTAGCAATGGTGTTTCCTTTCTTTCCGTCATTTGGCTCTTCGGATGTTCTGTACCGTTCCTGGGCATTTTCCCCAAGTTAAGACGCTCAATTTTGTTGGGTAAATCGTGCTACATTTGCCTAATTATACTGCCGGAAAAGTTCATTTTTCCCCTGTCTTCCCATAGACTTTGCCGCCAAAGTAAGTAGTATGTTATTGTATTCCGAGGACAGGAAAAAAATTCCCCAGATGCACATGATCGGTCTTTCCATTGTTGCCGTACCCGCTACTGCTCTGCCCAACCATCCTCATACTTGAGCACTCCGCATTAGGTTCACCTTAGTCCCATTTGAACCGCCAGGAGCGTGCATAGACGGAGAGTGCATTTTTAGATGCACAAGGTGATTCTTCGAAAATGCTCTCTCAAGTATATAGCCTAAGGGTCCAGCCTTTGCTCTTAGCCATGAATAGCCTCTCCATTTCTGTCCCAATATCGTCTCACTGACCAGGGTTCGCCGTCCACCGGGGTCGAGATTAGGTTTGAACAGTCTTCGACCGTTACCTTAAGCAGCTGCTATTTCCATTTCTTCGGCTACCTTGACCCGCCAATCTTCGCGATCATTCTTAAGGCTTTACGTAAATTGCTTCTGTAGATTTCTTCGTATCTTATTCACCTCCTTACAGTTCGAGAGTTGACGTTTTTACCCGCCAGACTCTTGAGAAATCTAGTGTCCTTGATGGAAGTCGGATCCAGGGCCACAGGCGAAAGTTAACCGTGTCAACCGACGAAATAACTTTAGAAGAATCACCATGTGATTCAATAAATGAACTCTTCGTTCATGTACGCTCCTTACGATTCAAATGAGAGTACAGCCATCGCCGATGTTGCTCAAACCAGCCTCATCGAACCCCTTCAGGGATAAGTGTCTAAAAAGTAGTACCCGATTGGCTACGGCTGTACTCGCATATGATTGGCCAAAGAGTCATCTATTAGGCCGACCAACTGAGTAGCAGTCTATGTCTTGGTTCGCTAGCAAAAGCAGACGGTCGCAAACAAGATTCTCGTTCTAGATCGTATCTGTGTAGGCAACAGCCTACAAAGGTGTCATTTGAAAATGGGGGAAAATTTTGCAGTGAATTATGCCATTTGTTTGTGGTTTTTTGACGACGCGCGAAAAACAACAAATTCACGTAGTGGAAAGTGCTATCTAGAACAAGGCCATGAACCTTGCTGCTATTTTAGACAAGACTGACTTCAAAGCTCCCAAAATTGGTTCAACTGCTGGAGAGATGCGGGCTGAGCTCGTAAAAAGTGAATTTTTGTGGCATGCCATGATGAGATCGGCGGATTTTTAGATTAGTTCCAAAATTGGAAACGAAATTATGCGAAATCGAATGTTTTCAGTGCTGACGAAACTACGCCGAGTTATTGAATCTTGAACGTTTAGTAGAGGCGCATGTTGCTTGGGCTTCGTTCAGTTCAGACACCCATTACCCGTGCACCGGGTGCGGTGACCTCAGTTGCTATCTTCTAGCGGCAACCTCAAAAGAAAATAATGAAGGAGAAAAGAGTATGAAAGGAGTAAGAGGAGAAATACAAATAGAGGTATCAAGTCGATGAAAAAAAAATTTGTGAACACAAGGGCGCCACTGATCGCGGCATCTAGCTATATCCCTCAACGTATCTAACCACTGAGTGAGAGGGTCTCTTGGACCTCACCCACAAAGTCTAATTGACCCTATATGGCCAAGTCCACTAGTTAGGCTTTTCATATCTTTCTTCCATGTCATGGACTGACCACTCTTACTCATCCTCTGAAAAGAGTGTTTCGAGAGTTGTAGTATTTCTGGTGAAAAATTGTTCCCACTTTACATTGGAAAATATACGAATTCGCGGTATTCTCGGAGTTCGGATAAAAAATGTCTGACAAAAAATGCATAGATGATTTCTGTTTTGTGGTGTGATTGGTAAAGAGATTCTAGCAATCCGCTGAATCAAGAGAAGCGGAAAATTCTGGCCGTTGTGAACAACGCACCTCCTCACCGAGCCAGCGTCCGAACAGGAGGGTTCGGAAGAAGGAGAATCGGACATGCTGACGCTCGTGCCACCAACTATGGAGGCGATTGCACTCAGTCTCCAATCTAACAAGGGTTGCGCGATAATGCGACCATTTCCATTAAGCGAAACAATGGAATGTGAGATACAATCAGGTTCACTGTTCGTCAAGAAGAGAATGAAATAGAGATACAATTTACGATCTCTCCCCTTATAAATTGTTCACGTGCGCATTTCGACTTTTGATAACGAATTAGGCAGACCTTCCGATATCACTTTCGATCACGTTTTACAGTCGGTCAAATGAGTCGTCTGGCTCGGACTCACGGAGCAAGCAGCGTATTTACTTGAAGTGACTTGCTGTTCAACTTACAAATGATTTGCGCTCATAAGGAAAGTTGGATGTTCAGCTATGATTTGTCCATAAAAGTGACTGTGATTTGTATCCAGCACCACAGCAGCGTTTGCTCAGAATATGGTCCTACGGTACTGGCATGTCACTTGAAAGAGTGGGTGATAAATGCCTGAGCAAAATGGGTCACGGGTTTTTGGAGTGGACTCTTATGGCTGCCATTTATTGTGGGTTACGATGTGCGAATTATCGATTGATAAGCAGATGCGTTCTCTTAGTTACTTGGCTTTCAATCAAGGACAACTGAATTTCAGCTAAAATGCATTTCACCTGAACTGTAAGCAGACGGCTTAGGAAATTCGCAAAAACGTGTTCCGTTGAGGATCAAGAGATGTGGTATGTCAAGACATCAAGAAGCAAGTCAAGTACAAACAAACAAACACACACACACACATACTGAGAGGGAGAGGGAGAGAAAAATCGAAAGTGCACAAAAGCGAAGTCGGCGGAAATTTCGTGTTTTTTGAGCGAATCTGCGTTTACTTTTTGCAACAGCATCAAATTCGAAACTCACTGTAATTGATGAGCGGGATTTTAACAACATGCACCAAAAAACACCTTGCAGTTGGTTTGTCTTTTACCGCAACCAGCTTATTAGTTGGCCGCGGCCTCTGTCAGGAAAATCGACCGCATACACACTCTCCATAACAAAAAAATGGAGGCGAAATTTCCATTTAAGCATACCACAAGCTGTGAATAATCTCAAGTAAGTCAAAAATACTAAAAGCATAAATAAACAAGTGAACGGATAAAATAGTCGTGATTTTCCGACTTCGTTAATAGGAACGTGTTGTTTATGATAGGCCGGTAGTGAGAAAACACCACAACCTTTAAATATAGCATTTTCTAGGAAGCAACTCTTTTCCCTTGACCGAGGGGTGCGACGTTTGACGTAACTAAATGTGTATCATATTATATTATTCTTACATTATGGTCCCATGCATTCACACGCTGGTTATAGAATTCAGTCGGGTCTATATGGTACCCGACGCTTTTCTGGCATTTCCGAAGCTGCGACATTGATTCAACTGGACGGTGAAACCTTGTTGCGTAGATAGATGGGTTCTGAAAACGCGCACGTACGAAGACGCTTGTGTGTCGCGTCTGCATTATGAAACTTAGGCTACCCACATTAATTACTGTTCACACATCCCAACAGGCTGTGAATGAACGAGCGTGTAGGATTGCTAGTACTGTGGATTTTGCTGTTATTTATCTATCCGTTCCCTTATTGTTCATCGTGGGTACTGCTGAGGTGACGTTGGGTTAATCGATTTCGGAATGCCGACTGAACGAACTGACTGAGTGAAAGGCCTCAAGAATGAGATGTTCCCCTTCTTATTGTCGATTACGATCCCGTGATCCGTTTGCCCGCAGTGGTTTCATATTTGTCGGTGGATCAGGACTAGTCGGTTTTTTTCCGAGCGCACAGTTACTTGTCTATTTCACCTATGAACTCTTTATCGTAACTCAGGCATGGGATAGCTTTACCCACGCCAGACTGGTCGTACTGGATCACGTGGTCTTTGTCGTTGAGTAGATTACATCTCAAGGTATGGACTGAACAGCGAGTGAACTCAACGTTTAACGACATTAGGATTCACTAAATATGTACACAACATTTCTCACAAGGCGGTAAAAATGAGATTAATTTAATATGAACGACCATCTTGAATGTCACAAGTTGCTTTACTACTTGGCCTAGTCCAGAGTGGAAGAATGGGTGACGGAAGAATTCGCCTGGTTTTCTGTCTCATGGGGCGCTTATCAACTCTGCACGACCAAGCGTCACCCACAAGATATCCGAGTTATATGTAGTACGACAGCGCTTTGGATCGTCGAACGGAAGTTCATATATTTCGGGATCTGACCCCAGCATCGTTTTCATCGCGGCTAGATCACTATTCAATCTCCTCCGCAGCCCCAGCCCCATCCATTCTATCAAAGCTTGGAATCATGTGCTCGTAGAACAGTTTCTCGCCAAGATTCGAAAGTTTCGGTTATCCACAACCGGGTGTGATCCGTGAGTCTAGCATTTAACCGTCGTATGGTGACGCCCTTAAGAAGTAGATTCTTCGCAGTAAAAACTAATAACGGTCACCATGGGACAGATGAGATTTGAAAACTGCAAAATTCTAGTACCGTGAACTGACTGAAGTAGTTTCCCATCAGTTTATTGGTAAAATTTAATGGTTGACTTGATCGAGTAGTGAAAATCGAACTGATCATCAACTTCTACTGCCATATTGCTATATGAATGGATGACAATTATTTATTGAGGAGATTAGTACCACAGAACCAACGAGATTGTAACGTACGGCCCAGACGCAGTCTTTCATCGCAAGGCTATCAATCAGGTGGACATAGGAGATAACCGCAGGCTGAGACACAAAGTATATTCAGGACTAAACGCAACCTATACTATGATACGGCCGGATAGGCCCGAGATACATTTTTTCCTTGCTGAATTGACGGTTTCCAGTTCAGTTGCCAAGGTAAACTAATCAAGTAAATTTGTGCTCCAGGTTCTACAAGCACTGGTATGTTACCTTGATGGTTCGGCTGCACTTTTTAGTCGTGGTAACCCGTGCGACACAAAGCATTCGGTGTAGCTGATCTGCTGCCAAGCCTTCGATCTTAGAGTGGTCGTCAGGGTACCTGAACAGGGATATTGTATCTGATGTGATTCAGCTTCGGTCGCCTTCGACAACCAATAGTAGGGTATGTTCTGTAGCCGTTCACTAAGTCTAGTGAGAAAACTTTTGCTTCAAAACAAATGTGCTGATCATAACCAAAACCTTGCATAGAAGCATACTGGTTTACTGATATTCCTAAACGGCCCATCTGGCTGATTTCTCTGGTTACACCCGGATTGGTTGATTCAGCTCCAATCAGTTCAGATAAATACACTGGACGACAAAAGTATGGGACCCCTTTCATTTTTCCGCATATCTGGTTCTGTGTTTCCTAAGAAAACCATATCTGGTATGAACAATCGAACACCCATAACGATGCAGAATATAAAATTCCACAAAATGATTTGAGCTTATTAAACCAAAATATGCGAAAAAAGGTGACGAAAGTATTGGACTCTCTCAGCTCGGCTTCAGTAGCTACTTCAGATCATGTGCAAACGCCGTTCTGCTTGAGAACCTCGATACATCTTTTCGGCATACACACATTACAAGATCTGATTGTCCCGAAGTCAATATTCACCCATTCCCGCTTAAGGGCGGTTACCAATTCACTCCTTGACCGATAAACCATGGCATCCCTGTACATCTGTCGAGTAAGTATGTCCCAAAGGTTCTCAGTCGGGTTTAGGTCTGGGCTACAAGCCGGATCCTGCATGACTTTGATCCCGCGGAGCAACAGCCAATATTTTGTAGTGTATGACTACTGGAAAGAAGTATTACCATGTTAGAGTGTTGCGTCATCTTGTAATCTGTTGGTCACTTATGAGAGCCAAAACTGTCCTATCGTACGGATAAACGCAATGGAATCTTGTATACCCTTAAGTATAATTAACTCACTGAACTCTTATCGTTGTTTATTTGACCAAAAATTCTTTCTTCTTTGCGGATATTATGCCAGTAACCAATTCAGGCATCCGATCCATCCAAATTAAATTTTTTCGTCACTGAAGTAAACATTTTGCCACTTGTTTGTTCATGCGGTGTTTACGCCCATGTTGAGCGTTATTCCTCATGCAGCGGTGTAAGAGAAATGTATCTCTTCAATTTTGTTTTGTATTTCATCCACGGCACAGCCTTGAATGTTCTTTGTAACGTTCGTTTCGAAACGCTGACTGTTATCAAAACTTTCAACTTCGATATGGAGCATATGTTATCGGAGGCCAGACGAATTAATGTGCGTTCGTCTGACTCAGGCAGTTTTTGGACGACCCATTCGCTTTTTATGCGCACACTGTTCTTTACATTCCTGACACTGTAATGTGACATTTCACGATCTCTTACACTATCTGAAGATCTCGTGCAAACTGAGTCACATTTGGTAGAACGCAGATATTTGGCCCTACTCAAAATTTGTTAATTAGTTTTCGTTTTGTATTACGAAGACAAAATTCGATGTGAGTTATGTAAGGTGCATACGTGCAACCTACGCGAATGAAGGTCACCTATGCTACTAGGATGCGTCACGTCCTCCAGTGCACCTGAATCACGTGATTCCGGTTCCCATGGCTCTTCAATTCGCAGAACCCAGACCGAACTAATCAGCTTGTTGCCAGGCTCAAGTGTCCGTCTAGTTTTGTGAAAATTTCCCATGGGACAACGCACCGGAATAGGGGCCCTGTACACGTTACGCTAGTTTTTCACATCTAGTGTTCTACTTAACACAGTGCATGGTTTCGTTCTGAAATTCGGTTTGTCGAATTGTGCATTCGGTCGGACCAGATATGGTTTCGCTAGAGAATAGAGAAGCGGAAATGTGCCGAAAAATGAGGTAGGGTTCTAAACTTTTGTCACTCAGTACATTAGTTGCTGCTTGGTCCACTGATCCGCTTGGCTGACCGCACTATCTCGTCTACGATTTAGGACAGCTGATAACGTGCTGTCCGCTTCGCTGTCGCCGACTTTGCCCTTGACTCTGGACGAGCGATAGTGTGCTGTCTGACACTGAACCAGGCCAATGTGCCGGCCCGTTCCCTCACATGGTGTGTGCTGGTTCTATTCGCTAGCTCTAAGCATGACCCACACGGAAAAGTAATAGCAAATAAAACCTGGTCGGAAACCAAGAACAGTGAGAACAATAAAACAGCAAGAATGGGACTATAATAATTTAAGGTAGAGAGGGAAGAACAGTACCGTGAGCACATACCTGACGAGCAGCAACAACCGCGAAACCGGTCGTGTGCTTCCGGGGAGATTATGACCCGTCATCTAGATACAATACCACATTACTCACATTATAGATTAGGAAATGATCTAAATGCAAGGATGTCGTACGTCACAACATTCTAAAACAGTCCCCATCGTCTTTCACCATACAGCAGATGAAGATTGCATTCTACAAGCCTAGCAGCTCGCAGTTCAAGCCGGTTCGAACAACCAATAACCACGCACCGAGTACGGCAGTTCTAGCTGCTTCCACTTAGACAGAAATTGCAGAGACATGAAACCAATTAACAGTATGGAAAAAAGAAAGAGACCAACAAATAACAGGGTCAAGTAGATAAAAACCCAATGATAATGATGTCATCGTCGAATTCTAGAGTTCGTATGAAGGTACGGGCTGATACATCATCGATAGATAGTCTCGCTAGCAGACTGCAGTCAGCGCCTGCCCAGAATCCGGATCAAGGTTTGAGCCAACGGAATCGCAAACGATGGGACAGTGGATCGATAAGACGAGAGCGGATTATCGTCAAGCTATGACTGGCCGTACTATCAATTAACCAGTCGGAATAGAGGTACCCGAAGCCAGTTTGGATCAATCAGTTTGTGGTTCAACCACAGGTGGCAGTGACTCTCATTCTATATAAACATGTTCTGAGCTAACAAACTGAGATACATCGGAAGCAGAGACATCTTATTCCTAGAACTAGTGGGTCAGCACATGACAGAATATAGGTTTCCGCCTGAAGACACTAAACGTTTTCATGTTTCATTGGATCCGGTGTCACTTGTTAATACCAATTAACCGTCTGAAACGATTCCGAAAAGATACCATAACTACCTGAGAAGCGAGAAAGCTGCCAGATTCACTACGGAGAGCCTCTGTAGCATACTCAATGTATATTGGCAAAGGGATGACCAAGGATCTGAACGTACTATCTTGCGAAGCGAAATGGGATGAAATATCCGAAAGAGACATCGCTAAGTGCAGTTTGGAGAGAGGAGATCTCCAAAAACAGAATAGGGTGGATCCATTCTACAGTGGAATCAGCTAATTCATGTCCGAACACAACCCCCCTAATCGACTGACACGCGTGAAACGAACGAATTTCAAGGAATAAATGAAATCAAGTGAAAATAGGAACAACTTACTGATACAAATAGACGGAGTTCAGAAACAGCCATTGACCATTCTCCAGTATGTAACTAGCCCAAAACAGGCCCGCCAAAGTGAGCGCAAAACCGAGTAAAGATGCGGTAGCACGAAGCAGGCGACTAGGCAAGCCAGTCGCAGCAGGTAACTGAGGACGAAGCGAATAGAAAGAACTCACCGCAAAGCGTATCATAAAAAAGTGATCGGAACCTCCAAACAAAACATTCTCTTCACTTAGCTGCTTTCAGCATCCGTATACTTTGCCAAACTGCGCAGAAGACTACTCTAGGTGAGATTTTCGAAACCTTTACAATGGAAGTACGTTACATCTCCAAAACAGGCATACAAAACCCCTTTAGAGTGTTACCACTTCGTTCCCGAGGATAAAACTCGGTTTTCTGCTGCACTCTGTGAGTGTCGCGTACTTCAGTGACTATTGCCCGTGCCCAGCCAACCTTGGCGTCACTTTGAGCATGAAAGCTGAGTGTGCATTGCTCGACAATCCCAGTCTACAGTCGTCTGTGTGCGGTTCCATTGAATGGTTCTGTGCACGTCAACAGTAATTGACTGAAGCGTCAATGCTTGTTTGTCGTGTCTGTGTGCGCCCTAACTGACTGCAGCCCTCCTGAGGCTAAATACGAATCCTACCTAGATTTATCTCGGCTGTTCCGCAGCGTGCGCTCTACGGACATGATGATTGTTTCTGATGATTTCAATGTTCAAGTTGGAATCCTAGACGAGATGGAGAGGCATATAGGAGGCCGATTTGGCGTTCCAGCCAATCGAACCGATAACGGCTACCGACACATTCAACTATGTTCCGACCATATACTATTGCTAGTGAGTACAAATTTCCCGCACAAAAAGCGGCACCGCCTAACCTGGTGTCCTCCTGCGCCTTCACAGCGTTGGACACAGATCGACCACATTGCTATCGATTACCGCTGGTGCGAACCAATCAATGACTGTCGATCATTTTGGTCAACGTCTGTGGACACTAAGCATGTCCTTGTCCGCGGTTCTTAGCCTACATCTCACGCTCACGTCTCCATATGCTGAACGCACTCTTGTCCGAGTGCGTCTCAGCCTACGTCTCGTCGGTGACCGAAGTAACGCCAAAAGCAACCGTCCACCGCAGTTGTTATTGGACGACAGTCGTCGATCAGCTTTCACAGCAGAATTATCTGCCACGTTATCGATACAATCAAATACTCAGGGCTCACATAAACGGTGAACAAATCAAGTTGGCCTTACGCGAAGCTGCTGATGCTACCCAAGGTCCAACAACCAAACACACAAAAACGATGGGTATCTGCATCCACAGTTGCATTGTTAGATGTGCGCAGATCGATTCCTACGGATTCCAGATACAATGAAGTAAGGAGATACCTTAAATGCGAACTGATTCGAAGCTTGAGAAACGACCGTGAGCAGTGGTAGATTACGAAGTGTAAGCAGTTGAAGTAAGCTTCGATGATTGGCAACAGCTGCAACTTTTTCCGTCTAATTGGAATTGGCGATCCACGAAAACCAGGCGTTAGCAAATTGACCAAAGAAGCCAATGGCTCAATGATTCAGGCTCAGCAGCGCCATCTAATTCCCTGGGCGCAGCATTTCGAGAAGTGGTTTAATTGACCTATTTTAAACGACGACCGGATGAGTTGCCTCCATCTATTTTTGAAAACGGTGTCCAAACACTTTTACTGGAGTTGAGAAAACCCCTTGGTTTGATATGGATGAAGGAACAAGTTTCAATGAGTTAATTTTAATCGGTGATCGTACCGATTTATAGGAAAAACTACAGGTTTTCCTGTGAAAACCACAAGGGAATAAGTCTCGTTAACATCGGATCTAAACTGACAGGATTTCCCGGCTCTCAATCTTTGTTGAGGTGGGTAACGGTTGGAAGATGAGTAAGAGTGGTCAGTCCATGACATGGAAGAAAGGTATGAAAAGCCTAACTAGTGGACTTGGCCATGTAGGGTCAATTAGACTTTGTGGGTGGGGTCCAGAAACCCTCCCACTCGATGGTTAGGTACATTGGAGGATATGGCTGTGTCGTGATCAGTGGTGCTCTTGCGTCCAAGAACGTTTTTCATCGACTTGATACAAATATTCGTAGTTGTTCTCTTACTCCTTCCATACTCTTCCCTTTTCATTTATTCCTTCGAGGTTGCCGCTGGGAGATAACCACCAAACCCTCTGCATCCAGTGCATGGTTAATGGTTGTTTCAACTAAACTGTACTCACAGGCAACAAGATATATTTAGTGCAGACCAATCATATTTTGTTTGGTTTACGGTGCGCACCAATCAAGAACCATGAACTCTAAGACACAACCAACGGTATCAAGTATGCCTGATTCCTACCACTGCGGATATTGTTCACATACTCCAGCTGCTGCTCTTAACATTTGTGCGTTTTTGTCGCGCAGGCACACACGATTCGCCTCTACACCATGTGAGGGCAATTGGTACGCTCACGTCAACCGATCACACTGCTGATTACGTGTATATATCTGTTTAAAAAAATGTGTATGTTGTCCAGTGAGAAACAATACGTCCAGTTGCCAGTTTGAGTGCATTCTCATTTCGTTCCGGGGTAATAATTCATTCACCACAGTGACTTTTTACCTTTCATGTAACTCCAAATACTGCAGTGAAAACCCAATTTATGGTTGAGATCATCTAGCAGTGAAGCCTCAGCATGAGTGTTGAGCCTCACACCACCGTCTGCCTGGTTGAATGCGGTCGTTTCAGGGTTAAACTTATAAACTCACATGTACACCATACAAATACGCTTAGCGTAAACAACGAAAGCCACGCATTAAGTGCGGTTTTAGCACTAGACCAGCTAACTCCTAAGAAAACATTTTGCACTTCGAAAGTTCAAGACGCATCCAAAAAGAAGCCATTCAACCCGTTCTGGATAGCACGCATCTTTTACTTTATTCAAAGGCTCAATGTCGCAAGTTCTAAACACGACTTTGTTCTCACATGTACGTTGTCCCTGACAGTTAGGTTTTCGGCTAGTAATCTCGGAGTGTAACCTAAGTACGGAGCTGACTAGGTTAATCCGCCTCTGATTTTCACAAGAGAATATATTACCATTCTTGGAAATTGGTATTATATATATATATATATATATATATATATATATATATATATATATATATATATATATATATATATATATATATTACACCGGCTTGAGAACAAGCATAATGTCAACGCAACAATAACAGAAATAACCACAAAGTCGGGGGGGGGGTGTTAGGAGTCAACATAAATATTCCAACAAGTAAAGGCTTTTTAAGTATTTTCACCGCACGCGTTTTTTTCAATTTTTTTTCGTCTGTTTTACAACTGTTTATAGGGAACGGGAAGTTAACAGACAGGCCATACAGCATTCATGCCACTGGATGCGGTTCTGATCCCAATCTCTCAACGTCTCTAACCAATGGCGATCTTTGTCTCTCAGGCCCCAACCAGGAAGGCGGGAAGCACCAGCCAAAGTCAAAGCCAAAGCTACCTTCTTCATGCCCTTCAGCCAAGTCATAACCTGACCGCCGCGGTGCTTCTTCCAACCTTGCCCAATACGCGCAAAGAGCGCAAAAGGGTAAACAATAGGCAGTTACATGGAAAACACACCCGAGCCATCGTTGGCGATGTAGAGCGACCATCTCGGTCAGCCGGCGACTATCAGCGTTGACTATACGACAACGAACCTCGTCATTACTCACCGGAAGTTCCCACCAGACATGAACAATGCTTCGGAGACATCGGCGGTCAAATACAGAAATCCGCCGAACATCGTGAACGCAGAGGGGCCAGATTTCACAAGCGTAAATAAGAATACTACGAACTGTGGCACTGTCAAACCCTTCTCTTGATGGAAATCTGGATGTCATGGCAGCACCACAAATGGCACAGGTTTGCGAAAGTTGCTCTGCCTTTCGCAATTTGTGATGTGATCTCCTCCCGAACATCACCACCAGCTGTGATCAAGCTCCCGAGATACTTAAGGCTATTGACTACCTTTAACTGATCACCACGAAGGGTGAGTGTAGGCACAGGCTTCTGCCAATCTTGATGATGTACCTTGCACTTTGAAAGCACAAGGCGCATACCATATCGAGACACCTCAATCTCCAAGCGGTCCCATGCGCGTTGAACTGCCTGTGCACTGTCGCTTAGCAAGGCGATATCATCGGCGTACTCTAAGTCAAAATCTCTGTCCCCTGGGAGGGGTTCAACCGCATCGTTTGGATGACCAGACAAGGCGTTCTGTGGGATATCCTCTATAGCAACGTTGAGAAGAAACGGGGATATAAGGCAGTCTTGCCGTATTCCACTGGGGACGGCAAAGGGTGGCGAAAGCTGATCATGAGCCCTAACCCGACTTGAGGTATGACGATACAACTCTGAGGACCAACACATGCTTTTCAGGTACACCATTCCCTAACAAACAGTGCCATAGTGCAGGCCTATCGACGGAGTCGAAGGTCGCGTGAATGTCTAGAAACACAATGATCGTTGGCTTTTGGAAAGCTCTACCAACTGCCGGAAGGTAAAGATTTGATCGATGCATCCACGACCGGTACGAAACCCAGCTTGTTCCTCGCGAGTTTGCCCATCACGTGTGTTGTACAATCTGCAAAGAATGACAGACGCTTGCAGCTTAGACGTTATCAGGATAAGGCTTATACCCCTATGGTTGGCACAGTCACTGCGCGAGCCCTGCTTGAAGATGAGAACAACGATTGATTCTCCTCACAAAGACAGAACTTTCTCCGAGTGCCAGATCTTGGAGAACAAAGCTTGAAGTTCTTTAAAAAGCTCCATTCCACCATCCTTAAACAGGGCTGGAGAAAAGCCATCTGAGCCCAGTGCTTCATGACGTCCTAAAGCTTGGATTTCCTTGTGGATCTTCGTCGCAGAAGGGGAATCTGTTGAAACAGACCACGGGGCGTGTCGGAACAGCAATGGGAGAGGCCGACGCTGGAGGCCAGCTAAACTGTGCTTTGAAGTGCTCCGTCCAGCGTACAAGACGTGGCTGCAGACTGTGGATGGGCGAGCCGTCAACTTCACAGATCGTTTCGCTCACATCCAATAGCTTTCTACCGGTGACTAGGATGAGATGAAACAGCTGGGAAATAGGCACGACAACTGATTTTGGTTTACGCAAATCAGTTGATTCAAATACCACTACCATAGCCAGAACTTCATCCCCGAAAATTAACGATGATAATGCATTCGGCCATAAGCCTTATTTTCTCTGTGGTGCTCAATACCAGAAAACCCTTCCTTTCGATGAAGTACTGGTGTCCATCAGTCTCAACGAGCAAGTTTATCGTAAATATGAGCCGTTCAAGACGATAGTGGTCTGTGGTTGAATCCGTAGGTCAGTCTCCTTCATTAATTTTCTCATACCTGGTTTGCGTGAGACGGTGTTTTTGATGGGACAGTAATGGTGGCCGCTGTTGTCAATTATCATTATTAGCCCTATTATTCATACCCCAGGGCAATAACATGATGATGAAGAATGAGTCTGATAAACATCAAGCATCACATAAAACGCGTGCAAGCAGTTACAGATGCCATAGGCAACCCATCCACAGTAGCGGCCTACCCTAATGCTCAGACAGTAATGAACCAGAAAAAATGGTACTATCCACAACGAGGTGCTTTATACCACACTGAGAACTAAACACTGGCTACCCAGGTGCGACGAACATCTTAACTGCATAATCCGGTTGTATACCTGAATGAACGAAGTTTGTCCGACCTAGAAGGCGGAATGTTAAACTGCATGAACTTTCACTCGATGCGATCAAAGTCACCGGTACATCTGATGTTGTGCCATTGGACTGAGTGGAAACGGATTGACGAAATAATAACTAGGAGACCAAAACGATCGATATAGTCACTACTGAGTATTGGCTCCCGGCTGGCTTGTTATGGCAACCCAACAAAGGGAACTATTGAGTGGTTTTTCACGCTTTCTTGGTTACGAATGCCAATTCCTCTCGGTAATGCAGTGCATCCTCGTGGTCGTGATGTATGTCTGTTACATCTGACTCACTGATTAGCATAGAATTAAAACTTACGGTATACAAATATCATGAATTTCATCCTAACCGTTAGTGGTAAAACAAACTGCCCACCGGTGATAGAATATGAAGCATTATGTAAAGGAAAATCCAGTGCGTGAGTGAAAATATAACTTACTGCGAATGGCGTGATCAAAATGGGGAGAAGCATGTATCCAGGGTAGAAACGCAAATAGCAGCCAACCGCACAGAGACAAGATGCCATGATAAGATGTCCTGTAATATGAATGGAGTAGGAATACCAGAGTATCGGGCATGAAATTCACGGAATTGCCGTATCATGAATGATGTTTATATCATAATGGTACTGCTCAGTGCGTGTTATTTGACTTATCATCCTACTTATCTATTCACATTCTGGCCACTATAATGCCAGTATAAGACTGAGCGTTTTTCATGATTCAATAAGCCTAATCTGGAGCCATCATACTCTCAACAGCTTTTTAGCAAGCTTAGGTGAATAGTAGGAATTTTGAGGCAACGTGTAAACTGGGTGAGGAAGTAGCTGCATTGTCTACAACATTCGTCCAAACCGGATTGTTTGTTTTCAATTCCTCCGGACGATCTTGTAGGACCACGCATGGATTTCCCCTTCAAGTCTATGACTCACGTTTTCCGGTTATCTTAGTGGGTTTGAGGACACTGGATACGACCGTTTCACTACACTGATGTGCAACAATGGAATACAAAAGGTAATAGTAAGGGAGTAAGCCTCTCGGTTCAAAGATAGCAGAAAAAGTGTTCGATAGAACATTCACATCGTTAATGACTTACTGACCTATACGGCATCAAGTTAGGACTAGTTAGGATGACAATTGCATTGATTTTCATCGATTTCTCGGGGTTCTAAGTGGTTGTTTTCTCCAATTCTCAGTCGTTGTTGTCGGTTACGGAGTATTCCTTCCACCGTATTCATGTGTAACCGTGGGATTGAAGAAATGGGAGCAGTGAACGCCGAAGCTACAACTCAGTCAGCGATTTTTTGTTGTTAGTTCAAACGCGTCGACATATTTCCAGTTCGGTTATATCTGCGGTCAGCGAAATTGAAGTTCCTACCTGGGATTTTGCAGGTGTTGAGGACAAAACCTTTTCTCTAGGAGAGAGCGCAGTGTAGTGGTAGTAGAGCTGAGGTCGAAATTGAACGTTGATTTATTGGTGATTATATAACCCCCCTTTTTTCGCTCTTGCCTATGTTTCATGCATAAAAGCCGCCGCCGTTGCTGTTCAAGGACTGTCGATATCCCAATATCCTTTCCTTCCCCTTGATTCACAATTGCCTGTTCCTGGGACTTCCTGTGCCTAGGACGATAACTGACATTTTTCTGTGACACGGTACTGCCCGGTCTCCGTCTTCTTGATGTGCTTGTGTGTGGAGTACGTTGTACGTCGGACTAGTATTTGTTTATCAAGTACTAATCGAGCTTGTCTCAGACCCGTTTCAGACCGATCGTCGTTTCGCCCATCCGCCTAGATCCGTCTTGACCACAAGTAATGACAATTGTGGTATTTCGATCACAGATGAGTGGTGGTTATTTTCTGTTCTCCATGTTTACCACTGCAATTTATCTTTTTATTGCCTTACAGATGTAACCGAAGTGCGGTCAGATACCTCAGGGCGAAAAACCCCTGATACAGAAGAGACTTTGAGCACATCCTTACCCTCCCCGAAATGCTGATGTTACATTATGACGCCTGTAAACTTAACGTTTGCGTAGTACGCGTTTTTTGTCGGTGTCTTCTTGATGTGCCTGTGCGTGGAGTGAAAGGCTTGTTGGACGTCGGGCTAGTATTTATCTACCAAGTACTAATCGAGCTTGTCTCAGACACGTTTCAGACCGAACGTCGTTTCATTTACCCCCCAAGATCCGCCCTGTTCACTGCACAAAGCTGCTTTTTTTATTACATGCTTGTGCATGAGTGTAGTGGAAGGGGTATACACCCTACAGTCATGAATGCCCACTGCGCTATTAGAGACAACCGGCTACCAGACCGAGACTTGGAGTGACAGAGAACACCACAAGGTCCCAATGGGTCAGGTGTGGCAGTGGTTTACTGTCTACCACCACCTCATGATCTCATTCAGCTTCGCATTTGTTGAACAGGCTACGCTGACAGTGCTTGAATAAAAAACAGTGATACGGCTGATAACTACCGCTAGAACAGCAAGTTAAGGAAAAACTGAAAACGATGTTCAGCCGAAATCAGCTCCTCTTTGCCATCATTCATCTCATACCAACCTGCGGTTGGCAAGCACAACTACCGCGATCCATACACGTGCGAACTCTGGTGGAGTCCGAACGTCGCTCTTTGTCAAGACTGGACCGTGCTAGGAATAGGAATTCCAAAGACTCCTAATTCAAGAATATGCCTGGTGAGAGAAAGTAAATCGATCCGTCTATCGTGCTTTCAACCTCGATAACACTCGAGGTTCTGACATAGTTATCCCCACCAACTCAGACTTGGTATGTCTCCAGATCATGAGGTCAACGACCTCGATTACAATCTGTTATGAGTGTAAGGGGGTAAAGGCGACGGAATGGTACGAATCCAGTATAAACTGAAAAGCATTATAATTCGAAAAGCAACCAAGCGTACTGGCGATATGGTGGTCGAGTGGTTTAGAGCGTTTGATTACCACCTCGGAGGTCGGAGGTTCGAATCCCTGCCACTATCGATTACTTTGTCGTAGACAGTAATCCCCACTGTCGTTCGGCTCGTCACCACATCTGACGTACTGAGACCTTATGTGGTTCTCTGTCACTCCTAGACGCAGGGTCTGGTGGCCGGTTATCCCTAATAGTGTAGTGGGCCTTCGTCGCTGTAAAGTATATACCCCTCCCACTGCGCTCATGCACAAGTATGTGATGAAAAAATACGGACGAACACTGAACAATGGCAACAATCTCAGAAACGAACGTACCAGAGAAGCAGGCTATCAAAGACCAGACTCCCACAATGTTCCATACAATGGAAGTTGACTGGGCAGCAAATGAAACGATTGAATAGGGATTCACGGAATAGCTGAAATAGAAATAACGGTTTCACTAAGCAGCAAATACATTCGGATTCAGCATCAAAAGAGAACTGCGTTACAAAACAGACCCAAAATCGACAACCGTCCAAGCAAGAAGGATAAGTGTACGATCAGGACTGATATCGCTGTTTTTCCTTTCCAGTTGAGTACGTTTGATAGCCATTTGACGAGTGCAACGGTTTTCGTTTTGCTATCTGGTAATGGTTGAGTGGTATAAATCAAAATCAACTCGCACGTGTTAGACCCCGGTACCACCCATCAAATAGGGGGTTGACAGTACCCTGCCGCTGTTCCTTCCGGGCCGGTATAATGTCTGATTCACTGCGGTCGTTTATGATTCCGCACTCCCCGCTTTAGTTTTATGGTGAGGTAACGTCCGGGTCAGATCAAGAACTCGGCAACTATGCAATGGGTGCGACGGTATCAGTTACATTCTCACAGTCAGAACCATTACCAGGAAAATCAAAAAAGCGTAAAGAAGGTAAGACCCTTACAAATAGTAGTGCCCACTCGAAAAAGCTTTTTGATTGCAAGACAACTACCAATCACGACACAAAGCCATATCTTCCAGTGTACCTAACCATCGAGTGGGAGGGTTTCTGGACCCCACCCACAAAGTCTAATCGACCCTACATGGCCAAGTCCACTAGTTAGGCTTTTCATACCTTTCTTCCATGTCATGGACTGACCACCCTTACTCATCTTCCAACCGTTACACACCTCAACAAAGATTGAGCGCCGGGAAATCCTGTCAGGTGACGTACAACATGTCCCAATCACCTTAGCCTGGTGAGCTCAAGTGTTTCATCTAGTGATCCGATCCGTGAACCTAAGACTGTCCGCCGAACGTCAGCACTGCTTATACGTTGTTCCCACAAGATTCGACCAATACCACTAAGACATCGGTGTTCAAATACCGACAACCTTCGTATATTCTCCACTCATATTGGCCATGTCTCCGAACCATACATTAGCACTGGCCTGACTGCTGCAGCGTGCACTCGACCCGACCCTTGATAGATAAACGAATGTGATGTGGACTCCACAAATGACTCAGGTTGACAAAAGCCAAACGAGCCTTCTGCATAGACAAAGACACCTGATTCGATATCCGACCTCCGGATGAAATGTGGCCGTCCAGATAACAGAACTTGTCTACCTGGTTCATGTTAGCCCCAGACACTGAAACGTTTGGTATTGGACCAGCCCGGTCCCACAGTAGCATCTTGCACTTTGAAGGTGCAAAACGCATACCGAACATTGCTACGCAATTACTCAAGCTATCTAGCAAAGCTTGTAACTTACCTGGATCTCTTCATTTGGAAGAATTATGTCGTCCCCATATTTAAGGTCTGATACTTTTACGCATGGGAAAATTTCAATGTCACTATCCTCACCTGACAAAATCGCGGTCTCTAGGACTATATCAATCACAAAGTTAAGGGATAAGGAAGAAAAGGGACAATCCCAAACATACAGCACTTTTGTGGCTAACTCGGGTGAAAGTTCACCGTATACCCGAACTCTGATTCAACTGTTCATGTACAGGGACTCTAATATGGAAATGAATTTCTCCGGAACATCTTTCGACGAGAGATAACACCAGAGAACAGTTCGGTCAGCTGAGTCGAAGGCCGGTTTAAGATCAAGGAAAACGAAGACAGTGGGCTTATGGAAGGTGTGCTTATGTTCTGAAATCAGTCGAAGAATGGAGATGTGATCAACACAACCTCGCCCAGGCCTAAATACAGCTTGATTCTCGCGCGAAGACTGTTCGCGAGCGTTGGATAGGCGTTGGCGAATAATACCAGCGAGCAGTTTAGATCCGATGTTAACAAGACTTATTCCCTTGTGGTTTTCACAGGAAAACCTGTAGTTTTTCCTATAAATCGGTACGATCACCGATTAAAATTAACTCATTGAAACTTGTTCCTTCATCCATATCAAGCCAAGGGGTTTTCTCAACTCCAGTAAAAGTGCTTGGACACCGTTTTCAAAAATAGATGGAGGCAACTCATCCAGTCGTCGTTTAAGATAGCTTATCTCACTGAGAACCCCTACTTCTGACTTAGGTGTGGTGTCTACAACTAGAGAAGTAACCATCACGCCAGTGAGAAAACCTGTCGAGAATAAAGGTCAATTAAACCGCTTCTCGAAATGCTGCGCCCAGGGAATTAGATGGCGCTGCTGAGCCTGAATCATTGAGCCATTGGCTTCTTTGGTCAATTTGCTAACGCCTGGTTTTCGTGGATCGCCAATTCCAATTAGACGGAAAAAGTTGCAGCTGTTGCCAATCATCGAAGCTTACTTCAACTGCTTACACTTCGTAATCTACCACTGCTCACGGTCGTTTCTCAAGCTTCGAATCAGTTCGCATTTAAGGTATCTCCTTACTTCATTGTATCTGGAATCCGTAGGAATCGATCTGCGCACATCTAACAATGCAACTGTGGATGCAGATACCCATCGTTTTTGTGTGTTTGGTTGTTGGACCTTGGGTAGCATCAGCAGCTTCGCGTAAGGCCAACTTGATTTGTTCACCGTTTATGTGAGCCCTGAGTATTTGATTGTATCGATAACGTGGCAGATAATTCTGCTGTGAAAGCTGATCGACGACTGTCGTCCAATAACAACTGCGGTGGACGGTTGCTTTTGGCGTTACTTCGGTCACCGACGAGACGTAGGCTGAGACGCACTCGGACAAGAGTGCGTTCAGCATATGGAGACGTGAGCGTGAGATGTAGGCTAAGAACCGCGGACAAGGACATGCTTAGTGTCCACAGACGTTGACCAAAATGATCGACAGTCATTGATTGGTTCGCACCAGCGGTAATCGATAGCAATGTGGTCGATCTGTGTCCAACGCTGTGAAGGCGCAGGAGGACACCAGGTTAGGCGGTGCCGCTTTTTGTGCGGGAAATTTGTACTCACTAGCAATAGTATATGGTCGGAACATAGTTGAATGTGTCGGTAGCCGTTATCGGTTCGATTGGCTGGAACGCCAAATCGGCCTCCTATATGCCTCTCCATCTCGTCTAGGATTCCAACTTGAACATTGAAATCATCAGAAACAATCATCATGTCCGTAGAGCGCACGCTGCGGAACAGCCGAGATAAATCTAGGTAGGATTCGTATTTAGCCTCAGGAGGGCTGCAGTCAGTTAGGGCGCACACAGACACGACAAACAAGCATTGACGCTTCAGTCAATTACTGTTGACGTGCACAGAACCATTCAATGGAACCGCACACAGACGACTGTAGACTGGGATTGTCGAGCAATGCACACTCAGCTTTCATGCTCAAAGTGACGCCAACGCCAGCCTAACCACGTCCGACACACGGAGTAAAACGAGAAGCGGAGTTTGTAGGCAGGTTGCGAAGGGTTAAAAATGAATACGGGTTTCTTATGCGTGTTTCGAAGAGAGAACACACATTTATTTTCAAAGTCCTGAGTTCTAGTTCGCGCAGTGTGAATGTTGATGACAGCTGAATAAAGGGGATGCTCAGATTTGAGAACCGGTTTTGTATTTCCTGTAACTCCAAGTTATTATCTTAACCGCGAACTGTATTTTTTTGGTTACGACTCTCCATGCTTCCAAATCACTGAGTATGGTTAAAAATGGGTGTCTCATGCCCTGAGATGGCTACTCGTTCTGAACGCCTCTCACAACGCTCCCAAATGACCATGCGTCTCAAACAGCCCCTGCTGAAGATGTCCCACTCACTGCCTTCTCGTGTTGGATGTGTTCTCGATAAAATGACAGAACGAAAGCGAATGCTCGGCGCTCTCCACCGGGTTGACTTACTGATAGTCAGTTTAAGGGAGATAGCTAAACCCTGGTTCCAAACCAAACACGAGTGGCGTACAACACTATGGTCACCGGCATCTGTGGCGGAAGGTGTACTGGGCACCCAGGATGTCTAGCTTCATTTGAAGGGGGTATGGACTGAGCAATAAAACATCGGCTCTCAGAAGTCCCCAGATGAGGCGAATGAACCATACAATTGGACACCGGGCCATTTAAACCAACGCTGGCGCCTTGCAGGATGCGCTTGATTGTGCTAGAGGTGCATCCTCGAATAAAAATGCCTACTTGGAGAAGGTGACTGAGTAGTACAACATCCCATGACGCCAAAAACCCCGGGTGATTTTATTAATACAATGGCTGACGGTCGTTTCACGCGCACACATCAAAGCTCTCTCAAACCGTACACAAGATTTCACTTCCCCATCTCTACTCTCTTTCTTTACCCCTTACGCTTATCAGACCCCACAGGATCTGCGGTCGACCGTATCTCCTGTGGTGCCATTGGTGGAAATCTTAGGTGTTATCTCTTTCTCGCCCTTCTTCGACTAGCTTCCAAGTCTCATCGTACCCGCTACCACCGGCTGATGTCCTCCTCTGTCCCCGATGTCCATTCAAACCAGTTACGTTCAACGTGCGAGCCCTGATGCACATAGTATATCAGGCGGGTTTAGCTCGAACGCTTGACTGTCTTGCCACTGATGTGTATTGCATTCGAGATTCGCATTCGAGTCTCCAGCTTCATTATTCAACTGATGCACCTACCAAATCTTGTTGTAAAGTCTCACTTATGTCTTTCTCGGGACGCTGAAGCTGCGGCTTCTGGTTTTGCTGGCGTTGGCATTGCTTTCAGTGAAGAAGTTGAAGCAGCGCTGCTAGGCTGGACCCCAGTCGACGGTCGTTTATGCGCAGAGACTAAGGGGTACGTGCAAAGTTCAGTTCAGTTCAACTTATACAATCATTACCCGAGCACTTCTGTGCTCTGGTTTCGGTTGCTACCTTTCAGCAGCCGCCGTTCCGATAGATGCAATCTGTTTGTCATCTCCGCGTACACACCCAATGATTGCAGTCCACATGCAATTAAACAACTTTTACGAAATACCCACGACCTCTTACGTAATGCAGGCCAACCCGACGTCGTGAGTTTGGCGGAAGATATGAATGCTAGTTGATCGGTTGTCACCAGACAAGGCACGTTTGGGAGGCCCTTTTGAGCTAGGTTCCCGTCGTTCGGAAAACGAGGAACAGTTCTAGGCCCTGTGCTTAGACTGTCATGTTCATTTTCTATTTTCTATCTACCTTAGTTTTAGTGCTATTGTTCTCTCGAATTTCCCCCCCCCCATTGTTTTCAGCTCCTACCGTTCAGTTGTATATCGAATAAGGCCTAAATTCTAGGCCTACATCTGTCTTTCTCAACCACTTGGATTGGGTAAGCATGTATGTATCAATTTATTCGACATACAACTCGTCACAAAATGGAGCGCTGTGTAAGTCCTGAACGATTTGACGCAGATCAAAACTCAACTTCGAAATTTTGACGTCCCTGGGTCTGCACGTTCGATAGATTACTCGCCAAAGTTTGTGTAGACGACTTTGAGAAGCCTGACTTCCTACACAACGAAATCTCTCCGACCGTATACGATTATGCGGCTGCATGTATTTCATACGACGATGCCACTCAAATCCTTGAACAACTGCTTATCAATACACCCATCGAAGTCTTCGCGCGCTATCCACTCGCAACGTGTAAACAGAAACGGGACAGGGTTTCAATCAGTTCTTCCAATAGCTGAAACCAGTCACGACGATACTGCACCTTGACGTAGCGTGATGGCTTGCGCGCCTCTATAGCCCAAAGAGCTATACAGGATGGCTTCCTTAAGCTGGAGATGCAATCACGCCTGAAAGCTTAATGGGGAGAGGTCAGACAAAGTCCAGTCGCCTGGTCCTCAAGATTGGGGGTAGATCTGAGCTAGCGACTCAGTCGGCAAAATCATTGGAAGAATAACTGACCCAAGCAAATGGGCTTCTACTTAGCCAACCCGCTTCCTTGGGGACAGGTTCTCGTTAGAAGTAAAGGCTTTGGTTGAGAACCCTAACAGTTCTCCTGCATCGCGGCTGGATACCCTAGCAGTACCCGTCCAACATCTCCCATGAACAGCACGACTACAAAAATCCCATACTGCATCGGTCGTCGCGCAGGGTTATCAGGACCGCGCTGCCCATTACATCGAGCGGAGTGGGTAGTGATAAGTGGGCTACTGCTCAGAGTTCCCTCTCTTTTATTCAACCTTTGTCTTCTGCCCACAACCACCTCTCTTTGCCCACCCCCACCCCCCACCCCCTATCCGCCCATAATGCTCCCACTGATAACACGGCCGATACTCGCAACGGTTCATTGTCAAATAGTGTCGGGAATAATCCTCTGTCTGGTAACTCACATTTTCTCAAACCTCGTCAGCCTCTGAATCTCGGCTCCTTCAACGTGCGTACTCTCATGCAGGCCGGTCAGCAGGCGTGCCTAGCCCTTACTATGAATACTCTGAAGATTGATTTATGCTGCTTAAGTGAAACGCGTATCCAGGATTCGAGCAGTGTAATTCAACTAACTGCTCCTGGTATCTCATCGAGGTATCTTCTGCGCACTTCAGGAGACGAAGTAGCTAGAGCTGCAGGTCAACGTGGTATAGGAATAGTCTTGATTGGCAAGGCCGAAGCTGCTCTTTTAGACTGGGTCCCGATTAAGTCGTTTATGTGCTGTGAGACTCCAGGGGTCAGTCGCCGTTCGAAAGGATAGTTGTGTTAAGCACAACTTATTTGTAACCTCGGCATACGCTCTAACAGACTGCAGCTCTGCGGGCAGAAGGATGAGTTCTATGATGAATCCACCACTCTCGTTCGCAGGAGCAGAGGTTCTGATATTGTAGTGCTAGCTGGCGACTTCAATGCACAAGTTGGCAAACTTAGTACGTCAGAAGTTTTATTAGGCGGGCGTTGTGCTTAACCCGCTCAGCGCACAGATAATGGGGATAAGCTTCTGCGGTTTTGTACAGACAACCGGTTATTCCTACCTAGTACGAGTTTTCGACACAGAGGAGATATGGCGCTCTAATTCTACAGGTACTCTAAACCAGATTGATCATATCGCCGTAAGCTACCGGTGGTGCAGTTCTGTTCAGAACTGTAGATCTTACTGGTCCACGTACGTAGAGTCGGACCATGCATTACCTTTAATGCGATTATTTCTCAAGCTCCACCGTCATCGACGCAAACCGCAAACCCGATTAGCCGTGCAATGTTTATGTGATCAAGAAGTCCGCACCCGTTATGAACAGAAGTCAGCACATGAGTTAGGATCTACGACGAACAGTAATGTAGATGAGCACTGGGCCCATATCCATCAGGCAATGCATGTGGCAGCAGGTTTTGCCTGTGATCGTAGATCCTATGTCCATCAAAAACACTGGATTTCGCAAGAGTCGTTGGGTATAATGGAGCAAAAGTGTCAGCTCTCAAGCTGTAAGGAGATGAAAAAGATACGTAGAAAGCTGCAAAAGGAAGTTACAAAGAGCCCTAAGAATGATCGCGAAAAATGGTGGGTCAAGGTAGCCCAAGAAATGGAAATAGCACCTGCTTCAGGTGACAGTCAAAGACTGTTCAAACTTATTCGTGACACCAGTGGACGGCGAACCCAGGTCAGTGAAACGATTTGCGATTGAAATGGAAAACCCGTCCATAGGAAACAGCAAAGGCTTGACCGTTGGGCCTAATACTTCAAGGAACAGATTAGCTGGCCGCACGCTAGTGTAGTTACTCCCGTGTCAACAACTGTGCTCTTTTGGAGGGTATCACTTGAGCCCCCATCGGAAGTAGGAGTAGAGTCATGCATTCGATTACTGAAACGAGGGAAGCGGCAGGTCCCGCCAAACTTCCCCCAGTTCTTTTCGAAATGGGTGGTGGTGCATTGTTAAAATCACTCATCACCTTCCTCCGTGACATTTGGAACGAGAAACGTATCCCGCTATTATAGGGTGAGTCACTAATTAATTCCATCTTCAAGAAAGGAATACGCAATGACTGCGGTTCTCACCGTGGGATTAGCCTAATTCGGATAGCCATCAAGTCAGTAGCCTCGATTTAGTTGCATCGTCTTACACCGGCTCGCGAGAGGAACGCCCGCGAACAACAGGCGGGATTCCGCCCAGGTCGAGGATACATCGACCAGATTTTTACGCTTCGTGAATTACTGGAGGTGCGTCACGCACACCGTCGACTAACAATGATGGTTTTCCTCGACTTCAAATGTACCTTTGATTCGGTTGGCCGGACGGCGCTATTCAATGCTCTGAATCGGAAAGGTATGCCTCAGAAGTTCGTTAATCTACTGAGGTCGTTATACTCTCATACTTCTGGCCACGTAAGGGTTTACGGCGAACTATGAAGTATGGTCGAGGATGTGTGCTTCAGGCTTCGAGATAGCTTGCCGTCCTGAACACCCCCCGAAATGCTCTCAGATTACCGTGCGTATTACACAGCCCCTGCTGAGGAAGCCTTACTCACTGCATTCTCGTGGCTGTGGTGTTCCCACTAAAGTCAGAGGAAGAAAGCGAATGCCTTGCGCTCTCCATCGGGTCGGCTAAGAGTCAGCCTAGGAGAGATGGCTAAACCCTGATTCAAAACCAACTACGGGTGGCGTATGAGGCATACAACAGTATGTTCACCGGCATCTCTGACTGAGGGATGTACTGCGCATACAGGATGTTTAGCCTCATCCGAAGGGCGTATGAACTGAGAAATCAGTCACCGGCCCCCACAGGGCTACGATACTCCCATATCGTCCTGCTGCCTTCTAGGTTAGGCCTTCTGGTCAGAGGCTTGGGGTGGGGCCCCTCAAGTCAACCCTCTACTTCGGTCTGGGTAACCGGGTAGTATCCAGCACACATGCTTACATAAAATCTTTACATATATGATTACTCGTTCTCGCGCTCGACTCCATTCACTCACTCAAGCTACACAAGTTATGATCGAGGTGATGGCGGTCGGACAAAACCAATTACTTATTAACACACCACCCATTTTCACCCACTCTTTTACACACACAACAATATTAATACTTTCCCATGTACCTCTCAGGTTGCCATTGATAAAGATGCTGGCCATGCAAATGAGATTCCCCCTTCAGTTGTGTGCAGCTCATCAGAAACACTACTGAGACCACATATGCCATTGAAAGCTTGCAGCCTTCAATGTACACCCTCTGAAGCAAATAGGCCAACAAGCAGCTTTAGCCCGCACACTCGAGACACTGGCTATTGACATCTGCTGCTTATCCGAGACCCGCATCCAGGACCCTATCATCGTAGTTCCTCTGAACTCGCCCTCAGAGCATACTTTTACTCGACGCTTATCCGGAGACGCCAAAACTTCTGCATCTGGTCATGCAGAAGCAGGAATCACTTTGAGTAATAAGCTGAGTCTGCGCAACGCGACTGGATCCCAGTCAACAGCAGATTATGTACGATTCGCTTAGGGGGTTCGTTCAAAGCTAATAAAGGCCGCGACAGCTATCGTTGTCTGTTCGTTGTCGCTGCCTACGTCCCTATCGACTGCAGTCTGGATACAGTCAAAGATATATTCTACAAGCAGCTTTACGAACTTCTTGGAAAGGCATCCCATGGAGATATAGTGGTACTGGCTGGAGATCTGAACGCCAAGATTGGCCAACTAGGTCCAGCTGAGCGAATGCTTGGAAGCCAAAGCGGCGCCATCCTTCAACGCACGGGCAACGGTAATCGACTACTCAATCTGTGTTCAGACCATCGCCTTTTCTTGTTGAGTACGAACTTCCAGGGCAGCTTTCGTCGCAGTCACATAGCGACCGTCATCTGCTAATCAGTCTTGGACGCAAATGGACCACATAGCCGTGAGCTACCACTGGCGTGGCTCAGTCAAGTCTTGTAGGTCGTACTGGAGCACATATCTAGATTCAACTCACACCCTAGTGTGCTGAGTTCATAGTACGGTTTTCCACCAATTCAAAAGTCCGCCGTCAACGGGTAGATGTAGACCAACTTTGCCGGACCTTGGTACGGGAGAGATATCAGAATGAGCCTGCTGTCCAGTTATGTAACCACACGCACGATGAATTGTCAGACTGCTGGCAACACATTCAAGACACCATAAAAGTATCAAGTACCACATCTTGCATGCAGTCACGCGCTGGATCTCAACAGGCTCTCTGGAATTGCTAGACAGTCACCGGAATATCCCTGCCAGGAGCGAAAACCACAATTCCCGAGCTCAACTACGACGAAATTTGATTAGAAGCTTGCGCAGAGACCAAGAGGATTGGGGGTCAGAACGCGCAGCCGAAATGGGACAAGCTGCTGCCACCGGCAATGCTCGGAGACTTTTCCAACTCATCCGATCTACTGGGACCAAGAGGCCTGGAGTGAGCGAAGTGATCTGCGAAGCAAACGGCCAACCAATCCACCAGCTTTCACGGTGCATGGACCGATGGGAAGAACACTTTGAAAAGCAGTTCAAATGGCCTTCAGCACCAGCGTCCCCAATCTGTAGCCCGTTTGAACCAATTCATGCTCCATGGACTATCTGCACTACCCCACCCACAGAAGAAGTCGATCGTGCGTTTCACCTTCTGAAACGCAATAAAGCTCCCGGCTCTGAAGAACTCCCTCTGGCCCTCTTCGAAGATGGCGGTGTGCACCTCTACAAAGCGCTCAGCAGGCCGGGAGTTGGGATTGTATCTGGATGACAGGACAAAATTTCCCCGGAAGCACACGATCGGTTTCGCGGTTATTGCCGCTCATCAGGTATGTGTACCCGGTACTCTTCCGCCCAATCTTTCTTATACTTGAGCACTCCACAGTTGGTTTACAGCTGTAATCTAATTTAAATCCGATGGAGCGTGCATGGACGGGGAGTCCATTTTTAGAATCACACGGGTACGCATATCTGGTGAGCCGCAATAACCGCGAAACCGGTCGTGTGCTTCCGCGGAAATTTTGTCCTGTCATCCAGATACAATCCCATGTTACTCATATCGAAAATCCATACTTGGGACCATGTGTCCTCGTTCTGAAGGTTAGCCGTGTTAACCCACGAACTAGCTTTGAAAGAATCACCGTGCGATTCTAAAAATGAACTCCCCGCCCATGCACGCTCCATTCGATTCAAATAAGATTACAGCAGCTCATCAGCCTCTTCTCCGAGATTTGGCTCCACGATTGTATTCCAGAAAGTTGGAACTGGGCTTTCATCATCCCTTTATACAAGAAAGAGGCTAAAAACATCTGTTCCAATCATCGAGGGATAAGCTTGGTCTCAGTCGCATCAAAGTTGCTAGCATTGGTAATCCTTCAAAGATTGTCCCCAGTGCGCGAACAACAGTCCGGTTTTCGTCCCAACCGTGGGTGCTTCGACCAAAATTTTACAATTCGTCAGGTACTTGAGCTCCGTCACACATATCGTAGACTGATGGTAATCATATTCTTGGACATCCGATCAGCCTCTGATTCCGTTGATAGGACAGCCCTCTGGGATTATCTCATCAGACAGGGAGTGCCTGATAAGTATGTGAAAATCATCCAAGCTCTATACCATCAGACTCCAGGCCGAGTACAAGCATATGGCTCATCGTCACCTTACTTCCCAGTTGGGAGTGGCGTGCGTCAAGGTTGCCACTCTCACCCTTCCTGTTCAAGTTTCCAATCGATGACAACCTAAGAGGGGCACAAGGAAATCAGACGAACCAAGGCGTTGAGCCCCTACCTGGTAACAGACTTTTACACTTAGACTATTCAGACGACATCGCATTGGTTTGCGACGGTTCTACTGTGGCACAGTGCGTCCTAGACAGCCTTGCGTCGTCTGTATTACGGTACGAGATGTGCTTTTCACCCTCCAAGTGTAAAGTGCTGCTACAAGGCTGGCAGGAGTTCATCCCGCACTTACCCTCAGAAACGATCGGTTAGAACTTGTTGAAAAGTTTGTCTACTTGGGAAGCTGTATAACTGTCGATCGACGGATTGGAGACAATGTGGGCAATCGAATAATAAAGGCTCAAGCGGTGTTCTGCAATTTACGTCACCTGTGGAGAAGTCGTGACATCTCTCTCCGATTGAGAGGTAGGGTGTACAACGCTGCTGTGCGTAGTGTGCTCCTATACGCTTGTGAGATCTGACCTGTTCCAGCCGCCGATGTCGGCTGGTTGTCCATGTTCGACCTTCGATGCCTGAGGAGTATCTCTCGAGTTTGGTGGCAACAACGAATAACCAATTCCACAGTTCGAACGCACACCTACGGAACCGAGTGTGCCGCGTACCCAATTATTGTTACCATATCACTCCATCGGCTTCGCTTGGATGGACATGTACTACATATGCCATCTCATCGACTTCCCCGTCGCGCTCTATTCGCTGAGCCTAAGGATGGTTGGAAACGACAATGTGAAGGCCAAGCCATGACATGACACCGGTCTATCAAAGTGTTGATATAAAGATTTACTTCTATCGGTTTCTCATGTTTGCATGGTTAGGGATCTCGAGATCCACTACACAGCTGGCTGGAAACTTTGTCGTATATGGCTCAGTGTCGTGCTTAGTGGCGGTTGTGTTGTGACAGTTTGTGTTCGAACTCCTGAGAAACTTCCCCTTTGATCCTTCACTTTTATTTTGCTGTATCATGTTTTCGCATGGCAACACGTCTTTGTACCGGGTTAACGGCGAATATATATATATATATATATATATATATATATATATATATATATATATATATATATATATATATATATATATATATATATATATATCCAGTCGGTTCGAAACGACGAGCGGTGTTTGACAGGGGTGTCCAAATTTTCCATTCTTGTTTAACTTCGTCCTGGACGAAATAATGGAGAATGCCTTGGGAGATCTCCGGGATGTGGGCATCGAACTAGGAAACGGAGATAAGCTGTGTCACCTAGATTACTTAGACGACCTTATCTGCTTGTTCGAATGCACGGAATATGCTCAACGTGCACTAGACTCTCAAGAGCTGTGGCTCCTTTCGGTATGCGGTTTGCACATCCAAAGTGTAAAGTGGTGTTTCAAGACTGGACGACAACGATTCCGGGCTTGATGCTCGATGGCGAGGAACTAACAATTGTTGACAGCTTTAGTCACCTCGGCAGCAGCGTGACGACGGATGGGAGTGCGGTAGTAGAGGTGAACACGCGTATATCCAAGGCTCGAGGGACGTACGCCAGACTGAAGCACTTGTCGCGCGGACCTGATATTTCGCTGAAGTTGAAAGGTCGTGTGTATTGTGCCGCAGTGCTTTCAGTTTTGTTGTATGATTGCGAGACTTGGGGTCTGCGTGCAGAAGATATTCGTCGCCTTCGGGTTTTCGACCACCGATGCTTGTGTAGAATCGCTAAGATTGTATGGGATGACCGAGTAAGCGATACTGAGATCAGAAATCGAGTACAGGGAGTTTCCTATCACAGCGTATCCAGCTTAGTAGGCTTCGTTAGTTAAGGCGTTTTGCGTATGGCGGACACACGTTTACACTACCGTGACCTATTCTCCGTGCCTCCTAGGGAGTGGAAGAAGCCACGTGAAGGTCAACAAATGACGTGGCAGCGAAGGACGAGGAAATGTACAGCTAACTTGGGAAAAGTAGGTGCCTCACCTCTTCGTAGTTGGGGTCCAAAAGATCCCTCAACCAGGATATGGCATCGAACCGCGAACAATGGCGATCGTATTGTCACTTCCTGTGAAATCAGAATGATTGATCGATGTGCGTCTGTACAGTTAGACTGTGTATTCCGTGTGTTGGCTATTACGGCGTTCTTTCCTTTTCCTACCCGTGTAGGTTCATTCCTTGGCCATCTTGTATATTCATAATTTCTAATTTAACGTGCAACATGATGAGAAAGGCAGTGGTCAGTGGGGCTTTCCCTACTGCCTATTGCTGTACGATGATGATGATGAAATCCGTGATTTCCAGACCGTGACAACCAACCGAAATCAAAACGATGCTATTCGGGACGCCCTCATAAGCGGGATGCAATCGAACAGTGTTCAGCAGCGGCTTCTTACAAATAAATCTGGACTCAAAAACTGTTTTTCAAATTAGCCCAATTGCTTGAAATGGCCCAGCTACCACCTAGCACCTCCCGGACACCATCGTTATCGTTTACGGCTTCAGTGTCAACACCCATCTATCCAATTGTTGACTATCCCTCTGATCACAAGGTAGCAACTTACTCACGGGAACGACATCAGCGGCGGTTAGAACCGTGTTATTTCTGATAGCTACATCCTCGATTCCGTGGTACAGCGCCGCCATCTTAAGGCTATACAATCGTCCAGCGTCCTTTTCATCGCTTCTACAAGACCAATCAGTCAAATGAAAGGTCACTGTTCTGCTAATATAAGCCTCCAGAATAATTTGCACGATAACTTCAAACTCTATGCTCCCTGATCTATATGCGGCTGTACTAATGTGACACGATTCTTTGAAACTTCACAAAGCAGTTGAAATTCCGTTCAGTGGCAGTAAACCAACCCTCTCTCTTTGTAGTAACAGCTTCACTCATTAAATCTCCTTTCCTTTTCGGAAACTTGTTACCAGATTGCAATCCCATTGCAACTAATTAACAACTTCATACTCCTGAAGATGATAGACTTCTTCGATCGGAAATTCAGCGACTCCTGAGGAATGGCATCATCGAGACATCAACGTCACCCTGGCGCGCTGAAGTCCTTGTTACAACAAACGAAAGACAAAAAACGTACGGTGGTTGACTATAGTCAAACTGCTAATCGGTATACGTTATTGGACGCCTACCCACTACCCACAATCGATGACATGGTATCTAAAATATGTCGAAACCCTATTTTTAGTGAGTTGGATCTGTGAAGCGCATTTCACCTATTCTCCATAGGAAAACAAGATCGGTCATACGCTGCCCTCAAAGTCTGCGGTAAATTAATCAATTCTGCCGGATGCCGTTCGGAGTGACGAGTGGTGTTGCTTGTTTTAAACGTGCTATCAAAAAAATTATTCGTGGGGAAAACCTAAAAGAAACATTCGTCTACATCGATAATATAACCGCATGTGGCGTAAACAAAGATGATCACGATGAAAATCTCAATTACTTTATTAACGTTGTGAGAAAATACGGACTTGCTCTGAACGAAGAGAAAAGTGTCATTGGTACCAAAGAACTTAAACTCCTGGGTTATGAAGTTTCACATTGTCTGACGAAGCCCGACCCTGAGAGATTACGACCCTCCAGCAATTTCCTCCTTCAAAAGATATGGAATCCTCACTCCTCGGACAGGATTTGTCCACTGGTCCATAACCACGTATTCCCCTTAGCAGACCATGTCAGAGTGTCATTTGAAACACCTAAAAACCAGCTCGAACATGCCATTGTCATCAGTATCTACCCCGAGGTACCACTGGTCGTTGAAAAGGATGCCTCACAAAACCACAGGCCGGTCGCATTTTTTGCCCCAACTCCGTCTCAGAAAGAAAAGCGTCCTTCTTATGTATATAAAGATATTAACGCTATTGTGGAGGATATCCGGAAGTGCAGGCATTATCTGCTGGGTATACACTACAGACTTTTCACGGACCAAAAACCGGTCGCTTCTGTATTCGACTCCAGATACCACGAAAAGGTCAAAAATGATAAGATTCAAAGATGGTAAGTAGAATTATCGTGCTTCAGTTTCAACGTCATCAACCACCCCGGCCAAAACACTTTTGCAGTTTCTCCTTCGCACACACGTCACTCGCATCATTGAAAGAACTGCACAACTCACTCTGGCACCCGCGTGTTGCCCGTATATTTCATTTTGTCAGGACAAAGAATCTCCCGTACTTGATCAACAATGTGAAAGCTGTTACCAGTGACTGTACACTTTTTGCCAAATGAAAACCCCAGTTTTGCAAGTTACCTACTGGAAATCTGATCAAAGCCACTTCACCGTTTGAAACACTAAACATCGATTTCAAGGGACCGTTTCCTTCAGTATCCAAAAATCGGTATCTACTGACTATCACAGACGAGCATTTCGGGTTCCCGTTTGCTTGTGCTTGCTCAGACTTGTTGACCACCGCAATCACCCGTTGCCTCTAACAGCTGTTTTCGATTTTCGGCATGCCATCTGACACCCATTCGAACAGGGGGGTTTTCGTGTCCGAAGAATTGAAGAACTTCCTCCACCGTAAAGGTATTCGGACTAGTAGAATAACGGCTTATAATCCTCAGTCAGACGGACAAGACTCAATAGAACCCTCGGGAGAACCACTGTTCTTGCAGTCCAGTCAAGGGGACTACCATGCCCCTAGTGAGATGGTCTACCCCACCCCTTCCGCTCCATCAGGTCAATGCTATGCACCGCAACAAATGAGACACCACATGAACGACTATTCACTTATCATTGCAAATCAACATCTGAGATGTCAACACCTAGCCGGTTGAGTAGTCCAGGGTCGATCTTGACAAGTCGGCTGGTGAGATCAACAAAGTATGATCTCCTAGTAGACGAAACAGAACTGAAATACGTCTGTTTAGAACTGTGCTACTAACTCTAGTAAGAACCCAGGTCTGCCTAAGAATCATCTCCACTTAACGGAAAACAAAGAATATATAAGTTGCTGTTACATTCGCTCATTTGTCCCACACAACGTGTTGGTCTGATTGGTATGACTAGCCACGCCTTGATGCTTGAATGACGCTGGCAGGATTCATCTCGTCTATCGATTCGCGCCATCGATCGGCTGTCCTGTCGCTCGTGGTTTTGTGGGCTCTGTAGGGGCTGGTACTGACGCACTGTCTGCCAGTGAGACTAAAACGTCTATCGAACGATATGTCAGACCATACCCTCATATGTCCATGTGTCGTTTCCCCGACGGACGAGAAGACACGGTCTTTATACATCATTTGGCGCTTAAAAACCGAGTTTCAGAACCACTGAGGGCCGTGGAATTTGCTGGAAATCAATATCCGACTTTGAATGGTGGCTCTCAGTTTTCACCCGACACGGTTTGATATCTTCTCGATGCACAAGAATCCGCAGACACCCTTACCACCCCCCTCTTACATATCGATATCAGTTATATATTAAAGAATCCAACACAGACCCTCTAATAAAAGCACAACAGCCAGTTCATCCCTATGGCCTATATATCGTCGCTAGGATCTCATTTGAATCGTGAAAACACCGACGCGAAAAGGGAGTGGGACTTCATCGGCAGAGGCTGTAACAAACACACTGTCGTTTGGGAGCATTTCGAGAGACGTCCAGGACGAGTAGCTATCTCGGAGCCCGAGAAACCCAATCCGATCATACTGAAGGAAGTGTGAAACATCTCGGACATACGCATTTTCGAACAAAAACAGTACGCGGGAGTGAATGTCATGTTCATTATCTACTTCCTATCTACCTTAGTTTTATTACTATTGTTCTCCTGAATTTCTCCCTTCATTATTTTCAGCTCCTACCGTTCAGTTGTATACCGAATAACGCCTAAATTCTAGGCCTCCATTCGTCTTTCTCAACCACTCGGTATTCGATCACCTGCTTCTCGCTAGTACGAAATCTGGGCGCTCTAATCGCCGGTACGCCAAGTGGTTCGTCTTCTTCAAGTAAACAGTGAACCTAGATGGACCGCATCGTTATACACCACAAATAGCGGGGCGGCGAACAAGACTGTCGCTTGTATTAGAGCACCCCAATTGATTCAGACCACGCACTAGTTTTGCATTAGGATGTCTATGTGCTTCGGTAGGCGCTTCAAACGCACGTCGTAAGGACGGTTAGGTTGCGATAGGCTTTCCGAACCATCTTATTTATCCGTCTTCCAAAATGCGTCAGCTGAAAAACTAAGTGTAGTCCCGCCCGATAAAACAAACTAACCCTGGTCGCTTATCAAGAATGTTTTGCACTCTACTGGCCTAGTAAGTTGACATGTCTCGTCGTGCCATAAGACGGTGGATTTCTGCTGAATCTGTGCGCCTTCTCGGCGCACGCCAGTTGATCCCGGCTGGAAGCGATTATAACGAAGCACGACATGAAACATGTACCTAACGCGAGTCTTTGTAGGGATAGCGAAATCTGGTGGTTGCAATGTGCATCAAAAGTGGGACGTGCTGCCGCCATGGAAAATTCCCGCAAGCTGTTCTACCTCATTTGAGTCACCGGTAGGAAGCTAACAGGTATGGGAGAACAATCCGTGAAGCTAATGGTTCGTCATTTCACAGTCAACAGCGGCTTTTCGAACGCTCGGCGAATCACTTTTAGTCAGCTTACCTGGCCCTCAGTATCAGCCTCTTACATAGCTCTTTCGGCACACGTCCAGTGGTCCGTTTCGACCGATCCACCTACTGAGGTAGAGATCCGAAGAAAAATCTAGGCCTTAGGACATTACGAAACGCCGGACTCCGTTGACCTTCTTCTCACTTTTTCTTGAAGATGGCAGGGTGCAGCTCTTCAGAGATTTTGTTTTGTTCTTAAAGGTTTAGAATTCTGAGCAGGTCGCCTCCTTATGAGGGGAGTCGATTGTTGTACCCAAAGACCAATGACAATCGTGTTCCCGAACATTGGTGCGGCGTTCGACTCTGCCGATAGGACCAACTTATGAAACTGATTGTTGAGAAGTAGAGTACCTGAGAAGTACGTATCAGTCCTCAAAGAGTTGCATCGCCACACCTCAGGCCGAGTTAACACCTACAGCCAGCTCCCATCCCTTTGTCCTCTTCAGTGGAGTACGATAAGGTTGCCCTTTATTCTCATTTGTATTCAAATTTGCCATTGAGCACGTTATATGGGGTGTTTTGTCTGGTATTCCGAATTGTGGAGTCGAACTCCTCTCATAGAAGAGTTTTCGACTTGGAATATGCCGGTAATACCACCTTTTTGAGTGATAATGCACAGGCAGTACAACACGCTCTGAACCGCTTGCCGATTCAAATACCCAGACATAGCATGCGCATTGCGCTTTCCAAGTGCAAAGTACTTTTGCAAGACTGGTAGGAGCCTGTGCATGCATTCATCCTTTGTGGTGATTAGCTCGCGTTTGTGGGCACCTTTATGTATCTTGGGAGTTTGATGTCAGTTGGAGGTGGTGTTACGAAAACAGCAGTTCACGAATAGCGAGAGCTAGAGCAGCTTTCGCAAACCTGCGATACCCTTGGCGTTGCCGTGACATCAAGCTCTACTTGAAGAGAGGGATGCACGTCGCCGTGATTCGCAGTGTTTTACTCTATGATTGCGAGACATGGCCACTTTGCGTTGAGGTTGCTCGGCGTCTTTCCGCGTTCGACAACCGATGTCTCCGAAGTATTGTTCGCGTCTGGTGAGAACATCGAGTGTGTAACGGAAAGGTGCGCCATCGTGTGTGGAACACGGATAGCCGCCTTCTTAACGAAGTGATCACTACATCCCCTCTGGTGGCTCAGTAGTGTTTTTGCTCTTTTTGTACATGTTGGGCAAGGCTGGAAGAAGCAGCGCGGTGATCAGGCCGTAATCTAGTGTAGAGATGTGAAGAAGCTCTGGTGGTAGACGGTAACCCCGGTAACCCCAAAGGTGCGGTCCAAGGGCGTTCCCTGGTTTGTCCCTGACAGTATCCTGAGGGTACCTTTTTATGCTTCATTGACGGTCGCCCAACGGTACGTCCGGGGGACACTTGGGAGACTCCTGTAGCGGTTGCCATCTTCGTTCATACTTTTACCACGTTTATTGTTTAACTGAACGCTGGCTGCCAAGCGCGGTGGCCATTTGACCGTTGCTCTTGCGCACGCTCTCACGCACGCTCCCAAATACACGCTAACCACTATCTCTCCCAATCGCCTTCTCAATCTCACGGGTCGTGGAGAATACTGTTCTGGTTAACATATTTGTGCAGTGGCGCACATTAGAGTAACGTGCAGGTGGTCCACGCAGTACGAAGGACCGAAGCACGCGTTTACTAAGGAAACCGCGAAGTAAGGTCTAATCAACCTTACAATTGGTGAGCCCGACGTGATCCCCAGGTCACGTGAGTTTCCTTGTTTTCTACCGTTCAAGGTCCCGTCTGCGTACGTTTTTGTGTGGTCTATTGTTTCCCTATCTTGATTTTTTTTTTGGTTGGTTTACCAAATAATTTTTTTTTCTTCGTCCATACATATTTTGTGTGTCTAATTCGTCGTGATTTTTTTTTCGCTAAGACTATAGTGTCCCATTGGTCGTTGATTTCTTTTCCCGTCTGTATTCCATAAAGTAATCGCTATGTCTGCCGAACGGAAATCCTGCTCAGACCCCACCGTTGGGGCGATCACGCTGCACATACCGGCATTCACGTCTGCTGATCCAGAACTCTGGTTCACGCTGGTGGAGTTAGAATTCGAAAACTGCCGCATAACCAGCGACGCCAGCCGTTTCAGGTGGGTAGCAAGCCGCCTCCCGCCGGAGGTCACAATGCAAGTAAGGGACGTAATAATCTCATCCCGAAGCTATGAGGCTTTAAAGGAGGCCGTCATTGCCCGCACGACCCCAACGCAAGACCAACGTATGCAACAACTTCAAAACGTTGAGCTTGGAAGTAGGAAGCCCTCCGAACTGCTGCGTGAGATGCAGCGCTTGAGAGGACCGACTGTAGGCGAGGACCCGCTCTTGAGGGAACTTTGGCTGCAGCGTTTGCCGCATAACATTCCAGTTTTACTAAGTGCCACGCGCAAATGCTCGCTGGAGGAAACTGCAGCGATAGCTGATGACATTATGTCACGATACAACCCCGCTGTCGCTGGAGTAACCAGGCCCTCCGTCGCAACGGTGCCTGCCTTGCCAACATCTAACGAACTCGCGTCAGTTTTGTCTAGAATTGACGCGAGCCTGCAACGCCTAGCAGTTAGAAGTGGGTCACAGGAGCGGCACCGCGCACGCTCACCTAGGCTCCATAGTCCGTCATTGCGACGACGTTTCGTCGGTTCTTCAAAAGAAGGGTATTGTAAATACCACAGTCGCTTCGGTGAGGGAGCCGAACGATGCGAACGAGGGTGTACGTTTCCCGGTGCTCATCAGGGAAACTAAACCCCCGGCCTGTGGTGGCGACCCACGAAGCCGGGTATCACACCAATAGTCGTCTTTTGAACGTAAGGGACATTATTTCAAATAACCTATTCCTTGTAGATACCGGTGCCGAAGTGAGCGTCCTCCCCCGAGCGAAAGACGACAATAGCACACCGCAGGCCCAAACACTACGCGCTGCCAATGGCACGGCCATCCCAACGTTTGGCCAGCGGTCGCTCACCTTGAACTTGGGTTTAAAGCGTAATTTTCGTTGGGTATTCATCATCGCCGACGTCCCGTACCCAATTCTGGGCATTGACTTCCTGCAGCACTTTGACTTGTTAGTTGATGCACGGCGCCGCAGAGTGGTGGATCGTCAGACCACTCTCGCCGTTGCGGGTCATAATTCGCGAGTAAATCACGTCACGCCCTTTTACGTTCAACCACCGGCACACCAACCTTATGGCGAACTCATCGCCGCCTACCCGGCCATGTTTCGGCAGGCCGGGCCTCTCCCAGCAGTGACGACCAGTGTCACTCGCCATATCGATACTAAGGGACCCCCAGTGTTCAGTAGGCCGCGTCGGTTAGCACCAGACAAGCTTCGTGTTGCACAGGCCGAATTCGAACATATGCTAGAACTGGGTATAATACGCCCTTCTAGTAGCCCTTGGGCTTCTCCCCTTCATATGGTTCCTAAGTCTAGTGGCGACTGGCGACCCTGTGGTGATTACAGAGCGCTTAACAAAGTCACCGTCCCGGACCGATACCCGATTCCCCATATACAGGATCTTACTTCGTCTTTATCAGGTTGCTCCGTCTTCAGCCGTATCGATTTGGTTCGGGCGTACAACCAGATCCCGGTAGCAGAGGCCGATATACCTAAAACTGCCGTCACTACACCCTTCGGGCTGTTCGAGTTTCTGCGAATGCCGTTTGGACTCAGCAATGCAGCCCAGACCTTTCAACGGTTCATGCACGAAGCAACTCGTGGTTTGGAAAATGTCCACGTATATCTGGATGATATTTTGGTGGCGAGTTCTTCAGAGCAAGAGCACGCTACACACTTACGAGCACTTTTCGAACGCCTTAGCCAGCACGGCGTTACGATCAATATCGCGAAATGCGAATTAGGCCGGTCTGATATCACTTTCATAGGACATTCTATTTCATCCTCGGGTATCCGCCCTCTGTCAGATAAAGTTTCCGCTATTCGCGACTATCCTGAACCCCAATCTTTTCGCCAGTTGCGTCAGTTTGCCGGTCTGGTGAATTTCTACCGCCGATTTATTCCTCACTGTGCGGAAATGATGCAACCCCTCATCGACCTGTTGCGCGGAGGTAAGCGGAAGTTCGTGTTTCCCGACACGGCACAAGCCGCATTCGCCTTGGTCAAAGATGCTGTCGCCAACACAGCACTCCTTACACACCCCGACCCTTTGGCTCCTATTTCGGTAGTGACGGATGCCTCGGACACAGCGGTTGGAGCAGTACTGCAACAGTTCGTAGATGACTCTTGGCAACCTTTAGCATTCTTCTCCAAGCGCCTACAACCCGCGGAATCAAGGTACAGCACGTTCGGTAGAGAGTTATTAGCCATCTACTTGGGAATCCGTCATTTTCGACATGCACTCGAAGGCCGTTCGTTCACGGTGTTTACAGACCACAAGCCTTTGGTTTACGCACTGAAGTCGGCTTCCGATCGATACTCACCACGCGAGATTCGCCACTTAGACTTTGTCTCGCAGTTTACTGTGGACATACGACACGTCTCTGGGGTACTTAATCCCGTCGCAGACGCCTTATCGCGCGTATATCAACTAAGTCTGTCACAAACGCCTAACATCAATTTGAACGCAATGGCACAGGCTCAAACTATGGACCCTGACATCGAACAACTTCGACAAAACGGTTCTTTGAGTTTAACCAGTGCCTATCCCAGCTTCCCAGAATACCATCGTGTGCGATGTGTCGCAAGGTCGCCCTAGGCCAGTAGTTCCTGCTGCCCACCGTTATCCTACGTTCATGACACTCCATAATCTGGCTCATCCGGGTGTGACTGCCTCGGTGAAACTGATAACTGAGCGTTTTGTTTGGCACAATGTCAAACGAGATGTCCGTCAATGGGCTCGTGCTTGTCTGCAGTGTCAACGTGTTAAGACCCATAGGCACACTAAGGCGGCGTTATCCAGGTTCCCAGAACCTGAAACACGTTTTCATCATGTGCACGTCGACCTCGTAGGACCACTCCCACCTTCGCTTGGGTACGTTTACATACTCACATGCGTGGATCGTTTTACTCGCTGGCCGCAGGCCATCCCTATCCCTCGTCCCACCTCGGAAGAGGCCGCGAAAGCTTTTCTGACCGGTTGGGTTAGTCATTTCGGTTGCCCGGCAATAGTGACCACCGATCGCGGTCCACATTTTGACGGCGCTTTCGGCATCCTACTCGCTACGCTCGGTTGCCAACACGTTAAGACGACAACTTACCACCCTCAGGCCAATGGTATGGTTGAGCGTTTCCACCGGCAATTAAAAGCCGCCCTTCGAGCAAACGGTAACCCCCTTTGGAGTGAAACACTACCATTAGCACTCTTAAGCCTGCGTAGTACCGTTAAGGAGGAGTTACACACAACACCGGCCGTACTAGTATATGGCTGTACACTTCGTCTGCCTGGGGAGTTGGTAGCCCCCTCACCAACCGTGACTTTCGACTACGGTGACTATGCTCAGCGCCTTACGCAGCACATGCGAGTGCTCAAGGCCAGTCCGCCGCGTGAACAACAGCCTACAAGCTATGTCCCAACTGCGTTAGGAACCGCTACTCATGTATTCCTTCGCGTCGATGGCGTTCGATCACCACTACAAGCGCCATACACTGGCCCGTTTCGGGTGATAAAACGTAGGGCAAAAACATTTGTCATAGACATCAACGGACGACACGACACCGTATCTATCGACCGTCTCAAGCCTGCCGTCATTGAGTGCAAGCCGCTCGGCCAATTTACACCCGCTCAAGTCGCTCAGTCACCTGCATCGAGCGAGTTACTACTCGAACCACCCCCAATTACGCCTAGTGAGGACTCGGCAGCTAGTCCATCAGATTCTCCAACTGTACCCGCAACGCGAAGTAGCCGTCGCGGTCGCCGACTACGAAATCCCGTCCGCTTCGCCGATTTCGTGACGATTTTTACAACCGACTGTTAGCAATAAGTTGGGAAGTTCGCCATGGATTTACCAAAAAACAGACCCGTGAAATTACAAACTGTAGTTATGGTTTCATTTTCTTCTGGTCTCCTAGCGACTACAACAACACCGAACATCGTTTGTGTGTTGTTATTACGGTCCAACATCCGCCGGCGCCCTCAGGCGCTATTTTGTTCCAGTTTACCTTGCCCTCTCTCAGACGGATCTAACAAGTCACATTGGCTTCATCCGTAGCCTGGCTGACTCCCGTGCACGTTCAAGGAGCCAACCGCTCACTGGACAACGGGACGATTGGTCAGCCTGGCACTGGAGACGGCAACTGGACGCCTTTTTGGATGGACCTGGCGAGGCATTTTCCGGCTTGCATTCGTATGAGACCCGCGGGCGCCAAAACACAGTTGGACCCACGCACATCGGACCTCGAGAGTGCAGGCACCGGTAAACTCATCAGCAGTCGTTCGACGTCAACAACAATATAACGGAGAAGCTGTGAGGAGTTCCTGGACAACCAATAATTCCGGCTTACCATCACGACCGAAGCCCAACTCCGTCGGACTTCTAGGAGGAGGCCCCTGTAGCGGTTGCCATCTTCGTTCATACTTTTACCACGTTTATTGTTTAACTGAACGCTGACTGCCAAGCGCGGTGGCCATTTGACCGTTGCTCTTGCGCACGCTCTCACGCACGCTCCCAAATACACGCTAACCACTATCTCTTCCAATCGCCTTCTCAATCTCACGGGTCGTGGAGAATACCGTTCTGGTTAACATATTTGTGCAGTGGCGCACATTAGAGTAACGTGCAGGTGGTCCACGCAGTACGAAGGACCGAAGCACGCGTTTACTAAGGAAACCGCGAAGTAAGGTCTAATCAACCTTACACTCCCAGAGAGACATTAGTGCGGCTTTTATGACTGGTCTAGAGAAGATTGCGCTACATGGTGCAGTCTTCATCGTGTGAAATACTTACGCAGAATATTCCCCTGAAAAACGTGGCTTCAAAGCAGAAAAGTATATCAGGAAAAAATGAGGAGCGGTCAACGAAAATTTGCAACATCTTCCTAGGCTTCACTCACCAGATCAGAACTAGTGTCGGTGCCAGATCAAAATGAGAGCGTGAGAGCAACATGCCCCGAGAAGACTCGTTGACACTCTGACGGTACATTTCTGTTTCCAAGATAGTGGAAATGCACACCAATGAAAGATTCAGGAGACTCCCAATCATAATAAGTTCAAGAAACTGACAAATTACGACCAGAAAAATATGTTACCAGAAACAGCAGTGTTTCCCGACCACTCAGTAGTGGGAGGAGCCTTGACCACACATGCAGTACCAAAGGGGGCTGAAAAATTGACTCAAGTGAAGGTGGGCAAACCTGATGGACCAAGTTGTTATCGTAAGCGGACATATTTCGCTCTGTGAGGTAGATACCTTCCAACACTAGGAAGTAACTTTAATATGTGCGGTAAAGCTCACATGAATCCCACTGGTCCATGGGAGAGTAGGTGAAACTTTCAACAAACTCCTTGGATGCATACTTATGTGCAAGCAACCGTAAAGACAACCCCAAGAGAATTAACGGTATACGCATCTGCAAACGAAAAACGCGTAGCGATGCGCTCTTAAATGGCGCGCAGCCGTTCAGTTCAGTTCAGTTCAGTCTGCACAGGACAGGTAATGGCCACGGCCAATTGAGCCGCTCAGTTCAGTTCAGTTTCCACAGGACTTGCTGTGACTAGAGCCAATCGTGTGTCCAGATGGTTGTGTTGTCGGCGCTTTTCCGTAGCTCCCAACACTATGTGATTTTCTTTTTCTGAAAGGCAGAAATTTTGTGCAGTATCAGCCCTGGCAGAGAAAGGTGGAAACAATAAGTAATTTGCATCTGACCCTAAAAGCTGCTTAGCATAACTCGAGGTGTACTGCTTTATTAAAAGCCCTAACTGTTGTGCTATTTATGATCTCCTCCGGGAGCTTATTCCAATAGGGTACCACTCTATTCGAGAAGTACTTCTTAATTTGGAGCCTCGAATGCTTCCTTTGTAATCTAAGGCTGTGCCCCCTTGTGCCTATCTCAAGGACCAGAGAGGAAAGGTCTTCTCGGTTTACTCCTGACGGCCCCTTCAGTGCCTTGAAGTCTCCTACCAAATCCCTGCGAATGCGCCGTCTTTCCATCGAGAACAGGTCTAGGGCACGGAGACGCTCTGTGCAGCTAAACCCTTCTTGCCCAGCCACCATTCTAGTGGCTAGCTCTTGCACTTTCTCCAGAAAGTTTATGTCCTTCTGGTGGTACGGTGCCCAGGCCTGCACGCAGTACTCCATATGCGGCCTAACTATGGCCTGATATATCGGAACGAAAATCTCCGGATCTCTACACCACATAATGGATCTAACTCGAAAAAGTTCTCTCCTGGCCTTATTGGCTGCTGAGATGCACTGCTCTGACGGCTTAAAGCCGTTGTCCAATATAACGCCCAAGTCTTTGACCTACGAGACCACTTGCAACGAACCCACACCATTCTCACTTGTCCCTGCATTTGTGGTCAAGCATTACCACTTGGTAAGGTTTAGTGGAAGGTCCCATTTGCGTGACCAGTTCTATAACTACTCCAGCTATTTTGACGTCATGGGCAAAAGTAAAGGTGGGGTTCATCAGCTCACGTGCTAGGTCATTGATGAAGATGACGAAGAGCAGAAGGCCGAGCACCGAGCCCTGTGGCACCTTCCCGCTTTGAGACATGACGATCGACCTTAACACTACAAGTTTGCTCTGCTAAAAAACTATTTATCCGTTGTCTTGCCTCTCCAACAATTCCCACAGACTGCATTTTGACGTCCAGAAATCTGTGGTTCACAGAATCAAACGCCTAGCTGAAGTCCAAGTAGCAGGCCGCAACCGATTGCCCTTCGTCCAGGCGCTTGGTTACCTCATCGAAAAACAGCAGGAGATTCGTCAGACAGGATCATCCTGCCACAAACCCATGGTGAGCATTTGATGTGAGGTTGTGTTGAACCAAATGCCTAGAGATCTTCTTCCTGACTATTCGCTGCAGGCACTTACACAGTACTGAAGTTAAGCTAACCGGCCGGTAATTTTTGGCCTTTTGCCGGGGTCCGCCCTTGTAAATTCCCACCACTGTTGCTCCCTTCCAGTCTCCCGGCACAATTCCCTCACTAAGTGACCTTTCATACAGCTTCGTCACCAGAGCCTTCAGGACCTCGGCCAGAGGTTGAACGATTTCTGGATGAATCCCATCTGGTCCTGCTGCTCTGTTTCTATTCAAGTTTTGCAACTCCGCGTACACTTCTTCTTCTACCGTAAGTATGGGTATTCGAGGCACCTGTAGGCCCTCCATTCTTTCCTCTAAATTATTTTCTGGTCGATATATGCTCTTGAAGAATGCCAAGAGCATGTCAGCCTTGTCCTCGTCTTTTAGAGCTAGTCGTCCCTGTGCTCCTTCCATAGTTGCTACAATCTCTCTCATGCTTTTGGGGGATTGCACGTAAGCACAGAACCTCTTTGGGTTTGTGCGGACCGACGCAGCTCACCGAAGCTCGACGTCATATTTCTCCACTCTTTGGATCTCTTGAGACCTGTTCATAGCCGTCTTATAGCTGCTCCATTCCCCCTGAGTTTTGTACAGCTTGTGTAACAGCCGGTCGTTGAAAATCCCCCTTTTTCCCTCGCGATTCAGTGTTTTTCCCAACATCACTCATTTCCATACACTATTGACTTGTCTTTACGAACTGGTTGTTTTTCTGGACCAATTGTTGTTTGTTCGCGCCCAGAGCGCTATTTTGGCACATCCTTGTTCAGGACCTGCGTGACGCACGTGCTGTCTGCTCACACGCTGCTATTCGGTTTCTCGTTGTTGAGTCCTTGTGATCGTATTATTGAGGTTTGTATATTGTTTGTCATTGTTCATGTAATAATCTAGTATCGTAGAATTATCACGGATAATCGTCTTTTGATTTCGGGATCCGTTGCGAATTTGGCTACGCATTGCTCAAACGTTCGTAACAATACTCAGTAGATCTATTTGGAACGAGGAAAAATCACGCAAAATGCCAAGAAAAGGATCAAAAGCAGTCGAATCCGGACAGGAAGTAATACGGCAAGTCTCTGGGGAGGTTTTGGGTACATATGATTCTTTAGTTAATGCTAAATCGCCTAGTCCTGTCAGTGCTAGCTCATGTGTTATTGAAAGCAATATTGATCGTAAGGATGTCGATTTATATAAGCTGAGAATACTAGAACTAGAGCAACAAATACTATCGGCTAGACTACAGGCGCATGAAGCAGGGAAGTGTACACAGAAACAGCGAGAGCATGAGACCAGTGACTTCGACACTTCCGATAGGTTAGAGTGCAATAAGGTAGGGAACCCCACGCCGGTCGCCGAATACAAACCACCATCGATCGATCTGCCTAGAGTGGAGTTAACGGTTTTCGACGGGCGAGCTGAGCAATACTGCAAGTTTGTCAAACAGTTCGAGACGTTCGTTGAAAACAAGGTAACCGACCCTGGGCAAAGGCTTCTCTACCTTACTCACTACTGCCGAGGCCGAGCGCGAGAAGCTATCGACGGGTGCACCATGCTCGATCCAGAACAAGGCTACACAAGGGCAAGAAAGATTCTGAGGGACTTGTTTGGCCAACCTTTCAAAGTAGCCAGTAACCTAATAGAGGGCGTGATGGCAGAGGCAAAGAGAACCAAGGGCGATGTCTACACCATGGCCGACCTGGTGATTAAGATGCAAAACTGCTCAATAGCCCACGACCATTTAGGTTACAGGGCTGACCTAGACGCCATGCACACTTTGGAAGGCATAGTCCGTCACCTCTCTCCCGAACTACAGGGTCTGTGGGCGGAAGAAGCAGAACGGATAAGCCGAGGCGACAGAGAAGCCAACTTCGAAGACCTGACTGAATACTTAGACAGGCAAACGAAGATAGCTGACAGCAGATTCGGCCGACTCATCCGGGACAGCAACCGAGCAAACAAGCCCGGTACTAGCCAAGTCCAAACCCCTGTACGGGAATATCCAAAGTACCAGCCTTGGACCAACACACACGTCATTTCACGAGATGCTACGGCGAAACCAAATTGCAGATCCTGTGGTACTAGCCATGGCCTACCAGAATGCCCCAAGTTCGGCAACGCCACAATAGACGAACGGTGGGGAATGGCGAGGATGGCAGGAGCATGTTTTATCTGTCTCAACACCACGCACCGGGCAGCAGCCTGTAGAACAAGGAATCGGTGTGGTTACGAGGGCTGCACGGGCAGACACCATCGGCTGCTGCATCAGGCGAGAATAACCATATCCGAGGCGATTGCCAAGCCCAGCGTGATTTGTTCAACTTCACAATCTGTCAGTAAACCGGTACGTTTAGGCGTAGTGGCCGTGGGAGTAGTGACTCCGACTGGGTTAGTCAAGGCGTTGGCTTTCGTTGATAGTGGATCCGACACCACTTTAGTGAAAGAGCGGTTTGCCGACAAACACCAACTGGCTAAAGGTGCGACGTCGTTGGCAGTGAGCACGGTGGGCGGAACACAGGTAATGACTGCCGGTAGATTAAGGCTGCAACTCATCTCTCTAGACACTAACGAGGAAATTGAACCAACGGAGGCATTCACGTTAGCGGATCTCCCCATGCGAGCACCAAGGTCGGTGAACGCAATCTTGACTCGGTGGCCCCACCTGCAGGATGTAACCGTCGTAGACTGGGAAGATGATGAGGTGGATCTCCTCATCGGATGCGACGTGCCAGAGGCGCATTGGGTGCTTGACCAAAGAGTGGGCGACCGCCAGGCACCTTATGCCGTACGCACGGCTCTGGGATGGATGGTATACGGTCCAGTAGGGGTACGCGGTTCCGTGAATTATTTATCCGCCGAAACGGACCGCATTGAGTATCATCTGCAACGGCTGTATGAAAAGGAGTTTCATGACATTGGAGATGAAAGACCGACGTTGTCTCAAGAGGATCACTTCGCTCTACAAACGGTGCGGCAAGGCTCTAGGGGCCTCAAAAAACAGTTCGAGGTTCCCCTCCCATGGCGCACACCGGTTGACCCGTGGACTGACAACAGAAATTATGTTCTCCAACGATTACTACGACTAAAAGAACGCTTCATTCGAGACCAGAATCTGTGGGAACGATGCGCGGATTTGATGAAGCGAAACGAGGCCATCGGTTACGTTGAAAAGGTGCCTGTTAACACCGACAGCAAAAGGGGTATCTGGTATCTGCCTCACCATCCGGTTATCAACCCCAAGAAACCCAATAAACTGCGGGTGGTTTTCGACTGTGCGGCCAAGTTCCAGGGCAAGTCGTTAAACGATCGCCTACTACAGGGGCCTGACTGGACCACACCACTGATCGATGTTCTGTGTCGTTTCAGAGTGGGTAAAGTGGCTTTGTCTGCTGACATTAGGGAAATGTTCCATCAGGTGAAGATTCTGGTAGGAGAACGAGATGCTTCGCGTTTCCTGTGGTGGGAAGGGAGTGACCGGGACAACGCAGTGGTGAATTATAGGATGACCGTCCACCCCTTCGGAGCCATATCGTCACCATTTTGTGCCAACTACGCCCTCCGAGAATCAGCGAACAAACATGGCGATCTAGTGCATCGGACGGTGGTAGAAAGCGTCAGCAGGAACTTCTACGTCGACGACTACCTTGGGTCATTCGATGATGTGGAATCAGCTCTAGATCAGTTCAGGGGTCTGACGAGATTGCTGGAAGAGGGCGGCTTCCATCTAACTAAATGGATGTCGAACGCTTCAGAAGTGCTGAGGGTCATCCCGTATCACGAAAAGGCCGAAAGGGTAAGAGATTTGGACGGCTCTCCACTTCCTATCGAGTGCACCTTAGGGATACAATGGGACGCGGAAACGGACGATTTTGTTTTCGAACTAAACGTTCCCGAGCTGCCAATAACCCGTCGTGGCATACTATCTGCCGTCTCAAGTTTGTTCGACCCGCTCGGTTTCGTCTCACCTTGGCTGCTACCCGGAAAGATCTTGCTGCAGCGGCTGTGCCGTAAGAAATTTGATTGGGACCAGGCACTGGACCGAGGGGACCGGCTGGACTGGGAAGAATTTCTGAACACCTTGAAGAAATTAGGGGACATAAGAATCCCACGATGTTTGACCCCTGGCCATACGACACGGACTGGAGAACTACATGCTTTTTCCGATGCATCCGAAGTCGGTTATGGAGCTGTGGTGTACGGACGATGGTGCGCAGGAGATGGACAATATACCACGAGGATCCTCTTCGCCAAAGCCCGCGTTGCTCCACTGAAGTCGGTCTCGATCCCATGCCTTGAACTCAGCGCAGCCGTGTTGGCAGTCAGGGTGGTGCAAGCTGTGAAGAGATGTTTCGATCTCTACATTTGGTCGATGAGCTTCTGGACGGATTCAACGATAGTACTTTACTATATCAACAACGTCCGGAGCCGGTTTAGTACTTTCGTTGCTAACCGGCTCACGATTATCCACGATGAATCAGCCACGCACCAGTGGAATGATGTAAGGTCTGGCGATAATCCGGCAGACCTGTGCTCCCGAGGTGCGAACAACTTCAGGCAACTGGACACGTGGACGAGAGGGCCAAACTTCCTGCAATTGCCCAAACAGGACTGGCCCGTGTTCGAGCTAAAACCCCTACGGAATTGGAACTGGAGATCAAAGGCGTCGTGATGGTGGCCAACGTCGTCGAAGCTACATCCATTCTATCGCGACTGGTCAGGTTTTCTTCCTGGATGAAGACGCTTCGTTCGCTAGTTTGGTTAACCAGGTTCAAGAGAAGTATACTAGTAATGAAAGGGCTACGGCCCTCAGGTCGGATACGGGTCGGCCCGATAGGTCCCGATGGGCTGCGCTACACCGCCACGGGGTGTTCTTCGTTATCTCTCGCTAGTTATATAGGTTTCTAGGAACTTAGCTAGTTATTTAGAGACAAATCATCCCAAAACAATACAAGAATTCTAAAGATTTTTTTCCAATATTTTTATCATGCCTGTTACTCAAAAACTTCGACCCAAGATTAGAGTTAAGAAACCGCTAACACAACTGAAACAATGCTCTATGCCATTGGTGGACCTCGCGAACGACGCTATCTTCAGTGCTCGCATTCACCAAGAGGGTGAGAATATCTCAACAAGACTCACGATTCTGGATGACAGTATCGCCAAGCTTGCTCCGCTACTGTGCCTAATGGACCCCGCGGCAAGCTATACGCAACAGCAGCTTAAATCGGCCACGGACTTCCTTAACTCTGTTCCTACCGAGATCTTTAAGCGCATCTCGAATAGCAAAAATGCGAAAGCCTTCAATCTCCCGGACAAGGCCCCAGTATCGCAACTGAAATCCACCCTGCTCAGGGCAGCTGGCATGGAACACCATCCATGCACGTGCACAAGGTTACACAAACGTTCACCACGCCACACATGTCCTATCCTTTTCCAATTCCCTTCCGATCAAATAGCAAGAGAATTTATCAAAAGGCAATCGTCGCTTGCCCTCAACACAGCTTATAAATCGGTCAGGATTACGGCAGACAAGACTCCTCTCCAAAGAGAGGCGTCAAGGACAGCAGTAACTCCCACTAGTACCTCACAAACCGGCCCTCGGCTGAGGCTAGCCTCAGCCGTGCGATCACCTCCCCTCAACCCGGCACGCTCCGTACCAATTCAGGTGCCGGTCGACCTTGACAGCTCACCCTTGTCGGACCCCCAGGTAACATCCAGTGGACGACAGGTACTTCTAGATGCAGCTTCGACCCCTACCCGCAGCGTATCTACATCACCTGCCCCTAACAACGGCACGGTTGATCGGGCATTAGGGGCCTCTCCATCACCGGCCATCCCTCCACCAAGTAAGCGGGTTCGTAGGATGCAGGCTACCTCTACTCCCACTACTCCATCCAGTTGGGCCCATCCGCCTGTCCCTCCTGCCCTTACTAGATCTCTCAATTCCTCCACGAACCTTTCCGGACCAACAAAACGTGCAAGCGCGAGGCCCATTCCGGCCCATCATCACGCACAAACAGATAGAGTGGGGCCTCACTGCCAGGGCCATCCTACCATGCAATCCGAAGTAAAACCGGAAAGCAGTTGTCAAATATTTGTGGGCACTCGGAGGCGACCGCACCGATCCACCCACAAACCTGAACCTAACCGTGCAGACTCTAGGCCTACAGAGGACACTAGCTCAAAGATACAAGCATCCAGCCCACTCGAGCTGCGCTCGAATTGTCAGACAACTCACAATAGGGTCCGACCCACGCACAATCCCACTCAATATAAAGCCTTCCCAGAGACCCAGTGGCCGGCTCTCGACCCGTGTTCAACACCATCACGTATGCCTCCACGGATAATACAGTTTGCCCCGATACCAAATATGATGCCGGGCGGACCTTTCTTTCCACCACTGGCCCAACATGCCTTCGCTTCCGTGCCCTATACCTCTCGAAACGGGGTATTCGATTCTACCTCTCCGGGGGTCCTCCAAGACCCATATCAGCACCAGGTTCAACCCTCCCTGTCGAATATTCCTATACTCCCACTTCCTCCTTCAGTGGACTACCTCAGTGCAGTCCGCAACCTTGGCACAAGCTTCAACTTCCACCCCGCCCCCGGACCGCTCCCGTTTTTTCGTCCTTATCCCTCACTCAACCAAAATCCACGTATAGCATCAAGCCCCCGGCTAATGCACCAAATGTCCATAAGTCCTTACCACCTCTATCCCCCCTAGCTCCTTCCGCGCCTCATTTACCCCCTCCAGGATTCGGCCGTTTCAATTAGAACCCCCTAACCGCTCTTCAAATTACGCCCAATTTGAAAGCCCAGCGGCGCATTTAGTCACAGGCACAAACTCTTCATCTGAAACGCGGTTAAAATGGGTCGAGCTTCGACTGCCCATCGTAAGCCACGCCTTATTTGACGATCCTTCATCACCTCACCACAACGAAATTACGGCTCTATCTACTGAGAACCTATCCAAAAACACCTTGTCTCTCTTACTACTTAACGTCCGCTCTCTCCTCCCAAAATTGCCCCTGCTTAGAGAGCTTGCATTAGACCTACACCCTGACATCTTACTAGTTACCGAGACGTGGCTGACGGATCACACCCCATTAAACCACGTATCCATACCCGGCTATCAGGCCACTGCCAACAGTAGATCTGACCAAAGAGGAGGCGGCTGCATCATTTACACCAAACACATATTCACGGCGAGTAGGTTCCATCATCCTATTCTAGACAACATTCCAGACTCGGTCTGGCTCACTATCAAAGAAGATCAACAACTACTTCTCGTAGGATGTATCTACCGTCCTCCAAACCAGGGCAGGCACGAGTTGACAGCAATAATAGACGCATTCAACTATGTCTCTAACCTCCCCGTAACTGCTAAAATTCTAGCTGGTGATTTCAACGTGCCTGAAATATGCTGGCATTCCATGACATCACCCCCAAAACTCCATGATTTCCTTTCGTGTATCCATGTGGGTAATTGGGTACAGCATGTTTTATCCCCCACTCGAGGGAGAAATACATTAGACCTTATCTTCTCTATTGGTATCAAGAATTTAGATACCCAAATCTTAAGTCGCTTCACCGGTAGTGACCATAAGATGGTATCCTGTGTTTTTACTGCACCTTGGCCTCACACTGATAAGTCAGCAGAAACACACCTTCCGACCACCAATAAGCAATACCATAAAGCTTGCTGGAATAGTCTACCCTCTTTTATCCGTTCCTTAAACTGGGACGAATCGTTTTTATCTAATGACCTAGAGATAGCAGCTGCCCAACTGTATACTAATCTTCACTACTGCCTCGACAAAATCAATCCAGCCTCGGGGCCTATCATACGCAAACAGCGGAACTCTCTAGATCGTCTTAACGGTAACCTAGCCAAACTCCAACGAAGATTCACTAAGACGAGGGACTTCTCGTCGTATCTTCAAATAATACGTATATCCCGTACGATTAAATTGCGCTTGGATTCTTCTAAGAAGAAACAGGAACGAGATGCCTTAAGCCACCCAAACAAAGTGGAAGCACTGGCCAGGCTAATGAAGGTCAGAAACAAGCAACCTAACCAAGACATCCCATATTTGAACTATAATAATAAATGCTTGCGTGACCCTCTTTTGATTACGGAGGCTTTCAGCACCTATTTTGCCTCCTCTTTAACGACGGATGACGCCACATCCTTCCCCGTTCTAGATCCGGTGACATCAGTAACTTTCTCGACGGTAGTGTTCTACCCTGAGGAGGTTTTAGTCCATGTTGCAAGAACAAGACCGTCCTGCAGGCCAGGTCCAGATGCATTACCACCGGCCATTTTTAGTCGAGGTGGCGAAGATGTTCCAATGTTGCTGACAAACATATTCAATTTGTCACTCAGGTGCAGTGTTTTCCGTTCCCAATGGAAAACTTCAACTATCATACCGATGCACAAAAAAGGATCACGTCTAGATCCAGTTAACTATCGGCCGGTGAACCACACCCCGGTCGTGTCCAGGATCATGGAGAGAATGATCAAGGAAAGGCTGACACGTCACCTTCTTAACAATAATCTAATCAACGCCGGTCAGCATGGTTTTCTGAAAAACAGATCATGTGCGACATGCATGACCGATTTCCTCAATCTGGTCACAGAGGCTGTCAATATTGGTAAATCGGCAATCGTGATCTTTTTGGACATGACCAAGGCGTTTGACCGGGTATCCCACGTCCGGTTACTACAGAAGATTAAAACTTATGGAATCGTGGACCCAATGCTCGCTTGGTTTGCGTCCTATTTAACATCCCGAGACCAGGTTGTAAGTATAGGTGGAAATTTGTCCGAACCCCGTCCCGTAACCAGTGGGGTGATACAAGGTAGTGTACTGGGCCCATTACTGTTCCTAATGTACGTTAACGATATATTTACCATTTTCCAACGGGGAGTTCCCTTCCTGTTTGCAGATGATATCAAAATCGTGTACACTTTTGATCCCGCGGCGTTAGCCTCTACCGTAGATGACATTACAAGGGAACTGCTCGCTCTCAGCTCCTGGAGTAATGATTGGAAAATGAGTTTTTCCGCCGAAAAAAGTAATATTATTACGTATAAGTGTCACGTCCCCACTGGAAGATTTAGTATAAACGGCAAATTCATCCCCAATAACTCTCAGGTACGTGACTTGGGTCTACACTACTCATGTACGTTTGACTTTTCGGAACACGCAGCCATCCAGGTGGCTAAAGCACGCCGTACGATCGGGCTAATACATCAAACATTTATTTTGCCAGAAAGTAAACTCAACATTTTTAAGTCCCATGTTAGACCTCTTCTGGAATACGGCTCAATCATTTGTTCCAACATGCGACAAAGGGACCGCATAGCGTTTGAGAATGTACAACGGGCATTCACGAAACAGCTCATAGGTTTTTCTACGCACTCTAATTACATGGAACGTTGTGAGCGGCTGAAAATCGATCCCTTATGGCTACGCCGCATAAGAAATAACCGGCTATTCTTTCACAATATCTTGAAGAATAGATCATGTAGTTCAGCACCGCAGGTAAGAACCCATTCTACGTATCCCTTACGTAACAATGAGTTCTTGGTTTCTGTCCCTTTGCCGAAGCTTGCTCTTCGGTCAAACTTCTTCATTAACAAGTACGCTTCATTGTGGAATAAGCTACCACAACGAATTCGGGCGTTATCACCGACATCGGTGGCTTTCAAACAGGAAATAAGCATAGCCCTAACGGTGGACACGCTGACTACGTTATACAATCCGTATATTTCAAGGGCTCAGGCCTTTGAGGTAGGTATAGGGTACTAATAAGTCGAATAACCGCTCTGAGCAACCTAGGCTCAATTAGACCCGCATAGGGTTGGCCCCACCGCTGCAGCAATTACGAAACTCAGCGGTTCATCCATACGATCTAGGACAGCAAAACAGTCCCAACTTTTTACCATCAACTTCTTCCTCCTGAAATATGCAACCCTGTGGAATAAACTCCCAGCTGAAGTCCGTTCCGTAGATTCCCTAATTATGTTTCAGTCTGGACTACACGTAGCTCTGGACATCCAAAAACTGATCGCTCTTACGAATCCTTATATGTCTTTTGATAGAGCTTATGAGGAAAACGCTGGATACTAACCTGAACCCTTGAGAATCTAGGATGTGCCACACCATACGCCGCAGTTGCCATCACCTAAGCGTAAACCTAACAGTTTACAATGCCTAAACAGAATAATTACCTCTAATCTATAACCACTGTCACCCCAATAGTTCCTTCTACTTGGACTCCTCAGAAACTACTCAGTATAGAACAACCACTATACCAAAAGAGACAGTAACAGCGTAGCGCCACGCAAACAGTATGATAGTCCTACTCGCTCTGTCTGTTATTTCAAACCTATCTTATCGCCTCGTGCCAAACTGCGTTCTGCGTGAGCAAACGGTATTGAAGGTTATCATTACTAACCACGGGCAAATCATAAATCCTTTGAAATGCATACAGCTACCAAGCCTGTGTACGCAACTTCATCAGCCTGCAGCAGTATAGCTCAAATCCACTGCGAGCCTATTTTACCCATGCCCCACTCACATAGACCTAACCAATCCATTGTTTATTGTCTTCACATATTATCATAACCCACAGCTGGGACCACGTCCAGACTGCAATCTCCCTTAATTTCAGGTCGTTGTCTCCCACTATCTCAGTCGCCAAATTGGCTAACCAAGGAGGCCGCTTTGACTCGTACGGACAGAGACTCAAGTGGAACCTACCATGGCAACTGGGACAGAAATCCAACCACACAACAGGAGATACCCTCAATTGCTTATCAGATCGTTCAGCATTTTCTAACGCAACCAACACGAATTCCAGCTCACGCGCATGCCGCTAACATACAGCCACACTCGGCTGATTGACTGACACATACTTTGCCCTGCCAGATGAAACTTACGCATTCGATGTAGTACGTTACCAGAATAACACTGAAGGCAAATGCGTCATCACATACATATATATTTGTCATTGAAGCAGCATAACGCTGAAGTCCATGCGAAGATTTTCCCACTTTATTATCCGTTAACACAGGTTATCTTTTCTCCGAACCGTAGCCGGCTGGAATTTGACTCTCCATTTCTCGAAGACCCTCCAGTTGCGCCTTCTCATTTCTGAATAGTACATGTTGCTGGCCCTGAATCTAAACTCACATTTTTATGGACTGCTGTTTCTCCCACATCCACCGGTGTTCACTTTCACGAAACTGGCCTCAGGTCCCCCTGCTTCAAATCTCATTCCGTTTACAGAACTCCGGTAAATCCGTCATTCAGGGTCTGTATTGTCTTCATGGATCGCCATCCTCTTCGCATGCGTCGATTTTCCACCCTTTTTTTTCTTGTTCAAAATTTATTCCATCTGCAGAACCTCAGTTGGCCTCTGGTTTCCTGGGCTTGCATCATTCTTGTTAATAATGCCTCCTTAGCACTGCGCTAACGATTTTCTCGATATCTCCACCGCGCACCACTGCCTGGTCCGGATTCGAAACCGGTTTAAAACTGCCGCGCAAACCATTATCAGAATGGTCCATTCAAACTTTTCATATCATTGTTTTTTCATCTCTAATACTCTCGACTTTCATACTTAGAATATGTGAACATTTCATCTTATTGAGTAACGTGTACACCATGATCATGCTTTAACGCGTGCGTCTCGACCATGGCCGAGAAATATACCAATATTATTATTATTATTATTAATTAAAACCCCCTACGGAATTGGAACTGGAGATCAAAGGCGTGGTGATAGCAACCAACGTCGTCGAAGCGTCGTCCATTCTATCGCGACTGGTCAGGTTTTCTTCCTGGATGAAGACGCTTCGTTCGCTAGTCTGGTTAACCAGGTTCAAGAGAAGTATACTAGTCATGAAAGGGCTACGGCCCTCAGGTCGGATACGGGTCGGCCCGATAGGTCCCGATGAGCTGCAAGCGGTAGAGTACGATATTTTCAGAATGATACAACGCGAGGCTTTCGCCCAAGAACTCAAGAGGGCGGAAGAAGTGGGGCCAACAAATAAAGACATGCCATCTCCAAGAGGCGAGCTGAAGCGTTTAAACCCCAAACTCATCGACGGACTGCTGCGGGTGGATGGTAGGCTGACCAACGCCCACCTGAACTTCGACACAAAGTATCCTATACTGCTGCCTGCGAGACAACCTGTAGTACAGCTAATGATTCAACACGTCCACGCCATGGAGGGACATGCCGGGGAAAGTCACGTGACAGGCGTCATCCGAAAGCGCCTTTGGTTGTTGAGAGGACGAGAGACCGTAAAACGCGTAATCCGACGGTGTGTGCAATGCAGGAGACGCAATGCCACAGCAGGCAAACAACTCATGGCCCCACTACCAGAATGCAGGGTGACTACGGGCTGGTGGCCGTTCAGTGACACCGGGTTGGACTATTTCGGGCCCTTGTGGATCAAGTGCGGGAAAAGATTAGAAAAGCGATACGGATGTATCATGACGTGCATGAAATCACGTGCCGTACACCTAGAAGTCGCACATTCGATGACGACCGATTCGTTTCTACGGGCCTCGCAAAGATTTGTCAACCGAAGAGGCGTACCGGCCGATATATACTCAGATAATGGATCGAACTTTGTGGGCGCTCACCGGGAATTGCAGCGTTGGCACAAAAACATAAACAGGGACGAACTGCAGAATCGGACCGTGGCCTACGGCATACGATGGCATTTCAACCCCCACAGGCCAGCCACCGAGGCGGCGTATGGGAACGCATGATCCGGTCCGCCAGACGGATATTGCTGTCAATCATGGAGCAGCAGCCGCCCGACGACGAGACGCTGAACATCGTCATGACTGAGGTGGAGCGAATCCTGAACAACCGCCCCCTGGTTCCAGTATTGAACGGCGACCCCACCCACCTGGCGCTCACCCCGAACGACTTATTGACGTTAAGGTCGAACGAGGGTTTCCAAGGGCCGGTAAACCTTCCTGGGAGCTACCTCCACGGATGGAAGCAAGCGAACTATCTGGCCAAGGTCTTCTGGAGGCGATGGCTACGGGAGTACCTACCGGCTTTGCAGACTCGACAGAAGTGGCTGGCCTAAACAAGACCATTCAAAGTTGGGGACGTGGTTATGATCGCCGACGAACGCGCACATTTCAGCGCTTGGTCTTTGGGAGTAGTTACGGAAACCATCAAAAGCACTGACGAAATGATAAGAACGGTGAAGGTGAAGACAGCTAACGGAGTGCTCATTCGTGACATACGCAGTATTAACCTACTCGAGAGCGAAGACGGAGGAGCTGATAACCCTGAGGCCTAGTAAACCTTTTTCACACCAGTAATCGAGGTGGATAAAGAAACACCATATATACCACACAATCTCCGTCAAACACGTTAAGGTGCTCGCGGTCCTTTCGTTGACACTACAGAAGGTTCTTTCCGATATGTGGTGATGAGTGCGATTCCATTATACATCCCGATACATACACGCATGCACGACGCACTCTACATCCCGTAAACCCATCAAACATGTGACAGTGTTCGTTGTTTTGCTTTCTGTTGACGTTACCGAATGCCCCTTGCATATGTGGAAGTAGCGGAGCTCAGGTCACACACACATGCTACATTTTACTCGTTTTCTTGCCACACGGTCTTTTGTTGACATTGCAGAAAGTCCTCCTTTGATGTGTAGTCATACCTGTGTGTTCATTGTAACCTTGGCACACACACACACACACTCAAGCACATACCTCTAGGACCGGACGGCCCTTTACCAGGACAACATCTATGTGGCCCTTCACGCCCGCCATCGGTCATTTGGTCTTGTGGAAGATGTAGACTAGCCTCACGTCTATGTAGCCAATGGGTTAGGTGCGACCAGTAGTAGAACGTCGACGACGAGCATTAGACGCGCGCACTGACAGCAGGGCCTAGGCAGGTAGGAAGAATCAGTACCTTTATACCGAACCTTTGACTTTGCTAAGGATGCAGGAGGATTTTGGTGGGCGGTGTAACAGCCGGTCGTGGAAAATCCCCCTTTTTCCCTCGCGATTCAGTGTTTTTCCCAACATCACTCATTTCCATACACTATTGACTTGTCTTTACGAACTGGTTGTTTTTCTGGACCAATTGTTGTTTGTTCGCGCCCAGAGCGCTATTTTGGCACATCCTTGTTCAGGACCTGCGTGACGCACGTGCTGTCTGCTCACACGCTGCTATTCGGTTTCTCGTTGTTGAGTCCTTGTGATCGTATTATTGAGGTTTGTATATTTTTTATGTCATTGTTTATTTTAGTAATCTAGTATCGTAGAATATCACGGATAATCGTCTTTTGATTTCGGGATCCGTTGCGAATTTGGCTACGCATTGCTCAAACGTTCGTAACAGTGGGTGCCTACCCAGTGTGCATACCATCGAAGGAATTCTGGACGCTCGACTGACCGTGGCCATCATCTGTCCCGAGCGGGTCGAACAAACTTGAGACGGCAGATAGTATGCCACGACGGGTTATTGGCAGCTCGGGAACGTTTAGTTCGAAAACAAAATCGTCCGTTTCCGCGTCCCATTGTATCCCTAAGGTGCGCTCGATAGGAAGTGGAGAGCCGTCCAAATCTCTTACCCTTTCGGCCTTTTCGTGATACGGGATGACCCTCAGCACTTCTGAAGCGTTCGACATCCATTTAGTTAGATGGAAGCCGCCCTCTTCCAGCAATCTCGTCAGACCCCTGAACTGATCTAGAGCTGATTCCACATCATCGAATGACCCAAGGTAGTCGTCGACGTAGAAGTTCCTGCTGACGCTTTCTACCACCGTCCGATGCACTAGATCGCCATGTTTGTTCGCTGATTCTCGGAGGGCGTAGTTGGCACAAAATGGTGACGATATGGCTCCGAAGGGGTGGACGGTCATCCTATAATTCACCACTGCGTTGTCCCGGTCGCTCCCTTCCCACCACAAGAATCGCAAAGCATCTCGTTCTCCTACCGGAATCTTCACCTGATGGAACATTTCCCTAATGTCAGCAGACAAAGCCACTTTACCCACTCTGAAACGGCACAGAACATCGATCAGTGGTGTGGTCCAGTCAGGCCCCTGTAGTAGGCGATCGTTTAACGACTTGCCCTGGAACTTGGCCGCACAGTCGAAAACCACCCGCAGTTTATTGGGTTTCTTGGGGTTGATAACCGGATGGTGAGGCAGATACCAGATACCCCTTTTGCTGTCGGTGTTAACAGGCACCTTTTCAACGTAACCGATGGCCTCGTTTCGCTTCATCAAATCCGCGCATCGTTCCCACAGATTCTGGTCTCGAATGAAGCGTTCTTTTAGTCGTAGTAATCGTTGGAGAACATAATTTCTGTTGTCAGTCCACGGGTCAACCGGTGTGCGCCATGGGAGGGGAACCTCGAACTGTTTTTTGAGGCCCCTAGAGCCTTGCCGCACCGTTTGTAGAGCGAAGTGATCCTCTTGAGACAACGTCGGTCTTTCATCTCCAATGTCATGAAACTCCTTTTCATACAGCCGTTGCAGATGATACTCAATGCGGTCCGTTTCGGCGGATAAATAATTCACGGAACCGCGTACCCCTACTGGACCGTATAACATCCATCCTAGAGCCGTGCGTACGGCATAAAGTGCCTGGCGGTCGCCCACTCTTTGGTCAAGCACCCAATGCGCCTCTGGCACGTCGCATCCGATGAGGAGATCCACCTCATCATCTTCCCAGTCTACGACGGTTACATCCTGCAGGTGGGGCCACCGAGTCAAGATTGCGTTCACCGACCTTGGTGCTCGCATGGGGAGATCCGCTAACGTGAATGCCTCCGTTGGTTCAATTTCCTCGTTAGTGTCTAGAGAGATGAGTTGCAGCCTTAATCTACCGGCAGTCATTACCTGTGTTCCGCCCACCGTGCTCACTGCCAACGACGTCGCACCTTTAGCCAGTTGGTGTTTGTCGGCAAACCGCTCTTTCACTAAAGTGGTGTCGGATCCACTATCAACGAAAGCCAACGCCTTGACTAACCCAGTCGGAGTCACTACTCCCACGGCCACTACGCCTAAACGTACCGGTTTACTGACAGATTGTGAAGTTGAACAAATCACGCTGGGCTTGGCAATCGCCTCGGATATGGTTATTCTCGCCTGATGCAGCAGCCGATGGTGTCTGCCCGTGCAGCCCTCGTAACCACACGATTCCTTGTTCTACAGGCTGCTGCCCGGTGCGTGGTGTTGAGACAGATAAAACATGCTCCTGCCATCCTCGCCATTCCCCACCGTTCGTCTATTGTGGCGTTGCCGAACTTGGGGCATTCTGGTAGGCCATGGCTAGTACCACAGGATCTGCAATTTGGTTTCGCCGTAGCATCTCGTGAAATGACGTGTGTGTTGGTCCAAGGCTGGTACTTTGGATATTCCCGTACAGGGGTTTGGACTTGGCTAGTACCGGGCTTGTTTGCTCGGTTGCTGTCCCGGATGAGTCGGCCGAATCTGCTGTCAGCTATCTTCGTTTGCCTGTCTAAGTATTCAGTCAGGTCTTCGAAGTTGGCTTCTCTGTCGCCTCGGCTTATCCGTTCTGCTTCTTCCGCCCACAGACCCTGTAGTTCGGGAGAGAGGTGACGGACTATGCCTTCCAAAGTGTGCATGGCGTCTAGGTCAGCCCTGTAACCTAAATGGTCGAGGGCTATTGAGCAGTTCTGCATCTTGATCACCAGGTCGGCCATGGTGTAGACATCGCCCTTGGTTCTCTTTGCCTCTGCCATCACGCCCTCTATTAGGTTACGGGCTACTTTGAAAGGTTGGCCAAACAAGTCCCTCAGAATCTTTCTTGCCCTTGTGTAGCCTTGTTCTGGGTCGAGCATGGTGCATCCGTCGATAGCTTCTCGCGCTCGGCCTCGGCAGTAGTGAGTAAGGTAAAGAAGCCTTTGCCCAGGGTCGGTTACCTTGTTTTCAACGAACGTCTCGAACTGTTTGACAAACTTGCAGTATTGCTCAGCTCGCCCGTCGAAAACCGTTAACTCCACTCTAGGCAGATCGATCGATGGTGGTTTGTATTCGGCGACCGGCGTGGGGTTCCCTACCTTATTGCACTCTAACCTATCGGAAGTGTCGAAGTCACTGGTCTCATGCTCTCGCTGTTTCTGTGTACACTTCCCTGCTTCATGCGCCTGTAGTCTAGCCGATAGTATTTGTTGCTCTAGTTCTAGTATTCTCAGCTTATATAAATCGACATCCTTACGATCAATATTGCTTTCAATAACACATGAGCTAGCACTGACAGGACTAGGCGATTTAGCATTAACTAAAGAATCATATGTACCCAAAACCTCCCCAGAGACTTGCCGTATTACTTCCTGTCCGGATTCGACTGCTTTTGATCCTTTTCTTGGCATTTTGCGTGATTTTTCCTCGTTCCAAATAGATCTACTGAGTATTGTTACGAACGTTTGAGCAATGCGTAGCCAAATTCGCAACGGATCCCGAAATCAAAAGACGATTATCCGTGATATTCTACGATACTAGATTACTAAAATAAACAATGACATAAAAAATATACAAACCTCAATAATACGATCACAAGGACTCAACAACGAGAAACCGAATAGCAGCGTGTGAGCAGACAGCACGTGCGTCACGCAGGTCCTGAACAAGGATGTGCCAAAATAGCGCTCTGGGCGCGAACAAACAACAATTGGTCCAGAAAAACAACCAGTTCGTAAAGACAAGTCAATAGTGTATGGAAATGAGTGATGTTGGGAAAAACACTGAATCGCGAGGGAAAAAGGGGGATTTTCCACGACCGGCTGTTACACCCACCACTGTTCAGTTCAGTTCGGTTCAGTTTAAGTCTTGAATCACTAAAGTAGTGCACAGGTACGAGGCCGAAGCTCAAAAGCTCCCTAGTCTTGTGATTATCTTTTCATCTGAAAGTCAACAGTGAAATGGAAGATAGCTCGCCGGATAATGAAGTGACGGAAAAGAGAGGGTTCGAAATACAAATCTTGACGTTATGCTGCATCTGGTATAGCCGGCGAGTTGGAAGGCGGACCACCGGACAACGCGGAAAGGTTCAGGATACTAGTCTTGACGGCTTTTTGTTTCTTGTATTGCCGGTGAGCTGAAAGATGGAACACTGGGCAGTGGAAGAGAGCTTTTCGTTTAGCTTGAGTAGCTCAAACGATTCTGAATTGGAAAACTCATTAAGCCGCGAGCGCCGGGCGGTTCAGTTTGCACAGGACAGATAATGGCCACGGCCAATCGAGCATCCAGAATTCCTTTGATGGTATGCACACTAGGTGGGCACCTACCATTTCGCAGCTTATTTCTTCGAGTCCCCGCTAAAGAGATAAGGGAAACGTAGAACCTCATCCTGCCTCAACAGCGAGAGACCACGTGCATCGCGAGCTTTCACTGGCCATGAAGTAACAAATGGAAACCTTAACAATTAAACACATCACGTCTTCTGCCTAACAAAAAGGTAAAACTCCCCTGTCAGAGATAATCTCATCCCATCGATGATCTACGGCACCTTTGAGTGCCTGGATGGTCCCCAGCTCTACTGCTTCTTCCGGTAGTCTATTCCGGTAAGTAACCACCCTATTTCTAAAGAAGTGAGATCTAGCTATCAGCCTGGATCGAACTTTTGCCGGCTTTTTCCCACGTCCCCTTATTCTGGAGTCTGTTGCCATATGGAATAGACTGTCCGGTTCAAGCCCGGAAAAGCCTTTTATATTTTTAAACACCTCAATGAGACCCCCTCCTAATCTCCTCCTTTCCACAGAGAAAAGTCTGAGGTCCTGGATTTTCTGCTAGTAAGTCTTGCCCCTCTGATCCTCAGTCATACGCGGTGCAAGACGTTGTACGTTCTCCATACAGGCGGAATCCTTTTTGTAGAAGAGTGACCATGCTTGAGCACAGTTCTGCAAAAGAGGTCTAACTATAGGTATGTACTCTGGCATGAAGACCCTAGGTTGTCTGCACAAAAAACGCTTTTGTCAACCCGAAAAGCTCACCGCGCACCTTTTCTGCGGCTGCTGTACACCGATCAGACCACTTAGGGTCGGAAGTCATCGCAATCGCAAGGTCTTTTGCCCTGTTTACTGCCTCTATAGTAAATGGGCCTTGGCAGTGCGCAACCATCAGGCTTATCGCTGTCTGTGACAAAAACTGACTCTCCCCAGCACTGGGGGGTAAGTCCCACTTCTGTGCTCACTTAAGAACTGCAAGTGTGTCTCTGCTCACCTGCTCTCTCCCTTGAGCTCCCACTAACTTCACATCATCCGTGAAGAGGATTGGCGACGGTAGAACTGAGGCCAAATCATTAATAAACAGAAAAAATAGAAGTGAGCCTAGCACGGGACCCTGGGATGCTCCGCTGGTGACGTTCTCTAGTTTAGAGTTCTTGTCACCTACCCACACGTAAAACGTTCTGCCGGTAGGAAGTCCCTCAACCTTTCTTGAATCAGCTCATTTATACCAAGTGCCCCCAACTTGATTGGTGGAAGCCTATGGCTTACCGAGTGAAATATCTTACTAAAGTCAAGACAGCATACTTCTACCTGTGTACCTTCACCCACTCTTCCAGCGACATTGTCTAGGAAGCTCAAGAGATTGGTCAATGACGACCTGTTTTCTAGAAGTTGTTGCTGAGTTGAGCAAAGCGTAGGATTCTCCAGTAATTGTTCGTAGAAGTGCGCCAGGATGATCTTCTCTAAAACTTTGCACGGAATACAGGTTAGGCCAGCAGGTCTGTAGTTTCCCATTTCAGAGTGTAGCCCCCTTTATGTACAGCTGCCTATGCTGCCTTTTTCCAGTCCAGTGGTGACTTTCCGTGGTCCAGGGTGGCCTCATATAACTTGTATAATGGAAGGGACAGGACATCAGCCAAGGCTTAGAGACAGCAGGGTGTATATCATCTGGCCGGACAGACTTATGGAAATCGAGCCCTTCGAGGTGTTTGCGTACTCTTCCCTCTGAGAGAATTAAATCTGTCACGCCCATTGGGAGAGTCGCCTCCGCAAGACCTATCTGCGCGCCGTTATCTATTCTGTGCATACTACTAAAATACCCATCCGGGGCATCTACTTTGCTCTGGTCGCCGGCTGCCACTCCATGATCTTAGGTTGTCATTGGCCCTACAGCAGCCCTCAACGAACCCTCAGAATGCAAGTAGCTGTAATACTTCTTTGGATGCTTTTTGACACACAGGGCCAACTTCATTTCATACACGAGCTTAACAGATTGCAGGAGGCCTGCTGTCTCACTTTTATGGTTGGTTTAGCGAATTTATTCGTGGCGACTCCCAGAAGCCTTAAAGAGAGCCCATCTACGGTTTCCACGCTTGACTGACCTGCTCATTGCAGCCCTCCGCCATACCGGCTCGCTCTCACCCCGCCTACGCTTCAAGGGAGCCAACTCGTTTTGCACGGTTGACAGAGATTTCTTAACCACCTGTAAGCGTTCTTCCGTACTAGCTTCGTCCGCTATGTCCGTATTAGATCGACGGCTCTATTGCGAAGCCTGTGATTGCCCATATTTTGAGGCTCCCAATTAACCTTTAGGATAATTTTGGTTGACGCGAGCAAACAGTGATTTTGACACTAACATGGTTGCCTTTACCTAAAGGAGTTCAGTCTCCGCAGGACGAAAGTGGTCAGGACAGACAAAGGGTCCAGATCGCCATCTTGTCGGCGAGCTTCCATGGCTCCTGACACTGCACGCTGGATGTTTTGTCCGAAGGGCAGAATTTGCGAAGCAGCATTACATTCACAGAGGTAAGTCCATTGATAAAAATACCAGGGACTCATTATCTCACCCCTCGTTCACACGGCTAGCTCTGGGAACTCTGTGCTCCAGCGTGAATCCAGGGCCCTCTTGAGAGTTGACACACTGCTGCATCCAAAGCATCCTCTGACAGTCTATTCCACATGGATACAACGCCATTTGTAAAAATTTAGCCCGTATGTCCAGCCTTGAGTATAACCTTTGTGGCTCAAGACTGTGCCCCTGTAACGGAAGGTCGTGGAAACTCACCCCAAAAACCACTGCAGTTCCATATTCTCCTAACAGCACTCAATTATTTACACCATTGGCTCGTTTTATGATCTAACTGTTTTTACGGACCAACGCCTGTTTGTTCGCGCTCAGCTCGCTGCTCTGTCATATACCTGTTCTGAACCCGCGTGAAGCACGTGCTCCTTTCTCGCACGCCGCAATTCGGCTTTTGTTTTTTGAGTCCCTGTGGTTGCATATTTGAGGTTTGTATGTTTCGTGTCATTGTCCACCTGACAATCCAGTATCGCAGAATTTCACGGATAATCGCTTTCTGATTTCGGGATCCGTTGCAAATTCTGCTATGCATTGCTGAAACGTGTCCTACACCTGGACAGCCTGTGTGTAACGAACGTTTGAGCAATGCGTAGCCAAATTCGCAACGGATCCCGAAATCAAAAGACGATTATCCGTGATATTCTACGATACTAGATTATTACATGAACAATGACATAAAAAATATACAAACCTCAATAATACGATCACAAGGACTCAACAACGAGAAACCGAATAGCAGCGTGTGAGCAGACAGCACGTGCGTCACGCAGGTCCTGAACAAGGATGTGCCAAAATAGCGCTCTGGGCGCGAACAAACAACAATTGGTCCAGAAAAACAACCAGTTCGTAAAGACAAGTCAATAGTGTATGGAAATGAGTGATGTTGGGAAAAACACTGAATCGCGAGGGAAAAAGGGGGATTTTCCATGACCGGCTGTTACACCGCCCACCAATATCCTCCTGGATCCTTAGCAGAGTCAAAGGTTCGGTATAAAGGAACTGATTCTTCCTACCTGCCTAGGCCCTGCTGTCAGTGCGCGCGTCTAATGCTCGTCGTCGACGTTCTACTACTGGTCGCACCTAACCCATTGGCTACATAGACGTGAGGCTAGTCTACATCTTCCACAAGACCAAATGACCGATGGCGGGCGTGAAGGGCCACATAGATGTTGTCCTGGTAAAGGGCCGTCCGGTCCTAGAGGTATGTGCTTGAGTGTGTGTGTGTGTGTGCCAAGGTTACAATGAACACACAGGTATGACTACACATCAAAGGAGGACTTTCTGCAATGTCAACAAAAGACCGTGTGGCAAGAAAACGAGTAAAATGTAGCATGTGTGTGTGACCTGAGCTCCGCTACTTCCACATATGCAAGGGGCATTCGGTAACGTCAACAGAAAGCAAAACAACGAACACTGTCACATGTTTGATGGGTTTACGGGATGCAGAGTGCGCCGTGCATGTGTGTATGTATCGGGATGTACAATGGGATCGCATTCATCACCACGTACCGGAAAGAACTTTCTGTAGTGTCAACGAAAGGACCGCGAGCACTGTAACGTGTTTGACGGAGATTGTGTGGTATATATGGTGTTTCTTTATCCACCTCGATTACTGGTGTGAAAAAGGTTTACTAGGCCTCAGGGTTATCAGCTCCTCCGTCTTCGCTCTCGAGTAGGTTAATACTGCGTATGTCACGAATGAGCACTCCGTTAGCTGTCTTCACCTTCACCGTTCTTATCATTTCGTCAGTGCTTTTGATGGTTTCCGTAACTACTCCCAAAGACCAAGCGCTGAAATGTGCGCGTTCGTCGGCGATCATAACCACGTCCCCAACTTTGAATGGTCTTGTTTAGGCCAGCCACTTCTGTCGAGTCTACAAAGCCGGTAGGTACTCCCGTAGCCATCGCCTCCAGAAGACCTAGGCCAGATAGTTCGCTTGCTTCCATCCGTGGAGGTAGCTCCCAGGAAGGTTTACCGGCCCTTGGAAACCCTCGTCCGACCTTAACGTCAATAAGTCGTTCGGGGTGAGCGCCAGGTGGGTGGGGTCGCCGTTCAATACTGGAACCAGGGGGCGGTTGTTCAGGATTCGCTCCACCTCAGTCATGACGGTGTTTAGCGTCTCGTCGTCGGGCGGTTGCTGCTCCATGATTGACAGCAATATCCGTCTGGCGGACCGGATCATGCGTTCCCATACGCCGCCTCGGTGGCTGGCCTGTGGGGGTTGAAATGCCATCGTATGCCGTAGGCCACGGTCCGATTCTGCAGTTCGTCCCTGTTTATGTTTTTGTGCCAACGCTGCAATTCCCGGTGAGCGCCCACAAAGTTCGATCCATTATCTGAGTATCTATCGGCCGGTACGCCTCTTCGGTTGACAAATCTTTGCGAGGCCCGTAGAAACGAATCGGTCGTCATCGAATGTGCGACTTCTAGGTGTACGGCACGTGATTTCATGCACGTCATGATACATCCGTATCGCTTTTCTAATCTTTTCCCGCACTTGATCCACAAGGGCCCGAAATAGTCCAACCCGGTGTCACTGAACGGCCACCAGCCCGTAGTCACCCTGCATTCTGGTAGTGGGGCCATGAGTTGTTTGCCTGCTGTGGCATTGCGTCTCCTGCATTGCACACACCGTCGGATTACGCGTTTTACGGTCTCTCGTCCTCTCAACAACCAAAGGCGCTTTCGGATGACGCCTGTCACGTGACTTTCCCCGGCATGTCCCTCCATGGCGTGGACGTGTTGAATCATTAGCTGTACTACAGGTTGTCTCGCAGGCAGCAGTATAGGATACTTTGTGTCGAAGTTCAGGTGGGCGTTGGTCAGCCTACCATCCACCCGCAGCAGTCCGTCGATGAGTTTGGGGTTTAAACGCTTCAGCTCGCCTCTTGGAGATGGCATGTCTTTATTTGTTGGCCCCACTTCTTCCGCCCTCTTGAGTTCTTGGGCGGAAGCCTCGCGTTGTATCATTCTGAAAATATCGTACTCTACCGCTTGCAGCTCATCGGGACCTATCGGGCCGACCCGTATCCGACCTGAGGGCCGTAGCCCTTTCATTACTAGTATACTTCTCTTGAACCTGGTTAACCAAACTAGCGAACGAAGCGTCTTCATCCAGGAAGAAAACCTGACCAGTCGCGATAGAATGGATGTAGCTTCGACGACGTTGGCCACCATCACGACGCCTTTGATCTCCAGTTCCAATTCCGTAGGGGTTTTAGCTCGAACACGGGCCAGTCCTGTTTGGGCAATTGCAGGAAGTTTGGCCCTCTCGTCCACGTGTCCAGTTGCCTGAAGTTGTTCGCACCTCGGGAGCACAGGTCTGCCGGATTATCGCCAGACCTTACATCATTCCACTGGTGCGTGGCTGATTCATCGTGGATAATCGTGAGCCGGTTAGCAACGAAAGTACTAAACCGGCTCCGGACGTTGTTGATATAGTAAAGTACTATCGTTGAATCCGTCCAGAAGCTCATCGACCAAATGTAGAGATCGAAACATCTCTTCACAGCTTGCACCACCCTGACTGCCAACACGGCTGCGCTGAGTTCAAGGCGTGGGATCGAGACCGACTTCAGTGGAGCAACGCGGGCTTTGGCGAAGAGGATCCTCGTGGTATATTGTCCATCTCCTGCGCACCATCGTCCGTACACCACAGCTCCATAACCGACTTCGGATGCATCGGAAAAAGCATGTAGTTCTCCAGTCCGTGTCGTATGGCCAGGGGTCAAACATCGTGGGATTCTTATGTCCCCTAATTTCTTCAAGGTGTTCAGAAATTCTTCCCAGTCCAGCCGGTCCCCTCGGTCCAGTGCCTGGTCCCAATCAACTTTCTTAAGGCACAGCCGCTGCAGCAAGATCTTTCCGGGTAGCAGCCAAGGTGAGACGAAACCGAGCGGGTCGAACAAACTTGAGACGGCAGATAGTATGCCACGACGGGTTATTGGCAGCTCGGGAACGTTTAGTTCGAAAACAAAATCGTCCGTTTCCGCGTCCCATTGTATCCCTAAGGTGCGCTCGATAGGAAGTGGAGAGCCGTCCAAATCTCTTACCCTTTCGGCCTTTTCGTGATACGGGATGACCCTCAGCATTTCTGAAGCGTTCGACATCCACTTAGTTAGATGGAAGCCGCCCTCTTCCAGCAATCTCGTCAGACCCCTGAACTGATCTAGAGCTGATTCCACATCATCGAATGACCCAAGGTAGTCGTCGACGTAGAAGTTCCTGCTGACGCTTTCTACCACCGTCCGATGCACTAGATCGCCATGTTTGTTCGCTGATTCTCGGAGGGCGTAGTTGGCACAAAATGGTGACGATATGGCTCCGAAGGGGTGGACGGTCATCCTATAATTCACCACTGCGTTGTCCCGGTCGCTCCCTTCCCACCACAAGAATCGCAAAGCATCTCGTTATCCTACCGGAATCTTTAACTGACGGAACATTTCCCTAATTTCAGCAGACAAAGCCACTTTACCCACTCTGAAACGACACAAAACATCGATCAGTGGTGTGGTCCAGTCAGGCCCCTGTAGTAGGCGATCGTTTAACGACTTGCCCTGGAACTTGGCCGCACAGTCGAAAACCACCCGCAGTTTATTGGGTTTCTTGGGGTTGATAACCGGATGGTGAGGCAGATACCAGATACCCCTTTTGCTGTCGGTGTTAACAGGCACCTTTTCAACGTAACCGATGGCCTCGTTTTGCTTCATCAAATCCGCGTATCGTTCCCACAGATTCTGGTCTCGAATGAGGCGTTCTTTTAGTCGTAGTAATCGTTGGAGAACATAATTTCTGTTGTCAGTCTACGGGTCAACCGGTGTGCGCCATGGGAGGGGAACCTCGAACTGTTTTTTGAGGCCCCTAGTGCCTTGCCGCACCGTTGTAGAGCGAAGTGATCCTCTTGAGACAACGTCAGTCTTTCATCTCCAATGTCATGAAACTACTTTTCATACAGCCGTTGCAGATGATACTCAATGCGGTCCGTTTCGGCGGATAAATAATTCACGGAACCGCGTACCCCTACTGGACCGTATAACATCCATCCTAGAGCCGTGCGTACGGCATAAGGTGCCTGGCGGTCGCCCACTCTTTGGTCAAGCACCCAATGCGCCTCTGGCACGTTGCAGCCGATGAGGAGATCCATTTCATCATCTTCCCAGTCTACGACGGTTACATCCTGCAGGTGGGGCCACCGAGTCAAGATTGCGTTCACCGACCTTGGTGCTCGCATGGGGAGATCCGCTAACGTGAATGCCTCCGTTGGTTCAATTTCCTCGTTAGTGTCTAGAGAGATGAGTTGCAGCCTTAATCTACCGGCAGTCATTACCTGTGTTCCGCCCACCGTGCTCACTGCCAACGACGTCGCACCTTTAGCCAGTTGGTGTTTGTCGGCAAACCGCTCTTTCACTAAAGTGGTGTCGGATCCACTATCAACGAAAGCCAACGCCTTGACTAACCCAGTCGGAGTCACTACTCCCACGGCCACTACGCCTAAACGTACCGGTTTACTGACAGATTGTGAAGTTGAACAAATCACGCTGGGCTTGGCAATCGCCTCGGATATGGTTATTCTCGCCTGATGCAGCAGCCGATGGTGTCTGCCCGTGCAGCCCTCGTAACCACACGATTCCTTGTCCTACAGGCTGCTTCCCGGTGCGTGGTGCTGAGACAGGTAAAACATGCTCCTGCCATCCTCGCCATTCCCCACCGTTCGTCTATTGTGGCGTTGCCGAACTTGGGGCATTCTGGTAGGCCATGGCTAGTACCACAGGATCTGCAATTTGGTTTCGCCGTAGCATCTCGTGAAATGACGTGGGTATTGGTCCAAGGCTGGTACTCTGGATATTCCCGTACAGGGGTTTGGACTTGGCTAGTACTGGGCTTGTTTGCTCGGTTGCTGTCCCGGATGGGTCGGCCGAATCTGCTGTCAGCTATCTTCGTTTGCCTGTCTAAGTATTCAGTCAGGTCTTCGAAGTTGGCTTCTCTGTCGCCTCGGCTTATCCGTTCTGCTTCTTCCGCCCACAGACCCTGTAGTTCGGGAGAGAGGTGACGGACTATGCCTTCCAAAGTGTGCATGGCGTCTAGGTCAGCCCTGTAACCTAAATGGTCGAGGGCTATTGAGCAGTTTTGCATCTTGATCACCAGGTCGGCCATGGTGTAGACATCGCCCTTGGTTCTCTTTGCCTCTGCCATCACGCCCTCTATTAGGTTACTGGCTACTTTGAAAGGTTGGCCAAACAAGTCCCTCAGAATCTTTCTTGCCCTTGTGTAGCCTTGTTCTGGGTCGAGCATGGTGCATCCGTCGATAGCTTCTCGCGCTCGGCCTCGGCAGTAGTGAGTAAGGTAAAGAAGCCTTTGCCCAGGGTCGGTTACCTTGTTTTCAACGAACGTCTCGAACTGTTTGACAAACTTGCAGTATTGCTCAGCTCGCCCGTCGAAAACCGTTAACTCCACTCTAGGCAGATCGATCGATGGTGGTTTGTATTCGGCGACCGGCGTGGGGTTCCCTACCTTATTGCACTCTAACCTATCGGAAGTGTCGAAGTCACTGGTCTCATGCTCTCGCTGTTTCTGTGTACACTTCTCTGCTTCATGCGCCTGTAGTCTAGCCGATAGTATTTGTTGCTCTAGTTCTAGTATTCTCAGCTTATATAAATCGACATCCTTACGATCAATATTGCTTTCAATAACACATGAGCTAGCACTGACAGGACTAGGCGATTTAGCATTAACTAAAGAATCATATGTACCCAAAACCTCCCCAGAGACTTGCCGTATTACTTCCTGTCCGGATTCGACTGCTTTTGATCCTTTTCTTGGCATTTTGCGTGTTTTTCCTCGTTCCAAGTTGGTCTATTGAGTATTGTTACGAACGTTTGAGCAATGCGTAGCCAAATTCGCAACGGATCCCGAAATCAAAAGACGATTATCCGTGATATTCTACGATACTAGATTACTAAAATAAACAATGACATAAAAAATATACAAACCTCAATAATACGATCACAAAGACTCAACAACGAGAAACCGAATAGCAGCGTGTGAGCAGACAGCACGTGCGTCACGCAGGTCCTGAACAAGGATGTGCCAAAATGACGCTCTGGGCGCGAACAAACAACAATTGGTCCAGAAAAACAACCAGTTCGTAAAGACAAGTCAATAGTGTATGGAAATGAGTGATGTTGGGAAAAACACTGAATCGCGAGGGAAAAAGGGGGATTTTCCACGACCGGCTGTTACACTGTGTACATGGTTCTAGTGACTGCCGATCGGTCAGATCCTTTGCCGTGGCTTGAACTGCCTGTCATGTGCTGCCTTGCGATGGTTCTCGCCCTGGTGTAGCCCGAATCCGATTGGCGTATGACTGTTTCGAAACCGTTTGTGGCCGGTTCCTATTGTAGACTGACACCACACGGAGCCACAAGGGATAACTCTGCTGGGTGCATCAGTCATATGTTACATCGTCCGACTCGCTGAAGGTCCTATGGTACCGATTCTGGAATGTTTTGAGTTGGATACTCTTTTCGTCCGTGGCCTGGTAGCTTTTATTTCCACAAGGAGAGTGGTAGCTTTCTGAGATCTCCTCTGGTTTACAGACAGCGTTTGAAGCTCCTTGTGAAGTCATATTATCCCTAACTGGTCCGGTTTTTAGCTAAATCCAAAGAAAGCAGCTGGCATAATACCTGGTAGAAACTAAGTCCGGGTGATATGTACTAAGAGAAAAAAGGTAGGAGTATGACAATCACAAGTAAATGTGAACGGAGAATATTTTAAAACGGCACCAAACAGTATAAGCAATTTCACTTTCACTGTGACTCGAAAATAAGCCTGAAACAAACTAAGAGCAGGAGCTCGAAGCGTACATAGATACCCGGAATTTCCGAAGCTCTTTGTGGGGGAAAGTTGCAGAGCAGTGAAAACCAGGCAACTAGGCCTGACAAACGAGCTTTCTGCTTTGGCGCCTCAAAATAACATGAGACGGCCGCCCTGGTGAGAGGGAAAGATTGCAAGAGCGTAGCTGTTTGTAGAACATTACGGACTCATAAGATATATCTCAGTGCGTGCTACGGGCCGCTAAAGATGTAGCTAGAAGCAAAATCCACACCCTGCAACGAGAAACAAAGCATGACTCTGGGAAGACAATGGCCAACTACCAGAAGGCCGAACCCGAGAAGTTCTTCTTCCGTGTACAGTCCAAGAAAACGACAAGTGAAAACGTGGGTGCCATGGAAATGACCGAAAGAAGCTTTGCTTTTGATGACGAAGGCAGGGTGGAAACCATCTGCTTTATTTAATAGCGTGTATCATCAGGACCGGGTGCTCACCATGAAGCACTCAGAGATCGGGAGTAAGCCAGTGCTTCAGAAGCTGAGCGTAAAGGAAGTCGAGGCTCTCCGGGAACAGAAGTCGTCGAGCGGACAAAAGGCAGCCGGGCCGGATGCAAGATACCCGGCAATTCCCTCTTAAGGTCTTGAAACACTACACCGGCACGGAGCCGAAGGCAAACTTTTCTCGGATCTTGTGATTGCTCCCTTATCTTAGTGTTGTACCTGACCTGAGAGGCAGCTCGCTAGGTAGTGAGGTAAGGAGAACAAGAGTTAGGGTACAAAGTGCAAAACTCTACAGTACTTTGCTTCTGGTATTGCCAGTGATCTGTAAGATAGATCACTGGACAGTTGAACAGGGCTTTCCGCTCAGCGTGTTTGGGTTAGAAGATTGGCTTGGAAAACCCATCGGACTTAGAACAGCGTGAATTTGGGACCGTACACCGAGCTAGGCCACTTTCCGGTGTTTGATCACTGAGTGTTACCCAGGCGTAAGGAGCGTCCCTAAGGAAGGGCGAGGTGCCAGGGGAATGGCGCGAGGTCACCGTTGTGGCAGTAAACACGACAGGACCGGGGCAGAAAGCGAACCATCATTGACCGGTTGGCCTGACATCAGTGTAGTGTAAGTGCTTGGAAGGCACAATAAGAAAGCAATTTTGCTAGCACCTGATTAATAACGAAGTACTGATGCCGGCAAAAACTGGGTTTGTTGAAAAAGATCGCCCCTGATAAACCTTTGGATGTTCTTGGATGAGACCACACGACAAATGGATGAAGCCACGATAGTGGGGGCTTTCTATTTGGACTTCAACAAAGCTTCCGACTCTGTGGGTCATCGCCTTCTGGGTTGTAAATTAAACACCTTTAGAATAATCAGAAAGGCGGCTGGTTAGATAACCCACCTTCTTGGGGGCCGTTGTTTCTGTGTCAAAGTGGGTGGTTATCCATCGGGGTCGGTGCAGGTTACCAGTGGTGTGCCACAGGGTTCACCACTGGGACCGTTGCTCTCCCTTCTATACATAAATGACAGCGAAAGAATTGGACCACCCGTGTTCCATCTTTGCAGATGACGTGTACATAGCAAGGAGCAATTCAGCACGGGATATAGATGCTGTTCTCAGATGGGCGGATCGATGGGATCCACTCTTGAATATCGCTAGATGCCAAGTCATAACCATCTGCGAAGGAAGGACGATCGATATTCCCTCTCGACAAGCGTCCGAGGTGAAAGACCCGGGTATGATGGTAAAAACGATTTAGATCCTCCAAGGCAATGACGGAGAGCTGGTAATGTGGCCAGAGGTGTACTGGTTAGGGTGCCTTATACTGTCACTTGCAGAACCAGACGCCTTCGTCCCGTTTTAAAAGGTTGTGATGCAACCCCTTCTGGAGCATTTTGCAAAGGCATGGATTTCTCATCGTCGTAAGATAGGGAGAGCTTGGGGGGGGGGGGTGAGTCGAATTTCAACTAGAATGGTCGCAGGTCTGAAGGGGAATCTCAAGCCCAGCGTTTATAAGTTCCTAATCTATTCCCTTTAGCGCATCGTAGAGGCCGAGGTGGTTTAGTAGAAGCTTTCAAGAGTATAAAGGATCTGTTGGGTGTGGAAAGGGGCGATTTGTTTGCTTCTGTTCCTGAGTGCGTACCAGAGAGAGTCCTAGACTACGGAAGGCAAAATCAAGGCTGGGTATACGAGCTAGGTTTTCCATGAGTAGGGTTGCACCTCCGTGGAACGGACTGTCAGATGATTTTATAAGGAGAGCAACGTGCAAGACTCTAAGAAAGCCCTAGATTCACGTTGGAACGTAGAGCGCTCCGAGCAGGCCGTATAGACATCGGGGGTGAGTAAATGGGCTCTTGGTATTTTTATCGGTAAACCAGTCCATGAGGGTGGTATTGCCTTACAAATTTTGCCTTTTGGACGAAACATTCAACGAATAGTTTTGGTAGCCTAGGAAACTTGCGGACGGCGCAAAGGTCTGGAAGCACGGCTGGTCTCGAACACTTCCATCCTGTTCAAAATGAACTGCACTGAAAACCTCTTCCTTCATATGAGCAGAGAGTTCCGTAAATCAGTTGTCCTACTGGATGAACCATGTTCCAAGGGGAGGCCGGTGGAATGTGGTCTTCTGAGGGCTAACAAGTCATAGGATGTGGCTACAATCTCTGAGCAGCAGTTCTTACTGGATTTCGGCACCCATATCATCGTAGGATCTCCCGAGATGCTGGACTCTAAGCACAATGAGCAACAGATTTTTCGACTCTCGAACCCCGAATTAACGAAATTCAATGAATCACACCTGCAAAGAAACACAAAGATTTTGTTGTAGTTATTGCGGTATTTAAATATGGAACCGTAACAGATCGGGAATTTGCATATCGTACTTGGCTGTGTACATTCCCAGGTTGATTGTAAAAACAGAACAGAATTAAGAGTGGCTGAACGACCGAAATTAAATGACCGAATGTTCACTTCGCAGCAGGTTTCACGCGTGGTCACGTATCAGATGTCATTCAAAGACACAGAATTTCACAAGGGTCGATCAGGCTAGTAGAGCAAAAAATGGCAGTGCCCGAACGGTCAAGATATGAATAAGATATATAGAAAACCACAACGGCAAACTGCGAAAAGCCTTAGGAATGATTGCGGAAACTGGTGAGTTAATGTAACCGAAGAGATGAAACAGCCGCTGCTTCAGGCAAAAGCCAAACACTGTTCAGACTTATTCGCGACACCAGTGGACGGCGAACCCTGATCAGTGAAACGATATGCGATGGAAACGGAGAGCCCATTCATGGCAAAGAGCGAAGGCTTGACCGTTGGGCCAAATGCTTGAGGGAACAGTTTAGCGGGCCGTGCGCCAGTGCGGTTACTCCCGTACAAACAACCGCGATTCCTTAGGGAGTATGGCTTGAGCCCCCATCGGAAGTGGAAAAGCAGCCGGTTTCGACGAAGCCACCTCAGTGTTTTTCACACTAGGTGAAAACGTTTTGGTAAAATCATTGACAGTCTTGCTCCACGACATTCGGAGCAAACAGTGTTCCGTTAATATGGAGCAAATCATTAGTTGTTCCCATTTTCGAGAAGAGAATACACCATGACTGCAGTAACCGTCGCGGAATCAGCTTAATTCAGGTAGTCACCAAGATATAAGCCCCAATTTCGCTGCGTCATCTCACCGGCTCGTGAAAGGAACGCCCGCGAACAATAGGCCGGAATCCGCCCAGGTCGAAGATGCATCGGCCAGATTTTTGCTTTTCGCTGACTGCTTCAGACGAGTCACGCACACCGTCGACCGACAATGATGGTTTTCTTTGACTTGAAAGGCGATTTCGATTCAGTTGATTGAACAGCGCTTTTCAATGCTTTTCATCGAAAAGGTATGTCGCATGAGTTCGTGAATGCACGGAGCTCATTGTACTCTTCTGCTTCTGGTCGCGTACGGATTTACGGTGAACTATCCAGTCTATTGGAAACGACCAGCGGTGCTCGACAAGAATGTCCCATTTCGCCATTCCTGTTCAACTTCGTCATGGACGATATAATGGCGAACGCCTTGCGGAAATATTCAGGATGTGGGCGTCGAACTGGGTATAAGGGAAAGCTGTGTGACCTAGATTACGCGGAGGATGTTGTTTGCTTGTTCAAGTGCATGGAACATGCCCAACGTGCACCAAAAAGACTCAAAAGAGCTGTAGCTCCATTCGGCATGCGGTTTGCACATCCAAAGTGTAAAGTGATGTTTAAAGACTGGACGACAGCGAATCCGTGTTTGATGCTCGATTGCGAGGAACTAACAAGCCCTCCATTTACCCTGGCCGCAAGTGGGCCACCCCACCCCAGTCACTCAGCTCCAAACCATGTGACCGTCACGACCTAGTCGTGCAGATCGACACGTCGATCTAACCCCAACCCGTCTCCCCCACAAACTACGTCCTATCCGAATGACCCTTGAGCATTTCAGCACAAGCACCTCCTATGTGATTTGTAAAGACTTGAGAATGAATCATTGAAAACAATTGTTTGTCTCTGAAAACGTGTTCTGATGTCACAATGTGCATATTCCGGAACTAAAAATTGTTTGCTGCTTTAGTTACCTCGGCAGCAGCGTGACGACGGATGGGAGAACGGTGGTAGAGGTGAACACGCGTATATCCAAGGCTCGAGGGATGTACGCCAGACTGAAGCACTTGTGGCGCAGACCTAATATGTTACTGAAGTCCTGAGGTCGTGTGTACTGTGCTGCGGCGCGCCCAGTTTTGTTGTGATTGAGACATGGAGTTTTCCTGCAGCAGATGTTCGTCGCCTTGAGATTTCGGACCATCGATTTCTACATGGGGTTGCTAAAATTGAATGAAATAACCGGATGAGTAATGCCGAGGTTAGAATTAGACTATTGGAAGCCAGTTCAGATTATGTCTTATCACAGCGTATCCAGCCTGGTAGACTTCGTTGGTTGGGGCATGTGTTACGAGTGGCGAACACATGTCTAAGCACCGTATCCCGTTTTCCGTTCCTCCTAGTGAGTGTAAGAAGCCAAGCTGAGGTCAACAGGCGACGTGACAGCGAGGGATGAGAAAACTTACAGCGGGCTGAGGAAAAGTAGGCAATTTACGCCTTCATGATTTGGATCCGAATGACCTATCAACCAGTTGGTTGAAGACATTGAAGGATATGGCATCGGAAGGTGAACAGTGGCGATCGTGTTGTCACTTTCTTTCACGTCAGGATGGTTGATCAAAATATGTTTATACAGTGAGGCTGTGTATTCCTTGCTTTGGCTGTTAAGGTTTTCTCTTCCTTTCCCATTAGCATAGGTCCACCCCCTCTACATCTTACTTTTTCATACTTTATAATTCAGCGGGCAAAATGGTGAGAAAAGCAGCGGTCAGTGGAGCATGCAATACTGTCTGAAGCTGGACGACGAACATTCAATGAAGAGACGGACATTTTAGGGGAGAAATAACGACTTCCAATGAACTAACTGAATTCAGTGAAACGTTTCCCTCATGCAATCCGCTGCGAGGCGCCAGCCGCCGTAACTCTCCCTCCAGGGAAGTCCTTCGGTTTTTATTACGCCCGGGGTTTGCTACCCTACTCGTTAGTGAGGTTCCACTCCCTGTCTACACGATCGTTCATTCAAGTCTAAAATCAACCGGCGCACAACTAAGAAACAGTAATAAAATAAGGTCCAAGTGCACCATGATTTTCTGGGCTTCTCAGCAAACAAACAAACAATCTAACAAAGGGGCTCACCTAATTTAGAACACGGGCTGCTACTAGTTTGGAATGACATATTAGCACGGATGTGAGATATAGACTTGAATCAATAACTTACAAGCAAAAATCCCGCTGCGCAACATGGGAACCTCGGGGTTTGTTCGCAGTACTTTAACGTTTCCTACACTCTCCATGTAATAATACCATTGATACCCACGGCCAGCGCCACAGCCCATAATCTTTGATCGAATTACGAAAATTCTGAGCCGAAAATCAGGGCAGCCACTGCGTATACCTCCAACCGTTTCTGTCGTTTTTTACTGGGCACTAAAGATCACAAACGGGACCCCATTGGATAAATGTTTTTTCAACCAACCATTCATATCTTGCATAAAAATCCCGTTTGTGCCCCGTTTATGGGTGATTGGACAAACCTCCCAGAAGGCTACCAAGGCATGGAACACCTGACGGGCGCTGGGAAAGATCGACTACACCCAACGCTATACGGCACCACGACTAACCGGAGACGTGGTCCGCACGTGACAGGGCAGACAGGCCTAATTAACAAAGGTCCCACCGTCTCATCCCTTTCTCCACCAGTGTTCGGCCAAACTCTAGTCGCACTCATAGCTGGAGCGTTAACGAGGTCGACGTACAGCATCGTAACCCAACGTTAACTACTTCACATTCAGCAAAATACGCATACGGGCACAGCGATTTTAACTGAGTACAATGGAAGATTAATCAAAGCTTCGAGTTAGTATCTGTCACCTACTTGATAAGCTCTACCAAAACTACCAGTTTACTCAGCCGGAATCTCATCAGATAAATAGAACAATAACACGCCCGCCGATATTGACCTCCTGTGGCGAGCACTCTCCCCTTAGGTTTACATATATTGGCAATACTCTGCAATTAATCCCCTGCGTCCGTACAGCTCTCTAACCCCCGCATATTGCCACATCTTGTCCGACTGGCCATCCACATCTTTAACAAGGTAGGTATGCCTACATCTCCTCCCAGGCGACCCAAAATCACTGTGAGCACTCGCCGTCGCAACACAACTAAATTCCAAAACTCACCGGATAACTGCTCAGTCTCTCTGGTAGATATACTTGAAAATGCCAATAGACAAACTACGGAAATGAGCAAAACTCTGAGCAGTCTTTCTTCCCGACTTGACTCCGCTGATCTGATTATCGGTCAACTGATGCCTATAGCGTTCTTGCTTGATCCAACCGCACACCATACCCCAACCAATCTACTACTGGCCACGAAGTTTGTGGACACAAATGCCTCGGAAATCTTCAGAAGGATAAAAAAGGCAAACAACGCGATTGTGTTTAACATTCCAGACCGAATACCTCTCTCAGCTGCTAAAAAATATGATATTAAGTGCTTGCAACCTTGGCTCACAACCGTGCCACTGTGTTAGACTCCACAAAACTTCCCTGCGCACCACCTGTCCACTGCTTTTCCAGTTTACAAATGAAGTTATCGCCAAGATCTTTATCAGCCGGCAATCGTTAGTCGTAGCCAAAACCGGCTTCAAGTGCGCCAAGATACTTCCGGACAAGACCCCGCTCCAAAGGGAGGTGCACAAGAGTCACGCCCAGAAAAGTAACCCCGGTGATAGTGCAACTAACAATTCACCCCTAAACTCCGGTGCACCTATCACTGGCCATCCCCCTATGTTGCCATCTATTGCAGATCACAATGCAACCGTAGATTTAGACAGTACGTCAATTTCCTCACCCAATGAGCCACCTGGCAAACGCCCCAATGTTCAGAATAGCCCAAGCAAATCTATAGACTGAAACAAGCGCCCCAGCATTCACAAAACTGATGAAGGTTCTTCCGACTGATCCACCCCCGCGAGCTCGTGTTCTCCACAAGTCTAGACGACCCAATTCCTTCTACTAGCTCCATGTCGTGTTATGCAACCGTACCTAAAAATCACCGCACCATCAAACCACCTCCTTCTACACCCATGCATCCTGTTACCTCTGGCATTCTTGATAACCCAACCAGGCCCCTAAGCTCACCCGCTGCACTCACCCATTCGCCACCAGAATGTATCTGGATGGGGTTACCGCGACTCTAACAGTAGCCAGTAGGGTACAATCCGTAACTTCCAATCTTCTTCAACCGGGGATCCCGCGTGGTTCGGCAACGTAACTTGTAAGGGCCCTTCAAGCTCCCTTCAGTTTGGCTTCTTTGGCAGTCGTATATGCGTACGCAGCGTGACCACCTTATTCAAGTCAAGGAGGCACGTGGCGAGCGTAAAGCAATTGTAAGGGCTCCACGAAACGTCGCCCAAGTGTGCAGAAATTGGCCCCGGCTTTCCCCAAGCGGAAGCACAGGCTCCGTCGGAGAGGACACAAGTCTTCAGACTACCGGTGAAAACAACACTCAGGCCCCTTTTCACAGAGGTTCTCCAGAAAACTGTGTTTCCAAGGTGATAATAAACGGCCACGCCCTACATACCGATTCTAATGTGAACTCACTTCTGGAGATTCATCGACATACCCCAGTAGTTAGATCATGGCACCACTGCGTGCAAATCTGGCTGTTGCAGCTCGCCGTCCTAACACAAACTTACAGTTCGCCGAATCTTCGCTTCATCGGCATAAATGAGACACTGGGACTGCAATAACTGAGGGGGGTCGTTTACAGAAACAAGGAACAACGATGGTCCCGGGGGAGAAACCTGTGGGACAGAGCGCCGCTGGGACAGAGACTGCACAACTCTCACGGCAAACGTTCTCCCAACTAGGACGCCTTCCATTCAGTGGAACGTGGACGCACTTATACCGATGGTCAGGCTTTTCGACAACGGTTTCCCATGGGGCATTACATCTAGCGCTTCACTGAAGTCCACAGTGGAGACTTCTGTGTCAAGCTCTTCCGATTTGGTAGCGTACCAGCGTCCACTTTTGTTTAGTAAGCCCCATCTCCGAGTCTTGGTTGGTTTTCTTTTACTCTCTTTGAAGCGCTTACACTTTTTCGCTTAATCTCTAATATTCTGACCTGGTCATCATGTGACATTGACATACATCTAAGTGTGCCTTGGAGCTCTCCAAAATAAACCGGTATTGTTATAATCAGCACGCTTACCGAGGGCCAAATAACGGAGTTTCTTTCCTTTTTTGCTTTTATAAAATGAAGAAGCTCTACTTCCTACGGAAAATCGCTGCTCCTGTTATAGAGTCATTTAGTCAGTGCACACGAAGCCAGGGTTCGGTGACGGATGATATGAACAATAAGGGTAAGTATATCAACAATGGTGGAAAAGAAGCGGAATTTAAGTGAAATTGAGAGAATACGAGAACCTGAGTAAAAACTCGGAAGACTGCAGACAAGAGCGTATGAGCATCAGAATCCGCGGGAGAAAACGAGAATAAGATGCTCTCCAAAGATAGACATGCGGGTTTTTGTTGCTGAAGGATACCTGACCAATGCAAGACAGGAAAATTCAGGGCCGACACGTAGGAGAGTTCATTATGGGGCCTTACACCGATCACCACCAAAAATCGTGTGGAAAAGCCACATAAACTGATGATACTGGATGAGAGCCCGTAATGATACGTAGAAACGTAAAGTGTGGGGACCCCGTAACTTGAAATTAGTCAGAGCAAATCCGATTGGGTTACCTTTCCGGGCTAGTTTTTTTCAGTTTGCTGGAGTTCTGTAGGAACCCACACAGAGCACTCTGGTTAGTTGCAAAGGTAGGCCGTCAGACTCAGAAGCTTTTGTGGTAGTGCTTGGGAAGTGTGCTGTTTACACGTCCGGATAGGTGAATTTTCACGTTCAAAGAATCCTATTGATTTGTCCGGTTGGGAAATTTTCGAAGTATTCAATGGGCTCAGTGGGGGCACTTGAGAATCAGTTGTTCGGATCCAAGCTGTTAAAGTGTATACCAGCAGGATCCAATCAGTGAGGCACCTATCGGTGTGGAGGAGGTGCTTTTTCGATCTTGGTGGACCTGAAGAAGGGGGAGGGAAAAAGTAACAGTCTGGCCATTCTACCGGCTGTAGGCGGGGGCGGCAGGAGTAATAATGAAGAAACCAACACATGGATTCGGGACACGGACTCAAATGTGGATATGACTATTCCCCATGGGGGCCGTGAGAAGATAAAGGATGGATTACGGCAACGGGGTAGAACGGGATGATCATGTACTGTGGGCGTAAGCGCAAACCAGCAGTAGTTGGAGAGCATTAAACGGAGTGGTAAAATTGAACTTTAAGAAAGTAAAAGAAAAACGAGCTGTGGGATCATCGGGTTACAGTTTGAGACCAGGGGGAAGGTGGGGATAGAATCCAACAGCAGAGGTAAGACGGAGGTCTCGAGGGGGGACTAGTCACGGGGCACTTTTGTTGGGTACGGGAGTTAATATGTTAGATGGCAATCCACCACTCACTTTGGACAACAAGCTGTTGATGCACAGACCCCAGAATAAAGCACAGAAGGTGAAGTCATAGACGGGTGGTGTTTGTTTTCTTTTAGGAAATAAAATTCAGGTGGGAATAAGCCTATGGTTATAAAATCCGAGTGTACCGAAGCAAGAGTTATGCCACAGAAGAGGCCACGTGATGAAGCCTTCAGAAGAGTCTAATGCGGAGGAATTGCCTCAACCTTATTGTTTAATGTGTGAAATACAGTGGGTTCTACTGGAGACATCATAGTGGCAAATGAAGTATGATAAAAAGTTCACTGAATTCAGTTGGTTGAAACGGGGGTAAATATCTCATTGTCTTCATTCTGTATTTGGGAGTTTCAATCTGCTAAGTCTCCGCGAAATGTTCAGATATTTTGGTTCTTGGTTGCTCGTTATGTTTTACCTTCGTTCGATTCTAACTGTCATCTTGGGAACAATCATAGCTCAGTATGACTGGTAGGGCCTTTACCTACAGTTGTCTAATATTCGGATGCCATACCAATTAGCACTTGAACGTTCTGCTCCACAGTGGACCTGTCTATATTGAGTTCTGTTATCGCCGGGCTAGAGATCCAGAAAATAAAATCGTACACGCAAGTTAAGGCATTTTTACCGAGCCATCTACACATCCCATAAGAACTCCCTGCGCTGTTCATAAATCGAAATGATTTGAAGACCGAAACGCATTCTTACTAGAGCTTATGGAGCTGATCAGAACGTGGTGTCAGGGAAGTCGGGAAAACCCGACGGTCACCTGCAGATGTATATGTCGGGGTTATCGAAAACATTGCTTTTGATGCCACGGCATACTTCAGGCCAAAATGGTTTGCTTGAGGAGTGGAGTGAACGTGCTTCACCAGGAAGCGTGCTTGAGGTTACATCGTTGATAAATTCCTTGGATTGGATTAGGCACTTCGTGAGCCCTTATCACGAGACAAATCGAATCCTTACATATCAAATTTTACTCGGCCATTTGTTAGCAACATACCGTATCTCTAAACGTTTCATTGGTTATTCGAGCTCACTTGGTTTATCCTGAACAGATTGCCCTATTTTTACTCCAACGCTAGTTTGCTAGCCAATTCCTGTAAAAAATTCTAGAATCCAGAGCAACCAAAGCCCCTCAAAGATGAATCTTCGATACAACTAAAGTTCGTCACCAAACCTTACGCTCCCTCGGCACCAAACGTACTACAACGGTTTTCTTAGAATTGAGTATCTCAAAACCATGCGCACAATAATCAAGGCTACCTTCGAACCTGAATCTTACACCATCAGGGCTATCGGTAAACTCAAATTTACTATTGCCAAGAGTCGCTGTATGAAGAAATAATATCGGAAGTGAACGGTAAGGTTTCTTCTACTGAACAGTTTCTATCCAAACTCCTTCCTGCGAGTTACAGTCTCGACCCACGTAAACTTACATCTGAAAAACGTTTATCCAGCACAAGCTGATTCGTCGAATAAAATTCCTCTGATATCTTCGGGCGACTCAACAACGCGCAGTGCTCTGGTTTTCAATGCCAGCGACCGCATCCCCTTGAATTCCATCCGAAACACCGGTTCATGCCTGCCAAGTAGCCCATTACCCATGTCGCTGCGTCAGACTCCGAAAGCTAAACTTGCAAAACTGCTGTCCTGTAAGATTTCAACTTCTTAACAGTATTGACGCCAATAATTTCAATAAAACAGCCTCTTGTTGAGTCTACTATCCTACTAAAGCCTCTGAGCCTCACTAATGTTAAGACTAAAATTCAAAGGAAGGTTTTTCGAATGATTTCTGGTGCTAAACCCGTGGGGAACGCTACTCTTCTGTATCCATCCCCCTTATCTTGTAGGCCTGGATACCCCGGAGTGAGGTCGTACCTCCCTGCCAGGTTGCCTAAACAGGCTAACCCTGATTCAAAGGCTTCTGCGTCTTCCTCTAAGCTCCAACCAGCAAACTTTTCTGTGTTTAGCTTCTAAACCACTTGCCTCAACTGACAACCGATCTCATTCTGCATAATTCGTTCCTCCTGCCCATCCAACAGACAGTCGGTCTTTAAGCAGGTTACCAAGTTCCCAAATACATATTCCTCTTGGAACCCCCCAACAGTGAATCAACAGGGAGTGGCCATACCCCACTTAAGTGTAAATGTCCACGAATTAATTACGTCAGAGCAGTGATACTTTCCTTGGCGCACGAGACCCTCTCAAAATCCCAAGAGGTCTAAGGTCTTCTGCGCCGTGACCAGTGGTACCAACTAGAACTTCCGAAACCATCAGCCTCCGATCCACTTCACCGAAGGCTGGACTGCATTCTTGCTACCAGCCACCACTACGGCAGCTCAGAACCCTGATGCTTACAGGCCATCTGGTGCTCCGGGACCCCCACCCTCATAGCTTCCACAGGTTCAGAATTATCTACTAACTGCAGGCTACCCGTAGCTGGTGCTATTTCCCAGGTTACAACGTTGAATGACCCACTGATGTTAACTCCAAATCCGTCACCTTTTTGCCAAACTTACCTGCCGCCCAACCAAGATCTGTCCTTCTTACTATCGTATCGTCAACCGCAGGTACCAGCCGACCAACTCCTTCATTACCCACCGCCTCCTCAGCACACTACCGCATGCTCGATACCCGGCCTTCCGTTCGTGAACGCGCTCGTTTAGTGACCGTCCTGCCATCGTCAACCTACATGCAATAGTAACGCTGTTACCAGCTCCAACGTCAATGCCAATAATATCAATTCCCAATCCATGTGTCAATGTAGGCTAGCATCCGCTGGACATTCAACAGCCCTCTTTGGAGCCCAATAAGGCTGCCAACCCAAGTAACAGGTTGCGATCATGACTAGCCCTAGTTAATTTCCGCTCCATCCCTAACAAGTTTAATCGTCCCGAACACCTCCCGCCAACGTTAAGTTAGAGCATTAAACTTGATAGTGGATCCTGGCCCACCGAAATCACTTCTACCAGTGAGGTCTCCTTGGTGGTCTACGAAGTCCTGAGAACCAGTGGAACCGACAAAGGCTACGGAGGGGGCCTGGTAAGTATCAAACCAATCCCTCAGTAATCATTCTTCTCCAGCCAGTGTTGGACTCAATTAGCGATCCCATACGGCTTGCTGCCGAATAAGGAACCAGAATGATCCATGTTGCGTGTGTTTCTTGTCCTCCCTCAGCAGGTAAACTTAAGCTATTTTTTTGCGTGAAACCTGTGAATGCATTGTTTTCCCCCTTTTGAGTGAAAGATTATTTCTGATGACTTCAAGCTGCGTAGTATATGTTGGTCCAAACGCATAAGACCTTATGACCGTGAATAAGTCTGCTTTAGTATCCCCTTTGGAGGATGGGTACAATATGTGACTACCACCATCAGGAATTAGAACGTGCTCTCCCTCATTTTCACCGAGAATCTCATAAATTTCAATCGCGTCGTGCAGCCGCCAGAATTACTTGTTGGCAATGTTCACCCTTCCAATCTATTCCTTACAATCTCCCTCGCCGTAAGTATTTACCACACCTCAACTGGAAATCTCAGTCCTCCACAATATTTTATTCGGACTGCGGCAGCCCCTCAATTTTGGCCAACCCTCAGTTAGCTGCTGATGAATACTACCTCAACTCGACGAGGCGTATGCTACAGCTTCCCTATTGTTGGCTCCACCACTGATCAAATTCGAAATTTTCCTCCACTAAAAGCAAATGCCTGAATCTACTAAGGCTTTATCTCCAGGCCCATGATTTCTGTCTCCGTTCCAACAAGAACCGTTTCCCCTGGATTATTTAGATCGAAACTGAGGCGGCTCTTTCAAGGGAGAAAAGATACTCTTGCTTGCCGCAGCAGCATCCTCAAAATCTCGAAACTTTATGATACCTGGAACGTAGATGCTAACACGTGGTGTTGTCTAACGAAACATTCGCCACATCACCACGAGAAAGTTTCGGAACTTTCAACCACTACGTCGTCCTCACTAAGGCTCAAACAGCCAACTTTATTCAGTCATGTATAAATTCCAACACTGAATCCTCTTTTTGCATTGTCCTTCGAAATTAGGACAGCCTCTCGAGCTTCGTCGCAGTGCAAAGCGGCAGACAATGAAGGACCTGATGGACTGCGTCACGGAGCCGGAAACCTCAGTAAAAACGCGTCATCAGCAGGAATGTTACACGTTTATATCTAATCCACGAACAGGGGGCTTGGTGAACACACAATAGCGACAAAGTTCGCATATCCAACATAATAGTGCAGTCATGACGCGTGTGCCAATGAGCCAATCGGTCTATCACACGTCACTATTCACATCAACCAGTAGCAGACAGCCTACTGCCTACCCTTCTCAACAACCCTCCGGTCAATCAAGATTACAACAAACCGTAACCTGACCTAACCGATTACACCTGAGTACCACGCCGGGCTACGGTTTTACTCGTCCTTGAGCAGCCAAGTGGCAAACGATGATGGCACCATTTCAACACCTAGCCTTGTAATCAGCGAGGTGACCCAAGATAGTGCTTTGGGCCCCTTTGTAGCTCGTCATGTACGTAAGTGACAAGTTTACCGTGATTTTCCGTGGACTCCTCTTGTATTTGCTGATGACGTAAAGCTGCTGTACACCTTTGATCATAGTCCATTTGGAAAAAGTCCTCCGTGGACAAAAGCTGTATTCCTACACACAAGTGTCAAGTCCTTCCGGAAACTTCTAGTATGGGTGGTCATTTGATCGCCGAAGAATCATCATTGCGTGACCTGAGCATAAACTACCCCTGTTTATCCAACTTCTCGTAGCAAGCGGACTCCCAAAGCGGCAAGGTTCCGTAGGCTGATGGGACGCGTTCACAGTACATTCCGCCTGCGTAAGGTTAAACTCAGTGTTTACAAGACCCACGTTGGACCATTGCTAGATTATAGTCCAAAAGTTGGCCCTAACATACGCCAGTGTGACGGGATCACCACTGAAAATGTCGAGCTCGTAGTTACCGAAATAGTAGTTGGCCTTTCGTCTAGTCCCAACCATAGGCAGAGCTGTAACTCGCCAAGACTCGAACCTCTTTGGCTCCGTCGGATGAAGAATAGCTTGTCATTTTCCCACTCACTTTTAAAACACTGGTCCTATAATGCGTTTCCAGAGGTACAAAATCCATCAAGCTACAGGTATTCTTTACGGCATAGCAGTCACTCGGTTACTAGGCCTTTTTCGAGAATTAGTTCACGGTCTAATTACTTTGATGAATATTCAAATGTGTAGTACAGGTTTCCACCTAAGTACGCGCTTTAGACCTCTTGCCGAGGTTTAAAAAGGAATTAAAAGGATTCCTTTATGTACCGACTCTAGTATTCGTCGATGACCCGTACACTCCGGAGAAGCAAGCTTGCGAATTTAAATCGGGTTACCGACACGCGGTTCCGATTCACGGGTCAGGAGATTTACATACTTACTGCACAATATGCCGTGGATTTCAGCCGTTTATTTCTAAAGCTAAACGCATCTTTCTTGTACAACCTTTTGCACCGCTAAATCTAATCTTCTGCACAGATGGCACTCATTCAAAACTGCACCTATCTCTCTAAACACCGGCTTTCATTCTTGTCCGTCCCATGCACCGGGCTCTGCGTCAGAGGATATTCGGTCTCAATTCTTATGCTTAAACAACCTCATTAACTGAACTCAACCTCGGTTATGACGTCACTCATTCTGTTCCCTCACACTACCCTCCAGCTATTTCTGTTCCTTGACTTCATATAGAACTTGGTTTTCTTTTTTACGGGCTGGTTACCCCAATCCCAGTCACAACCTCGTCATTTAATCTTGTAGCTCTTATTTACCGAAGAATTTTTTCGTATTACCTGCCATGGCCCCGGCATGATCGTAGTCTGCCTCCCTATCGGCTATCACTTACTTCGTCTATTCCATCATTTCACGCACTAGTTTTTTTGCATGAATCTGAATTTTCCAGGTTGAATCCTTATTTATCCACTGAATCTTCCTTTGTTACTCTTCAAAGTTTCATCTTCGTCGTCCCTGTCTGCTCACTTCACCCATCCTCTAAGCTGGGTTTTATCACATTGGCTTTTGACCCTACCCGCAAGTAGACAAACACCTCCGTGCTAATAACTTCACTTGACCCCCCAAATAACAGAACTCACCTTCCAGTAATGGCGGCTAGGCTTCTTTAATCACCAGTACCCCATAGCTACTTTTTTCAAGTCTTCTTGAGAGCCACCCACCGACTTTACCTAGATGCCATTCCGTTTGTCGCGGATTCACTCAGCAAGTCTTTTTCTATACAGTATACCGCAGCCCTTTGTGCGCTTTACCCTACCCCACTGTTTACCCAGATCCATCTCATGATTAGCTCTTCCGCGACCGTCGCCGAGCCTCAGCCGAGATACTTCCACGCCTAAACGCTTTAAAACTTCCCTTCCAGACTCCCAAATTGTGTTGCTCTTGCTCAGTGACAGCTCTGAGCTCTGTGAATGCATCGGGCTGATGAATCAGAAAAATGTACACTCGTTCCCATCCCAACGGCTCGAGGCGCGTTCGGATCCGCGGCCTTAGCTGGGGCACACCGAGGGAGCAGGAAGTCTGACGCGATATGCAGACTCCACTAGAACGACTGATTGCAAAGCCCGAGGCCAAAGCACGGCCAACCCCAACTTCTAGCTTTAGTTGAGGACCACTAAATTTCAACTGTGTTACTCCGTTTCCCGCACAAATCCCTTAGCATGGCCCAACTTGTTCTCATCGATTACTTGCTCGTATCCGATATATGTCACTAAAGATGTAATTACTTACCACTCCTATGCCAAGAATAATAGATCGTTTATTCATTGTCTGTCCTGCTTCTTACAACCGTCTCTTTCATACATATTTCTCCACGACGAACGAGATTCCTTTTCTTAAAAAATCTTTGGTTTCTTTCCTCATCAACGTCCCTTTATGGCGTTTCCCTAAAATACTAAGCCTTATTAGTTACAAGTCTATTCCTGAGGCACTTTCTTTTCCACTCCCCAAAACAAACCTTGCTGCTACCATCGTTATGGTTTTTACTATCACTTCTAATATTGCCATGCACTCTCGTAATACAGACTCCGGATGACGTCACTGTCTGAAAACCGCCTCCATTTTCGTATATTTGCCACACGTTTTGCTGAAGAATTTCCCCCCTCATCAGTTCAGCCAGTCATCTGCATTCAGATCTCTTTTTACATCTTCCTTGTCTTGTAAAGCACTATATTCTTTCCACTGATATCCATCGTAAGTTAACTCTTTCAGTAGATTCCGTTTTTACTAGGTGCTACTTGATCTAACTAAGAAAGAGAAATATTGAAGGTGTGAATTACTCTTTTTCTCTGGGCATCATTTTATTCCTCTCGGTCTACATTTACTGCTGCGATGACCACTTGACTCAACAGTCCCTTTAGTGTGCTCTTCTATTCTCGAGAGAAGATCTCGGTAATGCATTGCTACAATGTCCATTCCCACTTCTGCTGCCGCCATGCTTTGCAGCAACACCAGTCCTGGCCGAAGCTGCTGTTGAAAACAACCTCCGTATTCTTCCTTCGGTCAAAGATCTGACAGGTGAATACTTGCTCCATTCAACAGTTCAGCTGATCCCCCATTCTGAAGTATTTATTCGATCATCCTAATCTCCTTGAGCACCACGTTCTCTCTATTTTTGCCCTATTTAAGTCAAATGTTGTAGATTTTTATAAGTGGACATTCTGTGGTCTTCCCGTAAGGGATAAGAATAATAGACCCATCTTTGACTTATTATTATGGGCCTGTCTTTCATTCCTTTTTGACACTACGGCCACTCAGATTCCACTATACGCCAGCCGAGTCGTTTGACCATGCTTGTTCTCATTAACAGTCATCATCTCAAGAATGCTCGTTGCTCTCAGTTATGACCTTCCCGAACCATTTAATTTCTACCACCTTCATGGTCTCTCTATTGAGGTGCAATCAGTCGCGGGTGAAGTGCACTTTTCAGTCGCCATCCCCCAAGCATTACATAATAATCGGCTGATCAACTTCCCTTACTTTGCTGCAGTTTTTTGTCCCTACTGGTCGGCAGATTTCTAATTATATCCATCCCACCTAATGCATCACCTTATTGATTTTCAATATCTTCCGCAACAAACCCTGGCTTTCTGAAAATTCCCATTTTTCTTATCTGCCTACCTACCAATGCCGTCTAATTTTGCCTATTTCGTGCTTATATCGTAAGATTTCAGTCATCTCGAATCACTTCGACAGATTCCACCACTAATTTTGACCTTCAGTTTTGCCGGAGGGCTGTTATCGCCCCAGCTCAATGTAACCTACCTTCCATTCACACCCCTATTTTGCACATCTATCTATTATCTCGAAGTGGGTCCTACTGGCCTCACGTGTGTCATTTGATCATGCTGTGAAGCATACCTCGAGCTTTCCCGAAACAAATTATTATTAATAAAAAAGAACTAAGCCTTACGCGTTCATGCACTCCTTCCTCATGCTGTATAAGGCTTTTGGGCTTGGTTACAATTAAATACAGTTCTTGCACTTGTTTGCGGTTAGTTTTCTCTGCGAATGAACGACCGGTGAACCACTGACCGGGGTTAATTCCGAGGATTGCACACCGACAAAGCAAATTGGAGACCGGGAAACTTTTCGAATTCACAAATGTCAATTTATGCCGAACAATTACAGTCAATCCTGAAACAACAGCAATCACAGCCAGAAGCAGCCCGATCGAAAATGATGAAACCAGTGATGTGACAATTCAGTTCGCAACCCCTCAATTCGACCTCCAGCAACGATCAATCCACATCGTCGGAGGCCATTGCTGCTAACATATGTGAATCCATGCATGGTCCAGATTCGGGAGTGGCTTTCGACTCGTGGTATAAAAGATGGTAGGATGCATTTGGAGTACATTTTTGCGAGGCCGATGACGTATAGAAGGCACGCTTCCTGTTACTCAAGTTGCCTACCAGAGAACACTAGCTATATACTCATACAGTTCTTTCGCAAATTCCTTGTAACCTCACATTCGATGAAACGGTCAATCGGTCTTTAGAAACCTTCGGGGGGGAAAACAATACCGTTTGGTGCCCGTTGCCGCAGTTTAAAGCCGGTGGAGACTGAGCCGAATGATTTTCTGACACTTTCGAGCATCGCCGATAGCCAGTGCGAACATTCCAAGCTGCTTTCAATGACAGAAGGCCAATTGGGATGCCCCTTTTTGTCTGTAGTTTACAGTAGCCTCGAGATGTCGGGGGCAGAACCCACCTGGTAAACAAAATTGAACAGAATTCTGGGACGAATACTCAGAAACTGATGGCCGAGTGTCAACGACCCCAAAATCTAAAAACACGGTTCCATAATCATAGAAAAGCCTGGCTTCGCTTATTATTCTTCGATCACCAAAGTCATAACAAACACCCAAAAGGTCCCTTCCAAAGAGCCCTCAGTAACTACATCGGGCGAACCACCAACCGCATGCTGAAGAAGTGGCGAATGGCTTTGAGTCTGTTTCTGTCCGTACAGTGAACACATTTGTTAGGAATATCATAATCAGGATCATAAATAGGATTATTGTCCAATCGGTCACCCTGCCAAGCCTCATCTTAGCCAGAAATAAAAGAGGTCCCTCATGCATCTATTATCTGGCTCGGGCCCCAGTTCACCGTTTATCATGGCTACCCCGAATGCCGCTTTCGAAGCTAGGGGGAAATACATTACCATCACTATCAACGGCACATTGGTACGTCTTCAGACAGATACGACGTCGGATATCACACTAATTTCCAAACACACCTGGCAAGATGTAGGACGGTCTCGATAAACAAAATCAAAAAAGGGTGGAAAGAAAGTTTCCGGAGGAAGATCACCACGCGCTGGTGAGACAGGCTGTGACAATACTTTTAATGATATTCGATTCATGAATACCTGATACTTTACAAGCCGCCCAGATCTGGGTCCCCTTGGACTGGAATGGAATGAGGAACCTCATCTGTGGGTGCCACTCAACCACGCTTGCTACGATTTGAAGATATCATCACAAAATACTCAAGCCTCCAATCGCACGGCTACCGCACCTGGGTCACGTCTACAACGAAAATTCGGCTTCTTTTCCTAGGATGATATCGAGTGCAGCACGGTGAAAAAACTGAGAAAGATCCTGGCCATCCAGACGATATCATCGACACAAGCTCAAATCCAGATGAATCGTCGCAAAGTATGAGGGTGCCTCTCTGTTACGTTTAAGGCTTCGACTTCCATCTAGAACGGGGAAATATCAGGGAGTCACAAGTCTCCCCGAAAACACGGATATGCCAAGTGCGGCCTCGGGACTACCGTTGGGACCATTGCTGGGTACGTTCAACCGGCCGACGCAGCGACAGATAAATACACCACCAGCCGAAAAACATATACCCCTATGAGACAGCGAAACAGACCGGAAGAGACGACCAGCGAAGCCATTCCAATTGACCCAAGATTGCCATCATAAGTCAGGTCATCCGACCAAGAACGGGAGGTGTCAGAGCGTTGAAAACCTTTATGAAAACACGCCATCAGCAAGGATGCAGCCTGTTTATTTCCAATCCACGAACAGGGGGCTTGGTGAACACAAAATAGCGACAAAGTTCGCATATCCAACATAATAGTGCAGTCATGACGCGTGTGCCAGTGAGCCAATCAGTCTGTCACACGTCACTATTCACATCAACCAGTAGCAGACAGCCTACTGCCTACCCTTCTCAACAACCCTCCGGTCAACCAAACTTACGACATACCCTAACCTGACCTAACCAATCACACTTGAACCTCACGCTGGGCAATGAATAATGAGGCCATATATGTCCATGCATTGCTAGCCCCACGTTGCAATGATTATTTATTTTTGCACTTTCTTCGCATTTGGTTCTTCGTTGGGATCGGATGATCGATGAACCACTGGTCGGGGATAATTTAGAGGTGTGCGCAACGACACGACATTCTTCTTCGTGATCGAACTTTGAAACGGAAATGTAATGGAACTGCTTTTGCTTCTTTTCCCCAGGCGCCCGATTCATCTGTTTCCGTCAGTATTTTCCGCTGCGGTGGCTGTATCATTTACCGTTCCCTCTCGTGCGCGTTCCTCTTCTCTTAAAAATAGATCCTATTGCTACCGTTGTCACAGCACTCTCTGCTGCTTTTGGTATGGCCAAGTTTTACCTCAGTACAAGCCGCGGGCGACTTCACTGTTTGTAAACCGTCCCCATATACTTCCGGCTGTCACAGGCCTGACTGGTGAATGTCCTCTCTCCCCAGTATTTCAGTTGACCTTTGTTATCGACATATTTGACTGAGCCATCTTGACCTTATGAAGCAATGAGTCTTTTTCAGCTCTGCTGACCACTAATTGGTCCATGCGGCAGATTCTGTTCTCTACCGACACGCTATGACCAACCTGTACGCCGAGGCAATAACCGATTGGCTCTTAGCTGTTTCCATTAGGCAGTTTTTCGTCCCTTTCAAACACTTTTGGCCGGTGCAGTCGCTACTGTCCATCTGCCGAGTTGTAATACCCCGCCAGTTCTCATTTTCCTTTGCCATACGAAGAAAATTCATTGCCCCACTTTTACTACTGCCACCGACAACCACCCTATTTACCACCTTTGCCTTCTCACTCCTGATGTGTAATCAATTTAGAACCGTTTGCATTTTTCATTTTTCGTCCACCAGTGAGTGCCAATTGTTCAGTCGATCGATCAACTTCGTTTGACCACCGCCTCGTTGTATCCTGCTCAGCTGGTTTCTACTCACATCCGCCTTGTATACCGCAGTGCTCTATTATTCTTTAACATTCCCTTTGTCGCAACTGTTTTTCCCCAAAATAAACACTGATCTTGTTTGACTGTCCACGTGTTTCATCCTTTTGCCTACTCCACGATTATATCTCGACATCATAGTCAGCTTCACTTTACCCCACTCTCCAACCTTGGCTTTTAAGTTTACCGGGATTTATAATCCGTTCGGCGCAGTGTACTCAATCTTTTCCTTAAACTCTGCTTTGCATGCGTTTACCAGTTTTCCTAGTGTGAGTTATATTAACCTCATGAGCCTCATTTGATCTTGCGTTCAAGCTTCCTTTGGGCTCAACTGGAAGTAGGTTAGTCAGTATTATTACTGACGGTGGCCTAAGTTTGCCAATTCTATTGCTTCACCATCTCCCCCCTTCCGTGAACTCTAGCCCAGCTGTTTGTAACTGGACACAGTCGGTTATTCTTCCACGACATGGAAGAGGATCACTGAACAACTTTTCCAAGGGCCACGCGATAACTCTCACACTCATTTTCCAGATGATTGGAAAAGCCGGTCAAAAACAAACCACTTAACTACCCTTTCAAGTTCAACTTACCCACCAATAGGCAGCATGAAATACTTGAAGTCCGCTCACGTGGTACCTCCCTATTCGACTCTTTGAACTCCCTCACCGAAAATAAGAGAACGCGGTACGGCTTGGTTACTACTTACCTTGATATTTCCTAAGTCCTTGATTGCGCCTCTAATTATTATTGCTTTCTCTTCCTACGTCCTTTTTGTTACCTCTGCGCCGGAAAGCATTTTGCTGATCTTCCTGTCCTCGGCGGTGAAGTGCTTCCCGGCTGATGAATTTCTCTTCAGATGATTATATAATACCAACTGATACGTGTCGTCTGCCCGTGGATCTGAAATCATCAGTGGATCACCAGTAGCATATCACCCTACTACTGGCGATGTTGACCTGATAGGCCCGGCCCCCTTGAAGTTTTCTGAACACAAACTCGTTCAAATGGAGTGGGCTAGAAGTGACCTCTACGTAACTTTTCGATCCCCTAAATTTCACGAAAGGCTTGTACACATTAACAAACAGCACGCCAGACTGCCAGTCTATCGCTTGCTGTTGATCTTCTCCAGCATGTCTAAATCTAATAGGACCACCCCGGAAAAGGTCACTAACCCGGCCTACGCATCTACCTGACCGTTGGCTATTCATACGCTACCCGAATGACGCTTCCTTGGTTACGTTCCGGGATCCCCTGGTGCCTGGTTGCCTGATTGCGGACTTCCTGATGCCCACGGCCGTTTGGCCCCACCAAGAAAACTCATGTCAATCACAACGGTGCGAGGCGCGGTCAGATCCACCGCTTTGGCCGGCGCACATCGGGCGTGCAGGCCAACTGCAATGATACGCGGGCGCAACTAGGCCGGCGGATCGCACCTCCTGTCACCAGAATTGGTTTTCAGGTTGGGTGTCCAGCGCACGGCCAGCCTCACCCACTAGTGCCAACTGCGGATTGAAAAACAACATCCCCTGCATATTACTGCTGCCACCCATTGCCTCCTCCAACGTTCCTGAACAAGGTTTACCATACCGGCATTTATATCCATCGACTTACCTTTTATTTGTCTGAGCTGATGCCATGTTTACCCTCATTCTATTATATCCAGTTACCGGATTCTGTACCCCAAAACATGAAACGGTTTCACTGTTCAGATCTTTATTATGAATATGACAATTCCTGGTATACTCTTGAAGAGACCATTCATCCAATTGGTAATTTGTATGTCACAACTACATTTATCTAAACAAAACCATCATTTAAAGATTCGTCTCTCACCTGCCAACAATTCCACACAAAACGAAATGGTCCTCCTTCCAGCGCTTCTTCGGCGTGACACCACCTTTATGTTCAGTGTATCCTTCCGTTGCACCTTTTCTCATTCAGCCATTTGCATTTCATGACAGTTGCATTGGCAATGAAGTATTCACAATCCAGGACAAAAATAGTTCGACACTGAGAAAGCTATTTCTCAAAACATTTGCTGGCAATGAACTATACGTATACCAGTTTACTGACCTTCCAGTTGTTTCCCAAATACCCCATGTCAGACTCTTACCAGCGCATCCCATTAAGCGATTCTTTACATGTTTTGACAGTATCGTATATGCACCACCCCCTTGAGACTTCATAAGATCATCGTATATCAACTGCTGTTGTCAAATTGTGTTCACCAATTAACCTGAAACGAACCCTTTATTCGAATCGTGTTTCACTCACCTGTCAACTTTCGTCACTCTGCTCCAGTGAAATTTCCAGGCTCGGGCAGCTACATCCACCTCTTTATGAGGGCGTTCTCCACAACCTCTTGATGAATAGCAAATACCAATTCCGTGGTTACACGGACTGTTTTATATACGCATTCCCCCTCCTCGAAAGACACCACAAATCCTTAGGTATTATATTTCTGCTATTTTCCGGGTCATCTGGACTACTGGTTCAAGTGCATGTCCTTCATCACCCAAAATCTCCAATTTTTCGTTGGTGATTTTTCGAAAGTTTTCTTTGTCAGTTTACTCACCCTTGCGACTTTACATCGACGCTATCCAAAATACTGCGCACTTTTACTGCATCACCGCTTTACTTCATCAAGTATCTCGACGGCGGAGCCTTTTTCACTCAATTCGCAAGTGTACGTCCACCCGACCTTCAAACTCAAATTTGCCGGGCAATCGTTCGTGCGACCACTAAAACCTGTACACTTTTAGGCTGCATTTACCCAAATGAATATCCAAGGAACCTTTTTGTGACCTCACCTGTATCATATGATCATGCAATCGAGCATGCTTCGGGTGTCTCCGAAATAAACCATTATTATTATTATTAAAAGAATGATTAGATGGTCAGCGGCTTTAACCAGTAAATTGCCCTGACGAAATCTCAATCTGGAACTCTTATGGTTTCGTCGACTAAAACTAAATCTAGTCTTCTTGCATTATTTGTTATTTAAACTTTCCTTCTCTTCTGAACCACTCAGCTTCACTTTCGGCCGCTGTTCCCCCTCCGTCGTTGGGTCTTCACTGCTACCAAGCAGTTGGCTAAAAATGCCCTAAGACCACTGTTCTTCCATTCAGCCTATTCTTAAATCCAGAACAGGCTTCCTTTGAATATTAGATTCTTTTTGATTGAAATTCACTTCAAATTTAAAACGTTTACGTAGTAGGTAGTCCCTCTGATTCCCTAGTTGAAGAATTTTGGCACTTTTAAAGATCAAGACTTTCAGAACGATCTCGACCTCCGACAGTGTAACATGGGATTCAGTGAAATGCCATGAGCCCACTCCTCTATTCCAATGAACTTTTCCATGGGCTGGACGAAATTTCTTTTGCTTACCTACAGCTACGATAAAAGTTTGGTGACGAATTCCCTTATTTCGTCCCAACCTTGGTCTTCCAATTCTATTAGCTTCCACTTTCCTGGCCCCCCGTCTGACTTTATCCCGCATTTCTACTTGCTCAATCATCATCTTAACTAAATATTTGGCTTTTTTTACTTTCAAGTTATTTCAGCCAACTTGGGGTATTTTATTTTCACTCAGTTCATTTACTTGCCGCTCATCGACAAATCAGCGGTTTCTGAATTCCCTTGGATTTTGCTCACATGGCAGTTTTTCTATTTCTTTTTTGATTCCCTACCAAACTCGCCGTGATTTTGCATAGAAATTCCTACCTTTGGTCACACTAACGCTTTCTAGCTGTAAACACTACCATCATTAGGTTTCTGCATGTAATTTGGTCGTCAGATCTCCTGAGTTTTTACTAATTTCCTACCTCATTCAACCATTTTCATCTCTTTCACGGGTCTCCTCGTAACCTTATTGAGCTGTTTGATCCCTATTCTATCTACATCCTTTGAGTCTTGCTTAGTCTCTTTTTTGTTCTTTTCCTATTTTTTGATAAATCAACTAGTGACCAAATTCTCCTAGCTCCCGCTTGCCCGGCTGCTCGTATTACGTCTTTCTTTATTTCCTATTGACCTCACTATTATCTTATCTGACTAACCTACTGTTATTCCATCTTACTGCTCCCGAGCTTTCTAGGCCTTTCTCCTCAGTATTTGCTCTATTTGATCGGGCTTTTCTATGTCGGTTGATTTTGTATTCTCTGAGGTTTTGCTAACTTGGTGCTTCGTCCAATCGGTTTCCCCATTTTTTGCCAGCCCCACTGTATTCTTACCTAAATATTCTGCCTTCTTTCCGTCCAGATCATCTACGCCTTCCTACCGTTTCTTTCTGCTGCTTGGCATCTGTCCATTTGGTCTCTGTACGTCATTGACTCGTTTGCAGAATCCCCTAGTTTTCGGCCACCCTGCACTCCGTCTCATGCTATCTCATCTTTCTACAAAACTGGTCGCAATCTTTTTCAAGTATTTTGTTCTTTTTCTGTCAGGTTCCAATCTTTGAAGGTTACAATTCTCCTCACAGATAGCCTACATTCTGTTCGGCTTCCGTTTTTCCCCAAGAGGCGGCTATTGAATTTCTTCTATTCCTCCTGGCTGGCCATCTTTCCCATTTATTCCCTTTCTACGGGCCCAAAGGGTGCATCATAAACCGTTCCACTAAACCCAGTGCAAACTAAGTTCTACCTTGGAATCATTTCTGCTTATTAGCACAAAGCAAAGGGCATATTCACCCACTCGTTGCTTACAGTTCACTGGTCCCATTGGTGTGGGCGACCACGCCTTGGGGCTTAAAAAACTCTGATGGGGCCCTCATCCGTCGATCCACTCCAGCGATTGGCTGTCTTGCTACTCGAGGCCCTGCTGCCTGAGGCCTCGGGCTTGGTACCTCTCCGCTGCCGCATGCCAGATCCACCTGGATATCCGCAAGAGGTCAGTTAACACATTGTGTCACACGGTACTCTTGTTCCCATACACTGGTTTATGCATCCACTTTCATTCTGCCCCATCCGTGTATAACTCCAGTTGGTATAGCTGCCATGTTGTCTTCCGGTGTTACATGTTCACAGATGCCGCACCTCATGCCAACCGAGTTTTATCGTCACGTGTTGATAACGTTGCCTTACCACAGGGCGGACCTGGTAGGTTTGCGTCGATGCATTTCGCTCCGTTCGTCAACCGGGGTTGAGATCCAGCAACGATATTATTAACCACACTGATGAAGGACCTTGTTTTGATATGATGCCAAAATTGCTTTCTACCTACGCCGTTGCACGCCGTTCTTATGTGATCGTTCCACTTCACCCCACTTCTTTATCATATGAGGTCCATAAATTTAACCAATATGCATTAGCCTGGACGGAAACCCGCTGCGAGCCTAACCCCGACAAATAAAATACCGCTTTATCAGCTTCCTGTCATTTGAACTCACCTATAGTTATTCTTTAGCTTGTATTCGTGGACCTGTTACAGATGGACCCCGCTGGATGTGTTGTTTCTCACCAGATGAAATTCCGACCTATGAAAAGTCAAAAACATTGGTATACTCTGCATAAGCCCGAGGCATGCTGTGGTGCAGCATCGGATGATAAAAGCTGTGTCGGAGTCAGAGTGTTCAGAGGATCCAAAGATTCGCGCGCGAAGAATAATAGGAGGAAGTATAAACCAACTAAGATTGTAGGAACTTCAGGCAAAACGAAAACTCAAGGTCGGATGTTTATTTCGGCTAGCGCCCAGTAAATTCGGTTGAAAGTGTGCAGCACGTACATACGTGGTGCCTAAAACGACTGTAGCGGGCAAAAACTGGAATATAATCGGAGGATATGTTGCTTATCCTTTGTAAGACGACTTATCAGTGCTCTGATAACCTGCTGTAAACCCCACCTTGATGTTTTACGACCTATCATTCCCTTCTTCGCCACACGGCTTACATGTTGACCCCTCAAATGCCTACATTATCCCTTAGAAGTACTACATAATTCATGGTCATATTTCCTTAATTTATCTTCACACCGCTTTATATATATCCCTGTGAATATTGGCGTGTACGCTGCGTACATAATTCGTACAACCCTGAAATGAAGCTCCTCTGGGATATCGCAAATACGACTTCAATAATAACAATTCTCCACGAAGTGTTCAGATATTTTGGTTTTTGGTTGCTCGTTATGTTTTACCTTCGTTCGATTCTAACTGTCATCTTGGGAACAATCATAGCTCAGTATGACTGGTAAGGCCTTTACCTACAGTTGTCTAATATTCGGATGCCATACCAATTAGCACTTGAACGTTCTGCTCCACAGTGGACCTGTCTATATTGAGTTCTGTTATCGCCGGGCTAGAGATCCAGAAAATAAAATCGTACACGCAAGTTAAGGCATTTTTACCGAGCCATCTACACATCCCATAAGAACTCCCTGCGCTGTTCATAAATCGAAATGATTTGAAGACCGAAACGCATTCTTACTAGAGCTTATGGAGCTGATCAGAACGTGGTGTCAGGGAAGTCGGGAAAACCCGACGGTCACCTGCAGATGTATATGTCGGGGTTATCGAAAACATTGCTTTTGATGCCACGGCATACTACAGACCAAAATGGTTTGCTTGGTAACCACAGTTCATGGAAGCAGGAAGTCCCAAAACGGTACATGACCTCCAGTCCTCGTCTAAGAAGGAGGCACTTGAGAGTGTCTGCTGACTTGTAGTTGATATGAAGTCAAGTTTTGTAAGCCACCTGAAGATGTGCAACTGCGTAGAACCTGGATCAAAATTTAAACGAATGTAGTCAGAAGTGGTGGGGCGAGAAAAGACTTCTAATAGTAACTACAGTTTATCTTTCTCGGTAAAACAAGGTACATGCAGTAAAGCATGACAAGTGTGTGCCGCTCATGCATGATTAAGAAACTGATCAAAGCTATATCGGGAATGCACGGGGCAGGGCAATACGAAGGATCAAGTTAGATTAACCATCGACCAGGGTGAGTTCAACACGATCTACCCGGAAAAACCCAGTGTCAAGGTCAATGGAGCTAGAAGCACAAAACTGAGAGCAACTGACTGGAATGTCGAATGATAAAATATTAGGCAACAAAAATTTGAGAAGTGATCAGAGAATGAAATATGACAAAGAAACGTCACGAATCTTGATCGATTTCATGATAGGTGCAGCTGAACGCGCATCAGCCTCAAAACTGGTGAGGAAAATATGCCGTGAGTCGAGCTCATTGTTTTCCCCCTGTAGGACTACAGTTTTTTGTTACTGTCGGATAAGCAATAAAAAGGAAACTACAAAAGTCTAACGGAGCTCAGTAGGAGGATTCCAGGAAGTTTCCGTTAGACTCCGTGTAGCTGAACTTCTAAGCAATGGCCCTGTCGCGTGCATATAATTTCCGCCTTTTGGGAGGGGGCAGTGAATGGCAGCCTTTTGTGCTTCGTGAAAAAAATGCTTCACGGTGTGTTAGCGGGAATATATTGAAAAAGATAAATTCATCTGTCCTGTTCGTTTCCGGCATTTTCGACGCCGACTTGCGTAGAAAGTTGAATGCCAGCAGGCAGAAATTAGGTGCAGTGTAAAGAGTGATAAGAGACCATCTGCCGGCACACCCCAGGGCAGTTTCAAGCTTTGACAGAGGTAACAAAGCGAGTAATCTTCTTGTAAATTTCTTCAGTAGTTCACGAATTTTCACAGAATTTTCATTCCAGACGTCGGCAGTTTGTCGGAAAACACGCACTGGAGATGAAAAATATCATTGCTTCTTGTTAAGCCGTCGGGTTACTGAAAACTTCTTTTACGGCCTACTTTTAAAAAATGCGGACGACAAGACCAATCTGAAAAACTGACAGAACAGCAGCAGTTTGGAAGGGTTCTAGCTGTGGTCGGGTCGATTACGGTGTGAATTTCATCAAAAATGTGGGTCAATTTTGTATGTTCTATTTTCAGTGACGTAAGAAATCTCTAGCAGCACTTTTTCTAAAGCAGTGTGCTTCAATATGAAGAAAATGGACTGCAAACTTGACTTACTAATCGGGCCAAAAGCCGATTAATGGTGTTGTCTTGGTGAATGCCGAACGTCAGTGAGTATTCTAAGTTGTGGTGGTGGGCCACAAGTCTGGCCTCCACTAAGGTTATAAAGGGAAGATAGATTAACTTGCCGTCCTTGTATTAAGGAGAGCTTGTATGCAAAAGGTTTCAGTGTTTGAGATGACTTCTAGCAACGCGTAGCCGGGCGAACGGATCTCAAAGCTGAACAAAACTGATCCAAATATTCTACCATACTGGATTATGCAATGAACACTATCGCAATATACATACAAACCTCAAACACGCAACCACAAAGACTCAGATAGAGAGCCAATTTCACGGCGCGAGACAAATGAGCATTTGAGTCACACAAATCCAAACAGGATGTGACAAACTCAAGCCTTGGATGCGAATAAATAAAGGTTGGTTTGTATAAAAGTAAAATGCACGAAACACTAAAATTATGTTTATAACTGAGCTTTTTGGTCTTCTTGGAGTATTTTTTACAACTGGCTGTTATGCAAAATACCAAACTCCGTCCCATCCTAGCAGAGTCAAAGATCCGGAGTTAAGGTGCCGGTTCTCCCCAGCTACCTAAGCCCTGCTGTTAGAGCACGCAACTATTACTGCTGGTATCTGGAATCCACTCATATATATATATATATATATATATATATATATATTATATATATATATATATATATATATATATATATATACATAAACGCGATCACTCGCGATTCGGTGGTTTATTCAGCGAGTCTTTCCCCCTCGACAAAGTGCAATCTTGTCCTCTGTCTGCTGTCAAATATCAGGGTTATCGGTAAGAGCTGGCACTTGTACCCGGGGGAAAATGGCAAGCGTGTGTAAGTGTTCTGAGCTCTCTAGGAGTGCCTGAGCGAAAATATTTTTATGTGGATACGGATGTCAGTGAGTGAGTGCAGGTGCTCTCAAACAGCAGTAGGTGCCACAGGCGGAATGGCTCTCAATAATTTCAGGAATAAGCGGGAGCTCACAAGACAACATCAAAACCTGATGGAAACTTGGAGCAAACAGACTTCCATGTGTTCGTTGGTATGAGTGGGCGAGTATGCTCGAAAGCAGAAAATAAAACTCACGGAATCGTTTTTGTAAATGACAAACAATAATGAGAACTCATGACACCATTGTGATTTAATAAAAATCAGTAAAGAAAAAGCCAATAGTTTACTGCTTGTATTCTTTGGTCACTGTGCATGTGCGCGCACAATGTGAATGGAATTGTTACTATGAACGGACATGACTTGGTGAAGTTTCTTACGTGTACATCTTTTCGGTTCGAAACGTGGAGCTTGTTGCTATCGGAGGTGTCAGTCTTTCGTCGCCCGCAGGACGACTGACGCTAAGCGCATCGCGAGTCGTTCTTTCCTCGGTAGCCTTAAGCCTTACATTTCTCACCGGCCCCTTCGGTAAGTATAATGAATTATCCGATAAGACCCAGTGCCCATGTACTAATGTGAGGTTGTTCTTCAGAAATCACCACTGCGTCACCCATTTTGAAGGGTCCTTTTTGGTTAGCCTCGTTTTTTGGGTCTGTAAGATCAATACTACTATAGTACCCGTCATTTTCAAAACACTCTGGCCACGTAATTCGCCTGCTTTCACCAGTGCAGGTAGCTACTCCGGAGGCTCATCGGCCCTTGAGATCCACTATTTGACCTCACTGTCAACAAATCGCTTGTGGTAAGCGCCAGACGAGTGGGGTTGCTGGAGAACAGAGGTACCACAGGACGACTATTCGAGATTCTCTCCACCCCTTTCAAAACGACGTTTAATATCTTATCGTCGGGGGGTTGCCGTCCCTGTGGACTCGATTAGGCGCTCCCACATTCCACCACGGTGGCTGGCCTGTGGAGACTGAAGTGGCATCGGGCGCCACATGTCACAGTTCGTTTCTGCAGTTCACCCTGATCTATACTTTCGTTCCTACTCTGCAACTGTCGTTTGGCACTCATAAAACTCAACCTTTTCTTTGGGTATATGTCCGACAAATGCCTCTTCTGCTTGTAAAGCTTTGCAGGGCCCGGCGGAAAAGGTCAGTTGTATTCGAGTGTTACTTCCAAGTGTACGGCTCGAGATTTCATGCGAATTATAAAGCACCCGCATCTTTTCTCTAATTCTTTGGCTCGCCTGTTTCAAGCAGGTCCGAAATAGACAAACCCGGTTTCCCCGAATCGCTCTACACTAAGGTGGCAGAGCCACACACCGCTAGCCCGCGACGGCAGAGCGTCTTTTACATTGCACACAAAGTCGAATTGCGCCTTCACACCAGCCCTTTCTTTCAATAGCCAAAACTGCTTCCGGACAACACTCGCCACGTGGCTTTATACGGCGCTAACCTCCACGGTGTGTATGTGTTGAATTAGTAGATGTACCACGCGTTGTACAGCAGGCAGTATTACGAAGTGTTTGGCGTCAGAACTTGGGTGGGGTCTACCAGTCTACAACTTACCCTTAGCAGTCCGTCGAGGAGTCCTGGATTTGGGGTTTTTAAGTTGCTGTTTGGGGTTAACTTTATATTGTGACTACTTCCCAGCTCCCCAGGACGCTGAATCTCTTGAGGGAACACCTTGGACTGTATCATCTTGAGGAGACCATATTCTGAAAAATGTAATTCATCAGAAGTTGTTGGACCCGCGCGAACGGATAGGGACTGTTTGTGATCATTTACAACCCCTCACACCTGGTGAACTATAACTGCCTGCGAATCAGCTCTGTGAGTGGGAAAAATCTAGTCAGAAGAGACAGAAGAGGTGTCGGCGCGGCTGTGGCTACCGTCAGTATAGAGCCCGCGATTTCCATTTCCGAGGCAAGAGGCGTTCCCAATTCCTGAACGGCCCAGTCCCATTCGACCATATGCACAAATCTAAGCCAGCCCGTGTATCAGACTAACCGCCGGAAATTCGCCGCACATTTGGAAATAAAGTCCGATGTGTTGTCGAAATACTTAACATTTCGCCACTGGCCTGCAGTCTTTTCATCACGGATGACCGTTGGCTTGTTAGCTATGAGGGTGCTGAACCAGCTCTTGGCGCTACTGATATAGTACAGCACAATTGTCGAGCCTGTACAGAACGTTGCTGGCTAGCTATTAGAGTTGAAGCACTTCTTTATTGCTTTTACCGGCTCAACTGCAGGAGCAGCTGCACTAAGTTCGAGACGCGGGATGGAGACGGACTGTAGAGGTGTGCCGTGGGCATTGCCGAACAGGATCCTTATGGTGTGGTGTTCATCACCCAAACACAAAGATGCTTACGCTGCAGTCCCGTAACCAACTTCAGACGCATCGGAAGAGGCCGGCAGCTCCCTTGTCCCTTTCGCATGTTCGGCGGTAAGCAGCGAAGCATTCGTTTATCTCCCAGTTTCTTGGGCTTGACCACTGAATCTACCCTGTTAAGTCTGTCTTCCAGGTCAAGTGGCCCGCTCCAGTCGACTTTCTTTCGACAAAGGCGCTGCAGTGGAGCCTTTTCTGGGGCAACCGGGAGAAAACGAAACTTGGTGGATCATAGAGACGGGAAACAGCTGGAACACCCCCCGGCGCTTAACTGGCGAACCCGGAACCTTCAGAATGGAGGTGAGTTTATCCGTTCCACCTTTCCACTACGTTCACAGAGTGCTCTCAGTTGGGAGCAGTGAACCGTTCAACCCCCGAGCCCCTTCTGTTTTATCTTTGCCCAAAATAGCATCCAACACCTCCGAAGTGCTTGATACCCATTTTGTAAGCTGGAAGCTACATTTCCTTAGTAAATCCGTCCATCCGCTCCAGGTAGGGTACTGCCTTGTAGACGTCGCCAAACGACCCAAGATAGACACCAACGTAGAAATTGTGGCTTTTTCCGTCCGTTACATCCCGGGTTGCCGAGGCTTCGTGCCCTGCCGCTGTCTCCGGAAGGGCATAGCTGGCACAGAAGGGTGATAATACCACTCTGGATAGATGAGCTGTCAGTCTGTATTCCACCACAGATTTGCCTATATCATTTCCATCCCACCGGAAGTACCGCAGCAAGCTCTGTCTCCCTGTGGTATTTTCATTGGCGTTATATTTCCCGTTCATCGGCAAACTTCGCTACTCTGCCCAGTCGAGACCAGCACAAGATCTCTGTCAGTAGGGTTGTCCAGTCCGGCCCCCGCAACAAACAATCGTTTAGTGGCATTCCTCTGAAGGCTCATTCGAAGAGAGTGGGAGCTTTCCGGGAATTTTGGAGTTGAAAATTGAATGGCGCAGCAAACACCGCATGCCTTCTCCGCCTTCAGGGGTGGTAGTTACGTTATCTATGTAGCCAAGAGTTTTACAGTGCGCTGTTGCGGCCAATTAACTTTTCCAAAGGCGCTCATCTCGAAGAGAGCTCTTTTTCAGTAGCAGAAATCTGCAAATAACGTAGTCCCTGTTGTCCACGAAGCGATCCGCCTTTACTCGCCATGGGTTGAACACCTCTAAACGATTCGGCAGGCGACTCGTCCCCTTCCGTACCATACCCACGGTCGAATGATCCTCTAGCAACAGCAATAAACTATTATCCCCGAGGTTGGGGAGCTCGTGATCATAGGGCAGATGCAACAACTGCTCTTTAATTGAGCCAGGCTGCTCCGTAGGTCCTTAAAGTATCCAGTCCTGGTTTTCAAGCAGAATGTGATACTGACCAGGTCAGGCTTGGCTTCAGGTTTCTTTCCGATGAAGTAGCTCCCACCTGATATTGCAGTGATAATTTCTGCCCACACAATTTTCCTAGTCGTTTCTTGCTTTCACCGAGCCATCAGCCTCTTGCTCTGAGTTATTGAGACATATACAGCTCTCTCCGTTTGCCCTAGAAATATCCCAACTTTCATCTATTATGGCCTTGGGGAACCTTGGACAGCCTATCGTTCGATGTTTCGTGCCTCAACCTTGCACTCCTGCCGAGTAGGACCCTCACACGAAATAGTATGCACGCTTGTCCAAAGCCGATATTTGGGGTGATCTCTTGCAGCAACTTGCGTTTGGCAGGCACTCAGCCCGATTGGTTTATTGGCATCACGTACGGGTCGACCAAATCTGCTGTCAGTTATTCTCGCTTGCTTTTCTAAGTGATTGGCCAGGTCTTCGAACGTTGCTTCACGATTGGCAAGGCTCATATTTTCCTCCTCCTCAGCCCAGATAACCTGTGGTTCGATAGGCAGACAACGAATGATTTCTTCCAAAGCAGGCATGGCGTTGGGTTCGGGCCTGTAGCCCAGATGGGCCAGGGTTATGGAACAATTTTGCTATTTCAACATGAGACCAGGCATGGCTTGGACATCGCCCTTGGTTCTCTTGGCCTCATACATGACACCATCGAACAAATTACCGGCTACCTCAAATGGTTGCCGAGAGCATCCTTTGGGACCCTCCCCGCTCTCGTGTAGTCTTTTTGCTGACCGAACATGGAGCAACCATCGATAGCATCTTTGGTCCACCCCGGGCAATAGTGGGTTAGGTATAGTAGGCTTCGCTCCGGATCTGCCGCACGCTCACCTGTTTTCCTCCGGCCGTTCCCTGTCACCATCACTCTGGTAGTCTCCCTCCCAAGAAATACGCAATTGTTTGCCACATATATGATTCCTCCAGTATACAGCCACCACTCTATATACTACCATCTTTGCAGACTGATATATTTCCATTTTGATACTTCTTGACATACCTGTCGTAAAGTTAATAATTCACCGAACGCTTCGACGAGATTTCTATCCATATGCCTCTCATATTCTGTAGCGCACCAAAAACATATCCTTTGAATATGTTCGAATTTCCGCTAGTGGTAATTATTTCATATACCACTTATGCTTGTACCCCAGACCTTCAACCGGCACCATTCGACCCTGACCTTCGAATTTGCCAGGCCTTACTGCAGTTTTAGTTCACTGTAACACTCTCTTTGATGCTTTGCATGCACATGTTGTACCCTTTTGTGAACTGTCATTCCAGCATCACTATAATCATCTGATCATGCATTCTAGCATGCTTCGGGCGCATCCGAAATATATTATTATTATTATTATTATTATTATTATTATTATTATCCTTTTTACCATCGCGGCATTTACTTTTTTCTCTCTGGCTTCATGCTTTCTTGGCGAGATTACCCTATGAAAGTTCATGGCGGTAATGGGTCACAGTGACTCAAGGCAGTTTTGTTTTTATTGTTGTGCGGTTTCACTTTCTCATCCACGTCGACTGACCGTGGATTTTCATCTCGTTTACGTTGATCTTTTCAGCTCCACAATAGGCAGCTTGTTTGTTGGGCTTGACTACGCGTGGATAATTTATTCCTTTTTGGACTACGGGGTGAGAATGTTTGGTCAACTGGTCATTTCCTACAGATTTTTGTCCCGATTCCGACTACTTTCTGGTTGGATGGTGAATAAGCTCAGTGTCAAAGGTATGGTTGACATTTTTTTATAATTGAACTCACTAACTGTGCTGCAGACCTTGCTGAACTATCTTGCTTTGTTTTGGGTTCTGCTCCGACTTGGGCTACGAGTTGCTTTGAGGTTCTGAACGGCTATCCAAAAGGCTTGAAGTTAATTATTCGGCGGATCTAGCGGTGAATCGTTGGACGGACTTTACCCTGACCGGGACTTGGGCCTTCTGGTTGATACTCCTGGAAAAGTCCGTTGTGTTTTGGGGGCCTTTGTTCCAGTCATGGCTTTTCTCCGGTTGTATACATTTCTGGAATCACTTTTGAAAGCGATCATATCGAGACGACATTTTACGATGGAATGAAGCTCGTTTTTTCGGTCTGTCTTTCCCGAGGCAGGAAAGGGTCACTCCAGTTTTGTTGCACATAAACGAAAGTAATTGGTCCAGTTCTGCTTAATTAAACAACCCAGTAACTGGTGGCCTCTGAGGGCTTCAGGTGGGGATAGAAAATCCAAAAGAAACCGTAGAGTGATCACTTTCATGGACCTTGTCTTAGACGACAGTAGACTTCTGGGTGACAACCAGGGCAAAGATTGAGTCCAAAACGACTCTTACTCTCATTGAGGAAGATGTGTCCAATCTTTTCCCCAGGGGGGATGATGGTACCAAAAAGGATGTTTTTGTGGTGAAATCAGTTTTGACTAAAAAGCACCCGGTCTAATGAAGTTTCCTGTGAGTCTTGGCCCCCTAGGAAGATCTTCGACAAAATTCAGGGCGTCAACAATAACCAAGAATCCACGGATATTAAGCCATACAGACGGTAAACACAACCAATCAAAGGTTTTGTGATGCTCGGTGTTTGTGTCACCCCATAATGAACCCCCTATGCTGTCGAGAATGGGATACTCGGATAAAGATGCGGAGACATCCACCTCACGTTGATGAGGCAGTCTACTCCAGACCGGTTTGTTTTATTTTTCCCGAAAGCCTAGTAGCCCACCACAGTAGTGTCTTCAGTAGGAGTAGAGCCAGACTCATGATATCCCTGGAATTCTATTGAACGCGCTGAGAGCACCTTGCTTAAAATCAGTGGAGTACTGAGTAACATCAAGGACAAAAGATCAGGTTGTAATAAGTAGGTGTGCGCAATGCTAGCGGCTTCGTTACAGATATAATCAGCGTGAAGATGTGGTGGAGGAGATGAAAGCCCATCGGACGACGTAGATGGATTGTTTTGGAAGGAGCTGAAAGCGAGGAGGTTATCCACCAAAATGTTGGGTGCAGTTTAGTTTGGACTATCTAAGACTCTCAATCATTTCAGAGGAGGTTAGGGACCAGGAAATGAAAAGTTAACAACTTTCAATGTGAAATGTAGCATGATTTCTTTCCGGAGCAAGCAAATAGTTGTGTATTTATGTGGCACACGAAGAATGTGTTTAAACTGGATAGGTGCGAAAGGAAGGTAGATGAATCTGGGAAAGCGTACAGGTTTGATAGTGAACGGGGAATTTCCGACTGTTGCTCTAGACTGCGGAAGATTTGGTCCACATGAGGAGGGCATTTTTGAGGAGAAAAGGGGGTTAAACGTAAGTGGGGGATTCTTAGGGGTGGTTATGCGAGAATGGTGTACGGGGAAGGCTGAGGTCGTGGGGTAACAAAAGTTTTGCTGGGCATTTGAAGAAAAGTGTCCAAAAGGTTATGCTTTTCCACCGCTGTAAAACATACGGGTGCGAGTGGTTGGATAAATTAATAATAGCACGCAGATTAATAATTGCAGCCCGGAGGGCCTTAAGCGGTCGTCCCTGAAAGGAAATTTTCCCTTTTTTTCAAAGAAAAGATATTTTTACTTTTGCATTCCGGTGACCTTTCACGAGAAACTGCATTATTGTTCATACTAGCCAACCTGGTGATGGTTATTTCCTGGGGAGACAGTAATGCGCTTTTTGTTGAGGTCGCTCCAAGGGTTAGTGGAGGAGAAGTAGCAGCGGCAGAGGTAGCAACTAAACAGTTCGCTACCCTGATGGGTGAGCTCTAAGAGAGGACTTTTCCGAGGACAGGGAACGTAGAAATGCTCCGGGCAGGAGTGAAAGTAGTAGTGGCTCTATCCATTTGAGATCGCTTTCTAGATGGCTACGCCGGTGACGGTGATATAGATTCTTCTAAGTCTGCCGACTGTGGCTGTGAGTAACGAGGTGAAGTTGGTGGCGAAGCGGAAATCTCGGAGCACGACTGTGGTTCTGATGATGGGTATTTGGTGACGAAGATGTTACCTAAGATTCCAGTTTCAGGTTATGATCAAAAATCCCCTCCGAGTAAAGGTTTTCTGTCTGCGGTTGTTCTAGTAGCCTTGGAGCGGGGATTACGCTCCACGACGGGCAGTTTCCCGATAAACTCCTTTGTCATGCTTTCTTCTATAAATCGGAAAAGTAGTGGACGGTATTTGGGTTATGTTCGATTACGTAGCCTGGTGCAGTGACCGGAGTGATGTGCCGTGTCGCAAGCTCCGATGACTATATTCTTTACAACTGACGGGCGAACGGCGGACGCATTAAAAGCGATCACAATGTGCGATGGACTGCCGTTTCAGAAATCACGGCGTTAAATCTGTTTCCAGATTTCAAACTGGTTTTATATTTCCCTTTATTTTCACTTCTTCATGGGTGATATTTGGTATCTGTTAACATTGGTTCCCGTTCCCAGATACCTGACGTTAACATAACGTTTGTCTTCTGTCCTGATCTCGGACCTCTGGGCAGTTGGCTTGCCACACACACATTCACCCTCAAGCACAGCCCGGTGAGGGTTTCATGGACGTTTTTAAACACTGCCCCGGTTTACTTGTACTCCCCAACCGTCTCCGCCCGGTCTGTTCCATTTCGGGCAGCTTGCCTCACACCAATGCTCTCACGTGCACACAGCTCGGCTGAAAATTCACAAACACTTGACTGCGCTCTTTGCTGGTATGTGCCTCACTTCCTTCAGTGAATTGGTTCCCGATTAAGCGACGTGTCACTGTATCCTCCCTTCTATTTGGGAGAATTACTTGTTGACCTTAAACACATTTCGTTTGGCCGTCACTGGCCAGGTTAATTGGCGTTTTTGGATATGGACGAGCGCGGTCTTTTTCGCTGCTAGACAGAGCCGTGGTTGCCTTTGTTTGAAGAACCGTGATTGACGGTGCCTTTTGCCATTGCAGACAAACCCTTTGGGCGCAGCTGCATGCTATCTCATCACCCACTATTGTGTTGTGCAACTTCATTCAGTACCGTTCCATCGTGAAAAAGTACCTCATTTTGGGAGTTGCATCGGGCGACTGCAATATCCTAGATATCTCACTGTTTGAGGTTTGTATTATTCACCTGTTCATTGACCGGTTAATATATGATAGATTCATGTTTCCAGGTAATCTCGGTGTTCGTTACATTTGATCCGCGGCTCCACGCCTACGTCAGTGGTTTGGCTGCATACAAGTGGGCCTTCTCACTCCTATTCCGTGCGCTAAACTAAAGTACTCCATCTAAAATTAGGCGGTTCGTGGTGCCACGATTGGTGGCAACTACTGCTGTACAGTATATACACCGTACGCTTAGCAGTAATAAGATGCGACTACTCAGGCAGAAAGATATTCGCGTGGAGCTTGTGGGAAGGAAAGGAACAACGATCATTACCTTCCCTGTCCAAAATGAAACGAGCTGACCAGCGTGGAACATTTTCGACCCAGAACTAGAACTGTTAGGCCACCCCTGGAGCACTGAGTGTAGGTCTGGGCACTGTACCACCGGAAAGATATGAGTTATAAAGAGAAGATGCGAGCGCGAGCCACTAGGATGGGGACTGGGCGAGGGTGGAATTTCCGCCATGGGAGTCCTCATTTCTTGTGTCTGTTCTCAATGAGAAGGAGGTATGTTCCTGGTGATTTGGTGTAAACCTTCATCTCAGCAAAGGGGTTACCAGGCGTAAGTGAGAAAACATTTTTCTGTCCGACCTAGGAGAGAACACGTAAGAGCATAGCTTACGACTTCATAAAGCGCACTCAAAGCCTCAGCTTAAGGTAAATTACTCCAGAACTACGCGGATATTCGGCCCTCCGCAACTCGTCTTTACCAGAACATCAGCGGAATTCGACCCATTCCAGGTTAACCCTTGAGGGGGAACGAGCACCCACGATGTGGCAGTGTTTCTTTTCAGGGGTTGGCACCCAGCGGTCTACCAAAAAATAATAGAGAATTTCAGGAAAGTGGTGGATCAGCCTCTACTGTCAGCCGAGCAAAGCATATAATTGGAAACCACCAACCACCCAGTAAGTGGTAAGTAGTCGCTCATCAAATGTAACTCGATCAGACCACCAGATGGGGTTTGCTTCAGCAAGGAGGTTAAGGTGCTGACCAAGTTGATGGGTAAGCTTCTTCTGTAAAGCGAAAAAAGACAAAAAAGCAGCCTGAGAAAACTTCTGGATCGTGGGGGCTCCCGATTTCCTCGGTTTTTGAGAGCCCGTAAAAGTACTACATTTGTGCTGAAATCGTGCTCGCAGCAGAATGAAGCACTTTTGCTCAAAATGCTCCGAATCCTTTACTACAAGGCAGTCCTAGACCCACTCTTGTGCGGCGGCAAGAAAAGTGTGAGCAGGGTAGATGTGCCTGAAATACCGAAGATAAGACCGAGGCACTCAAAGTGTTCTTCGAGCTGGCCCACAGCAAAATCTGGAATGCTACCCGGCTCTGCTAAACAATCCCGCTGGGCGGGGTAGAATCCTCTCCGCTGACCCACCCCTGCTAAGGACACAACATTCATAGCTTTTACGCACCCACTCGGTAAATTGCTGGCACCAGCCACCCTGCGCCCCAACTGCTTGACAGGCGAAATGGATTTTGGGATCACCTGTCTCGTTTTACTGCGGATTCCGTTCGACGTCAAAAGTTGCTTGCCGCTACACACCCCTTATCCCGCGCCCTGACTACTAACGACAACGCGTTGTAGCTGACATTAAACAAAAGCTCTCTTCTATGACCACCGTTTGGCAGCCGGTTTGGCTCGTGTTATACACATAGTTGGCTTTGGACACGTGCCGTACGGGCTCACTTTCTAGGTTCGTGCTCATTTACTGCCGTTTGGTTTTATTAATATCGCACATCCATTGCACTTCCAGTGGGTTGGCTTTTTTTGTTTCTTCCAAGGGACCTGGCCGCCATTCCATCATTGAATTGATAAATAGCGAACACTTTTACTGGTGTGCCGGCAGATAGCTTTGATGAGGCAGAATTGACGACGAGTATGCTGAAGCATGCATAACTCGTTCTCAGCCTTTAGAGATACCACAGCACTCGAGAAGCAACGGACAAAAACTTGTGCAACATTCATTTTTACGTCAGTAAAATTGTCACTTTCCAGAGAGTCACGGTGCATGGCCGGTCAAAACTGATGTTTGAGGAGGCTTCAAAGCGCAGCAATATACATCGCCCGTACTAGTATTTCGCTGAATCTAACCAAAATAAACCTATACCCAAAACAGTTTCTCCGCTTGAATTTCAGCTGATTCCTCAGCCTTTTCATTCGCCTGATAGGACCCTTACAAACTCAGTTATGGGCAGATAATGGTTGATGATCCGCATGACGTTGAGTGTGTTTCTCGATCTTATGAGTCCCTGAAGTCTGGGTTAAATTTTCTCGATGGCGAGAAGTTTAAAATGTGTCCTAATAACTTTGTCTCCATTGTGCTTCCGGTTGCTCATTACAAGTACGAGGGAACTGATAGCAGAACTTCCGTAACGAAGAAGGGACTTAGGATCCTTAAAGGGAAATTAGAATCTGAGAAACTACTACGAGGCTTTGGAGATTACGGTGTTGCTTCCGGACCACCAGCAAATTGTAAGGCTAGAGTCTTTCAAAGAGCAGCTGATACCTGTTATAACGCAAGGGATATGTGACTTGAAAGAAGAGTGTTATTCTCCCTAAAATAATGTGATGTTTGGCTTAAAAATGAATTTAAAGTAGTAACGGTTGTGCATAGGATCACTAAGGGTAGAAAGGAATCCTTCGATGGCTCTCCGCGAAAATATTAGGGTTTTGTAACAGATATAGGTGAGTTGGTAGACGGCGGGCGAAAATAGTCGTCCCTTTTTTATTATTGCGGAAGGAGAGCTAACTAGGCCAATGACCGTGGTCTTCCTTCCAAAGAAACAAAGAAATGAGCAGGCAGTGGTTGCAATCTCAACTTCGACTGCAAGACCACACACAATATTGCAGGCTTTTGCCAGGAGAGTATTCTCAAATTTGAACGCGCTTTGGACCGGTATGAGCGGCATGCGCTGTTTAGCTATCTGGGTGAAGGGATGAGAAATAACTCAAATGCAGATGCCACAAAGGGCCGAACTGAATATTTTAACAAACCTGATTCGCTCAATAGAGCGAATACCGAAGGAGCTACTAGAAAGATGGTCAAATGTTGCGCAGGAAACATAAAATAGTGCTCCGGACCTATGTTTATTGGCTTGCTAGCGTTCACAGGCAGACAAATGCTGTAATCGAGTAGTTTACCAAACGGTTTGTCGTAAATGTTACCAGAAGCCTTAGGGCCCCCAAGCTTAATATCAAAAACGTCAGAATCGAACGTCATACTATGTTTCGTTTCGCGCAGTGTACAGAAGGCCGCCGAGTGGCTGCCTGCAGTAGGTTCCCAAATGCCCCCGTTTCAGCAGGCCAGAACCTAATAATAGCTAGCAAAAGCTGCTTTCGCCACAAGGAGCCTAATTAGGCGATCAGGGGTTTTTCCGCTCCACCATGCTGTGTAAAGTTCCTGCGAGTGGTGAAAAGCATAAAACTTAATGCTGTTGAAGCAGCACAGTCTTGAATTATTACGGGGTGCGAGGTCTGGGCTAGAGTTTTCCTTGATACTGGGGTCATTTCTTTATCCTAATAGTTCAGGTGGACCAGAAGATGGTTCGCTAGATAATCGAACAGTGGGTGAGGGATCAGGAGTCCAATCATGGTTGCATTTTGTGTCCCACATTTCCCGTGATAGACCACTGGGCAAAAGAGGGGGGTTCAGGTTCGCGGCGTTCCACTTAGCTTGGGCCGGGGAAGCCAAATTTTCCTGGAAAATTCATCGGAAAAACCCTTGCCGTTCTCCCTATAGAAGGCGTCCAAGGGTGACTGGTGATCTTGTCTTCTGCTCAGTCTTGCGGGGAAATACCAACGTTATCCCTTTTATCGGACGAATAGAAAAAAGCAAGTCGGTTTACTGATGCAAGGTTTATTCCATATGTCGTGGCACAAAGGCAGTACCGATACGAGAGATACACCGAACGGGTATGAACGAAACGGCTGAGCAAAAGGCGAACCGCCAGCGCGCACAATCGGCGAAAGACCAAACGTGAAAGAGATTCGAAACGAGATCGACGAAAACCTCGGAAACGTCAGTCCAGTAAAACGTACGCTACCTAAAAACAGGATGAGGTTGATGTTAAACGTCAGAAATGATCGGAAAGGGAATAGATTCAAAGCGATGTCCAGAAAACAGTCAGTTTCCCAAAACGATCGAGACCATTACACCCCAATCCATCGCATAAGGGCGTAGCATCTCTATACCGTGGTTTGACCTTACTATATGTGAAACCATTTCTCTTGGTACACGTATCACTAGATATTCAGGGACCGCCGGGAGTAGTAGAGACCTACGCGCCTATAAACATTGACTCCGACACGAGCAGGACAGCAGCTGAACAACTCTTTCTTGATTGTGAAGCCTTTAAAATTACCTTTCGGACCTTGATCAGCTCAAGGCTGCCTGCTTCCAAATCAGCTGGCTTCTGAGTGTCTCCCTTTTACGACGGTTTGCTTATTTATGCAAATAAAGCCTTTACAATTGGAGAGCCGCCAGTAAAGTATGAAGAGGCTCTACGAGGTGGATTTTGGTGAAGATGAGCCGGTGTGTGGGAGGGTGGAATCTACTGACTGTTGACGAATCTAGCAGAACCCTCCAGAATATCGGTGGACACTGCTGGGTTGGGTTACCGTGTTGCAGTGCTGGAAGTGAGCTGTCTAGCGACCGCAAATCGGTGTGGCACCGATTTTCACTACTAAAGAGAGAATTCGGAGCTACTCTCAAAGTAAGATTGTGGTGTTTGTTTTTATGAGCGCAAATGACATGTGAGAACCACAGTTCCTCTCTCCTAGGGAACGCTAACTGAGGGACCACCGCAAGACCTCTGAGGCTTGAATCTGAACAGGCCAGAAAAATAGACGTAGATTTGAAATAAGTGGTTGGTAATTGGAGTGTATCACTCAGAGAAACAGGACGAGTGAGGAAAGCTTGTAGCTGGCATGCCGAACTAGTCTTCAATAAGGCACGTGGAACCATTGGTGCTTCTGTTTTATTAATAATAATGACGGTGGTTTATCTTTGAGAAACCTGAGGCATGACAGATACGTGATCAAATGCCATAGACAATTATATGAACCGAAATCTCTTGATAACGTAGAAGAACATACGACCGATGTAGGATAGGTGGACTCAAAAGAGGTAAATGTGAGATGAATGCACGCACATTGGGGAACAGCGGAGGAAGTTATTACAGACCCATTGATGAATTTGAACTAGTGCACAGCACATCTTAAAATCAAGGTCAAGTGGCGTGATCCGATCCGATCTGGTCCAGGTAGAGACGGCTGAAACTTGGGAAATGTACTTGCGAGAGACAGAATTCGGTTGGAATGATTGTATTGGCGGAAGACGATGGAAAGTAAATTGATATGCATGGAAAATGAGTAGATAGCCATGAAGCTTTGCTGTAGTGTGATAGGGGATCAGCAGTAAGTTACAAAGCACGATGTGAAGCATGCAGCAGGCAGACCAGGTCTTCAGAGGTGGGTCAGAAAGAAAGAATGTTTTGGATAGACTAGTACCGATATTTTAAGAACGGATGCATATCAACAGAAGCGGCGGGAAAACGGAAGTGTAGGAGGCCGGCGAAGACTATAGAAAGTAGAGCGAAAAAGAGCTACACGTCAACGATGAAGTGTGGAATGTCAACGGAGAAGAGCCGCTGGAGCGCATAACGCTAGAGTGCTGGAACGCGGGAATAGCAGTGATCAGAGGAGACAGGTGGGGCTAAATCAGATGGTTCTGAATTGCTCAGGGAAATCACTACGCGTTGTTCTCTTTACAACAGTTGGAACATGGTGGACCCGCAAAAAACAGCCTAGGAAGCATAACGAAGATAACGGCTACGGTTGTAGAACAACGAATGTGGCGGAAATGACAGACTGGTTCGGTGTACGCACGACAGTTGACGACGGGAAGCAGTAAGAGTGCTGAAAAAATCTTGAGGTGAGCCTTTCGTGGCGAAACGAGGAGGGCGGGGGCAAGCAATCCGAAAACGGTTTTATTGGATGAGGTAGGGCTGCGGCAGTGAGAGCGTTAAATCCACAACGGATGCCAGTGGATGGAGCTGACCATACACTGGACGCTCAACCTGGAAAGCACTTCATGAAGTGAACACTGGGAGTGTGATCCTCCAGACTAGTCGCGCCCGGACATTATAGCAGACGGTCTGCATGCCCGCTGTGCTCCGGCCAAGGCGGTGGATTTGATCGCACCCCGCAACGATCGGATAGGAGCAATGGTCATTGGTGATTATGCGTGAGGCGTAGTTCTACAATGAAGGTATATGATCCGAGATCTGCTAGCCAGTTTGTGAGGGGTTTTGGAGGGCAGAAGCAGCGGGAACGGACATGGTTGGACTACCACACGGCAGTGTTATTCAGGTGCACTTGTAATGGGAGTGACGACGGCGGTGCAAAGACAGTTGACGAATGTTGGGGGTAAAATGCACTTTGACAGAAAACTAGGGAAGGGAGACAGACAGCGAAGTGCAGCTACGATGTGACCCTGCTGCAGATCAAAGGTTAAAGGAGGCAAGTAAAAGCCAAGAACGAAGGAAGCTCAGGTGGGTCTGAGGATACAAGAAAAGCGGAAAGCAGTGTACGAAAGTAACGGTATCTCAGTTCCGTCTATTCAACGCGGGAGAGACCACGGCTAGCCAAGAGTAAGAAATTATGTCAGAGAGATGGGGCTACTTGCCGCTGATTATGATGACGCTTGGTAAGTGTGGGTTCTTTGAAAAAGTTGGCAGAACTAGGAAGTCAAGACCACTCCCGTAAGCTACATCCCTTAGGTCGAAGCCACTTAAACCACCGCGTAAGGGCCCCCAACTGAATGAAGAACAGTCCAGATTCCGTGAAGCTCTCCTCCTTCCCACGATGAAAAAGAGAACAAAAGCTGCAGCCAACCCTCGCCCAAGAAAGTCCAAGACAGTCAACGAAAAGTCACAAGAAACTCAGCGAATCAATGTGTTAGTCTTTTTCCCAGCGTAAACTGGCCTGATGTAAAGAATTTCTCCTTTCTTTCTTGCTTTATTTAGTTCCTCGTGGAAACGTTATTCCCCTTGCTGGTTACTCCTTCCTGAAACTTCATCCTTCTTCCACCAGCAGCGAATTTCCGACTTCAGTTGATGCCTGGCACTTCTCATGAAGGTTATCTAGCCCTTTAGGAAGGGACTACCACCTCTCATGTACACAAATGTGTAAAATTCAGAGTTCCTCCGCGCACCTTCATGAAAGTCTTAACTAGCTACTTGCTCTGTCCTCAATAACTTTTTTGAGTGAACTTGAGTATGCCTCATTGACCTCTTTCTTGCATCATTCTCATGAATGTTGTGATTTCTGCGTCCTGATACAGTGTCCACCTCAAATGTTTACACCTGGCTGATTCCTTACCATTGCCGAAGTTGGCTCGGAATAGGGCCATACTTACTGCTTATTCCGCCGTCACCTCACTTCATTTAAACCCTCCCTAGCATCATTCCTCTGTGACTAAAATGTGCAGCTCACTCCCAGAAATTTGTGAATGTTCCTCCTTTTTGAATGATATCGTAAACTGTGACCACTCTTCTGTGACCGCTTCTCGACCACGGCCGAGAATTGTGCCATCATTATTTATATTATTAGATGTGCGTATATTAGGTGACTGAACTGAACGAGCGACTGTGAGTTATCGACTGAGCACTGACAGAAATGGGAGCTGAGCCTGAGAAACTCGAATGATGATGGACAACTTATTCCATAGCTTAGAGTGGACGAGAAGAAAAGCTTGTGACCGCATGACCGACTTAGCTATGGTAGATGGAATAGTAAGGGGCCGATGCCGAAGAGAGGGTAGAGAGTTTCACAGAAGCTCAGTGGGTCAAGGAAAAAATGTCCGTTATGGGACAAGCTATGCAAGAAGGTTGAGTTTAACCTCAAGCTGCGGAGCCGGAGTTGATCGAGATTCAGATGCTGCCATAGTTCTCCATAGATTACTGAAGCTGACCAATCGAGTAATCGTTCAGTAAAACTCCTTCGTATATCTTGTAGAGCAAATCTGTTAAGTTTGAAATTATGGAAAAGATCATTGCGCAATATTCAAGGGGGCCTGATATGGGACTCATAAAAATTGATGATACGGTCCCGGAGACGAAAGAAGAGGAGAAGAAGGGCCATGCTTCTTTTAGCTTTGGCCGCTCGGATAGTGAGGTGCTCACAGAAGCTGAGAGAGATAGAGTAATGGAGGCCTAAATCACGGATGACAGGTTGACAGGCAGTTGAAGACTCACCAACAGTTGGAAATCCACGAGGCAGTTGGAATTCGCAGGTTGGAACCTGGCTCTTATCAGTGGAAAGGTTAGTCATCCAGGAGCAGCACCAACGGTCAGGTGCAGAAAGCTCCTCGGGAATGTAGCTGAGTGCAGAGGCAGCATCAACGAACCTGAAAGAGAAGACGGCAAATAAGAGCTAGATCCAGTGAGTCAATGGTATACGCAAGAAATGGAAGGGGCCTCATCATATCTTCCTCTATACAGCCGTTCGTAACAGGTCTTCGAAGAGTGATATTGCCGTTGGTGAGGACCACCTGATAATTATGAATGAGATGGGATAGCATCCAAGAAAGAGGTGGGTCGGTCATTCCAAAAGAACGCAATTTAGCTGTGAGACGAGAGTATGGAACGTGATGGAAAGCCTTCGGAAGATCAAGGCGGGCAATGACTTATGTCTGCCCGCTATCAGCAGCCTTAGTGACCAGGTCAAAAAAGCCGAAATGGCATGTGGTGTATGACCGCTGTTTGAGAAACTCGTGCTGCCAGTTGCTGAGACGTTTGAAGCGAGAAGGTAGGTATTGGTGCCATCTTTAGAAATCGCTTTTTTATTCTGGAGATGGCTGGAGTGTGGTTATTGAAACTGTGGCTAGGGAGTTCTTGAAGGGGTCCTTTTAGTGTCATGGAACGACGACTAAGAGCTTTTGCTTTGACGGTACCAAACTGGAGGCGAATTAAAAAATGAATAATTTTATTAGCGGGAGTAGGCGGCCATATTCATCGATAATGATTGTGGCCGGGGGTAACCCTTCCGGTCCAGGATGGGCAGGAGCTTTGTAACGCGAAATACTCCTGGAACTAATGTTTACATGGAGGACTAAGCTAGATACAGAAGAACTGGCGGTGACAAGGGGATTTATGGAAGCTTTTTCTGTGACAGGGGCCACGGAATTGGTGGGGCAAAGGTTAAAGGCCTCAGCGACATTAGAAGGGGAGGTGACCGAAGCTTTATACCGTTATAAAACGCAAAAAATAGTAGTTCCTGCCAGTTCTCAGATTTATGTAGGAGTGGGAGTTTCACTGCTTTATTGGGACGCCTCAGGGCTTTAGCTTTGCCAGCGAGAAACTGAATCTACTTCAGACCCCGGATAATGTCAGACAGATGCGTTGTTATGATGAGGATAAGGATGTCGTGTGTTCGGATGTGAGGGTTTTGCGTTCTAAGGTGTTTTTGTTGGAGATAGGCGAGTTTGGGTTTACTCAGAAGGGAGTTTTGGGCTGAGGAACTGAGTTTCGAGGGGCAGTTCCTCGTGTTAAGTGGGATGTATCAGAGGCCTGATGTTGGTCGACCGTTGAAAAATGCATCAATCTTGGTTACAGATGAAGTTAGGGGAGGGTTCAACTTTGAACTAGGAGAATTGTTGACTCCGGTCAGGAAACCCGATAAATAAGGGTGGAATAAAAGACTCTCTGCTACTAAGTTGTGGTCGCTGCTTGGAAAATTATACAGAGCGGAAACCAAACCGTTGGTAAGGCTGTGGTGGGATACAAGATCGAAGCTGCTAGAGTTCCTGGTAGGGGTTGAGACGTGCTGCACCCAACCCCCGAAGTGAGTATGGAGGACAAAGTCTAATGAGCTGGGAGGCGCTGTGAGTGTAGCCCAGGATACTTTGGGCCAATTAAAATCACCGGCTATGGTTTTCGCTACCAAGTGTGGCAGCAAAAGGTAATCAAAGGCTTCCAGTAACGGAAACTGGTGAGTAGTAGTAGAGGAGGGTGGTGGGTAGGCACAACCAGCGGGCACGGCGATAGCTGGCAACTGAAGTGTAAGCGATAGATACTTCAGGATTGCGTCGAGTTTTGGTGTGACTGGCGGGAGACTTTGAGATGGCATGCAGTACGTACGCTAAACACCCATCCCCGGGTCTCACAGTCCTATTTTCTCCGAGGAAGCTTTATCTCTCGAGCACAAACTTGTCTGTAGGAGTGTGTTCCGTGATTCAGGTTTCTGTAATAAGGTTGATATTAGGACTTGTGACAGGGTTTTAATCGGTGAAGCATGCTTAAAGTAGACCGAGAATTATGCGTGGTCGGCGAAAACGCATTCGTATGGTGGTGGGTTTCTAGGCTGGGTGACGTGGGGAATTTGATAGGCAGGATGGAGAAGCTTTCAGGCGGAGAGAGATATGGTGGTATCGGGGGTGGTTATCAGTCGTGGTCGGCTGGAGAGTCCAGGGCTGAGCAGTAAATTGCTTCGGGGGAGCTGATAGGTGGTTATATATTGGATGGCTTGGGCCATTGAAAGCACGGACCGACCGAGATGAATAGAAGAGGCGCTGCCAGGGGGCGATAGTTGTGGATGATCAATAGCATAGGTACCCAAAGGGTTGTTGATGTGGTCCATGGAGCAAGCAGCGATAAAGTCATGGGTGAGAAGGGAACAGGTCATGAAAAGAGTGGCTTCTTATCTGCGGAAAGCTGGCCTATTGGACAGGATTAGTATAGGGCTGATAGGTTGGCGCTGGGGTGAAGGGATATGGGTAAGTAACTGAGATATGGTGTCATGAGGGGAGCTGGAAGGGACTGGCAGGGGCTGTAAGGGTTAGGAGGCTCATGAGGAGCACGGGGCCGGTAGGTGGGGAGAAAGGATACGCAGAGAGGGGTACGATCCTGGAGAAGTTGCTAGAATACGTAAGTGGTACTTCTGGATTGGGCGGAGAGTGGTGGACAGGAGCTCGCGAGACTGCGAGGGCAAGCCCAAACTGTAATATGGGGGTCGATATCTAGCGGCAAGACGGGGTGAAGAGTGGCAGATATGGAGGGTTAGTGCATCCCGTTCGATCAGAAGAAGGGAGAGGTAGTGGAGGTGGGGTTGAAACAGCGGGGGAGGGGTCGTGTCATAAGTATGGCTCTGATGGGTACTCCTATGCATAGGATTGATGGCATCGGGTGGAGCATGATGATAGGCCAGCTAGATTCCTCCTACAGGGTCCGGGGCTAATCTTTCAGCAAATATCGATCAGGGTTGAAGGCTATTGGGTAAAGCCATCAGTTGAACAAGTGCAGACCCGGGCACAGTAACAGATAGGCTCATAGGAAGCTTAGAGAAGCACTTGCGATGAGCAGTAAGAAGTGGATGGTCTAAGCTCGCATCTGGTGGGTAGTCTGCCGTGTCGTTTGAGCGAGGACGGTGGTTGACAACTCTTGTCAACTGCTCCCTGGACAGACGGTGGGTAGTACTGCGGAGATTGGTGGTTATACCTGAGCCCCGCTAAGACTTTGGGGTTAAGACGTGGGAATGTTGGTTTCGCACTGATGTAATTTGCCCTTAGAGGCTTAAGATCGGGGGCCACAGGTACTGAAGGCAAAGGCTACTGTGGTGGATGGAAGAAAAGAGAGTCTCTGAGGGAGTGAAACCAAGGGAGGGGAGTTAGTCAAATCTAGGTCTACGCGTTGCACGTAGACAACATAGGGTGCCGGACTCGTAAGTAGCATCTTGTCAGTGGGGCATTCAGTAACCCTGGCATCCGGATCGCAATCCAGCAACCTCAATCATTTGGTTATCTGAGTTTCGGATTCCTTACGGTTGTGTACCCGTCACCACCGAGTTGATTCTTTGACCCACCAGTTCCGTTCGATTAGTCCGATTGATTCAGTTGAGGGGTATGCTATAGCCACCGACATTTGCTATTTTCTAGTTGCCCAAGGACCCGCTGAGTTCCTCTCACAGGCTTAGACTCCTCCTGTTGCTTGTTTCGGATGGCTTCCGACATGTTCACTGCTCTTTTCTGAATCGAGGCTCTCAGTTGGTCGGCCAGATCGGTTCGAGACCCACCTTCTCCTTTTGCTACAGCTTTCTTCGCAGAACCCTGACGACGACCTCATATAACTAACTCACTGTTGGGAGCAACCTCCAGGTTTCTCGGAAGCACCGTAGCCCTTTCGGTCAACGCTGAAGCGATGTGTTCACAAGTTGGGGCTGGAGTAAGACTGGTGGGTTTTAGGCTTCCTGTATTGTCTAAGTAACTGTTCGAAAGGGATTTCGTTGGTGTACAAGATGAAGGTTCATCAGCTTGGCGCTAATTCGTCACCATTTTTCACCAATATGGCAACACGGAGATTGGCCGAGGACAATAGCTTAGATTGTTCCTAGTTGACTGTATCTACTGTGAACAGTTACTCCTATGTGGATGATCGCTTTTTGTCGCCCCCGAGCCAAGAGAAAGCGTAACATGTGGCGGAGGACTCCGTTGAGATTACTCGGGGAAGTTGTTATGTAGTGACCCGAAAATGACTGGGTGTGAGTGCGTAAACTCGTGACCAAACATTACCACATACAAGCATAACCAACTAGCAGTTAGTTCTGGGCAGTTTTTGTCTTGTACTACGCCTCGGAGCCATTCGTTGTTAGTCTGCTTTCTGTAAGGACGGCTGATTTTTCGCCAAATGAAAGACACGATCTTTTCCACTCTGTCTGAGGACCGTCGACGTTTTAGCTCCGTTAGCCAGAGCCATGTCCGGTACCGCTCTAAAACAAAATTTACTGGCATTATTTCAAAGCAAATTGTCCTTCACCTATTCTGCTGATTCTTGCAGCCCTTTGACAACCGTCGAACCCTTTGGTTTATAGCCCGTTCCTTAGGTTATTCCCGGGATCTATTTGGTACCAGGTATCCGGAGTGCAGAAGTTTCAATAAACGAAACTTGCATCAAACGCTCCCAGTTTGCTAGCGGAATTGGAAAGTGTGGGAGGCCGGAAGCACGCGTCAACTTCGGCTCACTGCCCACCGTAGACCAAGAAACAGTAGACCCCCAACGGATTTTTCACGGTGACCTTTTTCTGTTTACACTTAATTTTCTTGAGATTCTCATATCAACTGGGAACATGCCCGGAAAAGACACTTCACATCATCGCCCATAATACTTGTAGTATCCATGTTATTGTCTGATGGCTGGTTGCCTTAAAATATTTTTTACCGGACCCTGGGAGAAAATACCGAAGTAACTTGGATGGATCATGAAAGGTGGTCAAGATGGCTAGGAAATATTCATTCTACAACATCTTCGCATTGTCTGCGACCAGACTCCAAAACCCGTGGAACTTTTGAAGTGCGCATATTTTGCAATGCATCTAGAATATGTTAATTCTGAGCAGGTTATCAGAGGTTTTGGAACGGTTGCTACTGTCTCCGCTGCTTGCTGGGTAAATTGCTTGTGGTGCCTGGAGAAGTCACTGTAACGGTTATTCCGACTGTGAGTAACGCGTAGCAAATTTAAAACGAATCCCAAAACCAGAACAAGATAGATTCTGAGTTTCTACTTTACTGGCTTAACAAGTTATACGCACAACAATATGTACAAACCTCAGCTGTTCGGCCACAACATCTAACAACGAGGACCAGTGTTCAACAAAGGTCAATGTCAGGCACCACCGTCACGGCAGTCCAAGTTCGAGTCAAAATTATGCCACTTCACGTGAGTAAACTATAAACAAATGTTGAAGTGTAGTTATTGATGTATGTTGTACTTGTTCGAGGGCCAATAAAATAAAGAGCATAGTCTCAATAATATAAGTACGTGACAACGGCTGGGGAGGATTTCCACTCGTTTACTTTACAGTCACGACCATAACATAGCTTGAACTTGTGGCAGCAGTTGTTTCCGGTAAACTCTGGAGGCATAATAAAGTACAGTCTCAAACCAGAGTTGATTATGTGTCCTTGCGGACGGATAGAACTGCAGCTTACAGGCATATCGGAAGCGTGTCTGCTCGCTTCTCTGCTTTTTCCGCTAACCAGGGCCATATGAAAATAATAACACTGGTATATTTGTCTGAAGGTTCGACCGTTATGCTTATGTGCACTATCGATAGGTTTAGATTAATTTACTGAGCGAACAGGCTTAGATTACTCAAAAAAGACGTAAAATGGTGACAGACACTAGTCAGCGGTCTCCAGCCATGTTAGATTATGCTAAGATGACCGGAACTTGCGCACAGAATACAGCTGGAATAAACGACTACTGTGGTGGAGGATAAAAAAATTTGTAATAAATAGGCGGAGAAAGCTATTAAGGAAAGCCGCCGAAAATCCAGTTCGGTAAGCTTCAAGGGCTGATACAACCAACATCAGTCAAGGCAGTGGAATCACCTTCCTGCCCAAGGGAACCTCTAGAGGAGCTTTCAGGCTATCGTCCGAGGAGGTGAACCTGTGGTTGACTGGCCCACCATTCCTGTGATGCCAAGGATAGCTGACCGACAAGTAACAAAATACCGCCTCTCCGGAGAGGGTTTGGCGGGAGTGAAGATGATCTTAGTTTCAGTGGGTAAAGAACGACCACGAATTATTACCCAGCTTGACGAAAACTTTTCACAGTGATGGAGTTTTATTAAGACCCAGGGGTGACTGCGGAGGTTTACGTTGTACTTTCGTGCCTTGAAATTGTGTCACTACACAAATGCTGTCACGATTAAGCCGTGGTGTGTATTCGGGGTAAGAGAAGCCGGGGAATTCGTCGTTTAGTTGACTCCAGCCAACTATCTTAGAGATGAAACTGTACTCGTGGAAATAGAACGTATCGAACTAAAGAGCTAGGACCAAAGCCGCAAGACGGTATACTATGTCTTGGCGGTGGGGCTGCTTTGCGTTGTAGTTTACGCTGTGGCCAGTTGCTGATACCAACCTCCCGATCAGAACTCTCTGGACTGTTGGTATATCACCATAAGCAATTCGAGGATGTTGGAGCGAGTTACTTCTGGCAACTCTTTTGGGCTTATGAAGCACAACTTTTGGGTACCTTCTCAGTAAGTGTCCAGGAAGGAATCTAATGTGTCTTAAAAGCATAGGTCAAGTAACTGAACTCTTGTCTTATTTTCAATTGGAGATTGGGAACCTCTACTTCGAGAATTACGGGGTCAGTCATCTCACAACGTTTCGCATAGAAATAAACCGAAGTGAAAGCATAAATATTGATGTCTTTTCACTTTTCTCAAGACTGTGGTAGTAAACCTAGAAATCGTAGGCAGCATGCCCATGTTCACTTGTACGCGCTTATCATGGCGGTCGTAAGGTCCACGGCTAGAAGCAGCAGACCCGGAGTAATGTTCAGCTATGATTGGTCTGAATTCGTGGCCATAGAATCTGCTTTGAAAGCTGCACCTTCCGACACTGATAGAAGGACACTTCAGCAAGGAGTCCTTCGTTGTGAAATTGAATGGATTTCAGCCACTTGGAGCATGCCACCCTGGAGGGGTTTGAGGACGGATGACCGGAACACATGGACGGATACTATCTGCAGCCGATTCTCACCAACAGCTGGATGACGAATCATTCGTAAACCGGCCGTTCCTCTAAACGAACTTGTTATCGTTCCTGCATGAAGTGACAAGCATACCTAATATCGCAAATGGGTAGCGATGAACTACCTGAATTTCTGGCAGGCATTCATCTCGACAGACCGTACGCTGCTAGTACTCAAACGGCGGGATGTGATGACCGCGAGGGAAAGCCCGGCTGGGCTAGAGCGTACCTCATCCGTGGAACCAGTCATGTCTGGGTTGGGGAAGCAAGGCCTAGAGCAGCCTGCTCTGGCGCTGTTGAGGAGCCTACTTTTCTCTATTCACAGAAATGATCCGGTATCCAGGTTTCCTTTCTTTGGAATAAACTGAGATTATGAGGGTTCCATCTTTGGACCGAGTGCATAAGGGCATGATCAGAATACTCGAAGAGATAGAAGCTTTTGTGCTCCCTCTGGGAAGGGGTGTGCTCGGAATCCTCCCTGGGGGAGGAGCTCTTGAGTTTTGGCTCCTCGAATCTGAGCCGGGTAGGATGGTCGGGGCAAATGAGAGCGTGATACATCCTTGCCCAGAGATGGGAGAGATACTTCAGTCCACCCAGAGGTGCCTCACATAAGCAGTCGAGGCTAGTGATTGCTTTTTCAGCTGTGTCCAACTGTCAGGTACAGGTATGCCACCGCAATGCCACTACTTTACAAAATGCCTCTGCGTTCCCACCTGAAGTACTGCCTTAGAACGTGGGAGCCACACTAGTGAGGGACAAGTAGCTGCCGGAAATCGTTCATTGGTTAACAGACATTATTTCTGGGCTGCGAGACGGGATATACAAAGAACGGCACAGTGCAGTCGATCTGTTTTCACTAGGGGGGGGGCGAAGCTTACAAGGATACTTAAATAAGGCCTTTACCGAAGCTTCTAGAGTGGACTACGTGGTAATGGCCCTTTGAAACAAGGGGGAAACTAGAGTAAGCTGATGAAACCAAGGGCCATCAGACTCGCTCTGGCGATCTCCCCTTCGCGCCGGGTAAGAAGTTGGCCGTTACCAAAGGCTCTAGGAGCTCGCAAGCTCTTCACGTTTAGGCGGCGGCTAGGTCACCTCTGTGAAGAAGTTTTCTAGGATTACAGCTCGCACTTTGAATATGTTTTTATCACGTTTATTCAGTATCATCCGACTCCTACAAAAGGCTGAAAATTATTATTATCAATATTATTGTGAGAATAATTTCAGTACCGTGTAAGTGTTTGGAACCAGTAGCAGGAAACAGGTTTCTGAGCATTTGGTTCAGCATAACCTATTATCGAGCGATCAGCCTGGGTTTACGGCAGGGCGATCTTGTCCTATGAATCTCCTGGCTTTCCCCGATGAGGTGCTTGGAGGAAGAACGGTTAATTGAGGTCCTTTGCATGAACTTTGGTAGGGCTTTTGAATTCGTGAACCGCCGCGTCCTTGACGTCAAACCGCAATCTGTGGGAATTACTGGAAAGACAAAGCGTTAGGTAAATGGATTCTTGGAGGGGCAAACATCTACTTTCAGTGAGGGTGGACATTTCTCAAGCTCGGCAGGCGTACCCAGCAGGGTGCCATTGGACTCTGTGCTGTTCCCTCCGCCCCCTCTCGCTTGCTTTGAAGGCTCAGCACGCAAAACCTTCCAACTCCTACTCTATGTTTGTCGATGGTGTCAGGTCGGTTGAAGCAGATATAAAATTCGACGTGTACAAAACTGTGGCGCCCGCGCTAACCTCGCCTACTCTGGGGCTTGACCAAAAATGCTGTTGTCGGCCGGAACTGTGTGGCTGGTTGCAAATGGTCTCTCAGGCCAAGGATCTAAGCGTAGTGCTGAATGACAGTTTAAAGCCTTCGAGCCGGTGCACCGCATCAAGAAGAATGCCAGAAGGAAAATCTGCTGAATTCGATCTACCACATCTTGTAGAGAGTCGGGGGGTCTTCGTTCCCGCCTTCAGAACCATAGCCAGGCTGCACCTGGGCTACTGTCTGTGGGCCTGAGCATCGCACTACCAGAAGGATAGGCACTGTCTAGAGAAGATACCAGCGTTAGCCACTATAATGGCTGCTGGGTAAGGGGAACTAGCAGCAAAGAGCTTCGCCTAGTTATGGATCTCCTGCCAGAGAAAAGACGGCGCGCGCGTGGGAATTTGATGGAAAATAATGAGGGTAATGGATTACCAGATGTAAATCGGGAAGACTTCTCTCCGATCCCACGGTGAGGCACAACCTAGCTCAGCCTCAGGTCGTACTGAGTGCACTTACGGTTCCAAATCCGGGCAGATCACTCCTCAGGTGGAGTGATATCCTTCTGGGACGGGCCCCCGGGTGAGGTCGTAAATGCCTCAGCAGCTAAGGCTTTCAGGAAAGCAGTGGGCGAGTGATGGTTAACAGTTCACCTCGGATGGCTTTGGGTAGCTTTACGGCCAGAGACCATCCATTCATTGTTCCCCGGCAATCGCTCTTTCGGCCGGACGGCAAATAATGAAAAGGACAACAGTTATGAAGTTCAGGGAACGTTTAGGCTCAGGCCTCGAACTCGTTAACCGCTTCAAGAACTTCAAAACTTCCCTCCTGGAGATAATGCCGGAAGGAAATTCTGCCCTCTAAAAAGGGAAAGCCCGAGTAGCTACGAAAGCTACGAAAAAGCTCTGATCACACAACTATGGGAACACGCATTTGGCCCTAGATGCAGAAAGTCCTGTGCAAGCCCCGGGGAGGAAACGGATACAGAGGGCCATCGACTGGGAGGTTGATCCGAAGGGCAACTGGCCAAAGGTAAAGTGAGCACAGTGGAACCAAAGCAGCCTAGGAAATTAACCAGCGACAAACACTAGTCCATCGCATGAGACAGCGAGGGGCTAAACCTGCGCACTGTGAGGAGCTACATCTAAAAACCATAACGAAACTGGAAGACCAGGATAAACTACTGAAGTGCCTACTCGGAGACGATGAAATTCTGCCAGCAGATTTGAAATTCAAAAAAGACTATTGAAGCAGCTACGGGGAGCTCTGAAATTGTGGTGTCTGGCGGAATTCCGAAATCTCATATAAACGAGAACAGGATAAGAATTAGGGCCGTGAGATATTGCGTTGTAAACCGACTAAGACTCATTGGTCTTCCTGGCTAGGCCAAGATAAAAGGCGGTCTGGGGTTAGGGAAATGGAGCGAGGAACTATCTTGAAGTGACAGAGAGCCAAGACCCGCTTTGGTGTAGTTCACAAACCCAAGACATCGAGACAGAATGTTGACCGCCTCGGAAGAAAAATGGGGTCCCAAATGGCAGTGTCTTTGTTGACCCGGATGACCGTTTTGGAAAGTATACTACCCATGCAATCTTGAGAGCGGGTATAGAGTCTGCTAGTCCTAAGTCCGTGCAGCTGGCAGAAAACCGAGCTACAGTACTCGGGGACGAGAGCGTTAAGGAGGACTACGAGGGCTCTAATCTGAGAGACGGACAATGCAGGATACTGGAAGGTGGCACAGAACCTCCACTGGTGAATCTTGTGAACAGATTTGAGGACAACGAAGTAGATCGGACTGCTGTTGAGTTCAAGGTTAGTGAGCTTAAGGAATCCGGGTAAATTCCTCAGAACAAAGGACTAAAAATAGCAGGGTTAGTGCAGCTTATACACACGAATGCGCGTATCATTCGCCACAATTGAGATAACCTAGCAGTTAGATCATCAAAAGCCCAGATCCTGTAGCTCTCTTAGACTTGGCTAACACTGGAGGATGTCGTCCCGCAAGCTTGAGCGGAGGGCTCCTTGCCACGTGGGGCAGACAGGGAAGCCGGCGGGTTAGGATGGACGTGCTGCGTATGGTTGCCAAGCATTTACTCATGCAGGTAGGAGTAGAACTAGGGTTAACAAATACCCCGTGAGTAAGCTTTATAGCTAGAAGGCGGAGGGGCTCTGCGATCCTCCTTTGAGTATGCCGAAGCCCATTCTGTACCAGAACAGAGGTTGCTGAACTACAGGTCGTAAATTACACAACCACCGAAGATGAGACAGCGTAAATCATGAGTGATTTCAGGGCCCCAAAAGTATATTGGAAATAGGAGGTTTCACCGTCGGGGTCTTTCGGGGATGCTCCTCTGCAGGTCCCAAGAAAGGAGAGCCAGTCCAACACCTGCAGCACCGCAAACCCTGGCTTATCCGCCAGAATTTTGTGATACTAGACTCAGTAATGACAAAATGTGAAAGGGATTTAGGATCACTGGTCGTCGCAGCACTGCTAGGAATCAGCGACCACGGAGTAACGAACACCGAACAGGCAGCACATGGAAGCGAACCACCGGAAAAATACCTCAGCAAGAAAGGTGGACCAAAGGTTTCTGCGCTAATGGATGCTGTGGAGAAATATTTTGGAAAACCTCCCAAGGCAACGTGGAAGTGGAGTGGAACAGTATCAAGGAGAACCTTGTGGCACCTCTGGGTGATTTTCGCCCTTGGTACGAATGGAGCTAAATGACTTGGCAGTTTGGTGGAAGTCCAGGGCAAAGAAAGCACAGGCCATGAAATACACAGCCTGGTGCGGGTTTGGGGGGAGGAAGAGCCATGGGATACGGCTGGAGTATTTGACGCCTCGCGGAAAAGTAATACAGACTCAGCTGAAGTGCAGGGGCCAGCTCAGAGAGGCTGGTGAGAGGGATGAAGAGTGACCCAAAGTCATATTTTACCTATGTCCTGTCAAAGTCAACCCTACGAATTTCTGCAGGCAGTATGAAAGACTCGAGTGGGGAAAACAGTGAAAAGAATAACGGCAAGGCCGATGTTTTGCTCCGCTGTTTTGTGGGAGAGCATAGTAAAGGTTGCCGTAGGAGCACGCCTGGCCTTCCTCGGTGAGGCGAGACAGGAAAGCTCACATCTTGTTGCATTGCAAATTCAGAAATTAGAAGGGAGGCAGGCTTGTACTGACGAACGTATATCGAGTAACAACGTGCGGTAGGCTCCAGTACAGGCAAATAACTGGAAACGCACTCACGTGCGCTAGAGAGTGGGTCGGCGACGCACGCGACTGAAGGCGTAAGGCGACTGTTCTGTCGGATTGGGCTGCGCAAAGTCGTGCAACAAAGCACACAATCTGATTGGACGGTGCAAGAAAAAAGCCAACAGTCTGTTTGTGTATACTACCGGGGGTGCGAGTCCAATATTGCCCGGGGCCCAGGTCAGGAGTACGTGTACGAGCCAAACACTACGCATAGAAACTGGGGAAGAGGGGGTTGAAAAAGATCTAAGAGAGATTAAAACTAGATAACGCCGCCGGCCCAGGTGAACTGTGTCCAGCCCTCCTGGAGCCATTAGCTAACCTTCCGGCCCAACCTCATCCACATTTATCCAACCAGTCTCTGCATGACTGTCAACTGTCGAGTGACTGGAAGCTAGCGCAGGTCAACAGAAAGGACAACAGGTCAAAGACTAGTGGTTCTACATCAAGAAGAGCCTTTCGCACGAGAATCTGGGGCACGGAGGGACCTAGACCTGCTTATCGCAGGTGTTTTTCATCCTGTTCCCTTGGAAAGAGGACGCGGAGTGGGGACGTGGGGTCCGTTCGCTAGAATGGGAGCCAATACTGCACGACCGATTCTGGTTCAGTTTACTGATGAGCATACTGGGGATGTGCTGCTGGCCAGGGCTGTAGCGGTAGCCTACAACACCATGGAACCGATACCACATCGCGCAGGACGAACCCAGAGAATGGCAGGGTGGGATCATGGACAAACCTGCAACGTCTCCAGCTAAAGGTCCAAAAGGACAGCAGAAAACAGCTCTCGGTTTTTAAGGAAACACACCGGCGGCGATGGGTAAGCCACTGAAGTGGTCGGGAACAGTGGTCTTTATTGATTTTCTGGAAGATAAAAGATGGAATTGGTGCAACCATTCGGAGGATGATGCGACCCTCACGAACTTGGAGGTCGTGAAAACTCCAGTAGAAATAGACTGGGAATTATTAGAGGTCCTAGGCATTCAATGGGCTCCATGTCCCGCAGAGATAATTACCGATGCGAAAACTTGCTACCAACTGGGGCGCTACACCCTAGGCAGAGACAGGTTTGGGCGAAAAGGGACGTCGCTCCGCTGGAGCTAATGCGTTGATGTTATGCACCAAAGCATGTAGCTAAAGAAACAAATGAATGGAACTCTCGGAATTACCTTGGGAGCACACTGCTTCACTAGTCGCCTTTAATGAAACATGGCTTCCCAGAGAAGATCGTGCCAGGACTGATATATGGCAACTACGCAATCTGTGTGCAAGATAGAGAATATGATTGTATTGGAGTAGGGGTAACCCTCCTTATTAGGTCAGGTACAAACCATCTTGTGTCTCAGACCAAGGTATGCTCTCGGAACGTCCAACGGTGCGCCGTCACGACTGTCCTTCCAGGCCAAATGGTTACCTTTATCTGTGTCCTAGGGCACCCATTACAAACCGCGATGAAGACTTTTGTCTACTGCGCACCCTGAGGACACGCATAAGACTCTCGTAGCGGATAACTTCAACCCTCGGCACAATGACTGGATGGCTGAAGTCTGCCTGCCGGAATTGCAGGAAAGCAACTAGGAGTGGCTGCATACAAATGAGCCGCACCAGCATATTTGGGAAAATGACAGACCAGGGTCTGAATGCGCACTGTCCTTGCTCGTTCTCGCAGTAAATTGTCTCGCAGGCGACGTATCTGAACTACGATGCTGTGCGCCTTTGGGCAAAAGTGATCACGTTTGTGTCAAAATCACTTTGCGCATGCGGCAACATAAGGTACTTTCAAAGCCGATTTGACACTGCGGCAGTGCGGACATGGATAGGCTTCGAAGTAGGGCGCTGGGGCTGACGCGGGACACGGTAGAGAGGGTTACTGTCGGGCAGCGCTGGCTGGTAATAAGGGGATCCCTGTTTGCCCTCCAGGAAGAGATCGCACCCCTGGACCGAAACTGGGGGGGAACCTCCGTGGCGGAAGGCTGCCATTTTCAGAGCCATCGAAAGTAGAGGCCGCAGCTGGAATCTTAACAAAGCCTCCCACTGTCGGCCGGCCTGGACCCGTCATACAAAGCTTATAGGCGAGACTGTGAGCCTTCTGCGAGCTTCTGAGAAAGTGCTTGAGCCCGAATTAGTTAAATGCGTAAGACAGCAGCCGAAGAAATTATGCATCCATATGCAGTCAGAAGGCTCGACAAAGGAGGCCATTGGTCCACTATCCACTAAGGACCGTGGCATTATCGCTGATGGCCAGAGCAAAGCCGAAGCCTCAGAGGAGTACTTTGGTGGTGTACATAGGATAGATAGTGGGGTACGAGCATACCTGACAATGTAGCACCCCCCTCCGCAGTTGAGCGAGGTGATTTTTAGAGGGAATCGTGCTTAAATACCTCCAGGAATCAAACAGCCACAAGTCAGCTGGTCCAGACGGCATTCACCCAGCTATGAGCAAGCCGGTGGTGGATATTATAGCTCCGTCGGCTTGCACGTTGTACGGGTCCAAGCTGGACCAGAGTAAGCTGCCTCGGGACTGTAAAACCGCGGCCGTCGTGGATATATATAAGAGTGAACCTAAGTCGGCTAAGGAAACCTACGGGCCGGTAAGCCTAATCAGCATCCTGTGTAAAGTTCTTCAGAAGATAACCTACGCACATATCTATCAACACCTACTGGACCACTTCGTGCTAAGCCCAGCCCAGCAAAGATTCCTAAAAATAGAACTTGTCTGACAAATCTCTTGTGCCTCTTAGATGAAGTAACCCGACGGCTGGAAGAGGGTAAGCAAGTTGGGGCTTGTCACCTTGACTTTAGTAAGGCTTCCGACTCCGTTAATCATCGTCTTCTGCCATGCAAGTGATCTTGCGGGTGGCTGATCAGGTGGATGAGGTCTTTGCGGATACTGATACTACTGGTTATATGGCCCAGAAACCAAAGCCGCCCAGTGAGATTCAAAAGCTGGACGAAGATGAGAGCTTCAAGCGCTACTAGGAAGTCTTACAGGGAGGTGTCGAGCAGTGTGCAGTTCCCTGTCCGGAAGGTCTCAGGTGTGTGGTGACTGACAGCTTTAGTGTGTGTGTCGACTGTCATGAGGAGCACATAGTCAGTCTCAGAGGTAACTTGGAAAAACTCAAAAGCACCACTATCCCCATTCCGGAAGGAGCATGCAGTCATATCCTGGCGGGCCGTTTCGTGCAGCCCGACACTGTGACTGGATAGCAATATGAACGCGCCTTTCATCGCGGTCCAATCCGCGTGTACTATTCAACCATGACGGTCGGCAGTTATGGTCCACAGAAGGAGTTACGAGAGCGGAAGTCCGAAACCTATATAGCTCCCAAAGTCGCTATGCATTGGGGTACATGCAGTGTGAAAAGCCGGTTCCGTGATATTGACAAGAATGGATTTATCACTCGGAAAAGGGGGACTAACTTTTGCAATCTCCTACGAGTACGGACTAATTGCGGAATTATCCCTCACTTCCACGTCCTATTTCTCCTTTCATTACTCTGCTCTAGACTCCACTCCTGTCCCATCTTGTCTTGTCCCCTCCCGCCCCTTCCTGGTTCGACGTTCCGTGTTTCTTCATTCCATATCCACTATCCACTACCGTTCTTCTCCAACTCCGGTTTGGTGTACTCTGTTTCTTTCAAACGGGTTTTCGTTGACTGGTGCTTTACTTGTGACTTTGTGCCTGTACAAATTCACGAACTTTCGGTGAAGGTGGGCCAGTACATAGGTGGCTGGCCAGCTTCCTGTCTTGCAGGGCGCTTTACGTCAAGGTAGGGGACAAGTGCTCCAGTTTGATGAACGTCACCAGTGGGGTACCTCAGGGATCCGTCCTAGGCCCGATGCTATTCTCGTTTTTCATTAACAACCCGGCACCAGCCTTCCAATAGCTCGGTTTCATCTTTGCTGGATCCGAGGGTAGGGTAGACTTTGGCAGAAATATAGGAACCGTTCTGGGCTGTGCACACAAGTGGGATTTACCGCTGGACACCGGAATAAGCCCTTTGTTGTCACGGCCAACAGGAAGCCTAACAGTCGCTCGTGACCAAGGTCTAATCACCAGATGAATTCAGTAGGTTTTAAGATATCCGGGTCGTCATGAGAGGTGATTCTAAATGGCCGGATCAGTGCAAAGCTGCAGCTCAAAAGGCTCGTGGTGTGCTAGTTAGACTGCGATCATCACAGCAATTCGGATAGCCATAGGATGACCTCTTTTAGAAGGTATCATACGGCTTGATGTGAAAAGAGGTAAGGTGAGTGTAAGCAGACTGAAGAAATTTCCACTTTGGCAAGGCGTTGATGAGGTAATCTCATGAAAACGTTTCAAGTACTGAAAAGTTCTACTGGTATTAGGCCGGATAGTATACTCCAAGGTGCTTCGGATTTCCAGGCGGAGAAAAACGGAGAAATGTTCGCTAAAGTTCTAGGTAGGTTGACAACCAGAAAGCAAAGTTTTAGCTAACAGAGTAGGGAGCAACTGGAATTTTCCGCCCGGTGAAATGACAGAACTGAAGACCGTACAGTCCTTCAGGGGGACAGTAAGTCGTAAGTATAGCGAGTTTTGGGTACTTTCAGCAGAAGAACGAGGGACAGTGCTATAACCCGCCTGGGATTCTCTTCAGCTGAGATTTTCTCTTGTTGCTTTCTGCCTCAGTGAGAGCTCACTATGGGTATTGCCTCTAGCAGTATATGTGCGATGAGCTTTGGCGTTTTCCTCTTATTTCTAGTGTGGATTCGGCGGAATAAACTGTGCCGTGGTTGGTGCGCCTTAACTTTGAAGGAACTCTGGACTCTCGATTAAAGGTGGCCATTACCTGTCCTGTACAAAATGAACTGAATTGGGTGTTTCAGGGTAATTATTTACAAAATGTGTGACAAAATGTATTCTATGAGACATGAATAAAAGTACTTCTCTAAAGGCTGTAGCGACTTCACAGTGTGACTTCAGCTCATAAGTCCCATTTGAGCCGTTCAGCCTGATGTTGGACAAATTTTTATTGCTTGCTTTTCTGCACGTGTTACAGACAACTGAAACCCGGTTTGCTTTGTCGAAAGTCGAAATAACTGGCTCACTCAAATGTGTGCAAGGAATAAAATAAAATGAACTCCGAATCAGTCTGCTCGGGGCGATCTGCAAACCGTCCACGTAGTCATCGTTGTTTTCCATCAGCAGTTGGCACGTTCTTTGAGGTATCAAGAAAGCGGTCCTTTTTCTGTACCTAACAAAATTGCGGGATTAGTGCGACATGCAAAGCTCCGTCCAATTATAACAAAGTGCCCCTCCAACATTGTCATTACCTTCAGACCCAATAAAAATGCAGTCTCTTTGAGTCCACCTATGGACAATGACTTTAGCTCAGTAACCTTTGCTTTAGAAAGGGGTAATTTGGTGCTTCGCTGGCCAAGCAGCTCCATCCAAGTGCGGTTTACTGCCTATCGGCCGGCCGGTTTCAATTCGCGTTGCAGGGCCTGCTGATAATTAAGTATCAAATGGGCTTGCCGAAAAAGCTCTTTTGAGATACCTCAAAATTCTTCGGGCCTTTCCCCGGTTGCTTGATAGGAGATTCGACAGTGATAGCCTGAGCGTGGCAACTTTGTGTTGCCTGTCGTGATTCTGTCCTTAGATTCATCATTGAGAGCATCGATTGGTTTTCCTTTGATTGAACTCCACTTTCTTGGAGTAAGCCTTTGGATTTGATATCAAAAACTTGATTGTGTTCCACAGAAGCTCCTCTCAGCAACAGTTAGCAGTTTACTGATATCGACCGCTGAACTTCGTTCGCCCGTGGGCCAGGAAGTGTACAGCCAAGTATAATGTGCGATTTGAACGTTCCCTTTCGATTGCTTTCGATCCGTTCTAGCGCCCAACGAGCCTCCGGTACGTTACACCAAGATAACACATCATCATGTGGGCTGGATACCTCTTCAAAAGATTTTCTTTGAAATTAGACCACCTCGAGGAGATAAAACTAAGTAAGTCGGCGAACAAAGTGGCCGATACCAATCGTGCGTCAAGATGGTTGCGTCGTCGGTAAGTTTCACTCCCATAAGTTAACTGGCAAAAATCCAGGGGCTCGCTAGCTCCGCTCTAATGTTAATGCCGTTAGTTGGGAGAACGCTATCCTCCAATGTGGATCTAGGGCATTCCTAAAGACCTGCACGTTGTTCTACCTACAGCATCATCTGACAGTCCGTTCCACGGGGGTGCAACCCTACTCATGGAAAACCTAGCTCGTATACCCAGCCTTGATTTTGCCTCCCCTAGTCTAGGACCGTCTCTGGTACGCACTCAGGAACAGAAGCAAACAAATCGCCCCTTTCCACACTCAACAGATCCTTTATACTCTTGAAAGCTTCTACTAAACCACCTCGGCCTCTACGATGCGCTAAAGGGAATAGATTAGGAACTTATAAACGCTGGGCTTGAGATTCCCCTTCAGACCTGCGACCATTCTAGTTGAAATTCGACTCACCCCCCCCCCCAAGCTCTCCCTATCTTACGACGATGAGAAATCCATGCCTTTGCAAAATGCTCCAGAAGGGGTTGCATCACAACCTTTTAAAACGGGACGAAGGCGTCTGGTTCTGCAAGTGACAGTATAAGGCACCCTAACCAGTACACCTCTGGCCACATTACCAGCTCTCCGTCATTGCCTTGGAGGATCTAAATCGTTTTTACCATCATACCCGGGTCTTTCACCTCGGACGCTTGTCGAGAGGGAATATCGATCGTCCTTCCTTCGCAGATGGTTATGACTTGGCATCTAGCGATATTCAAGAGTGGATCCCATCGATCCGCCCATCTGAGAACAGCATCTATATCCCGTGCTGAATTGCTCCTTGCTATGTACACGTCATCTGCAAAGATGGAACACGGGTGGTCCAATTCTTTCGCTGTCATTTATGTATAGAAGGGAGAGCAACGGTCCCAGTGGTGAACCCTGTGGCACACCACTGGTAACCTGCACCGACCCCGATGGATAACCACCCACTTTGACACAGAAACAACGGCCCCCAAGAAGGTGGGTTATCTAACCAGCCGCCTTCCTGATTATTCTAAAGGTGTTTAATTTACAACCCAGAAGGCGATGACCCACAGAGTCGGAAGCTTTGTTGAAGTCCAAATAGAAAGCCCCCACTATCGTGGCCTCATCCATTTGTCGTGTGGTCTCATCCAAGAACATCCAAAGGTTTATCAGGGGCGATCTTTTTCAACAAACCCAGTTTTTGCCGGCATCAGTACTTCGTTATTAATCAGGTGCTAGCAAAATTGCTTTCTTATTGTGCCTTCCAAGCACTTACACTACACTGATGTCAGGCCAACCGGTCAATGATGGTTCGCTTTCTGCCCCGGTCCTGTCGTGTTTATTGCCACAGTGGTGACCTCGCGCCATTCCTCTGGCGCCTCACACTTTCTTAAGGAAACTTCGTAGTCCTGGGTAACATGCCCCCATCAGATGCCGAAGAAAGGCGGAACAGCTGCCAGATTGATTTCCCACACGACGACCTGTGTCCCTGGAAAGCCTCCACCTCCTCTACAGCAAGCTACTGAAGCACTGGCTTACTCCCGATCTCTGAGTCCTTCATGGTGAGCACCCGGTCCTGACGATGCACGCTGTTGGAGAACGCAAGTGAGGTCTCCGCCTTGTCTCCATCAGCAAGAGTAATGCTTCCTTCGGGCACTTCCACGGCACCCACGTTTCTAAGTGTCGATTCCTTGGAATGTACATGAGGTAAGATCTTCTTGGGACCTGCCTTCACGTCTTTGGTTATTGTCTTCCTCATTGAGAGGTTTTTGCCGGGCCCATAACCTTCCAAGGACAGTTGAAGCTCTTGCAATCTTTCACCTCCACCAGGGCGGCCGGCTAGTATTCTTAGAGGCGCCTGCTGGGCCAACTCGCTTGCAAAGCTCACTTGCCCGGTTTTCATTGCCCTTCTCCTTCCTTCCCCAGAGGGCTTCGGCACTTCCCGGCACAAACAAGTACCTCTCGCCTTTTCCCTCGTTTAATGGTCGTCCACTCTCGCGCAGCCCCAAACCAACCTAGTTCCTGGTTTATTACCCGAAGCGATATGTTTCACGAAGCCACACCACGACAGTATTCCCTTTGGTCCCCCTGGGGGCAAATTCGTAATCCCAGTTTATTTCTGAAAGTCTCCCAATACTACAACCGGCCGTAACTTACTCAGTTTTATCCGCGAAATTTGAAATAGTTCGGAGTCTTCCTCCCCTTCCCTAACTATTTGCCGTGTTTTCCAAAAGCTGACTATCCTCCCCGGCCACCAACCCAGGCCAGATCTACTTCTAATGGCATGTTCGTCGGATTTTCCTAGGGAAAACGGACCTCCCGCTCTTCATAATTAGCCCTTGTGAGGCAGTCAGCTCCGCCCAGCCTACAGTCTATTCCATCCTGTCTTTAGGCTGTGTGGTCATAAAGTCGCATAACACTATGTTCAATCTGTTTGACTGTTTTCAACCTTGCTCCTTCGTCAACACAAACATTCTGCTTTTGAACCTGTTTCATTGTGCTCTTAACTCAAAAAATGTTGGCCACTTGGTAACGCTGTGATCAGTTCATGGTATTCCTCCGTTCTCTCAAGAGTTGCTCATTTGTCCCGCGCACACACTGAACCGCTACTCGTTTGATTTGACTAAACCCGGACTAGACTGTTTGATGTGGGCCCCCAGTTTCGATTGGCTTCGCCAGGCGAACGTTTACCAACAGGTATATTTACGTATCCAAGGGAGAACTTGTGACTTGTTCTGCCCTTGAATGATCGTGCACTTGTGTGCTCGGGCCAATCCCTGCCCCACAGGCTGGTTGATCAGACCTGCTGATCGATGTCAGCTAGCTCGATTTTCGATGATTTTGTGTCCCTTGAAAGAGTGTTTTTGCTTCTCTGTCATTCTTCCACTCGGTCGATAACCGGCTTGGTGTTTCCTGTTCCTTGGCCGATTGGTCCCAGTTTGTGTCATCTTTTTTGAACAGTACGGAACTTCAGTGAGAGGTGATTCCGTGGAGGACGCTACTTTTCGGGGCTTGTACATTTAACACTTCGAGTGATTACTGTTTACGGTACAGCTAATGAACCTTGGTTAGTTGACTTGGCCTCTAAGAATTGCGCGTTGCTCCATCTTGCCCTAGACTCCGGATGGATTAAGCAATAATTCAGGAACCGGGAGTACTTATCCCACACTCTGCTCGTTCTTCAGCCCTGTCTACGTGATAGCTATAATCACTGGCCCATTCGCTCAAGTCAGTAATCCCCCCCCCCCGAGTACCTCCTGAGCTTCAAGCATTTGTGAGTCATGTAGCAGCACCCTCTGCCAAGTCATCTGCTTTGAACATGCCATTCAAAGTAGCATTGAGAATGACTAAAAATTCCTCATCTGTTGGTTTTATATGTTTCCCCAACCGATTTCGGACAACTTCTTCCCACCTTACTGTTGCCTACACTGTTCTTCGATGGTCCTCTCCTCTACGATGGAGGCATAACTTTTCTCTTTTGTGGACCAGCTTTCTTGGTGAGATAACATGGTGGACTTTGGTTATGGCAATAAGTCGCACTGACACAAGGCAGTTCTTTTTATTATGGTCCGCTCTTGTTTACCCACCGGTGTCGACAGATAGTAGACTTTCAGTTCGTTTACGTTGATCATTGGCCTCCCTTTTTCGGAAAGTTCTATTCTTGGGCATGGTAAGGCCTGCAGAATTTACTTTGTTTGCTTGGACCATAGTGAAGGCACTTTTCGTTTATTCCTTTTGGTCAGCTGTTCACTTCGTACATATTTTGGTCCCCATTTTGACTTATTTTGGCCAAACAGTGGCTCGGGCTTACTGTTAAAGGCGTGATTGTTATGTATTTATGTTTTACCTCACGAATAGTACCGTAGAGCTTTTAGCTTAAGCTTCTTTCGGGTTCCGAGTCCATTTGGGGCACTCTTCTCTTTCAGACCCGGAGACACTGTCCAGAAGGTGTGAAGTTAGTTATACGGTGGATCGATCAGCGAATAGCTGACTTTACGCCGACCAGAACTGTTACATTTTTGGGAAGGTGGTTAGGGCCGTTGAGCTCTGAAGTGCAATTCGCGAGGGACGACCCAGTGTTGCACGTACACTCACTCGACCCGTATTTCTTGGACCTTCAGTATCATACCTTGCAAGGTAGTTGTAATGCTGTTAGTGAAAGAACTTTAGTCGTTCATTTTCTCATTATATGGCCCGCTTTTACCACTCGAGGGCTTCAAGGACCCACTGCAGTCTGAGGGTTTGGTTGGTGTTTGCGTAGCGACTGTCTCCCAACCTTCATCCTAATTGCTGACCCTGTCTGGACTGAAATGGCGTAGCCACCACTGCCATTTATGCTTCATTCAAATCGCCTTGGTTCGAGATGCGCAATCGCTGAGAGTTCGGCTGATTTAGAACCCCTGTGGGTACTTCTTAACTACTGCCCCGCCCTCCTCCTTTTACCCAGCTGTACGCAAAGAATTTGCCGTTCCGTTTTGCTGTTACGGGTGAATGCGTCCTCTGGAGTAGGTTTTCCAATGGGGGTGTCGTCTGCTCTCACTGTTTCATTTTCAAATAGCCTGACCATCGTGTGGATTGTTTGCAGCACATCCCAAAGAATGCTTACTCCCTTCACCCTCCGTTCGCCACCGCGTCCGTCGTTGACTGCCCTCAATCTGGTTATCTGAATATATCCACAAGCCTTCCCGATGTTGCCCCGCATGAGTCGCTGGGGTTTACTGGGAACTTCTAACTGCAAAACCAGCCCGATATTGAGGCCACGTCAGTCACTACGCAGAGGCACTCTTTTCAAGAACGAATGGTCCGGATTTGGTGAAGACCTCCCTTCCCCCAAGGTGCCTTACTAAGATGGACAGGGGAACATGAAACGATGTAAGTCCGTGACCATATCACCTGATGCGGACCCGGAAAAGCCCCGAAAGTCTGAGCAAAACAGTATATTTTTCCCCCTTCCATCAACGTAACCAGATCTACGCACAGTCAACTGTTTTTCACCGTTCTCTTGAAGTATTTCTTCCTCCTTGGCGGGATATTCCACTTGGTGACTATTTCGTCACTCTTTCCCTCCCCATTTGACTGTAAATCCCCGTCCGTGGACCATGCGCATTGTTCATCCCGGAAATTATCTCCCCCATTTTAAGGGATAACATTTCTCTTGTTATTTATAAAAGCCTCGTCCAGACTTCCGAATCAGAGGTACATAGTGATCTCGATCGTTCTGAGAAAGTGACTGTTTTCTGGACACCATTTTGGATCTATTTTCTCTACGATCTCTTCTGACGTTTGACATCGAACTCATTGTGTTCTCCGGTTGCGTACGTTTCACTGGACTGACTTTTCCGAGGTTTCCATCGACCTCGTTTTGAATTACTTTCACTTTCGGTCGCTCGTCCATTGTACATGCTCGCGGTTCGCTTTCTGCACAGTCGTTGCGTTTCGTTTCGTTTTCCGTTCGGTGTATCTCTCGTATCGGTACTGTTTCGGTGCCACGATATATAGAATACACCTTGCATCTGTAAACCGACTTGCGTCTTCTCTATTCGTCCGATAGAGGGGATATCGTTGGTATTTCGTTGCTAGACTCAATAGGAGACACGTTCACCAGCGGCTCTCGAATGTCTTCTATATTGGTGAGCTCGAAAACTCCAGAACCTCCTGGATTATTCGCCCGCCCGGTGAGTCTGTCATTTTTTGCTGTTTCACGTCCCCCTTTTGTTGCAAGACATATTTTTTACGATATATTATCGCAACGTAACCATGTCAGAGGATAAGATGCAGCTCGACACAGATCCCACTTTGTCTGCAGTTGCTTGTAACCCTGTGGCGCTTATCCCACATGATCCTGAGGTTTAGATTGCAGCCTTAGAGCTGCAATTTGAGGCACGTAGGATAATCGGCCAACACCAACGATTTTCCTATGCCTTAGAGGCAATCCCGGGCGAAGCTATCGCCTCAGTGAGGGATTTATTATTAAATCCTCCTCAAGTGCAGCCGTACGATCGGCTTAAGGAGGCCATACTGCAACATTTCCTTCCTTCTCGGGAGGAACGGTTACGTCAGCTACTAGCACGGCACCCCATAGGGGATATAAAACCCAGCCGCAACCCAGCTCACCTCCGGTCCTTGGCAGGGGCCGCCGATAAGGATTCGGAGATAGTTAAGGAACTGCGGTTGGACTCTTTACCTTTCCATGTTCAGATAACGGTAACTGCCCTCCTCGAGGGCTCGTCCTTGGAACGAGCAGCCGCCGTGGCTGACAAGATTGTCGCACGTGTCGTCAGTGAGGCTAATCCCCTCATCGCCACGACATCGCGCAATCCTCGGGGTGTTGACCTGGATGAACCGCCGGAGAGGCCTCGACACTCTCGATCCATCCAGCGCCGCCTGTCCTTCAAGGACAGAGTTAAAATACCGACTCCTCGAAGTAGCCCACGTAAACAACGGCACGGACGGGCGCCCTCCACCGCCCACGTCCGCCGTGATTCCACCTCACCTGCCTCGTCCAAACCAGATCATCCTACCAGCGGTTTTTGTTGGTTCCACCGCTTTTTCGGACCAGCCGCCCGTAGCTGCAGACAGCCGTGTTTATATGCAGCGGGAAACGCCACTGCCGGCGAGTAGAAGCGGCCGTACTCGCCGGCAATCAGCCTCAGGTTGGCCGTTTATTTTGTATGCGTGATTCGTGCACCAACGCTAGGTTCCTAGTCGATACTGGGGCCCAAGTTTCCGTCTTTCCGGTAGGTAAAGACAAGCCACGAGCTTCTTTGCTTCGGCCGTCAGCGGAGAATGGTTCTTCCATTCCTACCTACGGCACGAGACAGCTTTCGGTCAACCTGGGACCACGATGACGGTATCTGTGGACATTCATTCTTGCGGATGTTCCCACAGGCATACTGGGAATCGATTTCCTGCAGCACTATGAATTACTTGTTGATTCACTTAGGCTGCAGCTTATAGATCACTCCAGAAGGTATTAGGCCTTGCGAGAATAAAGTGCGCGCTATTCTAGATTACGCCCTACCGTCCTCAATCAAGAAGCTCAAGGTATTTTTGGGGTTGGTTAACTTCTATTTTCGTTTCATACCCCATGCTGCTGAACGGTTGCTTCCATTGACAGACCCATTTCGTGGCAATCCACGTAACGTGTCGCTTACGGATGCCGCATGAGTAGCGTTCTCGGAGATTAAAGCGACGTTAGCTCAGACCACGCTCCCAATGCACCCAGTTCCGTCCGCCACGCTAAGCATAGCGGTGGATGCATCCGACTTTACAATCGGTGCGGTCCTGCAACAGTTTGTTTCTGGGATCTGGCAGCCATTAGAGCTTTTCTTTCGACGCCTCAGTCCCACGGAAACCAAATATGGTGCTTTTGGTCGCGAATTGCTGGCTGCGTATGATGCCGTTAAACACTTTCGTCATGCAGTCGAGGGTCGATATTTCATCCTCTTTACAGACCATAAGCCTTTGACGTATGCATTGCACACTAAGTCTGACCGTTACTCCCCACGAGAAGTCGGACACTTAGACTATATTTCTCAGTTCACGACTGACCTTCGACACGTTAAAGGTGAGTCGAACTGCGTTGCAGATGCTTTGTCGCGTATTTCGCCTAATGCTATTAAATCTCCGGTTTTAGACATCCCTGCCATGGCTGCAGCACAGGCACAGGATACCTCATGTAGGAAAGCCGCTCAGTCATCGTCGCTTCAGTATCAGTCCGTACCTCTGGCCACCAGCGCTGAGACTACACTCTGTGACATATCTACTGGCCTACCTCGACCAGGCGTCTCGTGTTCCATACCCTACATGGACTATCACATCCAGGCATCGCAGCCAGTTCCGATTAGTAGCTGCACGATGCGTCTGGCCGTCCACGAATAAAGGTGTTCGTATGAGGGCAAAACAGTGTCTACAGGGTCAACGATCTAAAGTGCATAGTCAGGTAGATTCGCCTATCGGTACTTTTGCTGCGCCTGATGCTCGCCTCGATCATATCCACGTAGACATTGTGGGTCCATTGACCCCATCACACGGGTATACCTATTTACTAACGTGCATCGATAGATTTACGAGGTGGCTTGAGGCTACTCCCACCTCTGTCATCACGGCCGAATCAGTGGCTCGACATCTGATAGAACGATGGATAGCTTCATATTGTCGTCCTTCTACAATCACTACCGGTCGAGGGCAACAATTTAAGTCCGATCTATTCTCTTCGTTACCTCACATGCTGGATACGGAACTCATTCGCACGACCACGTACCATCCGGCATCGAATGGTTTAGTCAGACGTTTTCATCGCCAACTCAAAGCGGCTCTTAAAGCACACGAGAGCCCCGACTAGTACGAAACGTTACCGCTAGATCTGCTTGGTATCAGGACTTGCATAAAGGCAGGTATCCAATGTTCCGCCACAGAACTTGTCTACGGCAAGACATTACGACTGCCTGTGGAATTCTTTACGCCACGGAGTACAGACTCACATGCCGTATAGACTTACCTTCACCGTTTGTCTACGTACATGCAAAAGCTCGCTCAGGCGCAGACTCGAATGCAGCGACGACAGGTTTTTGTTCCGACCAAACTCGAAACTTGTTCGCATGTATTCATTCGAGTTGATTCGGTACGGAAACCATTACAACAGCCTTACGAATGTCCATTTCGCGTGATTTCTCGTCACGATATGACCTTCAAGGCTGATCGACACGGTCGCGTCGATACTGTTGGCATCGATCGTCTCAAAGCCGCGTAAGTTGACGACAGCGTATCACCCGCAGACGGGATTTGATGTTAACCTTGCACTTTCTGTTGACGACATTTCCGTGTCACTTCAAAGTCTGCAGTTAGCGTTGCCTGCTACAACTTCCGATGAGGCTATCGTCTCACTTTCAAGTCAGCAGTCCGTTGGCCCTGCTACGCCCTCGAATGAGAATACTGTCTCACGTTCAAGTCAGCAGAACACGCCTACTCACCCGTCCGTGAATGAGGCTCCCGTCTCACGTTCAGGTCGGAAGATCGTTTGCCCAGCACGTTCTCGCAACTAGGTCAAACACGATCTTAACCATTGCACTTCGCAGTAATAAATTTCGTGTTTATTGTTTCGACACGATTTAACATACCTCATTAGTTATTACTGTATTCTAGTCAAGTCCATTGAAGTTGCTACACCAGTTTTTTGTTTCTTTTCTTTTCATGGAACCTCGCCATATGGTACTCTGCGCTGGTTCCACGAAATCTGGAGAATTTTGGCACCAACGTTTGCGTTCTGGATCGACCCTGTCGCTCTCGTTCCTTGCCACTTACGAACTTACCGATTTGGCTTCCGGATATCATATTGGTTAACGGTTACCCGACGCTGGACGTTATTGGTGTGGCACACCTGGATGACGGTCCATACAAACGATGTCATTGGCAACGAATCTGCTTTACACTCGACCATCATGCTGCCGTTCCTGAATACCACGGATTTTGCCCGTAGGCATCCTACAGCACAGCTACATTCATGTACTGTGCACTCATTCACTCGCACGAATACCGTTTGTATGCCCTCTCCTCTTTGACATTTTTCGAAAGCTTTCCGTGCTTCCTAGCGGGGGGCTGCTGTAGTGACCTCGATCGTTCTGAGAAAGTGACTGTTTTCTGGACACCATTTTGGATCTATTTTCTCTACGATCTCTTCTGACGTTTGACATCGAACTCATTGTGTTCTCCGGTTGCGTACGTTTCACTGGACTGACTTTTCCGAGGTTTCCATCGACCTCGTTTTGAATTACTTTCACTTTCGGTCGCTCGTCCATTGTACATGCTCGCGGTTCGCTTTCTGCACAGTCGTTGCGTTTCGTTTCGTTTTCCGTTCGGTGTATCTCTCGTATCGGTACTGTTTCGGTGCCACGATATATAGAATACACCTTGCATCTGTAAACCGACTTGCGTCTTCTCTATTCGTCCGATAGAGGGGATATCGTTGGTATTTCGTTGCTAGACTCAATAGGAGACACGTTCACCAGCGGCTCTCGAACGTCTTCTATAGGTAGTACGGCAGTTTCCTACATGAACCTAGTCGCTTCTGGACGGTTCTTACCTATCTGCCCTTCTCGTAAGCGATTACCTCTTTCTTTGAGCCCGAGAAAACTTCTCCCATCGGTTTCTGCACCATCCTTGAAGTACAGCATTTCCATATCTCAAGAAAACGTCCCTCTCAGCAATCCCATGTATGGTCGGTGCTTTATTATTGCCCGCATGTGATTCGAAAGTGACATGTATTTACCGTGCAGACCCATGTCACCCCGCCTCATTTAAACTCTCCCCTGTCTCGTTTCGCTTGTCACTAAATCGTTCGGCCCCTCCTCGTAATATTTGTGCATACCTTATCCCACTGAGTAATTTTGTACACTCTTATCCCGTGTTCACCCGTGCGTCTCTACCACGGCAGAGAAATATACCGTTATTATCAGTGATAACATTATTATTAGGGTAAGCTGCTTTAGCTACGGTTTCGAAGGACGAGGCTGATTATGCTCGTGTGCAACCCTTGAACTGAAGAATGTCCGGTGTGATCCTTATATACTGTCCTGTGGCGTGCTCAGCTCTTGGTTCCGGTTTAACAGTAGGCCACTGCTGCCTTACTGACAGACAAAAGACGGACGCCGAGATTTTGGAGCCCTGGTTTCTTTCTAAAGCCCCACTCTGTGGCACTTTGGGTGCTTTATGTTTGTAGGTAGCTTCGCTTTTCTCAGGATATTTATAAGGTGCCACATTTTGGCCTCCATTTCGACCCGTGCCTATTTGACCACCGGTTCTGCACAGTTATGCTGGAGAAGAAGCTTGATTTCTCTAACAAATCTTCTAGTAATGAGCCTCATCCTTTTGAGCTTGCCTTCCAGTTATTCTATTCTCTGTTTAAGCGCCTCCGAATTATCAGCTTCCTTATGTTTCTTTAGTGCCTTGCTGCTACAAGGTTTGCACCACTCCACCCGCTGTTCGGTTATTTTAGCAACAGTGCGAGTTGGCATAACCCGGCTGCTTGAAAACTTTTACTAAACTCCTTGAGGTGGACCCGTCTTTTCTAGCTAATGGTCCTGGTAGCATACGACAGCACTCTTATGGCAGCTTAACACAGCGAACACACATCCATCTCAAAGATTCGGGCTCCCCCGCAGCTAGCAAGTTGCTCGGTCGGGACAGAGCAGCAATGGCGGTAACACTAGGTGCACATACCGAGCTGTGTACTCGATTCAACACACGCATCGCACCTGCTAACGCCGAAGGAATCTTTACTGCAAATACTCGTCATGCTATCAGATGGACCAAGAAGTATAAGCCAGAAAAATAAAGTTGACAGCTCAAACCGTAGCTTCAGGCGGTGATGGCAAGTAGGTGGATAAATAAAATTATGAAACCCACAACGACTAAAGACTCTTTGCCAAAAAACTGTTTTTCAAACAAAATGAATCGGTCGGAATGAAATAATCTCCCAAGTGAAGCGCGCACCTGAGTAAATACTGCTGTACGTAGTTTTTGTGAGGCAATCTTAGTCACTTTACTACCAAGGCAAACAGATGACGATGGAATAGACTAAATCACAGCATCTCTTGTCCTTCTGCGATGGCAATACAATAAATGTAGGAGAGTTTACCTAGGGTCCAAAACTTTAAACTCAAAGAAATTTTCAGAATGCTCCTTGGGTACACAGTATTTCTCTAGGCGCCCAGCAAAAAGGGCCAGCTCTGCCCTCTACAAATGGAATGCTGAAACCCTGGTAGCGTCGGGCTCTTTCAAAGGTTTGTATGCTTCGATTATGTCACAATTTGGAAGTTGAAATCAGATGTTACCATTGCTTGCTACGTGATATTCCTGCTTGCTCTCTGAGATGAGTTTACCGTTTGGAAGGCTCTGTTTCTTCTCTAGCTGAACGCAAAAGATTCTTGGGGCCTATTACTTTCGCTGTTATCTTTTTACTCATCATGACTAGGGATACCTGACTTGGCACTGATGGAACTAGTGAAATCAGCATTATCTGGGGAATCAATAACCTTGAGACCTTCCCCGGGAACATGCCGAGTTAATTTCTTTTACTTCATAAATTCCTTGTTTTTTCTTCTGGGCAGTTCTAATGGGTTTTCTTGTCAAGGCTCCGCTTGAGAACTGCGGGGTACGAAAATCGCAATTCCAGCAGAGCTTCGACTAGTCACAAAAATTCTAAAGCCGGAACAAGATTGGTTTGTAGTTTCTACGTTACTTAAATGAAAACCACAAAGAAGGCAGATATATCCAAACCTCAAGTATACAAACAGGTAGACTTAACAATGAAAACCCAAGGGTTCAGCACACCGTGGTCCAAGCACAGCAGTCAAAGACGGTTTGAGGCCTAATTCAAATGTCCCATAAACAGACAAACGCGCAAGGGCATCATGTATAGAGGTGCTCGACGAATTAATGTCGATTACAATTAAATTCAAAAGGCGTGTAGAAAATTTGGAAGGATTTTTAATATGTATCCTTTGAACCGTTGGCAGAAATCCGTTCACAAAAGTTTCTGCCCGTGTTTCAGGATCGAGCCACGATTCTCACTCAACCTGTCCAGAGCTTGCTATCAGTGCATGCAGTTACCAACTTTTTCAGTTGGCTGAATGTGCTGTGGATTATGAGCAGTCGTCTCCATCGTTTTCATCATTCAAAGCGGAACAACGGCAGTCATTCACCGTGATTGCTTCTATGACTCCGGTATGTTCACTGTTGTCCAGAGAGGAGAGCTACAGACATACTCGACCCGCGGCAGTTAACCGGATTCTCGACCACTATCCTGGCCGCTGAGACTCTGAGGCTATCTCAAGTTGGAGATTCCTCGCAAAAAACTCCTCCACCAATGTCGTATTGGATCCGCCAAACACAAAGGCTAGGGCTCCAGTCACCTTACTAGGGATTACCAACACCAGAGCGGCAAAGCCCGAGCTGACTGCCTTTCGAGTACAGTGTGATACTGAGCAGGCTAGGCTTGGCTTCAGATTTCTTTCCAATGAGGCTGCCTCCACCTGGTGAAGCAAAGACTGCAACACAATTTTGAGCAGTGTGTAGCAGAATTCGCAACGGATCCCGAAATCAGAAGGCGATTATCCGTGAAATTCTAAGGTGCTAGATCGTTAGATGAACAATGACACGGAACAGATACAAACCTCAATTATGCAACCACATGGACTCAAAAAACGAGAGCCGAATTGCGGCGTGTGAGAAAGGAGCACGTGCATCACGCGTGTTCAGAACAAGTATATGACAGAGCAGCAAGCTGGGCGCGAACAAACAGGCGTTGGTCCGTAAAAACAGTTAGTTCATAAAACGAGTCAATGGTATAAATAAGTGAGTGATGTTAGGAGAATATGGAACTGCAGTGGTTTTGGGGGTGAGTTTCCACGACCGGTCGTTACACTGCCCACCAAAATCCTCCCGAATCTTAACGGAATCAAAGATTTGGAATAAGGGTGTTGATTCTTCCTACCTACCTAGACCCTGCTGTCAGTGTGCGTACCTAGTACTTCTGCCGTCAACATTCTACTCATGATCGCACTTGATCCGGTGGCTACACCGACGCGAGGTTACTCCACGTCGTCCATGCAAACGGATGATCGGTGGTGGGCTTGAAGGAGAAACATGGGTGCTGTCCTCGGGTGAGCCGCTGTCACTCGGCCGAGTGCGTTTGCGTATGTTCTTGTGTGGGCATGGGTGTCACGGGTGAGATCGCGCTCTGGTACATGTGCAAATAGTAGCGATCATCACTTACGGGAGATATCTTCCATAATGTCAGTGATAAACCAGGAACGACCAGCCCTACGGCGAGTTTTGATGGAGGTCATGGAGTGAAAACGTGTATTGTGTAAGTGTGATAGGTGTGTGTCTGGGTATATGACAGAATCACAACTACTACTACGTATGTCAGAGGCCACCTGCAACGACAACGAAAACCGGTGAGCACTGCAATGTGTTTGGCGGAGGTCACGAAGTATAAACGTGTACCATGTAAGTGTGTATGTGTCGGGATGTATGATAGTTCAATACGTCAGCATGTCGCAAATGCTTTCACACATAGGGGCTCTCTTACCCATCTTGAAGACGAATGCGGAATAGTCTAATTGATTTCCTTGTTATTGGCTTTGCCGTCCTCACTCTGGAGGAGGGTGATGCTGCGTACTTCGCGGATTAGCCCTCAGTGGGCGGTCTTCACCTTCACAGTTCTCACCGTTTCGTCGGAGGCTTTGCTGGTTTCCTTAAACACGCCCAAAGGCCAAAAGCTGAAATACACGTGTTCGTCTACGATCATTACTACATCCCCAATCTTGAATGGTCTCGTTTTGGCAGGCCACTTCTGTCGAGCTTGCAGAGCCAGTAGGTACTCCCGAATCCACCGCCTCCAAAAGACCTTGGCAGGATAGTTGTCCTGTCTCCATCCGTGGAGGTGGCACTCACGAAGGTTCATCGGTCCTTGGAAACCCTTGTTCGGTCTTAACACCGATAAGTCGTCCGGGGTGAGCGCCAGATTGGTGGGGTCGCCGTTGGTTACTGGAACCAGTGGGCGGTTGTTCAGGATATTTTCGACCTCATTCATGACGGTGCTCAGCGCCTCATCGTCGGGCGGCTGTTGCTCAGTGATCGACAGCAATATCCTTCTGGTGGACCGGATCAGGCGTTCACATACGTCGCCGCGATGACTGGCCTGCACGTGATTGAAATGCCATCGCGTACCATAGCCCACGGTTCCACTCCGTAGCTCGTTCCTTTTCATTTTTTGCACCAACGCTGCAGTTCCCGGTGACCGCCCACGAAGTTCGGCTCATTGTCGGGGTATATACCTGCCGGTACGCCTCTTCGGTTGATAAAGCGCCGCAAGGCCCGTAAGAAAGAGTCGGCTGTCATTGAATGCGCAACTTCTAAGTGTACCGCACGTGACTTTGCGCACGCCATGATACACCCGTATCGTTTTTCCAGCCTCTTCCCACACTTGAGCCACAAGGGCCCGAAATAGTTCAACCCGGTGTCGCTGAACTGCGACCAGCCCGCGGTCACTCTGCATTCTGGCAGCGGGGCCATATGTTGTTCGCCCGCTGCGGCACTGCGTCCCCTTCAATGTACACAGCGTCGGATTACGCGTTTCACAGTCGCTCTTCCTCTTAGCAACCGAAGGCGCTTTCGGATGATGCTTGTCACGTGACTTTCTTCGACATGTCCCTCCAAGGTGTGGACGTGTTGGATCATTAGCTCTATCACAGGTTGTCGAGCCGGTGGCATTATGGGGTATTTCGTGTCAAAGCTCAGGTGAGGGTTATTCAGCCTGCCGTCTACCCGTAGTAGTCCGCTAATGGGTCTGGGGTTTAAATGCTTCAAGTCGCCTCTCGGAGAGGATATCCCTTTGTCGACCTGTCCCCCTTCTTCCGCCCTCTCGACTTCTTGGAAGAAAGCCTCCCGTTGTACCATCTCGAATATATCGTGTTCTGCGGCTCGTGAATTATCAGGAGCTTACCGGGTCCGCTCGTATCCGGCCAGAGAGGCGGAGCCCTTTCAAGACTATCCAAAGCCCCTCAAACCTGGCCAACCAAACTAATGAACGAAGATTCTTCTTCCAGAAAGAAAACCTGACCAGTCGTGACAAAATGAATGACGCTTCGACGACCGTGGCCGTCATCACCACGCCTTCGGTCTCCAGTTCCAATTCCGGAGGGATTTTTAGTTCATGTACGGGCCTGTCCTGTTCGGGAATTGGCAGAAATTTCGGCCCTCTCGTCCACATATCGAGTTGCCGGAAGTTGGTCGCACCTCGGGAGTGCAGATCGGCTGAATTATCGCCAGACCTGACATGCCTCCACTGGTTCATGGCCGACTCGTCTTGGGTGATCGTGGGCCGGTTAGCAGCGAACTTACTAAAACGACTCCTGATGTTGTTAATGTAGTACAGTAGTATCGTTCAGTCCATCCAGAAAATAGCCAACCAAACGTAGAAGTCGAAGCATCTCTTCGCTGCTTGTACCGCCCTGACTGTAAAGTACATGCGTGGAAATCCTCCCCAGCCGTTGCCATATACTTGTATTGTCGAGACTACGAGCTTTATTTTATTTATCCTCGAACAAGTGCAACACGCATCAATAACTACACTTCAACATTTGTTTATAGTTTGCTCACGTGAAGTGGCATAATTTTGACTCGAACTTGGACTGCCGTGACGGTGGTGCCTGACATTGACCTTTGTTGAACACTGGTCCTCGTTGTTAGATGTTGTGGCCGTACAGCTGAGGTTTGTACATATTGTCGTGCGTATAACTTGTTAAGCCAGTAAAGTAGAAACTCAGAATCTATCTTGTTCTGGTTTTGGGATTCGTTTTAAATTTGCTACGCGTTACTCACAGCCTGATAACCGTTACACTGACCGCTTAAACGGCTGCGCTGAGTTCAAGGCGCGGGATCGCATCCGTTCTCAGTGGGGCAACGCGGGCTTTGGCGAACAGGATCCTCGTGGTATACTGTCCGTCTCCCGTGCTTCATTATCCGTACTCCACGGCTCCGTAACCGACTTCGGATGCGTCAGAAAAGGCATGTGGTTCTCCCGTCCGTGTTTCATGACCAGGAAGCAAACATCGTGGAGTCCTTATGTCGCCTAGTTTCTTTTAGTTGTTCAGAAATTCTTCCCAGACCAGCCGGTCTTCGTGGTCCAATGGCTGGTCCCAATCGACTTTCTTATGGCGAAGACGCTGCACCAGGATCTTTCCGGACAACAGCCAGGGAGAAACGAAACCGAGCGGATCGAACAAACTGGAGACGGCAGAAAGCATGCCACAACGGGTTACTGGCAGCTCGGGAACTTTTAGCCGGAAAACAAGGTCGTCCGTTTCCGCGTTCCATTGTATCCGTAAAGTGTGTTTGGTAGGGAGTGGAAAGCCATCCAAATCTCTAACTCTTTCGGCTCTCTCGTGGTACGGAATGACTTCGAGCACTTCTGAAGCGTTCGACATCAATTTCGTCAGATGGAAGCCACCCCCCTTCTAACAATCTTATTAGGCCCCTGAACTGCGCTAGAGCTGATTCCACATCATCGAATGACCCAAGATAGTCGTCCACGTAGAAGTTTCTGCTGACGCTATCTACCACTGACCAGTGGACCAAATCTCCATGTTTGTTCGCTGATTCTCGAAGGGCGTAGTTCGCACAAAACGGTGGTGATATGGCTCCGAAGGGGTGGACGGTCATCCTATAATATATCACTGCATTGTCCCGGTTATTCTCTTTCCACCACATGAAACGCGACGCATCTTGCTCTTCTGCCGATATTTTCACCTAGTGAAACATTTCCCTGATATTGGAGGGCAAGGCCACTCTACCCACACTGAAACGGCAAAAAACTTCGATCAGTGGCGTGGTCCAGTCAAGCCCTTGTAGTAGGCAATCGTTTAATGACTTGCCCTGGAACCTAGCTTCACAGTCGTACACCACCCGCAGATTTTCGGGATTCTTGAGGTTGATAACCGGGTGGTGAGGTAGATACCGGATCTCCTTCCGGCCGCCGGCGTTGGCAGGCACCCTTTCAACGTAGCCGGAAGCTTTGTTTCGCTTCATTACTTCTGTATATCTTTCCCATAGATCCACGACTCGGACGGAGCTTTCTTTCAGTCGAAGTAGTCTTTGTAGAGCATAGTTTCTGTTGTCAACTCAAGGTCCACCCGGCGTGCGCCATGGAAGGGGAACATCGAGCTGTTTTTCTAGCCCCACTGGTTGCAGAGCGAAGTGATCCTCCTGAGACAACGACAGTCTTTCGTCTCCGATGTCGTGAAACTCCCTTTCATACAGCCGCTGCAACTGATACTCCATGCGGTTCATTTCAGCTGATACGTAATTCACGGAACCGCGTCACCCTACTGGACTATATATATCCATTCAAGAGCTGTGCGTACGGCATAAGGTGCCTGGCGGTCGCCCACTCCCTGGCCAAGTACCCAATTTGCCTCTGGTACGTCGCAGCCGATGGGGAGCTTCATTTCGTCGTCTTCCCAGTCTACGACAGTTAAATCCTGCAGGTTGGGCCACCTAGTTAAAATTGCGTTCACCGACCGTGGTGCTCGCATGAGGAGGTCAGCTAATGTGAATCCCTCCGTTAAGTCGATTTGCCCGTTAGTTTCTTAGGAAATGAGTTGTGACCTCAACCGGCCGGCAATCATTACTTGTGTTCCGCACACCGTGCTCACCGCCGACAGCGTCGCACTTTTAGCGAGCCAGTGTTTGTCGGCAAACAGCTCCTTCACCAAGGTAGTGTCCGATCCACTGTCAATGGAAGCCAAAGCTTCGACCACCTCAGTTGGGGTCGTAATTCCCACGGGAACTGCTCCTAAACGCACCGGTTTCCTGGCAGACGGCGACATCGAACAAATAACACTGGGCTTGGGGTTCGCCTCTGGTGTAGTTTCTCTTGCCTGGTGTAACAATCAATGGTGTCTGCCCGCGCAACCCTCGTGACCACATCTAGTCTTTGTTCGACAAGCTGCCGCCCAATGCGTGGTGTTGAGGCACATAAAATACGCTCCTGTTGTCCGCGCCATTCTCCAACACTCGTCTATCGTGGCACTGATGAAATTGGGGCATTCTAGTAACCCATGGCTAGCGTCACAGGGCCTGCAACTTGGACGCGCCATAGCCTCGGGTGAAATAGCGTGTGCATTGGTCCAAGGTTGATATTTCGGATGCCACCGTGCAGTGGTCTGAGCCTGGCTGGTGCTAGATTTGTTTATTTGGTTACTGTCCCGGATGGGTCGGACAAACCTACTGTCGGCTATCTTGGTTTGCCTGCCTAAGTATCCGGCCAAGTCTTCGGAGTTGGCATCACAGTCGCCTCGGATTACGCGTTCCGCCTCTTCCGCCCACCGACCCTGTAGTTCGGGAGAGAGGTGACGGACTATGCCCTCCAAGGTGTGCTTTGCATCGAGGTCAGCCTTGTTACCTAAGTGGTCAGGGCTATTGAACAGTTCTACATTTTGACTACTAGGTCGGCCATTGTATGGACGTCGCCCTTGGTTCGTTTCGACTCTACCATCACGCCCTCTATTGGGTTACGGGCTACCTTGAATGGCTGGCCGAACAGGTCCCTCAAGGTCCTTCTTGCTCGTGTGTAGCCTTGTTCCGGGCCGAGCATGGTACACCCGTCGATAGCTTTTCTTGCTCGGCCTCGACAGTATTGAGTCCGGTAGAGAAGCCTTTGCCCGGGGTCGGTAATCTTGTTTCCGACGAAAGTTTCGGACTGCCTGATGAACATGCAGTGGTTTTCGGGTCATCCGTCGAAATCTGTCAGTTCTACTCCTGGCAGATCGATCGTTGGTGGCATTGATGTCCTATATTCGGCTACCGGCTGAGAGTTACTTTTCTTAATTTGTCCTGACCTATCGGATAGGTCGTAGTCGCTGACCTTCTGCTCACACTCGTTTCGTCTATACCTCTCTTCTGCTTCCTGGGCCTGTTGTCTAGCCGATAACAGTTGTTGTTTTAGGTCTGATATCCTTAACTTAAACAGATCGGCATTCTTGCAATCCATATTACTCTCAGCAATACACGAGCTAGTACTGACAGAACCAGGTGACCTAGCTTTAACTAAAGAGTCGAAAGCACCCAAAACCTTCCCAGTGACTTGCCTTATCACCTCCTGTCCAGATTCCAATTGCTTCGATCCTTTTCTCGGCATATTGCGTATTTTCTCGTTCCAGGTTGATCAGTTGAGTGTTGTAAGACAAGTTCGAGCAATGCATAGCAAAATTCACAACGGATCCCGAAATCAGAAGGCGATTATCCGTGAAATTCTAAGGTGCTAGATCGTTAGATGAACAATGACACGGAACAGATACAAACCTCAATTATGCAACCACAGGGACTCAAAAAACGAGAGCCGAATTGCGGCGTGCGAGAAAGGAGCACGTGCATCACGCGTGTTCAGAACAAGTATATGACAGAGCAGCAAGCTGGGCGCGAACAAACAGGCGTTGGTCCGTAAAAACAGTTAGTTCATAAAACGAGTCAATGGTATAAATAAGTGAGTGATGTTAGGAGAATATGGAACTGCGGTGGTTTTGGGGGTGAGTTTCCACGACCGGTCGTTACTGCAGGCCCTTAGAGGTCCAGCGCCCACGGTTAATAAGGAAAGTGCCTAAGAAGAAGCCACCACCATCCTGCTGGAGTTTTGTGGAGCCAGCCCCAGCACTTGGTTAGTGACCGTGTTTACCATTCCCGGGTCCGACTTGAAGTCATTTTCTCAGCACGAACCTCAAGACAGTAGGGCATTCCGGCGGTTATACCACATATTTCATTGCCTAAGCTGCACGCTATTGACCTCAGACCATTGGCCTAGTGTAGTGCAAACGACTTCTAGTAGTCAGGGAGATACGCGTGGTGGAATTCATCAAAGTTCTTTATAAGCAATCATGAGTAGCACGTATAAACTCTACAAACCTCAGTAGTAACTGTGGCCACCAAAAACGCTCATACTCTGGTTCGGGTGGTGTCTGATCTACGATTAATACTCGATTCACTGAATAATAACCCCACTCGTTATGGATAGCACCTTGGAGCCTTAAAGCAAAAAGCAGCCCGAATCGATGCAGAACCCAAATCAAGAACACGATTGCTCTGCAAATTCTACGATGCTATTAGCCAATGGAAACACAAATACATAAAGATCATACCCTTGACAGTGAGCCTGAGTACTATCCAACCAAAAACCTCATCAGAACAGGACAAAATTCTGTACAAAGCGAACAGTAGTCTAAAAAGAGCAAATAAAAAGTGACTTTCCTGTGGTTCAGAGAAAAAGAATAAATTCACCACGCTTCATCAGGCCCAGCTAACAACTCCCTGAGGGTGGCAATCAAAATTCAACAGAAGCAAACTGAGCGTCTTAGATCCGTCGACTTGAACGAGGAAGTGAAAGCGGACCTTAATAAAATAAAACCACTACTGCCGTACCAACTATCGGCAAAGTAATCTCAATAAGAAAGCTCGACCATGGGAGGCAAAATAATTGATTCAAGCGCAGACCAACCGAGCACGTTTGTGAAGCTCACCCCCCTTCCCACCACCCCAAACTGTGGCCAGCGGATGAAGGTAGTTTAGCCGTGATCCTCGAAATATGTCACTGGAAGGCGGTGGATTGCGTGAGCCTTATTAGTTCTCTAAATAAGGCCTCTCTTTAGCAATTATTTTGATTGGCAGACCTTCGTACACTATTTAGTCTTCACACAGTAAACAGTGCGAACAGAAATTCGGCTTTCAAGACCCTCTAACCGGATAGCATTTACCACATCCTGACTGATGAGGGTTGCGTCCGACCTTAATATCCAAAAGGCTGTAAACTTCCAATGGCCCAGACAGACCATGTAACTCCACGGGGCTTTAGCCGAGGCAGACGCCCTCTGCATTCGCGGCCAAGGAACCACAGTCAACCTGTTCAACCTGATCGGAACTCGATGGAATCACGTCTCTATTCGATAAGCCGTTGTGACGACGTCCACATCCAGGCCCGTCACAGAGATCCCCAGATCGACAGGAAAAAGCTAAACGACTGGTTTTCAAACAGAGGAAGTATCGTCAGTGGGTTCTCATATATAATTGGCATTCCGGGACTTCCTTGTGGGAAAAAACTGCTGCAGTTAACCGAGTGGTGATCTTTGGGGCAAGTCAGGCACCGCTGATCAGTATCATTTTGGTCAACGGTCATGGTGCTGAGATGAGTCTTACTAAAACTAGGGACGTGGTTTTCGCCTCGAAGTACATCTTACCTTCGATGGTTTTCGTGTACAAACTATCCATATGGGCTACTTGCAACTGAGCCTTTTCGTTCCACAAAAGAGAGCAAGTTCTTCAGCGAGCTTGCACCCCCGGCCCCAATAAAGTTTTCTGCGATGTCCGCTTATTTCTCTTGCAGACCTTCAGGCTATTTATCGATTACCACTACCAGGCAGTTTGCTCCATTTAGCACGGCCGCGTTACTCAACTATGTTACTGCAGCTAAGCATGCTTTTATTTTCTTAGCTAGACCACTGAGACCCTCAAAGTCTCCAGAACCAAGTTTGGACTCATCGAGTAGGCCCTCACTCACGGCTCGAAGGATATCATGAGGTCCGTCGAACTTCCGTCTGAGGGTATTCGTTGCCTCCTTAAATCTGTCTTCCCTGGGCGAAAGAGGGCAATGTTCGATTGCTTCTTCAACATGACCTCTACAGTAATACAGTAAATAAAATAACTTTTGCCTATCGTCGGCCAGCTCGTCAGCCGTGACACTCTCGAAACTCCTCACTAACTTGTGGAAATTCTGTGGGTACCCACCGAAAGGGCCAGCTTCAGTTTTCGGTAGGGTCACTCCCATGATCGAAAACCTCTACGAAGACTCTTTTTTATGTATCGCCTCTGCTGATGAAAGGCGAGTTTCTTCAGTCACTTGGTTGTCATTTTTAAAATACTTATTATCTTAAGGAGTCCTTGGGCAAGGACTAAGTCCCCCTGAAATTCTAACCGCTTTGCGCAACCTGATCCCTCCTATTCTAGCAGAGGTTCTTGTTCAAGCCAATCAGCTTTTCTTTCGGCCCTACGTACTTCAACCTTAGGAGTTAGGTCGTCGTAAACATTTAAGTTATTTGCCTAACTTGCATGACAAAGAGCCATACCAGTAGAAGGCCCCACTGACTACAGCACTCAAACTGACAGGTCACCTTGCAACAGCAGGAAGCAGTTGTCCAATTTTGGGAGAACCGCAAAAGTTCGAAACAGAAGGAGTGTGAACAGACTGATTGTTCTCAGTTATAGGGCGAGTAGATAGGTTATCCGTACCTGAAGTCATTGGTTCTTCGTTTGTAACCAAACCGGTAGACGAGGGCCTCTCTTCGGAAGTAGACTTTGACCGGGTCGCCCGTGCTTGAGGTTTATGCGGCATCGTCAAATTCCTTCCCGAAACAATGACAAATAAGGTATATTGAGTACCGTTGTTTCCGAGTTGTGAAATTAAGTTTGTACCACGAGTTGTCCGATTGCAGAGGTCGTTTTCTCTTGATCTGCCTCGCAGGACAGCACGATCATACGATAATCGCATTCAAGAATTCCTCCGACCCGAGTATTTGGCCGAATGTCGAAGGATCACCATAGAGTTGATAAACACCATATAGTTTATGGAACGACGCTGCGCAATTCACACTTTCTAAGTATATGAAAATCAACATCAATAATGATCCATTTGGTCAAACAATCCAAGAACCAAAGTAGAAAACAAGGCGGCGTCAGTAAGCCATGGCCACGCTTCAGCCGCTATAGTCAACGGCAAACAGTGTTACGCAATAAAGCAAACGGTGAATCGGTCAGCAAGATAACTTATGAAAGTGACAAATGCGAGTTCGTTGACACTGCATTCATTGATCGTCCGGTCAACAACCGCCAACAAATTCAACAGTCGGCTCCAGAGCGCGGCTGTATGGGGTTCTTGAGCCACTCAGGGACAACTCTAAGGACAGGGGAGGCCAAGACTTCCCCGGTGGAAGCTTATAGCATCGGAGTTTGCGATCAATGGGTTGGTGGCCTGCAGTGTCAACAGGTTTCTACGGCCCTACCACTTACAGAATATCCCCTTGCCTAAGCTTTCTACTGATGGTGCACCCACGCAAGCCTCTCTTCCTGCTCAGGAGATATACCAGCATCATAATTGTTAATACTCTTCGGGTCACCCTTCAGCCGAAATGCATGACGCGGACACTCAATCCGTCACTCAGTTTTCAGCTGCGGCCTGTCTGTTGCATGGCCCTTGTGACCGTCAAAACTTTAGACAACTGGAGAGAGGGGCTCTGATACCGATTGCAGCAGGACACCCAGCTCCAAAAAGCTTACCTGACCTGTTTACCGCCCGCGAGCGGTGACCTTTGGGGCCTCATATCTGAGACATAATGTTCAGTGATGTAGGCTTGGCCAGAAACAAAGGAACTGCTGCAGGCTGGCAGCGTGGTGACCGAAAACAACAAGGGGGCGCCAGACCGACTTGATCAATCCTCTTTCTAAGCTTCTGCTTCGTAGTGGTCAAACCGGGGGGGGGGGGGGTAACAACGACCCAGCCACGAAGCAACTACTTTCACTGCTAGATGCAGCATCACTGAATTTCTTACCCCCTAAGGCTAAGGGTAAGCTCACTAGGTTGCGACCAAGGAAGTCACCCGGCCGGATGAAATTTAAGCTCCATTGTCCGGACAGTGGGCAGCTGGCTCACCCACTTCCAAACTATTCCAGCCACATCACGAGTCGGTAAGATACCTGAGGTTAGGAAAACCTGTGTTGTTTCGCGGATCTCGGGGGCGGTGACCTAGACCGCACCGACCTGCGGCTCTGCTCCCCATAGTCTCCAAAAACATGGAAGTCCCAATCGATCACACCATCTGCCGAATCACCGATGATAACAACGTGCCGCGTAGTGCCCGGCACGGTCTTCGAGGCAGTAGACGTTGCCAAACCAACCACACAGGAACAACGGGGTAGCAAGCCGGAGCAATAGAAAAAGGAGTACCAATGGATGTCATACCCTAGTTTTTTTCAAGGCCTTTGACCGCGTTTGCAGCCCTTTGAGCGGCTAGCGAGATTGGGTCTCCGTTGGTCTCTGGTAGCTTGGGTGTCCGACTTCCCAGCCAACAGTATAATTAGGACCAGAGCAGACGGCGTGCTATTCTGTAGTCATCCGACACCCAGGGAAGAGCCCCAGGGGCCCACCTCGGACCCAGGTTTTTCACTTTCTTCGAGGACGATCTCTCCTAGCACCCAGGTAAACATTCTACCATGTGTTGACGACGTAAAAATAAGCTGGGAGATTTGGGTGGAGCTTGGTTGGGACAATCCACAAGCTGATCCTGACAGCCCGTTCTAATGGTCACTCTCCAGTGGCCTACCACCTGCTTCGGTCAGATGCGGGGTCGTGCTTTTAGGGGAACCCCGAGGGAGCAAGTATTCTCTAAGGGGCAGCATACCGCGCCCAGTTATACAGGAAGGAGATCTTGGCAGGATCACGGCCGGAATCTGTTCCGGAGAACAGACAGCAACATCCTGGCTCGTGCAGCCATTTTCGGGCCGAACCAAATCAGCAGACCCTTAAAATGTTCACCTTCAAAATATTCCCAAAATTGTGCGCCACGCCAGTCAGACCTACCCTGGAGGTAAACTCCCAGGCAAGTCCACTAGTACTCAGAAGAGACTTCAACAGAATCGAAAGGGTTCGGCGGAAGGTCACGAAGCGAGTACCAGGGCTATCGAACAAGACATAAATCGACAGCTCACGCTCTATAAATCTGTGGCTTTAGGTGCAAAAGGACTAGCTTTGACTTAATTCTACTGAGAGACATCTTTGCTAGCACCTGGTCACGTTATCATTCATCTCTTCGTGGTGTATTCACCCCCAGGAATCCGGAGATCAAACTTCCGCCACCGAGGGCTGGGGATCACTGTTTTCGGCAAGAGTCCGCGGCCCGTGGAACTCGCGACCAGCTTCCATAATTAAAGGCGACGGCCGGCCGTCTTCCAAAAAATAGCTCGACGAACTTGTAGCCAGCCATGCCCAGGCCCCTTTCTTTGCAAATTTGCGAGCAGAGCTTTCGGGATAATGCCTCCCGCACAGCATTGCGGGGGCGAATAGAGGCCACTTGAGTTGTCGTCATGGCAATAATATGTAGCATTAAAAGCTTATTTTGGAATAGGGCGTTATTTACGCACGAAGTTAAGCCGGGGCGCAGTCGGGAGACTCTTCAAATATTCCTCCTGACCCTCTAAGGAAGCCATAAAAGAAAGACCATAAGGGAGGGGCGTCATAGCCCCCCATATGGGGTTATCCTATAGTGAGTAGCGCGTGACCAAATCAACGAATCCCAAAGTCGGAAAACGGTTGATTAGCTGATTCTGCGGTACAGAATGAACAAATTATACACACGTTAATTGTGTACAAACCTCAATTGAACGGCAAAAAGTTTAACAACGATAACCACAGTTCGGCAAGTGTCACTGTCAGATACGACCTTTAAGGAGGCCAGGGTTTGAACCAAATGAATGCCATAACACATGAGCAGAGTATAAACAAATGTTCAAATGTAGTGATTGGTGTGTGCTGCTCTTGTTCGCGGATCAATGAAATGAATAGCGTAGTCTCAATAATGCATGTGAGTGGCGATGACAGGGGTGGGATTTCCACCAATGTACGTTACACTCGCCACAGACACACATCCCCCTTTAAACTTAAAACGACTCTCAGAAAGACAGCTAGACTCCATAACTCCCGACTTTGGCATAATCAACTTGATCGGACCAACAGACATGGGGCAGAAAAAGAGCACCTTATGTTAGTCTTCGGCGGGTTAAAAGCGAGAAAGAAACGAAAAGAGGAAACTAAGGGTTGCGGGGTACAAAAGAACAGGGGAGTGCGAAGAAAAAAGGAGAATATGCGGGAAAAAAGAAATGGAAGTACGAAGTGATGAAAAATCGCTACGGAGATAGGACCGAAGGAATTAGTAAAAATTAACAAGGAGGTAGAGAGGGGGAAAATGACGGGTTAGGGTAAATGATAAGAAGAACAAAAACAAAAAGCGCGGGGATTGAAGTATATGAAAGCTGAGGCAGCAAATAAACCAGTGGATAAGAAATGAATGGGACCCAGGGAGTTGCGGCTGCGGAACCCGACTTCGAAGTTGAGTGATGAAAAAAGAAGAAGTCAACGTGAGAAGCCGGATGTACTTCAGGTGAACCAGGTTAAAAGAATGTCAAGAATTATGAGGCGCGAGGATCCTGCCTCCAGGGCGTTGTTCGAGGGACATCCACTCCTACACCAGCACACGAGCCAACAACATACGGCACTCTGACATGTCACTCGGACCCAGCTCGTTGACCTAAACCCGACTGTGTAGTACCAAATTAGTTCTCCTTTGCAAAACTGGTAGGTTCCCTTTCGAATGACGTTTCTGAACTGCGTATGTGCCGCTGAAAACACCCTAGGTAAAATGTAAGGCGATTGCTGGGGGGGGGCATGCTAGCAGGCCGGGGAGGTAACCGTAGTGATTAAACGAGTATCAAGGTACCAACCCCACTCATTGAGCAGGGAGGCGGAAATTTGTAGAGTACCAGTCTACACCAGAGTCTGCTGCGCCATATACGTAAAACATAATCCTCACCGTTTCATAGCCCTGGCCTCTAGGCCGCGAGCGAGGAGCACGGTTCAAAAATCTCGCTTCGTGAATGGCGATAACTTCTTCAAAACGAATTCGTTCCCTCCTCGGAAGCGAAAAGGAATGTCACAAAGCTAAACCCCCGCCCTTGTCAGCTGGTTTATCTCCTAGCACATGGGCAATACAAGACCGAACCACGCTGTTCCTGTGTAACGGCCAGGCTGTCAGCCTACATATTTTTGTTCGGTAAAGTAAGTATTGATGCGCGTTTATACGCTTACCGAGCTTCGGATCACGGCGCTTCCCTCTATTTTTCATATTTGCGGATTGGGCTCGTTCAAACCCTCGGCAGAAGATGGCAGGTCCTTGTATGTTACACCTGGTTCCACCCGCCAGAATACGCACGCTCTTATGAGTCTCGTCTGATCGTTTCTCGCTCCGTACTCTTAGCGGTGCATGTCCGGATAAGCACTGCCGCCGTTCGCAACTCCAGTTTTCTAAGTGCTACCAAAGAGTCGTCAGATTCGTGACTGTAATTACAAGTCGCTCTCTTACGCCATTCGCCTCGTTTGCCCTGCACGGCAAGGCGATGTGCAAGAACCGGTGCTCTTCCTTGAGGGCTTCAAGCTTCTAGTCTGCAAAACACAACAAAAAACTCCATGAGCCGAAGCCAAGCAAGTGCATCACAGGGTAGTGCGCTCTAATAAAGCAACGAAATCTCTGCCCTAAACGTGCCATAAACCTGCCCAGCACAAGTCAACCCTCGTGAAAGGTACATATCTGAGCAGGTTCGATCCACATGGTGCGAGCAGGAGTCAGAGGACTGAGATCTTTATGACATTCACAAAAGAACTTGGCGAAGTGTGGGAGCGTTTATCCAGTAGTCTAGTTGTTTGAGTGAGCTACGGGGAGTGCCTCGCTCCCTTTTGAAACTGTTGGTCGGCGCTCTGATGGATGTGAGTTTTGAATGGTCTGGCTTGGTTATTTCGAGTTGCTAGTTCTAAGGTACGGAAATTTACTGTGAGATGCATTTCGCACATCATGAGTTGAGAACCTCGACAGTTTTATCCCAAGCGACTAGTCCGTAGAATAATTCATTTGACACTGATCTACGCACTCAATGTCATTCAAATGCGATCCATATGCAATTTCCAGGCCGCCAGAATTTCTTTGGTACTCCCGTATATGTAAGTAGGCTTCCAGTCCCAACTGTCAGCTCGGTATGTATATATATATATATGTGTGTGTATATATATGTACATATGTACGAACCAAGTTGGTTTTTGCAGTTGTTTAGTCCCTCCCGTGTCCTGTGATTTTGGTCCTACATATATGCGCCGCCTAGTGTGTGGGTCACCAAAGACTAGTTTTTTGCACTGCGGTCCCACGCTTTGTCCGAACTGAGCGTGAGATTCCCAGTGCGAATGTGTCACAGCTGTGCAAACCGACTAGAACTTCAAATCGCAGCTCCGGAGACGACCTCGAAAATTAGCCTGGTGGGAATCAATCCGGCGCTCACTGGAGTGAACGGTTGACCCGAGCCTGTGACCTAATCCGACTTTCATCTCTAACCTTAGTATAAGAACTGCATGATGCTTTGTATCTGCTGCCCGTCCGTATCCACCATCAGGGCTTTAAGCCTACAGATTAAGAATTTCGAGGCATTATGCAAGGACCAATCTTTGAGGGGCTCACCTAAACTGAATTAATCAACGAATTGAAAGCATTACTGGATACCAGTATGAGTGCTGGGTACGTGGCATCCATTCAAGTAAGGGTAAAATGCGAGAGCAGCAGGTAACAACCGAATACGTTGTTTTGCATGCTTTTGGGTTGGTTTTTGCAGTCCATGGCCAATAGTCAGGCAATGAATAGTGAAGTTCTGTTTATGGTGATTAGTTGTACCGTTTTATCCCGTGAGCTTTGAGGTGCCGAGTTACGCGTATGATGACAGTAGATTCATGAAATCCACATGATCACTAGGTGGTATTATTTCGTGACATATGTCGTGACAAATGATTCGGTATATTAGTTTCACTTATCCACTCATGTTCCTATTAAGTTTTGCGGATTTTGCTGTGACATCCAGAGCACAGTTGCACTTTTTCGAATAAACTGAAGTAAATCATTCGGTTCTTAGTGAGAGAGCTGTATGTTCCACTAGGTACAAAAGCTGCGACTGGAAACTCTCTAAGGAGTCGTTTACGAACTCTTTTCTTTTTATAACATGCTTGCGTATGTGTAGAAGGGATGCCACATACCTACAGAACCACTGCACTATTAGGGGTAACTGGTAATCAAACCCTTAGACTTGAATTGGAGAACCACACGAGGAACCTAACAGGTGACCGATGGCATTTGAGTAATTTGCTTTTGAGTTGCAGGGTTCGAATCCAGTCCCCACACTAACCCACCATCGCTGGGCTCGTAACCTTAGCTGATCAGTGGACTCGACCAAGTTTCGGGTTGAGGTCCGCAAGACCCACTTGTCAGGTAGTTGAAGACACCAAGTTATATGGCTGGGTATCGCGGTCATTGACATCGTTGCACTGACACTTTTCGTCTTCATGATCTCCGCTGACTACTTTCTATTTGGCACTTTTTCATTATACTCATTCATTCTAAGTCCGACTTGATAGTGGTGCAAGGTATAATCCAAAACCAGTTCACAAAAATGAGAAGTTGGTTGAAGTAACTGAACTGAACTGTTTCCATGACATCCCGTGATTCTCTACTCCAACGCTGAGGGCTGTGGTTGTCGTTTGTTGGGTACTGTAGTGAGACCTTGATGTCCTAGGTTGTCTCGCCTACTGCACTCACGCTAGAATAACATTAAGAAATGTGCGACAGATAAACAATTTGATTTACGTCCACACAGTAATTGCCCTTTCCTATCAGTTCTTGACTCGAGAGAATCAAGTTTTCTTACATTGATGCCATTTGTGCTGTTATTTTCAGGTGCGTTACAAAACGTTCGCCAATCGTACAAATCAAGATATAAGGTTTGACCAGTTGCTGCGTACAAAACCTTTATCGTCTCGTCCATCATCAAACAGTTTTGTAGGCCCCTATGTTACCAAGTCATTATCTCCTCTGGGCTCTCGAAAACGAGTTAACGTCGTGTCTTTCATCCCTGGTACAGATGGCCAGGAGTTAATCACCAAATCTCCTGAGAAACCACCCTCGGACTCATTCACATCCAATACTTCATTTGATCCGTTCTCCCCTGATTCTACGTTCCTTCCGGGCACATCTCTCAGTTGTGAAAACCCTGCGGCCACTGGAATTCCCGTCTTACCCAAGCGGGACATGACACTCAATCCCAGTTTCAAAAGGATGCACGTTTCCTCAGCTATGGCCATGCAGCCCGAACGACCACAAATCAAACCGCCATCCTCAGTCACCGACAGTACTAACTGTACTGTAGGCTTTCATACTCGTGAAATTGGTTCGATTGTAAGGAGACCACAAGCTCCCGGTGTAAAGCACGTCTTAACTGACGGGACAATTTCGGCGGCGTTTGCAAACGCTAGTACAAGAAGTACCATCAAGCCAGCCTATGGTGCTGTGAATATGCGATCTATTGATCGACTTACATCTGCAACTAAAGTTAGTCCATGCAATACAACTTCGCCGGTGAACTTGCAGCTTGCTCAGGGAAATGTAGTTAGTTCAGAAAAACCCTTGGGTTTATCTCGCACTACTTCTTTTCCGTTCCCCACCGTGAACTCAGCCCACACTGAAGATCGCTTGGATAACAAGAAGCCTGTCCGCACTCTACTTTGTGGAAAAAACAAAAGAGTAAGTTTGAAAAGTCCTTATCCAGTTGCAGCATCAGCTGCGCTGTCGTTACTTTTTGGCTTTTCATGAGTAGGTCATATGTTGCTTTACTTTTCATTTCTTTGGGAATTTCGGTTTATTATTCTGTAGCAAATTCAGAAAGTGGCTGCTAGTTCTTAACTTTCCACGATATCCATTTGGTAGTGGTAAAGTTATGCATTTTTTATCAACTCGTTCATCTTTCCGCTAAGGATCTGATGAGAAAAACATGAAAGAAACGGCATATGCTGTCAGCAGACCCTGACAACTAGTAATCACTTGCACTCAGTCGAATGACCGAGGTGAAGTCAAGTGCGTCCGGATACTTCAAGTACCCGGGTAACAGCAGAGCTGTATACTACAGGGGCCGCCTCCAGGTCGCGGATGGGGGGTCGACCGCCATTATGGTAGTTAGCCATGAATAAGGGCACTAAATAAGCGGCCACGGACGGTCAGCGACAGTACTCGAGGACGTGGTTGGTTTTCGCCTGGCAGGCGTTCTCGACTATCAAACACCACGAGTCTGTGGACAGCGCTGTAATGCGGCGAATGTGACCCGCCACACCTGATTTATTGGGACCTTATGTGGTTCTTCGCCAACTCAGGCCTCAGGGTTCGGTTATCGGTCATTTCCAGTGGTGCAGTGGGCTCTCGCGGCTTTGGGGTGTATACCCTTTCCGCCGCACTCATGCATAAGCATGTCATAAAAAAGTGATCACAGTGCCTTGTTGCGTCCATCTACAACACAGGATTTTCCGGAACAGTGATAAACTTCGCAATAGATCATCAGCGTGGAGTAGTTCTGCTACCTTGTAGGCTGCACCTCAATGTGCAAAGACTAGAGACGCATCAAACAAAAAGGCCGGATGAGGTAACGCCAGCTTATCTTCTACCCTGGACAGGGCGACTGAGTAGTGCATCGGTCCCGAACGGTGCTGGGGACACCGTCTCTTACCATATTCCTCAGAACCTTCATGAATAATTTTGGAAACATGCGCTGTTACCATGCTACGGCATTCCCGGCAGGCGATGCGCCTCGTGCTCCAGCAGCTGAGGTGTCAAGACAACGAGATAAAATACCCAGCTGTTGGGAACAGGCATACATAGTTTGTTGAAATGTAAAGACTGTTGGAGATGAGTGACCAAAGTTTCTCAATAAAGACACTCCACGACTGCAGCGTTGGCAAAGCTTGTCTCTCGGGTGTCCACCTACATAACTAAGTGGAAATCCAGGTAAGTTGCGAACTTTCTCAGGTAGCCTGAACAACGACTTTTCACACCTTCGAAGTGTAAAATGCTGCTGCAGGATTGGGTTGGCTCAACACCAAATCTCGTCTTGGTAGGGGAAGCTCCAGCTGAAGTAGATAAGTTTTGTTACCTGGGCAGTTACATCTCACTAGGTGCTCAGATATCGGATGAAGTGTCGTCGCTTATAAAAAATGTGTTTGGCTCTTGCCAACCTCCGTCATCTGTGGGGCCGACATGACATCCGATTGTCAATCAAGGGCCGAGCGTTCACTGCGGCGTTTAGGTCCGTTCTTTCATACGGCTCAGAGACATGACCGCTGGGGGTAGAAGATAGACGAAGATTGTCGGTGTTCGAGTACCGATGTCCCCGTAGCATTGCCCGAGTATGGTGGGAGCACCGTATCAGCAATGCTGAGGTTAGACGCAGGGTGTTGGAATCAAAGGTCAGTCTCTGGATCAAGTACTGAATCTAGACGGGTTAAGTTGGCTGAGACATGTGTTACGCATGCCCACCCATAGACCATTTTGGCGTACGCTGTTCTCCGAAGCAGGTATTGGTTGGAAGTTAGGTCGAGGTGGTCGGCCCATGACATGGCGAAAAGGTATGAAAGCCTTGACCAGTGAAGTTGGCCGAGTAGAGTGTGTTAGACTTCTAGGTTGGAGTCCACGTGACCCACCTACCAAATGGTTGGAAATATTAAGGTCTCGCGACCAGTGGCGTAATTGTATTCGGATCCTCCGTTTTCGTTATTCTCGCTTATTACCTTGATTTTTTAAGCTTTTTCCACTTCATGGATCTACCTTTTTGCTCCTTACTCTACGATGCTGAAAGGTAGGAACTGAAACCAGAACAGAGCAATGCGAGGTTAATGGTTGACTGTACTGAACTGAACTCTGGCATGGGACGTTTAAATCCCAGGAGAGAAAACAACTTACTGGCTTTATCGTAGTGACTCGACAGACAGTTCCAGGTCCCGTGGCATCGCATTCGCTATTAACAATAAAACCAACAGCGCAGTTATCCCTTAGAAGCCGATTTCAGCAAGACTTGTTTTGGCACGCTTCAAGGGCTCCCCGCAGAACTTAACATGATTGTGGTCTATGCTCCGACCAACGCAGCGGACAGCGAGACAAAAGATGAATTCTGCCGCACACTCCAGGAGGTAATCAATCGGGTTCAGAGAAGCGACATTTTGTTCATCTCCGGATACTGGAACGCTCGCATAGGTCCCCTGGATGAATCAACGCAACACGTCCTGGGAAAAGTTTGGCCCTGATCAACGCTACGAGAATGGTGATCATCGAGTCAGTTTGTCCGACTCTAGCTGAACAGTCATTTGAAGCAAACGTTTGCAGCACCCCCTAAGAACACTTACTGACGTAGTACTCAAACGACAGTCGTACTTCGCGTCAAATCGAGCATATCCTAGTAAGGTCTCTTTGAACTCCGTCGGCGGAGGACTGTCGAACGTACCGCAGCGCAGCGGCGGGACACGCAAGCGATACAGATCACGTTCTTTTTCATGCACTTGAGGATCTCTGTCCACGCGTCTTAAGGCCTTCCCGTTGACTCGCACAAATGTCAGCCATGAAAATGCCGAAGAAATGCTAAGCGCTGTCACGCAATCGCAAACTTCACACCCACCTTAACGAACGTACTACCAGATGCAACTCCAGTGGAAGAACAGTGAACGGTAATCAAATCGGTTAGACCAGGTGCTTTGGAAGAATTGGGAAAATCGCAAGGCATCCAAAAGACTATCTCTTAGGGCACATTTCAACTGTCGGCTGATGCACATGCTGCTGGGCTATCAATAAGTAGCGAAGGCTGTAGACTGCAACGAGGGGCCTCACGCTCCGCTATGGTCGATCATAAGCGGTACTAGATAGAAGTTGTTGAAAAGCGAAGCTCGCGTCAGATAGCAGACAAAAATCTACTGCCGTCCGACTGGTTACCACACCCGACCTATTGGGACCGTATGTATTTCTTCACTCCAGGTCTGAATCTGGTTGCCGGTTATCCCTAGTGGCTCAGTGGACTTTTGTGGCTATAGAGTATTTCCCCTCCATTGCACTCATGCGCAAGCATGTAATGATAAAAGGTATTGGTGACCTCAAGCTATTCTACCCCATTTGCAATGCATCGAATTGGAGCTGCAAGTATGAGTCGCTTCTGAGCGACGCCGCTGGTCAGCTCATACCTGAGCAGGAAAGAAAATTAGGGTGATGGGTAGAGCATTTCGACCGGTTGCTCAAGTGACCTTCAGACCACTCAACGAACCTACAACCATCAGCTCTTGCAATGTCGTACGATGTTAATTTTGATGCGTCCAGTACAGCTGAAAATCGCCCCAGTCATCAATCAGCTATGAAAGAGGGAAGCCGTTGTCTATGATAGCATGCCGCCAGAAGTCTACAAGTGCTGCTCATCTTCATCTATCGACAAACTGTACACTTTATCTGACTTCATATAACGAGGCGAAGTCTTCTCGACTGACTGGGACACGTATGTTTTGCTGCGCATTCCCAAGAAGATGAGCGGATCAGCAGCGTGCGTGGGCTGTCGAGGGATCAACCAGATCGGCTTGGCTACAAAGATTTTCGGCTTACTGCTGCCTAACCTCTACTGCAACAGACCACTGTACCCGACCGACTCAGGAGGATTTCTATCGCCCAATGAATTTCGACTCGAATAACCGAGAGTATCTCTGGGGGATGGAACTCAACGAGGTGTCCGAAAACCCCTTCAGGCTTCGCACAATAGAATTTGAGTTCGTATATATGATGGAAATGCAAGGTAATTCGTTAAAAAATGGTTGCATTGTAGCTCAGGTTAGTGGTCGTTTATGTGCTGTAAGACTCGACGGGTCAGTGGGCGTTCGAAAAGATAGTTGTGTTAAGCGCAACTTGTTTGTAGTCTCGGCATACGCTCCAACAGACTGCAACTCTGGCATGCAGAAGAACGAGTTCTACTAAGAACTCACCGCTTTTATTGCACAATTTGGCAAACAGTGCGTCAGAAGCTTATTTAGGTGGGCGTTGTGCCTTACCCGCTCATCGCACAGTTTTGTGCAGACAGCCGGTTATTCCTCTCTAGTACGGATTTCCAACACAACTGGCGTCGCACAGCCTCCACATATACTGTTAGCGAGATCGATCATATCGCAGTAAGCTATCGATGCTGCGGTTCTGTCGAGAACTAGATCCTACTGATCCACGTACGTCGAGTCGAACCATGCAATAGTTTTATTGCGATTTTCTTTCCAGCTTCATGGTCATCAACTCAAACCGTAAACCTGGCTAGCCGTACAACGTTCGCCTGATCCAGTTGTGAGCAGAAATTATAACGAGCCAGGAACTACGATGAACAATAATGTAGATGAGCACTGGGCCCATATCAAATCGGCTATGTATGTGGCACCAGGTTTCGCCTGTGGCCCCGGATCCGATGTCCATCAAAGACACTGGATTTCTCGAGAGACGGCCAGTCTGATGGAGCGAAACCGTGAAGTCTCGAACTGTGAAAAGATAAATGAAATACGAAGTCACCTACGGGGGCAAGTTACAAAAGGCCTTGAGAATGATCGCAAAAATTGGTGGGTCAATGTAGCCAAAGAAATGGAAGTAGCAGCGGCTTCAGGTGACAGTCAAAGACTGTTCAGACTTATTCGCGACACCAGTGGACGGCGAACCCTGATCAGTGAAACGATATGCGATGGAAACGGAGAGCCCATTCATGGCAAAGAGCGAAGGCTTGACCGTTGGGCCAAATACTTGAGAGAGCAGTTTAGCGGGCCGTGCGCCAGTGCGGTTACTCCCGTACAAACAACCGCGATTCCTTAGGGAGTATGGCTTGAGCCCCCATCGGAAGTGGAAAAGCAGCCGGTTTCGACGAAGCCACCTCAGTGTTTTTCACACTAGGTGAAAACGCTTTGGTAAAATCATTGACAGTCTTGCTCCATGACATTCGGAGCAAACAGTGTTCCGTTAATATGGAGCAAATCATTAGTTGTTCCCATTTTCGAGAAGAGAATACACCATGACTGCAGTAACCGTCGCGGAATCAGCTTAATTCAGGTAGTCACCAAGATATAAGCCCCAATTTCGCTGCGTCATCTCACCGGCTCGTGAAAGGAACGCCCGCGAACAATAGGCCGGAATCCGCCCAGGTCGAAGATGCATCGGCCAGATTTTTGCTTTTCGCTGACTGCTTCAGACGAGTCACGCACACCGTCGACCGACAATGATGGTTTTCTTTGACTTGAAAGGCGATTTCGATTCAGTTGATTGAACAGCGCTTTTCAATGCTTTTCATCGAAAAGGTATGTCGCATGAGTTCGTGAATGCACGGAGCTCATTGTACTCTTCTGCTTCTGGTCGCGTACGGATTTACGGTGAACTATCCAGTCTATTGGAAACGACCAGCGGTGCTCGACAAGAATGTCCCATTTCGCCATTCCTGTTCAACTTCGTCATGGACGATATAATGGCGAACGCCTTGCGGAAATATTCAGGATGTGGGCGTCGAACTGGGTATAAGGGAAAGCTGTGTGACCTAGAATACGCGGAGAAGGTTGTTTGCTTGTTCAAGTGCATGGAACATGCCCAACGTGCACCAAAAAGACTCGAAAGAGCTGTAGCTCCATTCGGCATGCGGTTTGCACATCCAAAGTGTAAAGTGATGTTTAAAGACTGGACGACAGCGATTCCGGGTTTGATGCTCGATGGCGAGGAACTAACAATTGTTTGCTGCTTTAGTTACCTCGGCAGCAGCGTGACGACGGATGGGAGAACGGTAGTAGAGGTGAACACGCGTATATCCAAGGTTCGAGGGATGTACGCCAGACCAGCATCCTTGAGTCAAGGGTAAAAAGAATAGAAACATAAAGTGAAAAGCACCGAAAGCAAGGTGCGGCGTGTAAGTCACGAAAACAAGGAAAGAGTTTCTAATAAAACTACGCCACCGGTCGCGACATTTAGCCATATCACATTGTTCCCAGCCATCTGGTAGGCAGGTCTTGTAGACCCCAATCCGGAATTTTACCACGTCCTACTTGGTTAAATATACTGGTCAAGGTTGTCATACCTCTCTGCCGTGTCATGGACTGACCACCTCAACCTTCCTTCCAACCACTACCTGCCTCAGTGAGCAGCGTACGATGGGCGTGAGGAACACATGTCGCAGGCACCTGATAATGTAAGACTGGACTTCGACGGTTCCGAGCCTGATGCTCTATGGGTAGATGCTGATAGTTGTCGACCGCTTCACTCACTTCGGCGGCTGCGTGACGACTGATGAGAGCACGCGTATATCCAAGGCTCGAGCGACGTAAGTTGAACTGACCTGATATGTTACTGTAGTTCTGAGGTCGTGTGTACTGTACCGCGGCGCGCCCAGTTTTGCTGTGGTTGAGACATGGAGTTTTCCTGCAGCAGATGTTCGTCGCCTTGAGATTTTCGACCATCGATTTCTACATGGGATCGCTAAGATTGAATGAAATAACCGGATGAGTAATGCCGAGGTTAGAATTAGAGTATTGGAAGCCAGTTCAGATTATGTCTTATCACAGCGTATCCAGCTTAGTAGACTTCGTTGGTTGGGGCGTGTGTTACGAGTGGCAAACACACGTCTACCACGTAGTGCCTTGTTTTCCGTCCCTTTTCGTGAGTGGAGGAAGTCACGTTGAGATCAGCAGATGACATGGTAATGGGGTGTGAGAGGATGTGCAGCGAACTTCAGGAAATTAGATGCCTCACGCCTTCGTGGTTGGGGTTCAAAAGATCCGTCAACCAGTTGGCTGGAGATACCGAAGGATATGTCAGCGAACCGTGAACAGTGGCGATCGTGTTGTCACTTTCTGTTGGATCAGAATGATTGATCAAAGTGTGTTAGTACAGTTAGACTGTATTCCGTGTGTTGGCTACTAGGACGTTCTTTTCTTTTACCACCAATGTAGGTCCACTTCTTGTCCACCGGTGGTGGTCTAGTGACTTAGAGGGTTTGCTTACTACATCAGAGGTCCGAGGTTTGAATCCCCGCTATCACCGGTTACTTTGGTGACAGACAGTAATCCACTGCCGTCCCGATCTTTACCACACCTGACCTATTGGGACCTTATGTGGTTCTTTGCCACTCTAGGTCTCAGGGTTTGGTTACTGGTGATCCCCAATAGTGCAGTGGGCCTTCGTGGCTATGGGGTGGATATCCCCTCTACTACACTCATGCGAAAGCACGTGATAAAAAACTTGCATATTGGCTTTTTCACTTCTATGTGCAACAGGGTAAGAAAGCCAGTGATCAGTGAGGCTCGCCCTGCTTTTTAGAATTGTATGATGATGATGATGATGATGCAGGTAAGTTCAGTGTATGTTATTCGGTTATCAGTATCGCTTATTGACGTAATCAATGTCGTATCAAATTAGGTATTTTGAATGCTTGTGTATTATTCCACCTTCGAACACAACGATGATGACTACGTCAATTCTGTTGGGGTCCCCAAAGTCGATACTGAATTCTATTCCGAGAAAAAAATGTTGCTCCATTAGATTTCGGGAACCCAGATTATTCGTTGTTTCTTGAGACATGTCATTCTGTTTGTGACAGCTAACTTGTCTTTTCCGTGTTGTCTTTTAGGCTGCCTATAATCCTCGACCATGGCAGCAAGATATAGATGCAGAGGATGGTTCGCCAACTAAAGCGGTGAGTTGATTGTAGATAGCTAAGTACCGTTTCCATTTAGATTAGCCGGGAGCTTAAATGTCAGCTTATTCAACAGTTGTTCATTTTTCCTCGTCGTAAGTAGTCACCGTTTCAAAGCACTGTCACCAACTTAACAGAACTGTGATAACCTTACCTGGAGGGTTTGGCTGTTAAACGTTAGGCTGCCGGTTTTGGGTCTATGTGATCCACCTACAAGATGGTTAGATACATTGGGTGACATGGCTAGGTGCCACAGTCAGCGGCGTAGTTGCATTCGAGTGCTTTTGTCGTCTGCATGGTTTTCGCCCCTGTCTTCCTAAGACGTAGTTTTGCCCCTTACGCTTCCGCTCCCAGCTGAGTGATATTGCGAGATAACAAACAATACTATTGCATTTAAGCGCAAGAATAATGAGGAAGGAACTAAATTGATCTGTTATGAAGTTTTGAAAGTGCTCCTTTTTGCCATTCGTTCTACCCCATCTAGCCGAAGATGACCTCAAAGTCATGGCCAGAGTGCTCAACTGACCGCACTGCACCTGATCCAAACAGCCAACTGAACTCTGTCAAACCCACAGATTCGAGTTCTAACGTCCTTCCATCTGATCGTCCTGGTTGGTGGCGTCCAGGTGGTGGTCCACCCTCGACGGACCCAACGCGTCGTCTCACTACCGCACGAAACTTCGACTTTCCTGATAGCGATAGCGACGGCGATGCAGCAGATATGAGAATCCGGCATCCTCAACAAAGCAGCATCAAGTCTACGGTGAATGTAGCTAGAATGCCCAAATTGTCTCGTTTAATCGGGACTCCATCACAGGACGTACCTGTTTTGTCTAAAACGTCGCGAGTAGTCTCGAGCTCGTCTAATTGTCTGACTACCGGTGTCACCACTGATAACCATTTGCGTGGACCATCAACTGGTATCACGGAAAACGATCGTGAGTACAACGAGGAAGATGAAAACGAGGAAGGAGATGATGAAGAGGAAGAGGAAGACGTAAAGCCTTGGTTTCGGCCGGCCAGTCGAGACGCGGCCGATGGAAGACAAACGAAAACCGACTTGTCGAATAATCGTGTCAGTCGGACGCAGAAGCCGGTAAGTTATCTTGTGATATACACGTCATTAGAATTACTCGTCTTTGTATTGATTCCATTCGGGGAAATCTATCGCTGAGCCGACGCAATCGCGTTTGCTGTAGTGTTTCAGTGCATTCATAACTTCTTTCATTTCAGAATCAATTCTCTCATCGGTTTATGGCAACAAACATTCAATTAATGTGAAAAACGGAATTAACTCCGACTTTTATTTGTCCTGTTGGTACCAGGAACGAGTGATCCTTTTGTGATTACTTCTGGTTTCTTACACGAATTAGGCCATAATTTTCTGCGCGTAAACGTTGGTAGTTCAGAAGATATCCTCAAGTACAGTTCATGCACTTAGAAGCAAGAGCCGGACGCGCAGTGTTGGAAGAGTTCACGTGTTAGAATTGCTCATGTTTATTATGGAATAGAATTCCTAGACCCCAGTAGACTTTCGTCTTACTAGTGTACTTCGGGCTAATGAACAAACATTCGTCACCTATTGTTAACCAGGCTACCCCCTCCATTGCACTCCATATATATATATATATATATATATATATATATATATATATATATATATATATATATATATATATATATATATATATATATATATATATACGAGAATGGTATAGTAATAAGGACTTCTGTTAATTAACAACTCAGCTATAAAAAGCGGAAAGGATAATTGTCATTTTCGAAATATCCGAAAAAATCGACGGAAAATCGACAGAACTAGAGCTAGGTTCAACCACGGAGGTTGACTCGAAGTTCCTCTGTTACACTTATTTTTGTAACGAGAACACGTTCTAAATAAGGCATTGCAGAGTTGCGATATATACTTATACGGAACGGGATAAATCTAAACTCAACATGTAGAAGAATGTGCATGGCACACAGACAGGTCGTGGCGTGGCAAAGAAGACGAATGGGTTTCGCAAGAATCTTCACATCGAATTTCCACAGGTAAAAACGCGTAGATCACTTTTTTTTTGTTGATCCGAGGGACTATTGGAATCCAAACGAAACGACTGATGCTAGCTAAGCCGCGGTGAAGTGTATAAAACAACTTTTTAGGTTGATTTTTGGTAGATAACAAGGGAGCGGTATAGTGAAATTCTTGGGACACACTAATGGACAAAGAAAACTGCCTTAGTCTGCAGATTTGAAAAGATGGTGGACGCAATTTCTTTACACTGTCTAGAAAATGGGGAGATCGCTGTAGATTGGGGTTTATAATAACACGTAAGTACTTGACCGAGTTAGCTCTGGAAACGGTGGCGGAGTTAATGACCGATTGTTCATTGAGGCATGGAGATCGAAAAAAGGTGGACGCGCACTAAACATTTAAAAGCGTTGAAATGTAAGCCAGAAGGAAACAAAAAGTTCTGAATATCGTATAATTTCTCGGAAGAAGAGATGAAATCGGGTTGATTGGAGATAGATTGACAAAGCATCACAACGTCAGCATACTCGAAAAGTCGTGTAGGATGAGCCGTGATTAGTTCGCTTATATACGTAGTGAAAAGATCGATGGAAGAACAGCACCCCACAGAACACCAGAGTTGGTCGTTGAAGGACTCTACAAGATGTTACCAAGTTTGGTACGCTGATTTCTGTTGGAGAAGTAGTCTGTTAACCACGAGACAGAAAAGCTGGTCAGCTCAAAGTCACCAGCTTTTGGAGACGGAGGGAACGGGCAACCGGATCAACAGCAGGAGAATGGTCGAGAAAGACAGGAAGAATTGATTTTGCAGAACTACTCAGGCTTTTAGAGATAAATGGGCCAACTGGTGCAACTGCGTCCACAGTGCACCTGTTGGGCTTGTATACGAATTGATTAGTCATTGGGACCAACAAAAGAGGCACGCAATCAGCTAAGGATAGCGCGATCAGTCAACTTGAGTACAAAAAGGGATGGCTATGAAACGCAAGCAGACCTGTCTTAGATTATCTAGCCTGTCAGGACCTTTGTGATTAAGCCAGCGGATTATCCAACACGACCGGTGTTGAAATGAGACAAGTGTCAGCTCTGAGCATTCATGTTGAGCATATTTGTCCGTTATAAGTGAACCATTACAAACGTTATCAAATGGATGAATACAGGGGTGCCACTGGTCGCTGAACAGCCATATCTTCCAATGTCTTTAACCACTAAGTGGGTGCATCCCTTGAACCCAAACAAGTCCAACAAGCCCTGCATTATCAATTTCACTGTCAGACTGTCATACCTTCCTCTCATGTAATGAGCTAACCACATTTACTTGCCTTTCTACCACTACCACTACCCTGACCATCTCAAGGAACATAGCACCGAAGAGTTCTCTCCGCGAACATGTGCAATGCACATCTCGATCGCCTGAGCCTGGTGTTAAAGCTATTAATCTGTTTGGTGTACTTAAGTTGTGCCTCTTGCTTCAGCACTACTGATCCTCCTTCCCAACAGATTCGAACAGTGTGAGAGATATCGGTATTCGATTATCGATAATCTGCCATCCTCCACGCACGGCGGCCACGTTTCCCAGCAATACACATCTAGCCTAACTGCGCGGCGTACGCCGCACCCGCTCATCTGCAAAATTGACCACCATCGTAGGTGCTCGGTTATTTGGCATTTCGATTATTGTTCTAAGAATCAACCCTCAGTGTTTCGGACTAGCAATGTATACCATTTTATTTGTGTGGACACTTGCGTTTGCAGTAAATTTAGATTTCACTGCCGATCTGATGTTGTGTTCCAGTGTGATTACTGAAAAAAAACAATGGTGTATTGTTGTAAAGATTTATTGAAACTGGACACGAATATTCAGCTCGCCATATCAAGAAACGCCGCCAAATTAGTTGATTCCAGATCCCATGCTATCTAAATTATTATCTTGGATTTAGCAAACAGTTCGTTTGTTTTCCATGCACTTTGACCACTAGTTTCCACGATGACCACCACCCTTGGTCTCCATGTCCACGTGATAACTGTTTGTTCTATTTCATTGCGCATGGTTTCTATGACAAATGTTGATTGACCTTAACTGGTATCTGTCTGGGTATCAAACTCTAATTCCTAAGAGGTTTTTATCTTACGTAACCTCCCTCCTCCCTCTTTGTACCTATGTCCACTGATCCACTGGCACCCACTACCCGTTCGGTTATTACGTCATAGTTGACTGGGTTACTTGACGTAATCAACTGTTTCTCTTGTCTGTGTGAATGAATGAACTTCGGCCAACCCGTCATGATCATTCCATTTTTTCTTATAGTCATAGATATTCCGTTTGTTTTTCACCTTGATTGCGTGTGTGTTCCTTCAGACAATCGCTCCTCTTCTGACCGTTGATTGGTCAGAATGCTTCCTATAAATACTGACTTTCGTTGTGAACCCCTTGACTCGCTCCTGCATCGCCGCCTCGAGCGTTTCCCGTTTATTGTTGACTGGACGTTCTGAACCCCTTTTGACTGTTTTGCTTCTGTGGTCGGCTTGTCCACAGTTAGAGGTACGTTATTTTTATTGTTTGATAATTTACCCTATAGTACACGCGGTAAAGCGACCTCGTTCTCTGCTTTAGGACTTCTGCAAGTCACTCAGTTGCAAAACGATAATCCCGTACAGTTGTCTTTTGATTTCCGTCGTGTAACCCATATGTTCCATCCAACGCCCTTACTCGCCTTTCAGTTGTACACTGTGATTCAGAAAGTCAAAGAAGCACATGTGTGTCAGGAACGCGGTGAAACTCAGCATCTTCTGGATGATGTAGAATACTTGGTGGATGGCCTGGCTGATCACAATCACACAAACACGCGCGCTTTGAGGTCAGTTTTTGGGATGGAAACGGAATAATACGGTCGCTTTTTTACATTCTCTGCATAGAGCTTACTTAGGTTCCTCCCAGGGGAGAGATCAACTAGCCAGACTGATCGGGACTAGAAACCGATTACCGATAGCGGTGATAGAGATTGAGTGACTCGAACCACTGACTCATCAGACTTCAAACCCGGTCAGCGCTGACCGTCTTTGACTGTTGGCAGTTGTGAAACCGAATCCGCTAAATAGTACGATAAGTTCTCTTGAGTAGCAGTTTTTATTAACTGCACGCTAATGCTCAAGATCGCTCACGGTTATTTGTTTTTCACTGAGTGTGAGTCGCTCTTCGTCCGCATAATGCTTAAGTCGTTTGACACTAGTTTTTCTGTCTGCAGTCACGAATGTGGTAAAATGTTTTGTATGAAATGTCCAAACGTTCATTACACCAGATGTCACATTTGTGTGTTTCGTTTCCCAAGATTCACTGCTGATGAGATAACTTACTCGAGACAACTCGGGTGCCTTTTGCGTAATGCGTCCCGCCAACTGAATCCCTTGTTGTCACTACTCACGATAGCCACCTACTCCACTAACGTACCGCTCACGCACGCATTTATCGGTCTCTTTGCTCTAGGAAATGATCAAGCGTAGTGGATGAGTAGGATCTACACTTGAATCAATGACTGAAAGTACCCGCTAATTATCCTCTTCGCCCACCTTCGTGTTTTTCTAGTGTACTCACTCTGGCCAATAAATGTCTGACCGCTTCGTTCCGGTATATGGTCAGTGCTCACGGTTTAATCAAACGCATTTGTGCCAATCTGCATGATGCACACAAGGATTATGTAAGTCTCTGGTCTATTCGCTTGTCCGACTGAAAATGGGTGGTTTCCGCAGCCTTAGATTTTCTGCACATTCTATACCCATTCCCGGTTGATCAGCAGTCTGCGCTAACTGGCACATTTTTTGCACTGACTTACATTCGGTTGCATAGAGTGTAGTGATCAGTCTTTCAAATTCATTGATCATACAAACGACTGTTGGTTCAGCAAATGATTCTGATTAATTTGCACAGCACGTACGGAATTTTTACATCTGCGCAACTTGTACAGCGCTTCAGTGCGCTGGTCGTATGGTTCACCATGACTTGCCAATCTTTCCATCCTTTTCAGACACTCGCGTTAACCTCGGCTGGTTTGTTTTTTATCCTCTCTCGAGATCGTGATCCTAACGTGTTTGACGCGGAGTCGTTGCCCGTCATGCTTAAACTTCTGTCCGCACCAGATAGTAAGTTCCTTTTTCCTCCTTTTCTTTTTTTCTCTATCCCTTCATCCATTCATTCATTCGCTCAGCAATCTGTCTATCTCTTCATTCAGCAATGGCGTCCACCACCAATGGTCACCATTCGTGTTTGTCCCGAACGAACAAGGAGGCTGAGCGCGTCCGCACTCGAGTTCGTCAACTACTCGATGGGCTGCAACACCAGAACAACACTCGACAGTCCGGCACTTCATCGGTTAGCAGTGGAACGACACTCGGTGGTACTGGTTCACCGAGCAACGCAAATGGTGCTCTGTCTGTTGGTGTCAAACGACCAGTTTCACGAATCCCGTCAACTACTTTGTCAACAGCCAGCACATTGGCACCGTCCGCAAGATTGACTGGTTCTGTAGCTGGTCTGAACACACGTCATCTTCAAATGACTCGACAACTCACGGTAATTGTTTTTGTTGTTAGCGATATATATATATATATATATATATATATATATATATATATATATCACCTCGACTAGATACGCATGATCTATGGCGCCTAATTCCTCGAAACCTTGCTGCAGAATCCTCCAAGCCTCAGTATAGTCATCTGGAGGGTTCAGAATAGTGCACTGATGGATTGCCTTACAGCCTTCTCTCTCGCATAGTAATAAAATAAATGAAAGGCAGTTGACTGCCAGTGACATATTTTTGCAACGTCGGTGAAAAAGCCGCGGTGGAATCGGTGGTAGTCCAGTGATTTTCCGTCGAATTTCGACATTACCTTCCTTGAAACACCCACACAAAGGTTAAGCAGTTCGAGCAAGTTCTATTTCGACAAACAAACTCGTCCTGTGGTTCCAATGACGAATGCAGCGTGATATTCGATTTGTTATCCCCTCTGTTCCGAACATGTTCCTCGTCTTCGTCAGCGGCCGAATGCTCGATGCTGCATTGCTGTTGTATTCATGTAAGCTATTCTTTTCAGCGGCTTAGGTTACTTCCCAGGCTGTCGGACAACAAAAAAATCTGAGGAAGCAAGTAAGTGGTCCACCTGGGGGAATGAGAGTGATAAACTTTCAAGCGATAAAGACTTGCGTTTGACCGTGACGGCGTCAGATCAACCCGGAAAATCAGGTAAATTGACATATTAGTTCCAGTCATGTTGACTGTCTACTGGTCACACAGTCCAAACGCTGCCGTTCTTTTTTATGTGATAACCGTTCATTCGGTCTACATACATGGCCTTTGATTGGCTGTCACCTCAATTGGGACCGCATTTTTCATTACATACATGTGCACAGGTACAGTGGGAGAGGTATACTTCGGTGTCGAAGGCCCTCTCCAACACTAGGGATAATCGGTAGCCTGACCCCAAGAGCCAACAGAGTTCAAACAGGCCGAGCGACTGGTTTTTTGTTACCGTCGAATCCACCGAGCATCCCTAGACGTACGGAATTCGACAAGGAGTATCTGAAGAACACGCGCAATTCACTGAAGGCGGTACATTGAGAACTCAAGTTGATAGGTGATGATGTGAGCCATACATCCGATGACGAGTTCATCTCTCACCCGATGACACCACTCAACGCCAACAATGCTCGGGAAACATGTATTCCATATCTTGGATTGTCTCATTTCACCAGCAGTTGTTTGGCGTGAGCCTACAGCACTGCTCGAAGTTATTGCAGCACGTTAGTTTAATTCATCCATATGTAATCCTTGTGATGCAGTTCTGTGGTTTCGGTCACTATCTATCAGTACCATCCAGTTGAAAATGGGACAAATTCAAATATTGAGGAAAGAACACTAAGCCAGCTGGGTATAAACGAAAAAGGCCGGATGTAAGTGCACTACCAACCGCTGTGCCTGGTCATGCTGCATAGTTTCTCCAACCATCCGACACGTTACTGGATGAAGTTCGACTCCGAAGTTTTATGCACCTCCTTGAAGGAACGGAACTCCACAACTTCTAATTTTGTGCACTTTATTAAGCCGACTGAATTGCCTACGCTAAGGAAACACCCACAAACGACGAAATGTAGATCCGATTTTGGAACAATTCTGGTTCGTCAACTGGGGGACAAGTGTGGTCAGACTTAATCGAAAAGCCAGTCCCGAACGAGCATATACTTTTCCTTCATTTGAGAAACAATGGCAGTCGCTACCAAGCTACCTTGGAATATGGGCACTATCAAGGATCAGACCATACAAGGGCCGCTTTAATGCTTTCAAAATCATGTACCAAAGTTGTAATGTGGAAGTAATCTGTTATAAACTAGTATGACGTTTGTCCACCATTCCGGCGTTTTATGTACTAACGGTCTCCGTTTTTATTCGTTTCACTACATGTACTTGCATTGTTACGAGAGTAAAGTCTCCTCTCGGATTCGCCTTTTTATTTCGATTGCTCGACCATTCGAGTTCATAACAGAATTCTTTCTAGTACAATTTCCAATCAAATTCAAACTTCCATTTTACCGATATGCTGATTACACCTTATTACTGACCACAAAGACAAGTCCAATAATGCATACAAAAGCTCTTGAACTGAATGCCTTGAATGAGTGCATCAAGATACCTGATAAACAACATACTTATCGCCTCCGAATGCCTCAGCATGGTCGAGGGTGAGTGTTTCAGACTCCGAGACTGCTACTGAACATGAACACTTTTCGTAAAACTCCCAGATGACCGCACGTCTCAAACAGCGTCTGCCGAAGAAGTTCTACTCTGCCTTGTCGTGGCGGAGGTGTTCCCACTAAAGTGAGAGGACAAAAACGAATTCCCGGCACTTTCCACCGGGTTGGCTGACTGAAATCCAGCCTAGGGGAGATGGCTAAACCCTGATTCCAAACCAACCACGGGTGGTGCATGAGGCATATAATAGTATGTTCATCGGCATCTACGGCAGAAGGGTGTATTGGGTACCCAGGATGTTTAGCCTCAGCCGAAGGGCGCATGAACTGGGCACTCAGTCACCGGCTCCCAGTGGTTTCCAGAAGGGATGAATGAACCATACAATTGGTCAGTGGCTCATCTGGACCAAACCTGCTACCTTGCAGGACGCGCTTGGTTGCATCAAGGCTAGAGGTGCATCCTCGAACATATATATATATATATATATATATATATATATATATATATATATATATATATATATATATATATATATATATATATATATATATATATATATATATATATATATCCAAACAGTCTTCATGTTAGTCTCACTATTCTGACAACCGCCAGCATGCATCCTTAAAGCCCAATCTGTGCACCGTATCAGCTCAGGCGAAGGAAACTAATGCTGTTTGTGTCATCTGCTCTACCGTGCTCCATTTTTTTGTCTCAGACATAGTTAGAAGCAGCGTCGTGAGGATCTGTTACCACACATGACCTATTGGGGCACTCCAAGTCCCCGTGAGGTTTCTGGCTTTACCATATAGTGCGGTGCAGTGGCCCTTTGAGGCTGTGGATAAACCCCTTCTACTTCGCTCATGCCCAAGCATGTAATAACAAATCGGTGCAGGAGCGCAAGAAAGGTAGAATCGGTACTGACCCTAGTTTGCGCCCACCGGTCGGAGCCCAAACGACAAGTCTGGTTTTTATTATATGTTTGCTCATGAGTGCACTAAAAGAGATATACCCTATAGCCACAAAGACCCACTGCAGTGTGATAGACAACCGGCTACCAAACCTTGAGACTTGGAGTGGTGGAAGAATCACGTAAGATCCCAATAGGTCAGATGTGGGGACGAATCGAACGACAGTGGAATACTGTCTACCACCAAAGTAACCAGGGATGACGGTGATTCGAACCACTAAAATCCAAGGTGTGATAGGATCTAACTTGTATAACTTTAGGTAAACAACGAGTGACTTAGTTAAATTATCACTCGTGTTCTTTAGTCTTCTCAAAATAACATCGGCAAGCACTCTCCTGTCGCTCCCCATGACCTGTTGGCTGGCTTAGTGGTTTCATGGATTTAATCAACTCTAGTTCTTTCTGGTCGACCGTCCTTAGCCTGACCAAGGTTGAAAATAGTCTACCGTGGATCACATAAAAAGGTTACGCTCCTGCCTGACCACCATGAGAGTGCATAACCGCACATCAAATTCAGTGTATTCACTATGGTGTCTACGATCGTGTATTGGTATGCACTGTGTGACTACAGATTCATTCACTCTTCAGCAAAATTTAACCATTTTTTTCTAAACGTTATTTCCAAGTTCAGAATGTAACTGTCTATAACTCCTTAGGTCAGCGTAACTTTATGAGATCAGAACAAGTGTGTCAGGTTGATAGATAGTCTTGTTGACGAGGAAAATCCCTATTTCGTTTTTCTCGTTTCCCTGTTCCATTTAGACTGCCGACCTTGTGTTGGAATCTATTCTCAATCTGGGAACGCGGAAAGCCGCAGACTGGTTCAAAGCTGAACTACGTCACGGGGGTGGTCTGGATCGTGTGGCCGATGCTGCAGCGGATGCCGTAGATTATCTAGCCGATTTGGATCCAGATCAAGAAGATGATCGAGGCCGTCGATGTCGTCTTCCAAAATCCGTCTGGCGTTCCTACTCAAATCCCACTGGGTTAGACAGCTTTGCCCTGGACAAACTTCGTCGTGTTTGCCACTATACGAAGCTGTTGGAAAACGTATGTTATCCCGTTTGTTCTGTCGTTTTTACCCCTCATGGTGTGGGTTAGTGAACACCTGTCGAATAATGAACCCTACCAGCAAGATTACAGTGTTCAGAAAGAACTATCGGCAACGTTGAGCCAGCCTTCAGCCGTGGTCATCTAGTCCAGATGTGACAAACTGCTGAATGTTGGATCCCTTAATTGCATGAACTGAGATTGCCTCTAGTGCCTATTTGTTTGATGCGATGGCCTGCTCCAGAACCTGGCCTCCGAAAACAGCTCTGGGCACAATCAGTCGCATAGTCCTATGATACTGCTTCGTTGAGTTGTGTACCACAGAAATTCATCTAACGAATTTTTATTCATTGTATACGAACGGCCAAAGTCGGTTTCTCGCTTATGGCGTTCTTTCACGTTTGTTCACCATAAGAAGCAGTGTTCTTTAGGGCTGCCCTCCGTCGCCCTTCCTTTCCAGTTTGTTATCAGAATGATTCCAAAAGTAGTCCTATCCTTGTGTGAGTCTTTTTCGGACGGTGAAATGTCTGACTTAGACTATGCGGACAATGTTCTGCTTCCGATTGAGTATTTAACTGAACAGTGATTTTCCTAGGTATTCTGAACGATAGTGTAGCCGTTTCAAGTGTATTTTGCATCATCATCATGTAAAATAGGTCCACACTGAAGCATATCAGGATATCTCTTAACCATAGTAGATCAGTTTCGTTGCATAGACAGTTAGATCTCACTTGACGGTCGGATATCGAGTGGAATTCCGTCGCGTATGCAGACAGCTGGTTTGGGTTTTATCAAGTTGAGTTGTCTGTGGTGTCGAGCGTGAGCTGTGTTAACTGCCGCAGTTGGGTTCGTCGTTTTGTACGACTCAGAAACGTGATCGTTACGGGTGAAGTGCACGCTAAGACTGTGTTGGTGTTTGAGTATCGATCATTCGACCATGTAAAAAACATCGACTATACTCTTCCGGACAGAGAACAAGAACACGGGCGAGGTTGATGGCTGGAGGAATTGAACCGAATCGCAATCGAGATCCATATCAATAATTGATCGTCACCGACAATAAAGCCGATCCGGTGCATGTGTTTCTCGTTATTGCGATTAATGCTGCTCCGTAACACTGAAGTTCTCGGTTATCTGTTCCCTGTCCTTCTGCATTCATGATTGTATAGTTATCGCACCAGCTCAATAAATTTAATCAGTCACACATAACCCGGATGTCCGGTCCGCGCAAAGCAGAGCTGTATGCTACCGGGTGCGATTCCTGGTTGCGAATAGGGGAACGACCGCTCTTGCGGTTAACCGTGAATAAGGTAGACACCGAATAAGCGGTCAGCGATAGTCGGTGATGGTCGAGTGGTTTAGAGCGTTTGCTTGCTACATCAGAGGTCCGAGGTTTGAATCCCCGCTATCACCGGTTACTTTGGTGACAGACAGTAATCCACTGCGGTCCCGATCTTTACCACACCTGACCTATTGGGACCTTATGTGGTTCTTTGCCACTCTAGGTCTCAGGGTTTGGTTTCTGGTGATCCCCAATAGTGCAGTGGGCCTTCGTGGCTATGGGGTAAATACCCCTTCTACTACACTCATGCGTGAGCATGTAATAAAAAAGAAAGAAAGAAAGTGCTCTAGGATGTGGTGAGATTTTCGCTTGGCTGTTGTTCTTCGCTCTAAAACGCCACAAATCTGCTGACAGCACTGTGGCATGACGAATGTGGTTCGCAACTAACTAAAACCGTAGCTCTTTGTCGTGTTCCAATTACCCGACAAGGTTTACAAAGGAGTGACCATCCATACAGTTAGCTGCATGCTCATCTGGACCATCACTGCTGCCTTGCAGGAAGCGCTTGGCTGCACAAACGTTAGATATGCATCCCCAAACAAAGACGTTCTGGATTAGGCAACCGAGTAGTGCAACAGTCCACGAACCAGACACCCCCGGTAGGCACCAATGTTATAGTCTGTTGTACCTCCCACTCTTCATTTTTGTGATTATTTTTGTTGCGTTGACACCATGCTAAACTTCAAGCCAAGTGCTGTATATATATATATATATATATATATATATATATATATATATATATATATATATATATATATATATATATATATATATATATATATATATAAATTGGACACTATATCCCATGAATCTCAGTAATTTTTCTTGTTTGATTCCTTGTTTCGCAACCAAGGAGTGTATACAAAGGTGTTTGTCTATTGTTTTACTCAATCACTTTTACAACGGCGTACCGACCACTCCTCGACAAGTCCAGGGTCATCTGGTTCTGTCATTGGTCTGATCAATTTTTGTGCTTGTTTTTTGATCATTGGCAATCCCTGGTCATTCGATATCTCTAGTATCGTTGTTGGAAGGGGGCAGTCATTTGAAAGCACATTTCGGTTCCCTCTGCAGCACGCGCAAACATTCTGCTCCATCTCGAGGGGCTGAATAATTCATTAGCCAACATCTAAGGTGCCTCATTAAATCGTGTCGCGTCGCACCGCTATTAACAATCGTTAGAATTTGGGCGTAGTATTTCACCGATCCAACATGTATCTTCATATTCTGTATATACGCTCCCTCCTGATGTTCCTCTACCTTTTACGAGAATGATTATGCGTTGCCATCTGTTCCTGTAGTGATCAGCTAACCACTGTTTTTGTATTGTTGTTTCCAACGGCGCCACATACAGATGACCTACATGAACTCAGACAACCAGACTTATTTGGTTCGATACCGAGATCGATTACTAGTGAATCGATTACTGCGTTGCTTACGCCTTTGTGCTTCGCATCTACCAAAGCAACCGATCCTCCTGACCCCGTCCACCTCCAATCCCCCGTCAGTCTCCTCACAAACCACGTCAAGTACTACGACTAAAACCGCCTCATCCAAAACGGGTGTGAACGTCACCCCTAACACCGCCAACACCACGATTGCAGTCAATAAAAACACACTGTTTGGCCCCCAATCACCGCCGAACGATCAATCTATTCTTGTCGATTGTGTACTGGGCATATTTCGATTCCTTGTGAATGTATCCCACAACGGTAGGTTACTACCCCGATACGCATTTTGTGAAATCATTTCTTTTGATCGTGCCCTTTTGAATTCTCCATTGCTTCTGCCTAGGTATCACTCAGAAACTACTTTATTCTGGTAAGACAGCGTAATGTATCTTGATCTTTTCTTTTTTGGGCCGACCAATTATGTTGTTCTGGAATTAGGAAAACCAATAAACCGCTCTAGGTCAAGCAAGTAGTCTTGGCCCATTATGTCGTCTGTGGCGTTTATTGCTCGTCTCCAAATAGGCTTACTAGAAGCGGATGGATAAGTCGGGCTGGGTCGTTCTGCTGAGACACGGCTTGCCTGCTTATTTGGTGACCGACAGTGTATATTCGGGCATTTCGTCCACAACGTTTTCTGTCTTTCAGTTTTCCCACTAACGCCCGTGGTTTGTCATGTTAGTTAATATAACATAACCCCAACTCTTCTCTTTCAGAATTTGCCAGTGATCGTTTAGGCGGCTGTCCTGGGTTGCTGGAAACCACTCTTCAGTGCCTGCTCAGTTTGCCCAGACGGTTACCAGATAACAAACGATTTGACCTACTTGTGCTGGCCTTGTGTCTGCTGGTCAATTTGTGCGAACACTGTCCGGAGAATCGTACACGTCTTGTTCATTTGGACATACCAAAACGACATGCCGGTCATGGTCAATCAGAAACAGCGGCTTCTGGAAGCATTTCGGTTGCTGCGGTTAGCGACCAGGACTGGGAGGACGATGATGACGAAGAGGAGGACGGTCCTGATGACGATGAAAATGAGAATGACGGAGAAAGTAGAGGCATTCCCGTCAAATCTCATACCCGGCTCACCTCGGCGTTGGATGAATTGGTCCAGGTAGAGTTTTCCACTGATGCATTCTTTTTCCTAACCATACATTGCTCGTTTCTTGGCCGTTACCCTTGTTTTTCGGACTCAACCTGAAAAGCAACTGGTACAGGTGAACTATCTGTGTTTCATCAACCGTCGGTTCGGGGTATGCGGGATCCGCCCACTAAGTCGGAGATACTGAGCGACACAATCAAGTACCTCCGTAATTAGTGACACTCCGACTCTTCCTTCATCTGCATGCATTTTCCTTATCTCTCTCAGCCGTGCTTTTTCTACTCTGCTTCGATTCGCCCTATTTTGACTGGATGATACTGTGATCATCATCATCGTACCTCGTTAAACAGTAGGGCAAGCTGCACTGACCACTGCCTTCCTCACCATGTTGCACGTTGAATTAGAAAGCATGAATATACAGGATGGACAGGGACTAGACCTACACGGGTGGGAAAACGAAAGAATGCCCTAGTAGCCAACATACGGAATACACAGTCTAACTGCACAAACGCACATCGATCAGTCATTCTGACTTGACAGACAGTGACAACACGATCTCCACTGTTCGCGGTTCGTTGCCATATCCTTCAGTGTCTGCAGCCAACTGGTAGATGGATCTTTTGGACCCCAACCATGAAGACGTGAAGCACCTACTTTTCCTAAGTCTGCTGTACCTTTTCTCATTCCTCGCTGTTATGTCATCTGTTGACCTCCACGTGGTTTCTTCCACTCTCTGGGAGGAACGGAGAATAGGACACCTTACGGTAGACGTGTGTTTTCCATACGCAACACGTCCCAACCAACAAAGTCTACTAAGCTGGATACGCTGACAGAACGTCCTCCGAATTAATACCCAATACTCGCTTTCCGACCTCGGCATTGCTCACTTCGTCATTCCATCCAATGTTGGTGGAACTATGCATACATCGGTGATCAAAAACTTCAAGACGACGAATATCTTCAGCACGCAGATTCCAAGTCTCGCAATCATACAACAGAACTGAACGCACTGTGGCACAGTATACACGACCTTTCAACTTCAGTGAAATATCAGGCCTGCGCCACAAGTGCTTCAGTCCGGCATACGCCACTCGAGCCTTGAATATCCGCGTGCTCACCTCTACTACAGTGCTCCCATCCGTCGTCACGCTGCTGACGAGGTAGGTGAAGTGGTCGACAACTGCCAGAACCTCCCCATCGAACATCAGGCTCGGAATCGTTGACGTCCAGTCTTGTAACACCGCTTTACACTTTGAAGGTGCAAAGCACATGCCAAATGGAGCTACAGCTCTCCCAAGTGTATCTAGTGCACGTTGAGCATGTTCCGTGCATTCGAACAAACAGACAACGTCGTCCGCGTAATCTAGGTCACATAGCTTTCCACTATTTCCTAGTTTGATGCCTACATTCTGAAGATTTTGCAGCGCACTCTCCATTATTTCGTCCATGACGAAGTTGAACAGGAATGGAGACAAAGGACATCCCTATCGAACACCACTGGTCGTTTCGAAGCGACCAGATAGTTCACCGTAAACCCTAACGCGGCCAGAAGTATGAGAATACAATGGTCTCATTAGGTTCACGAAATTCTGGAGCATACATTTCCGGTGAAGAATACTGAAAAGCGCTGTTCGATCAACTGAATCAAAAGCGCCTTTCATTTCTAAGAAAACCATCGTTGTTGGTCGATGGTGCGTGTGACGCGTTTCAAGTAGTCGGCGAAGAGTAAAAATCTGGTCGATGCATCCTCGACCTGGGCGGAATCCAGTCCGCTGTTTTGCGAGTGCTCCTCTCGCTAGCAGGTTTAAGACGGTTCAGCAAAATCGAGGCTAATACTTAAGCGACTATCGGAATTGAGCTAATCCCACGATGGTTACCTCAGTCATCGCGTATTTCCTTCTTGAAGATGGGAACAGTCAGTGACTCACTCCATATTGACGGAAAACGCTCCGCGTTTCAAGTGTCACAGAGCAAAGCGGTAAGTGATTTTATTGAAGCGTTTTCATCCAGTTTGAAAAGAATTATGGGAAGTTCGTCGGGACCCGTCGCTTTCCTACGCTTTAGTAATGGAGTGCATGACTCCACTTCCACTTCCGATGGAGGCTCAAGTGATACCACCCAAGGAGTTGCAGTTATTGACACGGGAGTAAATACAATAGCGTGTGGCCAGCTAAACTGTTCCTTGAAGTATTCGGCCCAACGGTCGAGCCTTTGCTGTTTGTCACGGACGGGTTCTCCATTTCTGTCGCAAATTGTTTCACTGACCTGGTTGCGCCGTCCACTGGTCCCACGAATAAGTTTGGGCAGTCTTCGACTGTCACCTGAAGCAGGTGCTATTTCCATTTCTTGGGCTACCTTGACCCACCAATTTTCGCGATCATTCTTAAGGCTCTTTGTAACTTCCTTTTGCAGCTTTCTACGTATCTTATTCATCCGCTTACAGTTTGAGAGCTAACGCTTTTGCTCCATTATACTCAGCGACTCTTGCAAGATCCAGTGTCTTTGATGGACAACGGATCTGGGACCACAGGCAAAATCTGCTGCCACGTGCATCGCCTTTTTGATATGAGCCCAATGCTCATCTACATCACTGTTCGTCGTAGATCCTAGCTCATGTGCTAACTTCTGCTCGTAACGGGTGCAAACGTCTGGATCACACAAACGTTGCACGGCTAATCGGGTTTGCGGTTTGTGACCATGACCATGGAGCTGCAGAGATAATCGCAATAAAAATAATGCATGGCCCGAATCTACGTACTTGGACCAGTAAGATCTACAGTTCTGAACAGAATTGCACCACCGGTAGCTTACGGCGATATGATCAATCTGGTTTAGAGTACCTGTAGAGTTAGAGCACCATGTCGCTGTGCAACGCGAGCTGTGTCGAAAATTGGTACTAGAGAAGCCTATCCCCGTCATCTGTACGCTAAGTGGGTAAAGCACAACGCCCACCTAAACAAGCTTCTGACACACTGAGTTTGCCAACCTATGCATTGAAGTCACCAGCTAGCACTACAATATCAGAACCTTTACTGTTGTGAACGTGGGTGGCGAGTTCATCATAGAACTCGTCTTTCTGCAAGTCTGAGCTGCAGTTCGTTGGGGCGTACGCTGAGATCACAAACAAATTGCGCTTAACACAACTATCCTTTCGAACGGCGACTGACCCCTGGAGTCTCACAGCACATAAATGACTGTTAATCGGTATCCAGTCTAAGAGAGCAGCCTCAGCCTTGTCAGTCAGGACTATTCCTACACCACGTTGACCCGTAGCTCGAGCTATTTCGTCTCCTGAAGTGCGCAGAAGATACTTCGATGAGACACCAGGTACAGTTAGTTGAATTACACTGCTCGAATCCTGGGTACGCGTTTCACTTAAGCAGCAAACATCAATGTTCAGAGAGTTCCTAGTGAGGGCTAGGCACGCCTGCTGACCGGCCTGCATGAGAGTACGCACGTTGAAGGAGCCGAGAATCAGAGGCTGACGAGGTTTGAGAAAATGTGAGTTACCAGACAGAGGATTATTCCCGACACTATTTGACAATGAACCGTTACGAGTATCGAGCGTGTTATCAGTGGGAGCATTATGGGTGGATAGATGGGGCAAAGAGAGGTGGTTGTGGGCAGAAGACAAAGGTTGAATAACAGAGAGGGAACTCTGAGCAGTAGCCCACTTATCACTACCCACTCCGCTCGATGTAATGGACAGCGCGGTCCTGATAACCCTGCGCGACGACCGATGCAGTATGGGATTTTTGTAGTCGTGCTGTTCATGGGAGATGTTGGACGGGTACTGCTAGGGTATCCAGCTGCGATGCAAGAGAACTGTTAGGGTTCTCAACCAAAGCCTTTAGTTCTAACGAGAACCTGTCCCCAAGGAAGCGGGTTGGCTAAGTAGAAGCCCATTTGCTTGGATCAGTTATTCTTCCATTGATTTTGCCGATTGAGTTTGCCAGCTCAGATCTACCCCCAACCTGGGGGACCAGGAGACTGGACTTTGTCTGACCTCTCCCCATTAAGCTTTCAGGCGCGATTGCATCTCCAGCTTAAAGAAGCCATCCTGTATAGCTCTTTGGGTCATAGAGGCGCGCAAGCCATCACAGCATGTCGAGGTGCAATCTCGTCGTGATGGATGATACTGTGAAGAGTGTGAGTAATTGTTAACTGGACGAAACTTGATACCATCAATGATACTCCTCGTCTGTGATGACTCATTCATACCACCGTTTCAGAGATGTGACTAGGTGACCAATTCAATAGATAATAGTGATGATTTTTTCCTTGTGTTGAATCGACGCTTAACTGACATTTCACATTTTGTTCAGATCCTGTCTCATAATAGCCTGAAACATTGATCGTCACCTCGTAATAACTGCTCTTGAAAAATCAGGTCAGGCAATCTTGAACTTGTACTTTTCTAGTTCGCAATAACGAGTGTAGGCACAACATTAGGATCACGAAGGTCAATACATCAAACATCGACAGGTTGAGGTGGTTGAGACAGGCCTTGCGCTAACCCCCTATATAATTTGTCAGCATGCTGCGTTCACAGGTGGACAGGGTAGTGGTTGGAAGACAGGTGAGGATTGTCGGTCAGTGCCATGAAAGAAAGGTATGGAATACTTGACCAGTTAGCTTGGCCCATCAGAGCTTTTGAGCTTCTCGTGTGGGGTCCAAGGTATGCACACACTCAGCAGTTCAAGATGTGGTTAGGTGTTGCAACCAGTAGTACTCTTTTGTTTACACTTTCGTTATCGACTTACTACTGTAGTTTTCAGAGTTTCTTTTAAACTTATTTGTTTTGATTTCCGGACGGTTACTACTGAGATACCTACAACCGCCGCACCAGATGCGTGATTGATAGTTCAAAACGATCTCGGCCGAATTTCCAGTAGCCCACAAGATATTCGTTAGACCACGTTGGTAGCAGACAGTAGTCCCCACTGTCCGGATCGTTACCACACCTGACCTATTGAGACTTTGTGTTTCTCCATTACTTCAAGTCTCAGTGCCTGGTTGCCGGTCGTCCGTAATAATGCAGTGGGCCTTTGTGGCTGCGGGGTATATCCCTTCTAGTGCACTCATGCGCAAGCGTGTAATAAAATATATAACAAATCAGTTCTACACACGCCAATGTTGTGGTGCGTGACAAATGATCGTTCACATTCACTGCGGTTGAGATCAGATTTCCTGTTTGAGTTTCATTTTTCGGTTCCTTATTTAAAATAGCACATAACCAGAAACTTCTAAATAACCCGAAAGTGGGACTTTCTTCAGCGTTTTGTTTCCCATCATGTTTATTCTGTCCCATTCGCAACCTATTCCAAACAGCTATTCCTCAGGCGGGAAGAGCAGGCACGTAATCACGATTTCGAGCGAGATGATGATGACGACGATGCGGCTCGTCGACGTCGAGAGCAACTGGCTAGTGCAGAAACCTCAGATACCGCTGTAGAACAGGCCCGGTTGGGTCGACCAACTCATATTGAAGAGGCTGGTTTAAAATGGCGCCTAATCGAGGATCGTAAAGCTACCGGTTTCGCTCATGCCGGCGGGCTCCTAAGTAAGACTTTCTTTCAGTAAATCTTACATTCTTGCTTATCCAGGCTCTGTAGTGTCATTCTCACCGCTCGTACCGTTGTATTGATAATCACTGAACGAGGTCTATGCCGAAATAGGCCTGTGTGCGTTGAAAGGTAAAAAATTACCTTGGAGCTTCCACTTTACTGCAAGAAGGAACTGACTGTCTCTACCAAGTGTTGTAGCGCTGAAACATGTCTCAAACCAGTTATTGTGTTGAGGAGACCGGTTTTGAACCAGGCTGTTTGTTAGATTGTCGTTCAGTTGATTCTATGCAACTCTTACTGAACTTCAGTTGATCTCTGTTCGAAAAGAAGTGTATGATATGTATAGACAGCACGGCTCTGATAGAGGCCATATTAGTTTGTCAGATTGTCTTTTCAAATTATCTCGTAACATCACTGTGATCGGCTAACATTCGGTTTTGGGGGAAAAGTACAAGCCGTAGTCTGTGTAACCCGTGAAATGCATTAGTGTTCCCTATGATTTCAAATATTGGCGTTGTGTGTAGCTTGCTTTGATGGTTTGTATCAGTTGGTGGTCGCTTGAGAACATTGCATTACCAGCGATATATATATATATGGTGCGTGTGTGCGCTCTTATCTTTCTTTACTTTATCCATTCAAACAAATAATTGTCTTTCAATCAGGTCGTCGGAGACGAAACAACCACAAACCCACAAAACACACCCATCGTTACAATCGTGGTGACATGGATGATGATGATGAATCGGCCGATCGTCGACAAGGTGACGATGATCACGATCAAGATGATGAATACGAAGAAGCCAGTGTGAATAGCAACAGCGATAGTGAGGATGATGATGAGGATGACGATGAGAGTGTGGGCAGTGGCGCAGACGTAGAATTTGTGGCTGACACTCAAGAAGAACAGGAGCGTCTGGCTGAGCAAATGTCCCAAGCACAACGCCACATGGAAGATTCAGTGGTTGCTGCTTACGCTGGTGTGTTTTGAAGTTTTACCTAAATCGTATTGTTTCGATTAAGATCCGTTATTTTATCGAAATCTTTGATGAAAATCCAAAAATCCCGCAGTATCTACGGTGTATCCGAGACCTTCAACTCCTGGGTTCATCCGCCATATGATGGTAGTGTAAAGTAGCTGATGATGAGCATCAGAATCCACTTAGTCCTCAAAAAATTGGTATTTATGCTTTACATCAAGTCGTTGGATGCGTTTTGCGTACCATCAATCTGGTTATATATCTGCATCAATTAATTGGGTATTTTGGGGGTTCCACCATACACGGAGCTCCGGTCCATGTGATTTATATTAACGACTTCTCTCGGGTGACGTGGGGAAAATGATAGTGACCGTGTAAGATGCGTTGGACGACCGCATTGATTGGGGACACGTTCAGATGGATCCCTGTTTAGAAAAAAGTTTCTTCCCCCCATATTTGAACCGGCAGATCCCAAACAAATATCTTTCTACGGAACCGAACAGCTGCCGACCAGTTCGAATTTCGTATTTTTCTGCTGGATTTATTTTCTCCTGCAATATGTTTTGGTTTTTCCATTATATTCTTGCGTCTGTGATTGGCTAATTTACGGTTTTTGCAATGCCATCCGAATATGTGTGAATATTTATGTTATATACTGCCATATACTATATAATCGGTATATTAAATGGCTTTGATGTATGCCCATTGTCAAATAAACAAGCGATACGGTGTTGTGTCCGGCTTCAGACAGCGAGTGAATCAGTATTATCGAATCCCACGCTCTGTGTTCGAGTTGCCTCTACTCCGAGGAACATTGCGTTAAACGACCGGATCCGAGAGGTCTGACCCAAGTGATGTTGTCTCCTAATGATGATTATGTGTGTCGTTATCCTGGGAGGCCTCAAGTGTTGTACATCCTTTGTTCACATCTTCAAGCTCAGATCAGATCAGACGGGAGCTCACGTACACTGCACCACTTATTGAAAATATGGGAGCGCTTGCATGCGGAAAATGGCAAGCTTTTCGTTGACGTCGAGGCGGGACAGGGTCTGCGATCCGGACGACTGCCCTTTTCCCCGAGGCCGTATGTGAGCGGATGATACAGCTAGCGCACGACAGTGGCTACATAGGACAATAGCGAGCTTCAAATTGTTGCGGCGCAAAGTATTCCGGCCCATGATGCAGCACGACGCCGAAACAACAGACAGACTGTCTATCGGAGCGGCGACTGCTCACCTTGCACGAACCTCAGTCCCAATGCGTATAAACGACTATCGACTGGGATCCACTCTTCAGCTTCAGCTCTTTCGCCGAGAACAGTGCCAACGTCAGCAAGACCAAAAGCTGCAGCCTCACCATCCCCAGAAAAGCGCAGATGAAACTTCACTGATGGACTAGATGAGGAGGGGGGTCAGTCAAACTATAGAGGTGGAGTCTTGAATGCGAGTCTCTTTAATGTTACACACGTCGGTGGCAAGGGATTTGAGCCTGTTGTCCTATACGCATTAAGGTTCGCACGTTGAGTGTGGCTAGTTTGAACGGGCATTGAGGACAACGCAGGACATCACCTGGTGGTAGCGGGTTCAGTGAGACTTGGAAGCTAGTCGAAGAAGGACAAGAGAAAACAAAGCCAGAATTTCCATCAGTAGCACTAATGCGGACACAGTCGACCGAAGACCCCGTGGCATGTGAAAATGGAAGGGAGTGGAAATAGGTGAACAAGTTGTGTACGGTGTAGGAAAGTGTTTGGTTGTGCACATGGAAGAGCTGGCAATCATAGTGGCAGAGTTTGTCACGTCTGTTTGCGTCTCGGGCTATTGTACTACTCGGTTGCCCAATCCAGAGCAGGCATTTGGGTATATTATATATATATATATATATATATATATATATATATATATATATATATATATATATATATATATATATATATATGTGTGTGTTCGAGGATGCACCTCTAGCCTTGATGCAACCAAGCGCGTCCTGCATGGTAGCAGGTTTGGTCCAGATGAGCCACTGACCAATTGTATGGTTCATTCGTCCCTTCTGGAAACCACTGGGAGCCGGTGACTGAGTGCCCAGTTCATGCGCCCTTCGGCTGAGGCTAAACATCCTGGGTACCCAATACACCCTTCTGCCGTAGATGCCGATGAACATACTATTATATGCCTCATGCACCACCCGTGGTTGGTTTGGAATCAGGGTTTAGCCATCTCCCCTAGGCTGGATTTCAGTCAGCCAACCCGGTGGAAAGTGCCGGGAATTCGTTTTTGTCCTCTCACTTTAGTGGGAACACCTCCGCCACGACAAGGCAGAGTAGAACTTCTTCGGCAGACGCTGTTTGAGACGTGCGGTCATCTAGAAGCATTTCGAGAGCCGTTCTTGAGACAGCAACGCTGACTTTAGTGAGTCATTTAGAGGCTTCTTCGTCTGCAGTTGTACTTAGAGCTGTTTTCAGTCTCCATTTTCTTGAAGAGGATTCTGGTCTGCGTTCGAACTGCGGGTTCAGAAACCTACCCGAGAAAACAGGAAATGCTCTGGTTGATGTAAATCAAAACGGTAATTCTCAACTCTTATTCAAAAGACTAGAAAAATTTATCTAGCATCGAAACTTAACCAGGTCGATCTTGTAGTAAGTTGCTTGTAGGATGTGTTGTCTGACTGTGTTGTGGTCGTAAGCACTGTTCAAGTCTTCGCCTTTGTCAGTAGTTCCTTTCTGTTGTCCATTTTCTATGCTCCTGTTGCTCCAGTCGAATTTGAAAAATTCATACTCCGAAATTTGATATGTAGATAAAACCGAATTGATAGATAAGTAACACTATCAAGGCCACGTATACCGCTTCCTAATAAAGTCCAACATAACCCCTCATTCTCATTTTCTCTCTCAGCTCTTCTCCTGGGATGCATACTCCAATCAAGTCCTCGTTACGCAGATCGAATTCGAGCCAAGCTACCTGATGGCCAGTTTCGTCCCTTGGCTATCATGCTAGCCAAATTGTTGAGCTTCCTCTCGCTCACCAAGGGAGTAGGCTCATCGGGTTCCGAGTCCATTCTGCGTATCGTGCGCGTGTTGGAGGCGCAGGATAAGAAGACAGCAAATGGGGAGTTGAGTATCGCCACCGGTACGACCACCGCAAAATAGACGAGGACTAACTGAAATCTGTGAATAAACGCATGCTACCGTCGTATCAGTTTGGCTCACCTAAACCAACTCGTCATAACACGTCGGATGACCTCGTCCAAGAATTTAAGTGAATTCGGATCTTGCTGGTTGTGGACATCGTTTTCCCTATGAATCCACTTGTCTGCGTCTGACTAGCTGTTCATTCGTTCGCCGTTGTATAGAGCCCTCCGAATATGTACATCTACACACTACCTTCGATATGACTGAATGTCTATGAGAAGAACCTGTTTTATTCCTTCTCATCCACTTCGGTTTGTTATCGGTGTCCAGTCATTGCGAATGGGACCATCACCGCGTCATCTCAGTCGGTTGGTTTCGGTCCGAAATGTGTTCCTGTACGTCTTTTTCACACTTGTTCAATGCTGTTCGAATTCGTTCACCGTCAGTTTGTATATAAATGTTTTGGTTTTTTCATCCCCATTGACTTCGATGAGCCACTCTAGTGGTTTCTTTATTTCCGTTTCTGACCGTTCACTCACCTCCACACGGCTTGGCCAGCGTCCGGATGAGCAATTACGAAACATCATCTGATAGGTTCTGTTTGGCCCCTAGTTGCTGGCATCGTCCACCTGCCCCCACCTCTACCCCGGTTTTTGTATTTTACTTTCCACTTATTCCAGAAATGTAGAACTCCCCGTTTGATTTCTTTCACTTAGCTCACCCCTGACCTCTCGAAGATCAGTCGGCCACAATGAAAAATCGAAAAAATTTGTACCATCTCGCAGCTCGATATTGTACCATTAGGGCGCGGTTTGTCGGGGTACATGCATTCAGATTACGTGAGACAATCGGGTTGCTGTGACTCAATTTTGGTTTTGCATCCCGCCCGCTCCACAGATACGATCACATGGACTTGTTACGAATGAATTCGACTAGTCAGGTCCCCTCCTCGACCACCAGATCCCTCGTTCCTCTTCCCTCTCAGTCATCTGTTCACCTCGTGGATCCACACGCAACGCGTTGTGATATCCTCGTGAGGACTTCAAACGTGCGTAATACGCACCGTGTTTCATACTTATACATACATGCATATAAATATCAAACAAATACAGACGTATACGCTAACTTATCTCAGTTTTAATATTGTCCGCTTCAATAGGCATAAGAGCCGACAACTCAGATAACTGCCCCATAAGGCGTGGAGTTTTTACTCTACCTAACAGATCGGAACCCTCAGTTAGGGTCCGGAGGATGAGTTCAGCTTAGTGAAACTTGTTTGTTTTATTTTGAAGGTTTATGCTGGTATCTAGTTCAGCTTTGATGTATAGTTTTTCAAGCGAATAGATTTTTAGCATTCCTCGGTGCTGTTTTTTAGACCTTGTTTGCACTATGGTATCATATGGCAGTTGGTCATCAGGGCCGGTTGCAAGATGCATGTTTGTCGATCAGTGAATCTGTTCTCATCTTGTTGTCCGAATAACGGGGACAGTTCTGTGTTTATTTCTGTGTCCAGATTACTATGCACGAACTCCGCTCCCCAGCAGAACTTGCGGATTGCTATTGTGCATCATCCGATGAACGGATAACAGGTTGATCGTGTCACTGCAGGCTATTGATGGGATGATAGCTGTTTTCAAACTATGGACAGTCATGGTAAATCCCGATAAACTGTTCTGACCGGTCATTTTAGACTTTTCCGAATGTTAATCATCAAATTGAATCGATCAACATTTGTCTCAACGGAGTTGTTCGCATAGGTAACACTTCGTATTGAGACTCAGGATTTGGAACTCTCTGAGTATCGCAAAAATCTGTCAGTCGCTCACATACCTACATGCGACTGGGTAAACCATTGCAAAATCCGCGTTGCTAATAGTTTATTTCATGATGAAAATGCACGCTGTCTTCGTTAGTGGTAGATCTTCAGGAATGCATGAGAAATCATGCCCTACAGAAACTGCAATGTGGAGTTTCATGGAAATGGTTTTTTAGAGGGAGTACTTGTTCGACAGTCAACACATGAGCATGTATGTCCCTTGTGTGCCAATAGAGTCATTAGTGACTGAGGTTTCTCCCATATTGTATTGCAACATGAGCCTATCCACGAAACGTCAGGACGAAATGGAAATTTTTACTCTGTGTATGCGCTTGAGTGAAGTGTGAGGGGATACTCATGACCTCAGAGTTCCACCACACCTTTACGGATAATCAACGATCACTGCCCTGATAATTGGATTGAAGAATCATGTGTTTCCAGTAGGTCAGTCATGGTAACGGGTTGGGCAGTAGTGGGCTCCTGCTTTCCACGTAAATGACCGGTTATGTCAGGATTCGGACCTCGTATCCGAGACGCGACACAATAGGACTCTTGTTTCAATCGATTAGGTGACCGGTAACATAGTACCACCACTGAAACGGTTCTCTTGGTCTTCAGGACTTGCCTAAAAGGGTTGGGACACTAATTGTGAAACAAACTGTGTACTCGGTGCTACGGTAATTGGGTTGTTGACAGGTTCTTTTGTCATCAGGGGTAAACAGATACCTTTCCAAAGGAATTTTCTGCTAAAGCGTGTTGCCGGTCGTTCACGTGCTAAATCTATCACACGACCGGTGGTTTATACGAATCTCAGATAAAGTATGTGTCTGAGCCTCGAACGCGCACATTTCTTTTGTCATTGCCTGCGCGGATAGGATTAGAATGGTTATTTCTGATACTGTTTGCGATCGCCAGAAACCGATGAGGAGGGCAACGTATGAGTGAGTTACGAGCATCGTTTTAAACTTGGGCCTGTCCGGAAACGCGCGATGAGGGAAGCATTGTTTACCTGTAGAAGCGTCTTGTAAATCAATCTAATCCAGGTATCATTGTCCGGACCGGATGTGATTTCGTGACCTGGTGACACGACTGGAAGTGGTCAGTGTTGATAGAGGAAGTAATCTCGAATCGAAGCCTGTTGAAATGTTTTATTTTTAAATCAAGAACATACTAACGTTCTTGTCTTGTTATACATGGGTATTTCGACCTTCTGAGTATTATTTTTGTTCTGACTTTTCTCTTGTACCCGACCTCAAGTCAGTTGTTGGGGCAAGTAGAAGTGTCGTTTTTCAAACACTTGGGCTAATTATGTACATTTTTTACGGCCTGATTTCTGGCCTTGTGCCCAACAAAACGGTACATTCGGGGAAGAAGGGTAGATAGAGTCCAATTCCATGATTTGTTTGCGGGTGCAATGCTGCCAGGCCAAAACAGGTAGTCGTCTTCGGGGTCCACAACCGGAGCCTTTAGGTGTACAAAGCTGAACCCGCAAGGTAGTGGGGGCCGGTGGCTGACTGCTCAGTTTATACGTCATACGGATAAAGCCAAACATTCCGGGTGCTCGGTACACCCCTCCGGCACAGACGCTGGTGAGCATAGTACGGTGTGCTTCGTATGCCATCCGTGATTGGTTTGGAATCAGAGTTTAGCCATCTCTAGACTAACTATCAGTCAGTCAAACCAGTAGAAAGCGCCGCGCGTTTGTTTTCGTCCTCAAATTAATGGGTACACCTCAACGATCTTTTGTGGGTAGGAATAGCGCTCACCCCTGTAGGCAGTGGACATGCTTACATGAAGTGTGCGAGACATCGATGGTAAAAGAGACTACCATCCGGCCGGAAACAACGAATTGCTTTGCAGCTTATCTAAGCAGAGCACAGGTGATGTTCCAAGAGTGTCAGATGTCGAAAATAGAAGTAACATATATCCGTTCACTTCGACATTCCCATTTGTATTCGGACTTAACCCAAACTGGTAAAACCGCGTTGGCCAATATGAAAAATGCAGTGGTGGAACTACTCTCTATTGTCCATTATTAAATCGACAAATATTGTGTAACTTCTGATCACTTTTATTGTATCTTAAACAGGACAGACAGTTCAATGGCCTGCCGGGTGAAAGGGAAGTTATGTATTGAAAATCTGTTTCATACGTTTAGATTTTCATGTTTTTATGACCTCCTCCAGTGGCTTGTAGAAGTGTTGTAACCAAGAAGACGTGGTAGTTCGTTGTTCTGAAGCAAGCTTTGCGACAATTCTCAGGTGTTCCAACTAAAACAAGTTCTCATTTGCACCAAAGACAAACAGCCGACGATAATATAGTTCTGATTCCGCTGGAAGACGCAATCACCCGGTTTTTATGCCTTGTTTCAGCTCATCATGTTTTGTCCATATGGTGTAATCACGTTCCTTGTCGCTCCTCGGTCCATAATTGTGTTCCATCGACTAACTACTTGCTCAGGTAACATATGCATACTGCACCACGGAAGTAACAATCATTCGATGAGCTAGGTAGATGCCGGCGAGCTCTTGTGCTTTAATCAACTGTATGCTATATGTGATCGATCAACGAATGTTTTTTGTGCGGTTCGTTCGTCCTTGTTTACCGATCGTGCTTGCTTCGTCGCAAGCATCCTCATTAGTTCATACACCCGAGTGCGGTGAATATTTGTTCCCGGCTGACCCGAACTCTGGAAGCGTTCATAGCTAATATATGATGCACGAAATGCTTTTAGCACACAGACATTTTCCTGAGATTTCTCACGAATACACGTAGGATCGTGAAGTTCGGTGTGCTTATGCCTTGTCCCATCACTATGTTGGCATTGCCTCGTCAGCAAACCCTTATATATTTTCAATGGGGTTCAAATTGGGCCAATCGATAAACTTGATGTTCCGATTCAGTAGCTATGTATTACTGACGTGAGTTGCGTGCATGATGGCATGGTCTTGCTGATGAAGCACGGACACCCTCCGATCTTTCAGAATCGATGAAAGGAAGAAGTCAACCAAAGTTCTGCTTTAAGTGTCAACTGTCTGCTTTCCTTTGAGAACTGCCAGCTGTGATTTACCGTTCGCATAAGTAGCACCCCAAACCATCACAGAGGCCTCACCGAGAGCTCGACGACCGGAGTCAAACTTGGCCTTCCGTATGTCATCTCAGTAGTACATCAGTTCGTCGGAGCTGTGCAAGTTGAACATTTTCATCACTGAATATCACTATTCTATTTAACCTTTCATCTGACGTGATTGCTGACTCATTTAACTCGTTCAGTTATCCAGGGTACTGCTCGGGTTTTTCTAATACCATATATGTGTTGTTGCTTTTAGCATTTGCTTTGCACGGTGAACACCAATACGTAATAGCATGGACCTCTGCAACTGTGATGCACTTGTTATTTGGCTGGGTGCAAGACGCATAAGTTGCCTCTCGGCTTTTTTAGGGATTTTTCTTCGTATTCCACCTTTCTTAGTTGTATTATTGCTCGAATCCTTCAAAACGTTTGAGGTAACTTTCTTTGATCTGCGAATTCTTTTGTGAATCTTGCTTACACTAATTCCAGAGTCTTCATAGGTGAGTGTTATTGCATGTCCCAGCTGAGATAGCCATCTTCCATGCGACATTCTTTTGTCTTCGTGAATGAAGGAGCAAAACTTTGCAATTCGATTTTCGGAACTGGATTAGCTTCATTTATAAAAGACTGATGCCATGAACTTTGCTCAATGATATCACGGAACATTTTTGAGGGCAACGGGTATATTGTATCGGGGAATGCTGGAGCAGAAGAGCGATGCGAGTATCAAACCGATCGGATCGACAAATAGAGAGCCACAGACCAAAGAACAAACGCTGAATATGTCAGAAGCATTTGGAAACAGACAAAAAGAGGCATACGAACTAACAGATGAGATTCGCTGGGTTCTCAGGCAATCAACAAGATAGTCCGTGTGAGGGGTCACCGATGAAGCCGTCAACGGGATCAGTCGGACCAACCGAACGGAAATAGTATGGCAAAGAATCAAGCTAATGGCCACAGGCAACTGGAGGATCGATGTTGCTACAGCGTGGTCTGGAAAGAGGGCTATAAACGGTTGTACGTTTTACAAACTTATTTTGTCTGACTGCTCAGGCAGAGATGCTTCTCACCCATCTTGCCTTCTTCGTCACAGTGTGCCACTTATTTAACCTAAAAGCATTTCACCCTTCAGGCACGTTATTTGAAATAAAATTAATTTTCCTAGGTCTTCGCCTTTCCTTAATAGAAGACAATGTCGTAGTCAACCGAAGAACAAATCGAGTGCCAACTGTCATCTGAACCGAACCGATCAGCTGGGTTTGTTCCAGAATAACCACTCAGATGAACTAGCTGAGAATATCAGGCGAATCAATAAGTGTGCGGGCTGAGATTTCGTTATGACCACCATTCATCGTAATATAGACTATCGTTTTTGTACTATTAAAATGAGATGGTTCGAAGGCAGAAAAGTCTTCTCACCAGAGTTAGTGGGACGGATCAGAACACGAGATAACAAGGCGTAGTTTCACTCAAGACATAAGTCAGAAGATGAAATTCATGGAAATTGGTGGAAAAGCTTTTCAGGAATTAAAACAAGCTTTCGCAGCAAACTGTCCCACAGATTGCGACGGCGAATCATGTCCAACAAGGTCTTCAATCAAACATCCCCCAACCAGGCAGGCATGGAAGGCTAACATCCGATTAGTGTGTCCATCGCCAACAGTTTGCGGAGTACTGTGATATCATTTCCTTCATTCCATACCATTTTGAATCCAAGTGAATCCTGCTATTTGCACTGCTCTCCGAATACAGATACGTCATTGGTTTGGCAGCGATCTGTCGTCCTTCGTTCATAAACCCTCTGCACCCTATTTGCAATACTGACTTCCATCACGGATAAACACTGTGTGGGAGGGGTGTATCCACTGTTTACTTCCAACACCATAATGACCGATACGTAAGAAAAGTACGCCCGAGGATTTAATCAATCAATAGCTTGCCTCTCTGAGGTAAAAAGTGGTCATTGAGTCGACTGTGATTAAAAGATGAAAGACTAGGAACAGTTGGTAACAGCCAAGAAAGTGATAGTGTTAGATGAACTCATGTTTCTGACCCCTGTAATGTACACCGTTTGTCGTGAGTAACAGACAATCAACCGGGTGAATGGAAGAGTTAGGCTATGATTGGAGTAACGAATTATTGGTTTTCATCGTGAAATATTCCCTCAAAAACTATCTCCAGGTGGTACGCAGCGTCCAATGATGTCCCTCATGGGCATGTTCTTAGACCGTTACTATTCCTCACTTACAAAACCGATCTCCCAACAATTTTCTCATCCTCATGTCTATTGTATGCAGATGACTTGAAACTGTGGTACGTACTTGGCTCAGATACAGAAAACACCTTTGTTGTGTTCACAAATTCGGTAACAAAAGGAAGGCGCACATGTATGGATAAACGTATATACTATAGCAACGTACGGTAAGCACCAATGCAAGCGAGCAAGTGGGAACGCAAACAAGTATGCAAGTGCGTGAGTCAGTCGTGCATGTAATCGGAAGTGTAAGAGGACGGTACAATCAGACTAAATCGTGCAAGGTCGCGCAATGCGTGGTACGACCTGACTGGTCAGTGCTGTCCGAGACGAAGCACGGCAAACGTCAACTGTGTACGTGTGTGCACGATTGCAGGCGTGCGTCCATGATTGCACGGGTTGTAGATCATGGGTGCGTGTGTGAGCACATGACTGTACCTGTCAAGCACAACAGCCTTCGAAGTGTAAAGTTTAGTTCAGTTCACTTAACCGCTAACCTCGCATTTCGGTGCTCTGGTTTCGGTTGCTGCCTTCCAGCATCGTTGAGTCAAGGGTAAAAAGAATAGAAGCATAAAGTGAAAAGCACCGAAAGCAAGGTGCGGCGTGTAAGTCACGAAAAAAAGGAAAGAGTTTCTAATAAAACTACGCCACCGGTCGCGACATTTAGCCATATCACATTGTTCCCAGCCATCTGGTAGGCAGGTCTTGTAGACCCCAATCCGGAATTTTACCACGTCCTACTTGGTTAAATATACTGGTCAAGGTTGTCATACCTCTCTGCCATGTCATGGACTGACCACCTCAACCTTCCTTCCAACCACTACCTGCCTCAGTGAGCAGCGTACGATGGGCGTGAGGAACACATGTCGCAGGCACCTGATAATGTAAGACTGGACTTCGACGGTTCCGAGCCTGATGCTCTATGGGTAGATGCTGATAGTTGTCGACCGCTTCACTCACTTCGGCGGCTGCGTGACGACTGATGAGAGCACGCGTATATCCAAGGCTCGAGCGACGTAAGTTGAACTGACCTGATATGTTACTGTAGTTCTGAGGTCGTGTGTACTGTACCGCGGCGCGCCCAGTTTTGCTGTGGTTGAGACATGGAGTTTTCCTGCAGCAGATGTTCGTCGCCTTGAGATTTTCGACCATCGATTTCTACATGGGATCGCTAAGATTGAATGAAATAACCGGATGAGTAATGCCGAGGTTAGAATTAGAGTATTGGAAGCCAGTTCAGATTATGTCTTATCACAGCGTATCCAGCTTAGTAGACTTCGTTGGTTGGGGCATGTGTTACGAGTGGCAAACACACGTCTACCACGTAGTGCCTTGTTTTCCGTCCCTTTTCGTGAGTGGAGGAAGTCACGTTGAGATCAGCAGATGACATGGTAATGGGGTGTGAGAGGATGTGCAGCGAACTTCAGGAAATTAGATGCCTCACGCCTTCGTGGTTGGGGTTCAAAAGATCCGTCAACCAGTTGGCTGGAGATACCGAAGGATATGTCAGCGAACCGTGAACAGTGGCGATCGTGTTGTCACTTTCTGTTGGATCAGAATGATTGATCAAAGTGTGTTAGTACAGTTAGACTGTATTCCGTGTGTTGGCTACTAGGACGTTCTTTTCCCACGCTTGTAGATCCGCTCCATGTCTCCGTACAACATAGTGAGAATGACAGTGGTCCGTGGGGTTTGCCCTGCTGTTTAACGTTGTACGGTGATAATGTCAGGTTCTGCAAGAAGATCCAGATACGCTGGTCCTCTGTGTGCCGTACGTCAGGGTTGCCCCTTTCTCGTTTTCTGTTTAACTTCGTGACTGATATACTCCTAGAGGCCGCACTTTTGTCATGTGGAGATGGCAGTATCGAACTTTTCCCGGTGTAAAACTATCAGACCTTGAACATGCGGACAGGATAGTTCTTCTAAGTGAAGTGATCTAACACCAAACCTTTCAGTTTTTGAGGAAACAACAGATCGAGTAGATAAGTTCTGTTATCTGGAAAGCTGCAGTTCACCCTGAGGTCGAATATCAGATGAGGTGTCTTGGCCTATACAGAAGGCTGGCTTGGCATTTGCCAACGTGAGTTATCTGGGGCGCCGACATGACATCCGTTTACCCATCAAGGGTCGAGTGTACGCTGCAGCAGTCAGGCATGTGCTTCTGTATGGTTCAGAAAGTTGGCCACTACGGGGAGAGAATATACGAAAATTTTCGGTATTTGAACACCAATGTCTCAGTGGTATTGCTGGAATTTGGTGGGAATACCGTATAAGCAATGCTGAGGTTCAGCGAAGAGCTTTAAGTTCACGAACCAAATCATGAGATGAAGCTCTAGCGGTTACCAAGCTAAGATGGTTGGGATATGAGTTGCGCACGTCACCTGACAGGATTCCCCAGCGCGCAATGTTCGCTGAGGTTGGTAACGGTTGGAAGTTGAGTAAGGGTGGTCAGTCCATGACATGGAAGTAAGGTATGAAAAGCCTAACTAGTGGTCTTGGCCATGTAGGGTGCGTTAGACTTCCTGGGTGGGGTCCAAAACCCTCCCACTCGAAGTTTAGGTACATTGGAGGATATAGCTAGATGTCGCGATCAGTGGCGCTCTTGTATTCACAAACTTTCTTTGTCGACTTGATATTATTATTTATAGTTCTTTTATTGCTGCTTTTATATTCCTGTCCCTTCTCATTGTTTCCGATTGAGGCAGGGGATGGAGATGGCAACCAGAGCCATCGCACCCAGTGCATGGTTAATGGCAGTTGCCCAGGAGTTAAAGCCTGGCTGGAAACCTGCTACGAACCACAGATTGTGAGCACGATGTAGGGATTTCGGTGTCTTCCTCGATGAAAACCGAAGGTCACACGGACAGTGTGTGCTTCGGTTTGGAGTATCCTTGGCCCGAATTGCTATTCGTTTGGAAAACTACCGTACAACGCTCTCCGCACGCCGTGTACTTCCCGTGTGCGTCCTCGACATGAATGCGGTGGAGTAACTGGATATCCATGCACAGCTGCAGAACCAACCAAGTCGGAGAGAGTGTAGAGGTCTGCTGTTCGTCTCATCTCTGGACTTCGCTGGGTCGGCTATGAAGGACCTCTTGAAGCGACTGGTTTGTTTCCCGAAGCCCCTTTGCAGATGCGTGGTGATCTCATCTACATCCGTCGTATTATTCACGGTGTTCTGGGACATGAGCTCCAAGCGGTATTGCCGTTTCGTGGGCCATATAGTGCGCGCGAATACTGGATGACGAGTGAAGATGCATTCTACTGGTTTCCCGTTAGACTATCGCTTGTCTCGGAGGGCTACGAACCTTCGCAATTATTTGCCCGCTGATGTGTTGGAACAGGTGAGCGATAAATCATTCAAGAAGGAACTCAACCGATCACTGATGAAGCTATGGAGTTCCACGCAATCGTGAGTTTATGCCAACGACTGGCTTGTGACGAGATTTATACAGGAAGATTCCCACCGCCTCCATTATGAAAAACATCGATACTTCACATCACGCAAATGCAGCACACGTACGAAGTTTTGTTAAATTACTTAAGTTGGTAAATAATCCGCAGTGTTCACAGAAATTCATTGTAGAAACTGTCCGATTGACGATAGTGGATTCGTGTGGACAGTTACGCCACTGGTCTCGCGGATTGCGTGTCTGTCTCACCATTTTGCCGACCCTCGGCCAGAGAAGAAGCAGTGCCTTGACAAACTGTTTCTGCGACCACAAGATTGGTAGATGTAATCTGATCGCAATCGCAATCGCCCCAGGCTGTGTGATACTCGAGTTAGCTTGTGCCCCGTATTGATCGCACGGGCAAAAATCATGCTGGTCACGGTTGTGTGGATGCCGTTCGCTAACCGGCCAGGGAAATGCTCTTGGACTAGCTCAGACAGACGTCTAGTTTTTCTCCCCACATAATCCGCTTCACAGGAACATGAAAAAGAGCACACGAAATGCGGTCGAAAGGCTTGACAGTCTGTCTTTAAATGACCATCGCAAGTAAGGACTCGTGCTGAACGAGATCCTAAGAATGTATTTGATCCCGTATGTGACAGTTGACAGTACAACATTTCAGATGCCACATCTCCTTTCAGTTCCATGTTCACGTAGATGGGCTTTTTCGGGACATCTGGGTATTTATGACGAGAGACAGTGTCTATATTAGGTCAGAGAAAGTCTTCTGGATACCCCTTTTCTCGCGGCGCATTGTATATGGTTTCTATAGCTTTTGACAGTAACTCTGAGTGACTCGACGAAATTCGCAAAAACCATGGAGACGGACAAAACAAGTAATATTGAAAAATATGGATACTATACTTCGAAAACTAAGACAGAATAATGTGATCGGCGCGATCACGTTCGAACGGATAAGACCAGTAAGGTCAATAATCCTGAGACTATACGGGATTACAAAAACACAAAATTGGCGTCCCAATGCGACCTATACCCGACGTGTCTGGCTCACCCTTCAATAACATCGCACGCTGGCTAATCGAGCTCCTCAAACCAACATGACGGAAATTAGCACCCCATAGTCTAAAAGACACTTTTCAATTTGTCGATGCAATTCAATATGCAAACGTGCTGACATATATATTCGCAAATATAGTCTATCGTTTCCGATTGAGGCACGTTAGTGAACGATGACGAAACATCAAGAGAAACCGTTTTTTGTGAATTCACATTTGCATATTGAATTGCGTCGAAAAATTTAAAAGTGTATATTAGACACCGGGGTGATAAATTCCTTCTTGTCGGACTACGTGGGAAGAAAAACTAGACGTCTGTCTGAGCTAGTCCAAGAGCATTTCCCTGGCCGGTTAGCGAACGGCATCCACACAACCGTGACCAGCATGATTTTTGCCCGTGCGATCAATACGGGGCACAAGCTAACTCGAGTATCACACAGCCTGGGGCGATTGCGATTGCGATCAGATTACATCTACCAATCTTGTGGTCGCAGAAACAGTTTGTCAAGGCACTGCTTCTTCTCTGGCCGAGGGTCGGCAAAATGGTGAGACAGACACGCAATCCGCGAGACCAGTGGCATAACTGTCCACACGAATCCACTATCGTCAATCGGACAGTTTCTACAATGAATTTCTGTGAACACTGCGGATTATTTACCAACTTAAGTAATTTAACAAAACTTCGTACGTGTGCTGCATTTGCGTGATGTGAAGCACCGAAAAGTCAGATCTGTTTGCCCCATACCGTTTTCCGATAATAATTATTTTTCGCAATCAGTTGATGCCGTCGCTTACTCATCACAGTCCGTGTCAGTAATTCTCGCAGTACACGATTAATCGCCAAAGCGACATTTTTTCTGCTTCTCCATCCTTCAGTCGCTTAGTTCATCATCTGTTGCTCACAACTTTGTGCTCTAACACACGAGGCTTCCTTACGCAGCCACTTTCTTCGTCGTTCATGTTTCTCTATTCTTCCACCCTGTCACTCACTGGATGCAGTGAACACATTGTGCCTTGGACAATTTCTGTGAACTTCCTCTCTGATAATGAAACTTTCCACATTGACTCTTCTGATTTGATTTCCTTTCCGACCCGCTTATTACGGATTCGAGACTTATCTCGGTATTTCCTAATTAGCTTTCCCTATGCAGTGACGTGTCGCGCTAACATATTACCCAGCAGGTTGCATCTCAGAGAATCAACTCATACCGCAAACTGTTTAGAACCATATTAGCGGACCTCACACGTCCAGTTCATCAGGACTGTCATGCTGTTTTAGTGATTGTGTGGTAATTGAATATTCACCTCCCCAAGGGCTCATAAAGCACTTGCCTATTGATGGTAGACAGTAATCCACTGTCGTCCGGCTCGTCACCACACCTGACCTACTGGGACTTTATGTGGTTCTCCACTCCAGGCCTCAGGGACCGGTTATCCGCATTAGTGAAGTGGGCCTTTGTGGCTATGGGGTATATCCCTTCGATTGCACTCATGTGAAAGCTTGTAGCTGAAAAAACCGCAGTTAACTTTAATTGAATAAGGTCGGAGAGTGGCCGTCGAAGAACCTCAGGACTTCCATCGTTCGACGATGTGGGGTAATCTAGACTTTGGTGGGTGGGACAGGACGACCTGTGCGTGAAGGAAATACTGTGAGTCAATTCACGCTAAGAGTCAGCTATATTTCCGTTCGGACTGTTCTGTTACGATGTGGATGCTGATAAATTAGCTATCCATTATCTTCTTGATAATTTCAGGGATGACTCTTGACTCGAATAAGTTGAAGCTTACCAACATTGCCGATGCCAGCGGTTTGTTCCAAACCAACTGCGAGTTGAGACCACCAGTCCTCTCTAAATAAAATCCATTGTAATTGTTTCCGTAGCTGTGCACGGAAATTTTAGTTCTCACTGCTGGTTCGTGTCAAACAATACGGAAAATTGAGTTGAGATCCAGGAGATGACACAGGTGTATGACAGGATGTGGTACGTATTACTTCCCCGGGGTGTATCGTCAGCGCCCTAATCCCCCAAATCGGGTGCCCCCATCTAACTGGGAAGGCGGCTAAATTTGAAATCCCTCGGGCTGGATTCCCGTAGAGTTAGCCTAAGTTTGTCCGTTTGCGACGGACTTTCGGTATGATGAAAATCTCAAAACTAGATCAGCATACATTAGGGCATGACCAAAGTCAAAATCTACATTACTGGCCAACGCCGCACAAGGGATAGCCTATCGCTATGTGGTATATATGTAACTACACGAAAACACCGAAACCAGAAAGGAACAATTAGCTTCCTGCGCGGAGACGTAGTAGACGGTTACCAATAATAGTGCGTAAAGAGCCGGAGTCGCTTTACCCGTCAGTGCATCGGGGACCAAACTGTGCCTTGAGGTCTTCATTTAGAACACCTGTGTCTATAAGATCCCTTTCGCAGATTGCGTAAATTTTGTTTATGAAATACATTCGAAATGCCGTCAGTGGGACCGTAGGTATCGACAGCTGTGGCGCTGTCTATTTACTTTAAACGAGCGTTGCACGTAGACTGCAGTCTAGTGGAATCTCCCACACAAAACAGACTCTACCCTCTGAGTGATCCCCGCGGTCGTGTTATCACATGCAAAAGCCGCGGCATCTCCGGATAAGCGGACAGTGAAAATTTGTCTCGAATGCGAGTTTAGCCGAAGCGCGGTGGTAGGAACCTGGATGCGGTTCTCAGGCAAGTAGCACACATCCATGGTTGGAGTTTCAGGAGTGTTCGCTAGAGCTGCTTGCTTGCCTACTTAACTTGGTGTACGTACGTTGACGGTTGCAAGGTTTAGTGATATGCATGGTCTTAACAACTATTTTGCTGAAGAGGTAGGAACCCTGCTTTTATGACAAGCACATAAAGACTAATTACCAGCAAAACTAGGTGAAACGAAGTTCATGAGAAGGGTTGGTGCCGAAAGCAAAACTTGAAACTGCTCAGCCGCCAGCGCTTCAGTAACATCTGATGTGGAGCGAGTAGGCATGACAGAACAGTAACCGCGATATCTCATTGTCTGGCTGTCGTCCTTTCCCTGCACTAAAAATAGCCCATAGTTGTGAAATTTATTTTAAAAACAAAGCTTCTGAAACACAAATGAGAACAAAATGTCAAAATATGGATTGGCACCGTACCAGTTCAGTCCGAAATAACTAGGATGGGCAACAGATATCATGCAGCACCATCAGGATGAGATTGCTCCTTAATTTGATGTGATGGATCGCGTGCCTCTCTGACCCAAAAGGCTAAGCAAGATGGTTTTCATAAGTCGGAAATGCAATCATGCCTGACAGGTCAATGGGTAGAGGGCAGACAAAGCTCAGTCTCTGAACCAGGTCTTGGCAACACCTGTTTCTAATCGCTGTCCTTCGAGAAGACATTAGAACGAATAAGCACGGAGAAATGCATTTTACTGGTCAAAAAACCTCCGCTAAGTGGACTTGGGAGTAGAGCACTTGAGGTTTCTCTCGACGGTTGGAGAAGTCATCGAACTTCATTGGGCAGCTATCGCCCACCTAAGCTGGGCAGCCCCCGGCCCAAAAGTATGCTGCCCCGTCCACGTTCCATTTGCTCCGTTGGGTGCATGGGGCTCAGCACTCAATCCGAAAAGTGGATTGATAACAAAACACCAACAAAGACAAGATAAAAGAGTGCAACAATCAGGTCTCACGTGACAGACCAGAAGAAGCTCCTTCATCGCTGCTTCGGTCACATTTCCGTGCCAGGTAAATGCCCCACTTCCTTGTGGGTCAGACTTTTGAGTCAAAGGCTCCGGTTAGGGTTCCTCCAAAAAACCCCATCGGTGGTGTGGGCAGCCGCGAAGGATGATTTGTCCAGAAACTTCCAGAATTCTATCTGTAATGGGTCTTACTAAACTTACCTCTAATTTAGGAATGAAACAAAATACCGCGGGTTATTTTGACTTTGAAGAAAGCCGTAGTTCAGGCATAGGATATAAATGAAGCACAATCCTTAAACCTACATGTTCAGAACGTTTGGCCGTCTTCAATGTCCGCACATTATGTCAGACAGGGCAACGGGCTGCCCTTGCTAGAACTCTTGGAATTCTCAGGATGGATGTACCTTGTGTGAGGGTATGTGCTGACTCATAGTCGATAACCAGCCGTTTCCCATCAGCAATCGGCATGTCAGCGCCTGTCCGGAATCCAGGTCAGTGATTGTGCCAGCGGATTCGCAAGTGACAAAGCAGCTGATCGATGAGACGGGAACGGATTTCTGTCAAGTGTTAGCTGATTGTGTGACCAATCAGAAGACAGGCTACTTGATGCCAGTATGAACTAGTTGGTTTGCGTTGCAACGATTGGTGTCAGTGGTTGTTTCTTCCTATATAAACGATGTGTTTTGTGCTAACAAAATGAGATGATTCGTGGGCAGAACAGACTTCTCACTGGAGTTAGTGGGACGGTTCAAAACACCCTGTCTCCAAAACATGCATACAAGACCCTACTTCTGTGATCATTCTTCGTACCTCGGATGTATCCTCAGCATTTCGCTTTACTATTCGCTAGTCAGGTGATCCGGTGTCCAGTGGGTGTATAGGGTATCTGAAACATCTGTTGGATCCAACGGCCACCAAGAAAATTCGTCAGATCAACAGGGTTGCATGGACCCTTGGGCCTACGTGACCTCTTTTGAATGGTGAACGAGCTCCTAGAGAGCCACCGGCAAACATGCACCAAAACCACATGGACGCGTTCGGCATCCCGGATTCGTAGACCAACATCCAAAAGGTGTATAAGCCGCTCGATAGGCCCCCGGCCCCAAACACACGAACTTCCTGTTTACCGAAAGGTAGAACTTGGCTACGCCCGGGTTAGAGGTGCCTCCTCGAAAAAAAGCCGAGTGGCTCTGTGGACGCCACTTCGTACACTGTTCTTAAGTCTTTTCATGGATTTTGTCTCTACAATAGGCTCTGATCATGCTACGGCGTCCCCGGTAAGTGACGCACCTTGTGCTCCCTCAGTGGCCAGGATGACCCTAACACGAGCTAGGTACCTAAGCCTGAGCACAAGTGCACGAGTCCAAGTTGCACGCTGGAACGCGAGAACTCATCCAGATGCAAGTAGCCAGTTCATTATCATGCGCAAAGTACGACTACGGAATTGTCTATCCGAAATTCGTCTACCCAACCCCGGCAGCCGACAGATTCACGTTCATCAGACGGACACGTCCTACTGGATGTACCACAGTGGGCCAGTAGACAATCCTGGGCTGCACGGAGTGGCGATCGCAACGAACTGTCGACCCCGCAGCGCCGTGATCTCTTAGGAAGCAGTTCCTCTAAGAACTGCCGTGGCACAGTTCAAGAGTACTCCGTTTAACGTGGCCGTGTTTGCGGTTCACGCCCCAACGCTACATGCACAGCACACCACTAAAGATGTCTACGGTGAACTTCAGAGTTCGATCATCCGGGTTCCCAGGCCCGATATCCTGCTGATTGCAGGAAATTGGAACGCCTGCACGGGACCAGCAGACGAGTACACCCAACATGTGTTGTGTCAGTTCAAGTAGTCACGTACGCGACCAGACAGTCTCACACGCGCGCGCCGTTATTGACTGTCAATTGATTGATGCCTGTTCGCTGCCGCGACTAGTCATACATAGATACACACAGGTACGCACATCACTGTGACTTTACCCATGCCACGGACGGCTTGCTCTAGCCAAGCGGACTCTGGCACTGAGCCATACGCGCTTGTCGATCCGCTGCTGCTAAGCCGCCCTGCTTGACCGCACTCGATCGCATGTAGTACTTGCGCTTGCCTATCGGTGATTCACCTGCATGCTTGCTCGCTTACGTGCGTGATTACTGATGCGCTAATAAACGGATTTGTTGCGTACTGTGTTATCCGTTAGTCGCGAACACAACAATTGGACTGTTTAGAATGGTATACTTCCGAGGCAACCAATTTTGGCCAGCTCACAGGATCATCCCTAGACTACTCGATCAATCAATGTTTGAGATCACTAACCTTAAGGACACCTCCGTACACCAAAGCCAAGTTAGCCGTATTCACATGGCAGCAACACCTGAAAGCACCCCAGAGACCGAGACCGTGAGTGATGATAATTCCACCCTACTTGAGGAAGCAGCAGTGGAGAAAATACAGCCTAAGCCGAACGTCACAGTGCGAAGACCTATTTGACAAATGACTCAAATCGTTGGAGAACTCTTGGGAGATGAGATCTGGTGATTTAAGTGCTTCCGTACGCGACCTTTTGAGCTGTAGCATCTTCTCGGGGATTCAACTAGTGGAATGAATCCAGATCCTGATAGTTAGATTGTACAAACACAGCCAGACTGCTTTGTGATTGGCGAGTACAGTCTGTCAGTAGTGCTACGCCTTACCTCATATAAAAACGAGTGTTTAACAGTTAAGGCCCATAGAACATATGCTTGTTATTCTCTTCTCAGTTCTCAGTGCGTGTAGTTTCGGGCACGAACTATTTCAATGCATACAGTTCCTCGGCGTACGCTGCTCACTGAGGCAGATAGTGGTTGGAAGGTAGTTTAAGGTGGTCAATCTATGACATGGCAGAGAGGTGTGACAACCTTGACCAGTATATTTAACCAAGTAGGATGTGTTAAACTTCCGGATTGGGGTCTACGAGACCCGCCTACCAGATGGTTGAAGACATCAAGTGATTTGAATGGGTGTTATTGACTGGCTTGCTGATAAGCGAAACCTGATTCCCAAGTCAAAGAACACAAATTCACTACCGTGTGTACTGTAAGCCAAAGTTTACAAAAAAATTACAATGATACCTCAAATTATGGGCAAATCGACCACAACCAAAAAGACTTCAAGACGCCCAGGCGAAAATGGACAAGAAACGCTTGAGACGGCGATACAGAAACATGTCGAATGATTTACAAAGGAACTCGTTATTTATAGGAAGCTTTTGATCAATCTACGGTCGGAAGAGAAGTAATCGCGTGAGAGAACACATGCACAAGAGTGGTGAATTACAAACGCGATATCGTGGCAAGGAGAAAATGGCGTGATCTAAGAGGGAAGGCCAAAGATCCGTGATTCGCATAGACAAAGCAAAAAGAAAGAACAGTACGCCCAAGCAGTGGGGTCTAGACGATCATGAGGGCCAGGTAAGAACCAACAAGTGAGTAAAGAGGAGAGTTTGAAAAAAGCTACACAGACGGAGTCGTCGTGGTAACCAGTGGGTTAGAGCACATAGGGACAAAACGGGAAAGTAAGGTTATGTAAGCGGCAATATCTGTTCACTGAAGAGCGATATGATGAGATAAAGTCGACAAACGGACCAAGTGCAGATACTGGCTTAAGACACAAAGATAACATCAGTTAATGCTGTCCTAGGAACAAGGCAAACGATTGCGTGACGCAATAGGGGTGGACAGACAATTACCACGTGAGCGTGGATGTAAGGGTGTGATGGTCGGCGTGGCCACTAGAGGATGGGGATGGGAACAAAGGAACTGTTCGGTAAATGCAAGATAGACAAAATCAGGTGAAGAGCGTGGGATCTGGACTGAACCAGGATAAAGGCGTTTTTTTAATTTGGCGAGCTGAATTCTCATGTCCGGTAGCAATAGATCTTTACACTAGGTGTCGCGGCCAGCAGCGTAGTTGCATTCGATCTTTTTCTTTGTGATTTCAGTTTATTGCTTTGTTTTCGACTCTTTTTCACTTGATGCTTCTATTCATTCTGCCCTCGATTGGACGATGCTGCGCGGTGGTAACGAAAACCAGAGCACAGAGATTCGACATTAATGGTTAAATGAACTCACCTGAGGTATCAAGTAACGATGTCGAGAAGTAAATCACCGGATAGCTCGGTGGCAACATGTGTGTGTGTGTGTGTGTCTTACAACGATGCACCCCGGGTTCGGGCAAATTCCATTTGGGACCGGGCCCTGTGCACTGTGTTTGATGATTCCAAATAAGCCTAGTGAAACACCTGTACAGTGATTACATGATTTTCAGTGATGAGTTGAACACCGATACCACCTGATGAATCATATCATAAATTAGGAAAACACGTTTCCAGTAGCCAGGCAGGAAGAAAGTTATCCTTACTACCCCGTACGAAAACTGGCGTAGTTGCTTAAGTTACTCAACAAAGATAGCATAAATATCACCTTGATAATCAAGCAACTCAACTCAGCAATCGGTAGCTGCTACGAAGTGAAGAGATTCCCAGTTGTCTTCAGATTTCCTCGATTGATAAGTCTCATTGACGAACAAACCACTGTCACTCTGTGCAAAATATTAATTTGAAGGGTACTTAATTAGGTACCTGTTTCGACGAAACGAAGAGACGGTTGAGTAATGAAATGGTCGAAAGACGATGAGCGAGCGGTTCGAAACAATATCGTCAGCGTACAGGACCAAAAGACAAATCGCTGATTACACAACAAATAGTTGTGACGACGAATTCAGTCAGCCCAGACAAGCTGTTCAACATCATTTATACCATAGGCAGTATGGTAGAGATAAGTGAAGGCACCATTAAATATTCCTAACCACCCAAGACCATACAAAAAGAGTGACTGGCTAATTGTTACCTTCACCTTGGTAACGACGTGTTCTCAACGGTGCATTGTTCACTCTCTTCTTTAACCTCGTTTGTTTCGAATTGCTACCGCCTGTGCTTTGACCAGACCGTTCCATTGATCATCCGGAAGACGATGAACTTAAATACACAGTGCATTAGTAACAAAGCAGCGGGTTACGTAGTGCAATCCAACGATTAGGTTTACCCATGCAACGTTCTTCATCCATATGAAATGGTCATCTCAGCAGGATTTATGGCCTCCGAGTGAACAGCAGTGTTCTGTGGCCACCCACTAACTCTATTGTGAGGACGTTTCTGGCTTCGAACAATTTGATTTAATTCACAGGAAACAAACGGTCTGTTTAGAATGCAAAAGCTGTTATCACCAATTGTCGCACCACAAACGAATCGGTTCAAACTGGCATCGGTTAACGTATATTCTGATTGGTTGAATGGTCAACCAATACTTAATGGGAATCCTTTCTCGCCTTATCGACCCGTTGCTCTTTCGTTCGTGATTCCGTTCGCTCAAGCCTTGACCTAGACTTTGGACAGGCTCAGGCGTGCTGATCACAAACGAGACTTGGCTGTCTATGGACGAGTCAGCCCATGCACTCACAAGCAGTATCAAAGATTCTTTCATATTGGGGTTGGTTTACCAGGTAGTCTCAACATTCAGCCCATCACCGAAAACCATGCGAGCAGTGTACAGACTTATCACTTGTCATCGCGCTAAGTGCACATCCACCGAGTCCCAGCTGGGATTGATTTGAACCCCGACAGGCAAAAAATGTGAGTCATTGTAGTGGTTGGAACACTTCTGCAAGCGGTATAACTGTGTATTATCGCTTCATGTCCAGAATTCAACCAGTCAAATGTAGTCAGAAAATATCCTAGTCGTCAGGCCTTCCTGATACAATCAGATTGACCAGTACATTGTCCACCAATGATGCTAAGCTCCGCTTCATATATAAGCAAATGTGTGGTAGATAAAGCGGTCAGAGTACGTAGTCGGTTTTCCCTTTTTTGTCAGCTCTTGGTGGGTGTGAGAACGATTTATTTCAATGCATACGGTAATCCGGGTGGATTCAAACTCCCGATTCTCGTTAACAGGTTACCGCCAGGCTATCCGAGCTGATTGGCTCTCGGCGATTTGCCTCCTGTCAACACTACACGAAACAGCGCCCAACTTGTCGCCCACGCAGAGGTTAATTCCCATGCTAGACGATTTGTCAAGAAGGGCCTAAGCGAAACAAGGGCACAACAATCAAAAGTGAACAGAATCAACGGTATGCTTTCAAGGTTTTTATTGGTGCACCAGATAACTGTTGACAAAGTGTTAGACATGACGACAACGAAACACACTAACCTACCACAAATGCTGGCGAAAATGCGACAGCCTATGCGACCGCGCACGTGGACCCCGCTCGGATGGGATCTACAAATCCGTGAAATCTCGGCGATGAAATTTCCCACCGTGTTTCCTGATGGTAACTCTTTCCAAATGTAAGGATAGTGGAGATCAGGTGCGTCTACATCAACACGTGCTATTTTTACATGAAATGCTTGAAAGATTGTTAATCTTAGAGGAGGAGGAAGAAGAAGAAGAAATTCTCAAATAAGGTGCCGGCAAAAGTCGCTTTAAGGCTGGGAAAATTAAATGTGTCCGGTGCCCCAAGACCAGTAAAATGAGTACAGGGATCGGAGAAGAAAAATGCGTCTGCTACTCCAGCGACCACACAGATTGAAATGAGAAACCATGAGGTGTCTAAGGAATCTCACTCCGGAGGATAGAGAATAGCTTAATCTGGTCCTCTGTGAGCTGCATTAAGGAGTGCTTAGGGGAAGGTGAGTCTCTCCCTCCGAAATTTCCGAGTCGATCAGAGGTGACCGCATTGTAGGTGGCAGCCACCAATTGCGATTCATCATCCTCCCCTTCTGTTGCACTCATTGAAAACCAAACTGGGGCCTCGTGGAGAAAGGCGAGCTTGCCAATACAGTGCCGTATAAAGTCCGAGGTTTTCTGTGACGACGTGCTAATTTAGACTGTTGAGGGTACGCGGTCACTGGTTGCCCTGATGGAGCTAGGCTGACGAGAGAAATTCTGGGTTCAAAGGTGACTATTATGGGTTACATGCTTTACCGGAATGACAGCAGCCAAGCTGGAAGTGGTTGAGCTGGAGGTACCATTATTGTTCTGTTCGTCGGGTGCGGCTTCTTATTCGAACCCATGAGACTACGGCCAGCCATTTTGGCGCCGTTTGAGACTTACCTCAGATGGATATCGGTCGGTGGTTGTCATTTGTCGGATTGTGGCACTGAATTCTGGGAATACGAAGATGGGCGACGGAAGGGGACTGTCTGGTTCTAGGTGAATTCAATTCCTAAGTTATTGACTGGACGAATCTGCAAGGTCTACCCGGTTCGAATCCTTTTCAGTGGGAACTCCTTTGCAAGACTTTGAGTTTTATCTTTGTTTCAGCATGTTCATGAGGTGGAGCGTACTCAAACCTCTAAAAATTCCATTTTTACTTGGTTATCATTCTTATGGGCTGGGGTGTTGAGAAATTCTGCTACTTACTAGACCCGGACAACAGTAACCTTGTTACGATTATCATTCATTGGCGACGAGGAGCCCAAGTTACGCCTAGATCGTGGGGTGTAAATAATACGTGGTGTATGCCGTTCGACGAAGTTCTTAGAGCTCCAGTTTCCATCTCGCATTGCCCAAGTGGCCCGTATAGGTTCGGTCAAGCCTGGGATACTACTTGAGACGGAATCTCCCGTTTGTGTCAAGTCTTTACAACTATCTCTAAATGGAACTCATATGCAAGCTACCCCCCCCCCCTTCCCATGATTTGATTTAGAACTTAGATGTCTATTCGGGCATCGAAATCGAGCCAGAAGAATTTACCGGAAGAGTGGCTATGATCGTTGTTGATGTGTCTTTACCGAAATCGAACGCCTCAGGCGATTTTCATTTCACCAAACTATTGCGGTGGACTTCGCGTGTGTTCCCTAACGCTGGTTTTCGTACCTGAAGCAAAGAACCAAGGTAACGTTTGTTACCCAGAATTGATGGGTAATAATTCGTCCCAAGGCGGATATTCTGGTGGGACTGCGAATGCGTATGCGCCAGATTTTCCACCGTCCCCAGAGACACCAGCTAATGTTGTCTACTGATACCTTAAAATGCTTTATTCCTCCCATTTTCGTTTGTGATTGGAATACCTTAGTTTAATACATTCCCCTGTAAGGCAGCGGAAGTTGGAAAGTGTAACACGTGCGGCCCCCGCCTCATTGTGGGACTATGAAAAATTAGCTATGAAGGTCGCCTGCAAGATACCGGGCTGTCCAAGGTCTTACCATAGAGAGCGATGTAACCTCATGTTTACCAGGTGTATAACCCGTAAACATTTCTGTCTGGAACGGATGACTTTTTCCCCCGGTGAGCGCACAACCGCACATGTGGCCATCCGTTCAGGCTCACAAAATAACTATCATTGGGCCTGCCTCTGGTGTACCTCTGATCGTGGAGGGTGACCAACTGGTGTGACACTTTCAGCTGAAACGGTGGGACAGAAAAACGTGGACATATTCAAATAACACGTGGAAATCTTTATGGAGATGACAGAAGGACACGTCTACGTGGGTCCATGCCTCAAGAGCTGAGATGGCGAGGGTCATACGAGGTGCTATCCTTTTACATTTAAGTTTGAAAATTGAAGATTATAATCGGCAAAGCATATGGCTTCGTTTTTCTTCATCTCACTCTATTATTGCAAGCGCAACTAACGTTGTTGCAGAGCTTAGTTACATACTAATAAGCCGGTTAACAGTTTGCCGATGGATCAGTTGAAAGGAAAGATAAGAAGATAGGGTTAATTGTCATCAAGTAGCAATCCATAAGCTAGATTGGCAACATGCTCTTGAGGGCTGTCATCAAGCTTTGACGAAAGGAAGTTTAAGGGTGTGTACCAATACTTGGATTCTGCACACTTTCGTGGAAGAGTGTCCAGCACAGAGAGTGCAGCTTACTAACCCGTTGCACATTCTGGCTCTAATAGTTGGACAGTTGATGAACTAAATACTACACTAGTTTATACCGTCTTTTCTTATCGATATCATCGCGCATATGAAGTGCCGTCACTTACTTGCTTTCTGACAGATTCAGTTAGTTCTCGCATCGGTGAGACATTCGCTAGCCCCACACAAGGAACTACAGAATAAAATCTACCAAATGATGATTAGGAAACATTCTCTGTATCAGTCTTCTATTGGCATGTATCTTGACCATTGGTGATCGAGTGCTTTAGGGCGTTTGATTACCACCTCGGAGGTCGGAGGACCGGGTCCCGCCCCGGCCGATTACTTCGGTGTCAGAGAACAATCCACTGCCCGATCGTCGAGTTACCAAGCCTGACCGGTTGGGACTGTGAAGAGATGGGCCAAGCACGTTGCTAATAGACGGCCTGGTTCAGTGAAGCAGATAGCACGTGATCGGCTGACCAGAATCGCCGACGAATACAGAGCCAGTCAGGCGATCGATGGACCAATCAGCGGTTAACATTCGCCGAATCAACTAGTCCGGGGGCAATCAGATAAACCAGTCAGATGAACTGTTTAGGTCTATCAGCAGACCAGTAAGCTTTTATGCACGGTTTTGGTTATGACAAGTGCATATCTTATATAAACGATGTATTCTGTACCAACAAAACCAAATGGTTGGTAGACAGAAGAGTTTTCTCACTAAAACTAGTGGGTGGAACTAAACGGGGACCCTGCTTTATTTTCTACTCCAAGTCTCAGGGTCTGGCTGCCGGTTATCCCTGAGAGTACAATGGGCCTTCGTGGCTATGGGATATATGCCCCTTACAGTGCACTCATGAACAAGCACACAATAAAGAATATCCGAAAGGTTACTGGTTGAAAGTGCCGATTAGAACTAAACTGGACTTATCTATGCGTTTCTGTTGGTGTTTGTCACGAAATTCCGTTTGGCTACATCCGTTCTCAACGTGCTTCGCAAATTATCAGAGAGTGATTTGGTGTATAGGTAAGTAACTGAGTGAGCTAGATGAGAAAACTCATACTGGTGGTCGTGCCGACGGTATCGTTAACGTCTGGATACTGTTAATCATTGTGATAATTAACAGTACAGTAAGGTGAAATGCGAGCACGAAAACTGTGGATCTACTGCGTGTGTCGGTTTCCTCTACTTTAATGAATGCGGACTTGTGTCGGTTGGGATGGATTGTTGGTTGCTGTGTTCGCTATACACTGTCACGTGAGTAGACAGACAAAGTCACGCGTGCGCACACACTGCGGACAATTGATCCACATCTCTCACAATCATGGAAACATGCCTACAATCCTACACGCACATACCGTGCTGATGCCAGTCATGGCCCAGCCCGGACTGTACAGACCAATCAGATCCTGTAACCTATCGAAATGCCTTGCGTGGTCTGACCCGATTGTAAGCTTGTCTTGAGCTTTCATTTGCATATGACTCTGACCCAGTTACTTTTCTGACCGCGTTTTTTGCCTACGTGCTTACCCACCGGCGTGCAGTCTGATTTTGTATCTGTCTGCTGCAAACACTTCATCACTTGTGCACTAAATTCTCCCCGGCTGGTGATGAACTGTTTGCGACCTGAACACCAAGTTCAGTAATCGGGAATCTAAGAAAACCCTCAAGTTGCGCATCAAGAACTACGTTCATATCCAAAACTATTCGGAACATTAGATAATACAACATTGAAAATGCGGTCGAAATATCCGCACACAACACAGCTTGCACGGTAACTTTTTCAAAATCAGTCATTGAACCAGTCTGTTAGTTCATACTGCATACATTTTAAATGTGATTTTCTTTATTCATATATTGTTCTGTTTTAGTCACCCAGATTTACCATGCGATAATCACCACAGTAAATCCTCTCCTTGTATGACACCGATTTCACCCGTAATCTAATCAGTTTTTGGCTTGCTTCTCTGAAAGTGATCAGATTATTGGGTGTCGAGAGATGATAGGAATGTGTCATATCAACATACTTGTTTCGAAGCCAGTCAGGGTTTTGTCTTCAGTGTCTTTCGTTATTTAGGAATCAAACACTGAGGTACGAACCATGCGCAAGGCTCTTGAGCTACTACGACACAAGACTTTTGAGATGAGGCGTTCGGCCCTTAAACTACCAGAAGTACTGTTGTGAGATTGTGAGATCGGTACGGTGCACTTTAGCTTCTTCCCCGAGATTCAGTCAATCAGATGAAGTCAGACCTTAGAAACCAGATAGTCCATGTACAGTCAGATAGCTTTATAGTTGGCCAGTACTTTGTCTAACATTGTCACGTCTTGCATCGTACATACATGAGTATGTGCCCGTTAAAACGGACAGAATACACACTTGCTATGCTTAGCCTGCTCGTTCTTGGTATGCGTCTTCCGAGTACAAGTCATTCCAGTACGTACGGTTGGCGGGGTAGAATCAATTCGCACAAAGATGTATGAAAAAATGTTTAACTGGTCTAGCATATTTTCATATATTTATCTTAGTTAACGCACAAGCTTCTCAATATTACGACCAGTTAACGGAACAATCATCAAACTAAGGCTGTGCAACGACAATGAGATGAATGTTTACAAAGTTTGTTTCTCTTTTTGAAGAAACGGAAGATGATGGATGACAAACAAGTTGGTTTTGAGAAGCTTGCTGATTTATACAATTTGATCTCCCAACGTCTTTTGATCATGGTTTTCGAAGTAACATGAGGTAATGATACTGTGAGGATTCATTGAAATTAGTCAGGGAAATTCATTTTGCCATATCAAAAACTTCTTTAAGCTGGTTTAGTTCAGATCCCATGCTATCCACCACAACTTTTTATCTTGTATTTACCACACAGATTGTTTGTTTCCCAGGCGCTCAGGGCCCTAGTTTCCGCGCACACCACCACACCCTTGTTTGTCCGCTCCCATTGTATCATACAATTTTAGCCCTTTCTCTATGACGTGTTGACTGACCTTAACCCGTAACTGTCGGGTCAGTTTGTTAGACCTATTTGTTCATGTCGAACTTTGGCTCCTAGAAGATTTTATCTCTTGATTAACCTCTCTCTCCCATTGTGTCTCTGTGTGTACCGACCCATTGGTATCCAATACCCGTTCTGTTATTACGTCATAATTTCCTGGGTTCCTTGATTAAGCCCCGACGCTTGAGCGTAATTCTCTCTCTGCCTTGTTAGTGTGGAGGACCAAACTCTGGCCATGCCGTTACGATCATGCCATTTGTTCATAGACAAAGCTATTTCGTTTGATCTTCACCGCATCTGTGTGTGCGTTCCCCCAGGCAGTTACTTCCATTCTGGCTGTTGATTGGTCAAAACGCTTGCCATAGATACTGACTTTCTTTGTGAACCACTTGACTCGCTCGTGCACCACCGTCTCAGGCGCTCCTGTCCATTGTTCTTAGGCATTCTGAAGCCATTGTTGACTGTTTTGATTCTGTAGTCGGTTTGTCTACAAGTTGAGTTATGTCATTATCATTTGATAATTTGTCGTAAAGTACACATAGTAAAGCGAGCTCGTGTTCTCTGCTTTGGGACTCGGAGTTTGTCTACCAGTGCGTCACTCAATTACGGGATGACAATCCTATACAATATCGTTTTTGCAAAGGTGCGCTGACGCGACCACCCGAAAACCAAACACTTGGGGATATGTTTCTGATCCAATTTTTGGTTGTGTTCTCCTCCTACCAGTCTGAGCGTGTTGCAATAGACAACTGACAACGGGCGACTGTGTTAAGGCCGTACGTCTTAGTAGTTTTCGGGAAATTCAAGGGTTACTTCGATGACATTAACAAACACTATCGTTATTTAAAAAAATTTACCCGACTGAATATGTGGAACACTTTTTCTGGTTGTGCACATGACTAAAGTATTCCACTAATGCTAAGAGTGAATAAATGATAAAAAGTAGGTTTGAATTCCTGGAACTATTTGCGAAATAGTCATGATGTATGCGATTGTTTGAGTTCCGGGAAATCGAACTACTTTCTGTGACAGTGGTCATATGCCGGGAAAGTTTACGACATTTGCTCGTTATGTGCCACCCACCAACATCCACGGACAGACAGAGCGTTCTCTACTGGATCACTCCAACCCCGTTAATTGCCCAATTTATAAAGTTCGCTTGGCACTGTTTCGTTCCGTCCCACTAGCTACAGTGAGAAGACATTTCTACCTTCGAATCATCTCATTCTATCAACAGAATACATGATTTATTTAGGACGCAAGAACCATTGTCACCAGATGTCCCACTACAAACTAACTGGCTCGAACTGGCATCGGGTAACATCTCTTCGGATCAGTCGATTGGTGATAGGGCCAATCAACACTTGAGGAAAATCGTTTCTCGTCTTATCAATCTGCTATCCTGTTGTTCACGCTTCCGTTCGCTCAAACCGTGACCTGGATTCTGGACAGACGCTGCCGTGCTGTCTCATGACGAGACTTAGCCGTCTATCTGCGATGAATCTGCCCATACCCTCACAGGGACAGTTTAACAGACGTAGAGTTGATGCTAATGGGGTTCAAATCCATTTGCGGCGAGGATGTCAATGCTTTAGTAGCGCATGCCGTTTACCAGTTCAGTAACGGGGTCAAGTAATGTGAACAGTGGGTATTTTCACGCACCAATAAATTAGTTAGTTACACTGGTATTTTTCAAAATTTTCTAAGCCATCATCTGTTACACAGACCCCGGTGATAACGAACCTTGACATTGACTTTAAAACCGGTAGAATCTAACTTTGATCCATACTTAATAACACTACGCCAAGCCTGGATTTACCAAGAACAATGAATTCATCTATGATAGAGTTGAAATGAGTTTTTTGTCAATTCAGTGAAAATTGAGGTACATTAATTGCAATTTCGAAAATGATAGACCACGTGTGGCTATGTTGAAGGAATCTCATTTATTGTGTTCTCGCAGCGAAATAAGCCTTCACACGAAGCTGAACACATACCGCGCTGCCGTCCGGCCAGTTCTCACGTACGCGTGCGAAACTTGGCCGTCGAGAGTAGACGACACGAAAAGACTGGAAAGCTTCGACCATTGCTGCATCTGCTACACGGCCGAAATCAAGTGGTATGATCGCGCCACAAACTACGCTGTGCCTCAACACTGCGCAAACACAGAACGCGTTTGTTCTTTCCTCCGATGGCGTCGCCTACAGTGGTTTGGTCATGTCCTGAAACGGAACTTACGAAGGGGAACCTACTACCATCACCCTGCTCAGATTGGAAAGGTCGCCTTGGTGACCAACTGAAGACATGGACTAGCACTATTAAGACAGACATGGATCGCCTAGACCTCCAGTCGATCTTCGGAGTACGCGACTGGCGCAGCAACTGGATTTTTTGGTGTTCGGACCTTGCCGCAGACCGGAACGCGTGGACAGTCACCATCAGAGACCTCCAAAAAGCCAATTTATCCTCTCGCAGGAAATAGTCGCATAAAAGTAAAAGTAAGTAAGTCATTCAGAAGGTAGATCCACCAAAGGTAAGAAAACTGAGAAGTAGGAATAAATCTATCCAACTGATAAAGAAAGTACAGGAATGCACAAGAGCACCACCGGGAAAAACCACAAATGTATTGAACCACTGTGTGTGTGTGTGTGTGTGTGTGTGTTTCTCTCGAACCCCATTCTGGTCGCCTACCACGCCCAACATGCTAAAGTTCACCGATCAGGTTTTTCACACCCATCTTTCATGTCCTTTTTTATTACACGTCTGCATATGAGTTCTAGTTCATTTTGCAACTGCTATCCCCATTAATGACCGCAGTATACCCAGGAAATCTAGTCGAGGTCATGCATAAAACAAGTCTCAAATATTTTAATCTGGTTAGCGTTTTTTTATCGAATGATTTGTTTCGTGTACCCACAACGTTGCGTCTAACCTAAGCTGATTGTTGACCCGGTGTTCTCATCATATTTGAGCTGTACTGTCTATATCTAGATCGGCAGTTGCAGCGCGCCACTGCATTCCTAATCTTTGAACAGAGGTTCTTTCCACACAACGAGATCAGAAGCTCCAATCAGTTGAAAACCACCGAAATGGGAAGATGTTCATGATTCATAACTCATCCTCCCTTCCGACGATCTGTTGCCGATCGGTGGTATTCACTCACCCATTCACTTGCTCTGTAATTCTCGATATCGAAGATCAAGCACAACCAAATTGTAGCCGCGTCATAGGATAGTACTGCCCAAATATTAGTATGGTGTTTTATTTGTAAGACTGTGACTGGCGAATGATAAAATCACCAACGGTACTAATCGCCAGGGACCTTCCATTCCATAGGCTCCAGCCGTACCACGTTTTACCGGGAATTCACCGACTCCCCGAGGGCTTTGCACATTAGGACCCAATCTACCAAAATTGCAACTCAACTTTTTTCTATGCATTTCCTAGCCTTGTTTCAACGTTGTCAACCATTCGGTTCCAGTTAAACAACTGACCTCATCTACGTGATTCAGCTGTGAATGCACGGCTCGACATCACTCTTGTGTCCGAGTCAAATAGTCACACACGCACTGCACGAACGCACCCACGCATGAACAGAAATAATCGACTCACCACTCCTTTTCTATCTCGCACACACAGGAACATAAAGACGTGCACACGAGCGTGGACACACCTCCACATATACAGCGTTTTTGGTAGTCATGTTACTATCCTAACCATACTGATCAAGTAAATTTTGGCCTGTAGTTTGACTAATCATGCACCAATAAGCGGAGATGCTTTCTGCATTGAGGCATTAACCGTGCAACACCTTCCTACCAAATTCAGAACAAACGATCTAATACGTGCATGATTGGTTCAAAAACTACGGAGATTTGGAAGCTTGAACTTTGAGTTTTCGAGATTTGATGCAGTGGGGGACCTATCGTACGTATCTCAGCACCAACAGCTCTTGGGTGTCTCCATGAGAGAGATCCACACCACATCTCCAACTTCGACCCGAACCACTCATAGTTCACCTCATCCATCACGTGAGCTGATAGCGAGTTCCACAACACAGTTTCCCTCCTGGATGGAAGTTGGACCAACGGTAGCCCAGTCAACTGAGGCTTCCTGTGTGTTAGGGAGCGCCGCTCAGAGAAGACGTGATCCCACAACGGGAATTTCGCCCGAAGCTCAGGTCCCAACTAGGTCGAATGATTTGCCGAATGCAGATTTATTCGCCTTAAACCATCCAACATAACCCTGGAAACAATCACACTTCTTGATCGGTCCCTGTAGTGATTCGCAATGCTTCCACACGCAGCCCGGTACGCTAGAGCTTCATTTCCAGTATCCAAACAATCAGGTGAAGTCGGACATTGACAATCAGACCGTACAGATACACCGAGGTCTCTTTCTGATAGGTCAGCACACTATCTGCCAGTAATTGCAGACACACATAAACCAGTTTGTACCAACCCAATAGGACAGAATACATCCCTCATGTTTTTGTCTGGTCTAGTCGGTTCCTAGTGGAGTAGTCCGAGCACAAGCTATTCCATTACGTACGATTGGCTAGGTAGGTACAGTTTCCACAGTCCGTCTCAGCTCAGCAGACCGACGGGTGGTTATTTTGTCCACCCTTCTCAGCTTCCCGAATGCATCACCCGTACACAAGGATGCATCAGCGCCACTAATCACAGGCGTGCGTGGGTGTTTTTCCAACAACCTGAAGGCATGGTAAAATAGCTTACCGAAAGGTTAGTGAAGGAGATCAAGGAGTTGAACTTCCTGCATAACACAAGCTTTTGTCAGAGAGAAGATGGTTGGCATTTCAATTAGCGTTGAGGCTTCGAGTTTATTTCGATTGCTCACCAGCCCGCGCACATTGAACAACAAGAATCAGGCCGAAAGATGAATCGTTAGACGTGACCAACGCTACTGTGGCCAACTCCGTCCACTGCGGAAAAATCCCCGATACATAAATCTGCCTCACGATCCTCTCTGCGCTCCCGTAGCTCCACAGGGCCCTGATAAGACGTTTTTCTTTCCTCGGGCCACAGATCGGAAAGAAGTAGTACAGACTCTCTGTTCAAGAGAAATGATTGCAGTAGCACCTCACGCGCCTGCTCTCGTGCGCGTAGGATCACAACGGGCCGGGCTTGACCCAAACACTGAGCTCTACTTTGTTTTGACTAGGATGGTCCTGGAAACTGATAGCTATGATCCAGTCTCCTTTGGTATGATGCCGCAGAAGCTTTCCGATTGTTTATACCCAGACAACATCGCTCATGGGAAGAAAGCACTTCCTCTGGAGCAACATTAACCTTCAAACACTTTTCCATTTGCTCTGTGTTAGTCGTCTGACGACTAGTTTGTTTAGATCAGTTTTGTTTCAATGACCATTTGACTGTAACAGTGACCACTCAGACTAATGATCCAGTGCTGCCTCTCGCAGTATTCTTCATCTTACCATGGTTACGGGGGGGGGGGGGGGGGTAGCAAAACGTGTAGCATCATCCCTAGTATACGACCGGCCTTGCCCAACACCAACCAAGGAGTTGCCCGCAGCTCTCAATGTTGTATATTTCGGTGACTGGTGGAGACGGAGATTCCATCAGAACAAAAATGGGGCACTTTATCTTTTTGTGCTAGCCGTTACACAATTTTCACCACTCACATTGGTCTGAAGCAAATTTAATACAAGTGAAATGGAGCCAGCCGTTAAACGCATCCCATTGTAAGCTTTTCGAACGTGCGCCGATATATTTCTTACTAACCTCGCATACGTATTTGTCACGTAGCTAGCTAAACTCATTATCATTAGTAATTCCTCAGATACAGTCAAAAAACAGAACACAACCGTCGACGTGACTCAAAGACACAAGCTTGATGCAGTGCATTTATTTCAGCAAAGAAATTTTGTGATATTGAAAAAATTCCCTGTCTGTTGCGTTGAAAATTGTGATAAATTCGCAGTCGAGTGAGAGTGGGTTCTGAAACAAAACTGGTCTATCTCGAAAGGCTTGACGCGATGTTCTGTGATTTTTTCCCTGTCAGCATGGGCAAGGAGGAATTAAAAACAGAAGCACCGAGGAGAAAGAATGAGTCTAAACTGAGGCCACATGGTCGGATGTTTTGCGGATCGTTGCACAGGGAGACAAATACAGGACAACATAGCTGTTGTTTATATTGTGGAAATGAAATAAAATGGACTTCATCATAATCTAAAAGAATTTGGATAACTGAAGCACTTGGTCCCCTTGGTTTTCTTTACGGGAATAAAATGAAAACTTACACCGCGAGATTCAGGCAATCCGCCTACTGTTTTCGATCGGGGACGCAAAACACGCCATGCAAGTAGCATGGCATTTCATATAGATGGCGGAGCAAAATTCCTCCGGAAGCACACGACGGGTTTCGCGGTTTTTCCTTACCCGGTACTCTCCTGCTCAATCTTCCCTATACGTGAGCACCCCGCGGTAGGTCCATCACCCTAATCTTATTTGAATCGTAAGGAGCTTGAATGGACGAAGAGTCCTTCACACGGTGAGTGTTCCAAAGTAATACCGTCGGTTAAAAAAGCTAACCTTCAGAGCAAGGACAAGTGGTCAGAAGTTTGGATTCTTCATGAGATTAAGGTGACGAACCTACTTTGGAGTGCTCAAATATAGGGATGACTGGACAGGAGAGTACCGGGTACGCATAACTGATGAGCATCAGAAACCGAGTAACTGAAAGTGTGCTTCTGGGGAAATGTTGTCTGGTTACCCAGATACAACACTACAATACTTACACGAAAAATCCAAACTTCGGACCACGTCTCTTTGTTCTGAAGGTTAGCTTTTTAACCGACAAAACAACTTTGAAAAAATCACCGTGTGATTCTAAAAATTCACTTTTTGTTCATTCAAGCTCATTACAATTCAAATGAGATTAAAGTGATGTAAAGCGCGTCAGTTTATACTTAATACAGTAAGATAAATATGACAGTAGAGTACACTGGACTGGAGGTTCTTCCGTTCGACCCTAGCGTTTTATGGGGGAGAGAGATTTATTGGATTTATGTCAAGGTTACAAGATAATTCGTATCTCACAGTAACGACGAAAGCAAGACGGGTGAGAAACATCTCTACTTGAGCAGTCAGACACAATAAGTTTGTGAAACGTACAACCGTTTATAGCCCTTTTTCCAGACCGTGCTGTAGCAACATCGATCCTCCAGTTGCCTGAGTATTTTGACTTCGTTCTGGCCAGTTGCCTGTGGCCATTAGCTTGATTCTTTGACATATTATTTCCGTTCGGTTGGTCCAATTGATCCGGTTGATGGCTTGATCGGTGACCCCTCACACGGACTATCTTGTTGGTTGCCTGAGAACCCACCGAGTCCCATCTGTTAGTTCGTATGCTTCTTTCTGTCTGTTGCCAAATGCTTCTGACATATTCAGCGTTTGTTCTTTGGTCTGTGGCTCTCTATTTGGTAATCCGATCGGTTAGATACCCTCATCGTTCTGTTGCTACAGCTTTCCCCGGTACCATACGTTTCTATGCACAAAGCGCTAGCTGAAGCATCATGATAGATATCGTCTCGTCGAAGTCCAATAGTTTCGGAACTGGATTGGGCACCATAACACACGAGAATATTGGATTAAGTCAATATTATAAAATAAATATCATAATAAAAAAGTAGATTAAAAGATGTGTTTTGCTTTCCCGATCAACATCTCTTTTTGTTCTCACATGATGCGGGTGCGTTGCTGGTCAGTTCAAGGCCTAGTTAGTTGCTCACTGCAATTCTTCCTATGAAGATCCATTGAATATTGTCCATGACTCATCGCTGAGTGGATTCGCAGATGACCACCTGCTCAAAGAGGTAGATCATAGTTCTCACTCGACGCAGGTTCGTGTAATCCATTTTGCTGCTTGTATTATACATTCCGAGGTTTCTCAACAATCTTGGGTGATTTTCCGCATGAACGCCGCGCTCTAATTCCCACAAATCTCGTGTAACGGACGATTCAGGCAACCTGTTCTCGTTCGATGCATTCGTCAGATGGAAGCTATTCGTTTATTACACTCTGTAGTCGGGTCAAAATAAGTTCGACCACTGGACTACGTAAATGCCACTCTTTCGTACTAGGGCAAGAAATGGCTGAACAACTAGAAATGAATTAGATTTGAAGTTCACATGTGGGACCATGTAGTGAAAAAATCCCATCCTAATCAGTTTCTCAGATAAATGAACTTCCATAAATGTACACGAACGGAGCGTTTGCGCCTGTACAGATATATTTGCGATCAACTGGTTGCAAATCGATATGCGTACGGAGTGAACTTGCACGGATGACACAGAAAAACTAAGAAAAATTTTCAACCTGGTCAAACTGAGACGATCTTTATTGGCCTAAAAATCAATACACACTCTAAAGATTAATTAGCCAGTGATGGTCCTTGGTCAGTCGTGGTGAGTATAGCTGAGCAAAAATTACAACAAATCATAACGTTGATGTGTCCGATAATCTCTGAAAGATAAAGAGAGAAACCCAACCAGCTAGACGCGCTGACAAGAAACAATTTTTCTTAGAACACTGTGACAGTATTTAAGTAGAAATTAGTGCGAGTATGAGGCCAGCCAAAAGTGTTCGGTTATCAACTCAGATTTATGTCGATACCAGAGAGGCGAAAATACCATGAAGTCCTTGATTTATGGTTTTTCCAACCGATTCATCCCACCCTTTCGAGTTTGCGGGAATGCATCAACATAAGGCAATCAACCCCGCTCTGATAACTAATTTAGGTTCATCAAACGCAGTAAATACTTTCGATACGACGTTGAGTTCATTCAGCTTGTCTCGCCTGTTGCACACGTGACTGGGCACGCTTTTAGATGATATCAAGAAGAAGCAAGTTGTGATTCTCCCCATTGTAAAAATCCTACTTTCGCATCTCCGGTTACTCTGATCCGAGGCGTCCAACGGTGATGGTTCATATTTTATCAAAAGCGGGTCTGTGATACTAAAGCAATGGCTAGTTACCCTATAATGTACGAAAAAAATGATCAGCAACAGTTGAAAACATGATTTAATGTATCAGATCCCAGACCCGTTTGCGGTGTATCGAAAAAACGACGAGCCACGTGATATGTTATAGGTAAGTGTTTATTGCTCGGTAACACAGCGTTATCGGAAATCGATTGCAAAACAGGTCTTGAGAAGGGTTACCCGCGGTAACCGAAACGTCGACTGACTACCATCTTTTCCCATAAGGCCGTATTGCCGGACAATAAACATTTATCTATTGAAATTTTGACATTTATCAATATTTGAACATGGACTCCTAGAGAGTATTAATTGAATTTGGCGGGAAAACCTGACTGAAAAATTAGTCGGGGTTGGACTTACAGTGCACACTGACTCTATTCTAAGACCAACACCCTTAATTCGAACGAGCTGCGCTCGTTGCGACGTGTCCCGCATAACCCTGAATGAATATTCTCGACGAGGAAAGTTCGCTAGGGGGAGGAAGATGGAAACCTTAACCAGTAAACCTTAAAATGTGGCTCTAATCGGGGGTGAGGCACAACAGTCAACTGTTGCTGGACGGGGACAGTGGGTGGGTCACCACTACAACTCTCTGGCTTCCTGTTATAGTGCAAGGGTCCTTTAAAGCTAAAAAAAAAGTGTACCCATTCCAGTGTTCATGCTCAAGCATGGTGGGGAAAGGGCTGACCCACGGCATCCTCTTGTTCAATGTGTCAGTTTATCGGTATCGTTACCAGCCCAGCGTTCACGTCTTTTCCTCATCGACCTGGTTCTCTCTCTGACAATCTGCACAGTTGTTTCTGAGTACTCCAGATCATTCCTTCCCAATGCTTTTTTGTCAAAGATATGGCAGCTAAAACCACCATGCTCAGCTCACGTTTGATCAGTTGATCAATTTAACAATGAAAATTAAACAAATCAAGTAAATAAGCTCTATTTTTCGACAGTTCAAGTTTCGGGGTATCAGTGTGTGTCAAAACTTTCTCAGGGTAAATAAATCCAATAGTGTGTTCATCTACTCACCACTTTTTCTGTTCGGCTATCTGGCAGTAGTCATGAAGATATGCACTTTGGTGTGTAAAAGTTAAGCAGACTGACCGAATAATTTTCGAATACTTCTGAATTATACTTTCCAAATCTGACAAACAGTGAAATCATACAATAAATACAAGTCTAGGTGGTAGGAGATTAGACTTCCCACGACCGGTGGTGGTCAAACGGTCATCATAAGGGGCTTTCAACCTTTCCGTCCCGAGTTCGAATCCTGCTTCTGCCGCCGGTCGCATTCTTCAACTGGCAGCCTCAAATTGGCGGCGACCTCCTTCCTGAACTATCGTACCGTTATTTCATAATAAAAAAGAAGTAGATAAAAACATAGGATTAAAGATTTATCTTGCACTATCGAAGCTCAACTTACTGTTGAAAACCGTAGAAACTTTGTACAGCTGTTTCATCCTTGTCGGGAATCATCAGCGGTGCTCATCCGCCAAGTCTCAATGGGACCCGAATCCGTGATGAATGATTGTGAATTGAAAACCTTATCACCAGGCTATCCGGACTAGCCCTTGATAGTCTGTTGAACATGAACAATACATGATATAGAGCCCCCCCCCCCCCCCCGGTCACTGACCATTTTGGAAGGTAACAAACAGCTGCCCTCACAGCGATCGACTCCTGTGATGAAGACCTTGCTGTAGAGGCCTAAGTCCGACGAAGGCATTCCATCATAAAAACCTGCAGAAGTTAGTTAGCATGTGTTACTATGTGTTTATAACACACGATGAATCAGACCATATAAATCTAAACTCCTGCTACTTACGTTCATTTCTGTTTTTCTTGTCTGTTTTTTTTTAATCTTGCGTGTGCCATAGTGATTACCAAATGAAAACCCACCCCAAGCTGGGTGGCGTACTGCTGTCAGTGTATCCTTTACGGACAAGTTATACACTCACTCATATAAATACAAACTATCCCTACGACGCACTGACCGACATTCACACAAGGGTAGTCTCTCGACCCAGTAAGAAAAGAGCGGGGCACCTGATTTCCAAAGTGCTCCACTCAAACAAGTCGTTCAATCAACACACAGAAATCGATAAGTGATATGTCACCTGTGAGGAACAATACAGGAATGGAGTGAAGGATAAAACAAAACAAACCCCACAACTAGCTATCCCATTCACGCACGTCTGACAACCAATAGTTGCGTTAATTGAGAAGTTACAATAATAAAGGTGTACAACCCAGTGTGCACCCTGACCAGAGTAAAATAACAATGCAAAGGTTAGAGCGAACGGATAGCCCCCGCTTCCATTGTCGCTGAATGGCGTTGACTGACAGGTCTGAATGGATTCGGTGGCTCTCTGTAGATCACTGAGTTTCATAGTGCGTCCGGTGATCCGTATCTACTCAGTGTGTCACAATCGCATTTTCTCCTGAATTCAGTAAAGTCGGTTTATGTGACCTGATGGTTTGGGACGATATTCCTAGTGGTTGTCTTTTCTGTGGACAAATAGTTAGTAGTATAAGAGGTAAAGATTACCGAATAAATATAAGTGTTCGTCGAAATCCGCATGAATAATCTTGGAAACAAGCGCTCTTATCGTGCTACGAAATTTCCGATAATCGACGTACCTCGTACTCTAGCAGTCGATGCGTCAAGACAACGAGATGGAATACTCAAAAATAGGAAACAAACATACATAGGTTGTTGGAAGGTAAGAACACTATTGCATTTGGGTAGCCGAAGTCTCACGATGAAGGCACTCGATGACTACAACATTGGCAAAGCTTGTACCTTGAAAGTCTGCCTATCCAACTCTGGCACTCAGCGCGTAAAGGTCCTAAGAGAGAAGACAGCTTACTGGCTTTATCGTAGCGACTCGACAGACAACTCTTGGCTCCACAGCGTCGCATTCGCCCTTAACAGAAATCCAACAGAGCGATGATGGCTTGGCAAGCTTCGAAGGCTCCCCGCAGAACTTGATGGTGATTACGGTCTACACCCCGACCAGTGCGGTGGGTAACAAAACAAAAGATGAATCCTACGACAAAATTCAAGAGTAAACCAAACGGGTCCAGAGACATGACATTCTGTTCATCTCCGGATACTGCCACGCTCGCATAGGTCCCTCGGTTGAATCAATGCGGCACGTCCTTGGAAAATTTGGCCTGGGTCAACGCTACAAGAATAGTGACCGCCTGGTCTTTTTGTTCGACTCTACCAGAATGGCCTTTTGCAGCACTCCCAAAAGCAGTTACTGACGTGGTACTCAAACAATGAGCACACTTCGCACTAAGTCGACCGTAATCTAGCGAAGTCTCGTTGGTCTTCGTCTGTGGAGGACTATCGAGCGTAACGCGGTCCACCGACGGGAAATACAGACGGCACAAACCACGTTTTTGTTCGTGCACGCTTCAGGATTCATCTATCCACATGCCCTAAGGCCTCTTCGTCGACCCGTATAAACGTCGCAACGCTGAAAATTCGAGAGAAACGCCAGGTGCTGTCACATAATCGCAACCCGACAATCTACCTTAACCAACGTACCACCAGATGGGACTCGAGTGAAAAAACAGAACACTATGATCAAAGCGGCGGCTAGAGAAGCTGCTTTAGAACTAAGGAAAACCGTAAAACCTAAAAGAGGCCGTATCTCTGAGGACACACATCAACTCTCAGCTAAACCACATGCACCTCGGCTATCAGGAAGTAGTGAATAACGTAGACTTCAACGGCAGGCCTCACGCTTTGTTAGGGCCGATCGTAAGCGGTACTGGATAGAAGTAGCTGAAAAAACGGAGATCGCTTCAGGTATTGGTAACTTCGGCAAACTATTCCGCCTCATTGCCAACGCATCGAGTTGACGCTGCAAACATGAGTCGCTTCTGCGCAACGCCGCTGGTCAACTCATGCCTGAACAGAGAAAACAATAGAGCAACGAGTACAGCACTTTGATCGTGCGTTTAAACGACCTTCGGACCACTCGACGAGCCTAGAACTTTCAGTTCTTGCAAAGCCGTGTGATGACAGTTGCGATAGATTGTATACAACTGAAATGACCAAGGTCACGAGTCATCCGGAGAATAGGAAAGCAGCTGAAGAAGAGGGCATAACACCAAAAGTCTATAAGTGCTGCCTGTCTCCATTGGTCGACAGGCTATACACCCTATTTGGATCCATATGGTGAGAAAAAGTCTTCGTGTCTGACTGATGCACGTCTATTCTGTTGCCCATCTCGAAGATATGCGGGACCACCGCACCAGACCGAATCAGGGGGATTTCCACTTTCGAGTAGCTTTCGACTGGGTCAACCGAGAGTGTGTCTCTGTGTGATAATTAAATCTGACGGGATGACAATATAAACTGCCCAGGCTTCTAAGGGGATACTATCTGTACACTGGGGTGTGAGTTTTTGTGTATGGAGAAGAATCCCAGGAGTTCGCATTCCCTGCCTGAGCCTGACAGATCTGCTATCTTTTACCGGCGATGTTTAACCATGCCATCTATTGGATAATGAGCCAGGCACTGGCCGACTACCCCGGGTATCCATCTGAATCGGGGATGCACACCGCAGATCGGGGGTTCGCATGTGAATTTGTCGTGCTAGAAGATTCCCCTGCCAAGCGTCAACCAGTCCTTGATCGAATCAACCTTTCAGCAAAGTCCATCGGACTAGAAGTAAACAGTAAAAACTAAAGTTCTGTCAACTTGCCCAAATTCACCAAATCAGCGGCTATCCAATAATGGCCAACTAATCAAATGCGTGCCAACATTCAGCTACTTGGGTTCTACATTTATTCTAAACGGCCAGGTGAAGGATGAAGTAATACTGTGGACTGACAACACCAGGAAAGAATTCCCCCAGCTACAATGGGCGTTGTGGACCCGCAGTGAAATTAGCCTTCAGGCCAAGGTGCGTGAAGACAGCCCCTATGATGGAGTACGTATCTACCGGGCCGCTATACGTCCGTACTCAGCTAGGGCTATGAAACCAGACCACTGAGAGCCAAGGAAGCCAGAAAGTCGGAGTTTATTGGTCACTGGTGCCTGCGCAGTATCATAAAAGTAAATCGGTGAGAGGTTGGGAGACAATGCTGCAAAATCGACGAACTCAGTCTTCCTCCAGTCCGGTAGACTGCGACGGCTGGGCCATATCCCACGACGACCTGTGGCGGAATTAACCAACCAAACACTCCGTCCCCAACTCTGCCCTGGACGGCACTGTAGTCGCGGTGAACAGCTCAAAACATAGATCAGTACTGTCGAGAATGATACAAAACGCCTAAGCCCACGGTCGGTCTACAGAGCTCGCCAATGGAATAGAAACTGGATCACAGTCTGCACCAAACTCGCTTCTAACCACCGTGCACGGTCAGCTATGATTGGCGATATTCATGGTACCGACTAGTCCTCCAATAGAAGATAGCAGCTTAAAAGTAAGTTCATAAAAACCGTGAGTAGTTGCGTGAGATGCACGGGAAATAACTTTTCCCCAACTCCATGCTGAATATTCTCCCCTCGAGGTGCATAAGCATCTACTTGATTTAACCTGATTTAGCTTGAACTGTAACCGACTCACGTTTGCAATCTCTCTTGAAACAAAGTCGTTCGTGTACCGCGTTTCGCCCAGCGGACGCTACTGCCGGTCCGCTGACCGTTATCGATTAGCTTATTTTTCGTGCGTCCAACTGGCTGATTCATTTAGAAATTCCTTTGCAGGGAGTCAAAATACTACTCACTTCGTTGTGGCGGTGTTGTGATTTCAGACCACACATACTATTGTCACACTGAAGGCTCGATCCACGCGAAACAGAGTAACACAAATCGGATTGGAAATGTTATGTCACACAAATAACACAAGACACGATGGCACACAACACAGGATACTCAAAACACCTGTGTCGAGAAAGGGGTAAGACACACTTGACACCGATGATACCCAAAACAGAATAACGCGAGGTCTTTCTAGAACCGTATTCGCACAACAGTGTGACTCGCGTACGAACGCAGACTAGAGAACATGGTGCACAATTCGACAAAGCTAGCCTGCTCGCTTGCTAGAAAGAGAAGATGAACACCGACACGACCAAACGTCTATTGCCGACAGAGTACAAAAAAATGCTTTCAGTTCTTTGGCTCATATGCTGTTCGCAGATGGCCTTGTAAAAATGTGTATCTGGACCAATGAGAAATCAGAGAGCGAAGTAAGAAATTCCAGAATGGTGGGAAAATGATCTAAATTTTCTGCAGGAGTACGAATAGTGGACCTCTCCATAGTTCAATGTTATTGGAAAAAATAATTTTCTTCCCGAAATCTGTAGGTACCTGTACATTTTCGACTTTTTCCATGATTCCCAACGTCCCTTAGTGCAACACTCCTTTGTTGTACCGACGTTTTAATGTAAAACAAACACACAACTTTTTGAACCACGCCACCACGCAATGCAAAAAAGGCTGTCAATAAATCTTTCATTCTGGCTCGCTCTCATCTTCTGATTTGGAGTGTCTTGGAATTATATCAACCAGAACTAACTGTGAGAAACAAAGTATTTTAGAAGCTTCCACGGCGTCGCTTGGCATTCATCTCAATACCGTCCTGTTCTCTTCAACGAATGGTTGACGGGCTGAACTGAATTGAAGATATTAGTGGGTATTGACTCTTTGGCGCTCATTTCCTAATCACAAGAACGGCTAACAACTGTGAGTTTGTCACACCTTTTGTTTCATTTTAATTTCTAATGTACATACCCTTTCGGCCTTTTATCACAATACGCTCCTCCCCCCCCCCTCTTAGTTTGCTAGTGTCGTCTTAGATATTGCTGACATTAGCTTAGTGTACCATGTAGACAGAGTAGTACACTAAAAAATAGGTACAGCTTCGTAGCCACGCACGCGGATGAGCCTCAACCAATCAGGATCGCCGAGGACAGGTAGAAAAAAGCTCCCCGTGATTGGTTAACTTCTAGTCCACCAGTTATCTTCTCTAACCTAATGTATTTATACAAACCAACTCTGCAATACAACTAACGCTTTTTCGCAGCCTTGGTCTTCTTGCTACTTTCGTTTGCGTAGTTCTGGGTGGGGGCAATTTCAGTTCATTGTGATTGCTACACTACTATATCGAACTGTCGGGGAAAATAGCGGTTTCCCCCACACAGGCGCGTGCAGCGTGCTCATGTAGTTTAGGCAGGTAAACTGTATGGTCCATCTGCGTTAAGTTTGAAGCCGTTTGGCGTGGCAGTGTCATAGCTCAGCTGGTAGAACACAAATCCCAGTGAAGCGTGGGTGGTGAGCAATGCACGAGCACAAATCCCAACGGGATCGATAACCTTAAACATGCGAAGCAGTATTTATTCGTGTGAGTTGCAAGAAATTTGCACTGTTTATCAAATGCAGCAGCTTCATATAGCTTGAAAGACCGAAAAATTATCACTGAAAAAGGAAATCCCTACAGCTGTTTTATCTGGCCTGCTAGTGATTGTCAACAGTGCACATCCGTCGATTTCTAACAAGCCAGATGAAATAGCTGTACAGTGCGAGTTTCCATGGTTCTCAACGATGGCAGTTGATCGTTGATACTGCATCGTGATCTGTTTGGTAAATTAGACATTTTTCAAATCTGTCAAATCGTACTTCGCAACTGAGAATATGGTTCACGTTGTTCGAAATGACGGTAGTCGGTCGACATTTCGGTTATCACGGGTAACGTTTCTCAAGACCGGTTCACAGTCAGATGGTTTAGGCATTTTCGCTGGTAGTTAATTTGGTAGGTCATAAATCGTAACAAAATCAAATACTGAGACATCAATGCGTGTTAGTAGCCCGAAGTAACTCGCTTCAAATCAATATTTAAAATGCTCACCTTTGATCGATTGACTGAACACTTTCCTTCAGACCCTGCCGAAGTATGATCGAACGGTAACGTACACACGTAACGCACCAAATGAAACAGTCCGTTGTGCGATATCAACGTGTCACTGATGTCTCACTTTGGTCTGAATACTAAACAAAGCAATGCAGGTCGTCAACCGGAGCTACAAATTGGCGAATCGATACAACACTTATGGAAAACGGATCACAGCGTTATTAGTAACATTCACATATCACCACGACGAGAATGTCTGCAATAATCCAAGGGTGAATAGATGTCAGTTTTGGAAAATGGTTACTGTTGTATTGGGAATTACCGGAGAACAGCACTCAAGAAATCCGTATATCAGCGCATGGGTAAGCAAGTAAGCAGATGAATCATCCATAGACAAACAGAAGCAATACATACGATCGGGCGCGATCAGGCGGGACCGCTCAGCGACGTGTCAACATGGACATCCGCGGTATGGCCAAAGTCACAGTGTTGGGCGTAGGCGAGTGCCTCCGTGTGTGACAGTAGCCGGTATCGACCGGTCGATCAACAAATTCATATACATTATTATGACGCAGTCAGTAGTTCGATCAGTGGTAGGACCACAGAACGCTCATCGGACGCTTTGATGCGCGCAAAACCCAACACAGTCAAGTGAGATGTGACACAACTTGAGCCAGAAAGCTTGGCTTAACGTGACTCAAGTAAACACCTCCGGAAAAATTGTTTTTGCAAAAACAGGGCCCCTGTTCCATATATTTACATTTTCAGATATAAGTCACTTGTCATCTGTAAGAAAATGTCCCCAACCCCAAACCATTTCAAAGGTGGCAGTCTCGTAGTGTAGATGTCTATCATATTTGAGGCACATGTTCGAAACCCTGGCGCTACTGGTCATGTTAGTGACTGAAAGTCATTCGCCGCCGACCAGAATGTTGCCATGCTTAACATTTTGAAATTCCATATGATTCTCTTCTCCAAGCTTCGGGGTTATCGTTTCCGGTTATCATTGTTGGTCAGTATGGTAGAATTTTTTGGATCATGCAGTGGAACCCCTTTCATTGCAATCAGGTGCGAGCATCGAATAGGGAAAGTCAACCAGTTCGTACAGAATATCCGTTAGGTTCAGTCCATTTCATGCATAGACCTGCAATCGGTTCAGTTGGTCTTTAATGTACAAACGTTAAATCAAAATCTACTTCTGACCGATTAGTTATCGGCAAATTATGTCGGACGAATGCATTCCTTGCTTCGTCTAACCGCGTTGGCTATCTTGTTTCGCCACATTGGTCGTTGTTTTGGTGTGCCAGTTTAAGGTTCCGAGTTGTCGAAGTTTTTGCATCAGTGGTTGACTGTAGTGTGGCGGGGTAGGGATCTTCCCAGAGGGATTGCACGTGTTCAATGTGGGAAGAAAAGAAAAGAAACAGAAAACCTAATGGGCCGAAACTCGGTAAGTGCATCTACGGGATTCACACATTTACATCAACCAAAATCAATACAGGGGTCCGTAATCTGTCATTACACACTAGACCGTTCGACACAGAGGACGCTGGCATATGACGTAACTTACTGTGGTTGCTTAGTAGCTTGGTCTGGTGCCCGCGGCCACTGTTCTCATCATTACCTACAAGCTCACCCGATTTCAGCACTACATTCAAGATAATGTTGCTTTCTGGCTTTGTTTACTTAATACACAAAGCTTGGTTTCTAAAGAAAAAGGGGAAATCAGATCATGTGGTAAAACCGAAGGTCACCGCAGGTCACAATTGCCTTGAGGACCGCAGTCGCAGTCTTACCGTGCCAAAGAGACGCTGATCACGAATTCGAGGCAAGTTTATTTATGTGTGATTTCATCGGCTTTTGGATCCATAACAGAATCAACCTAGTCTAAACGTCCGATTAGCTGTTACTCATTGGCTATCCCGCTCATACATACGCGCGCACCTTGCATCTGACAGAACCGCTTTGCCCAATCACACTTCGCTACGCACCGGACGGTCTTGCTTGGCTTGGTCAGATTGCATGTATACAGTCTAGCTCGTTTCCTACACTTGTTTACTTACGTGCAAATGAACGGGTTTCTTACGGACTGTGAACACCCACAAAGCTGAGCAGCAGCTGTTACGGTCAATCGGGCGAATGCCACGGAAGGGCACTCAGCCAGTACCGTCTATAGTATCTTCAGTCAAACGGCGGATAGATTCCGTCGATGTGAACAACTTCCTATCAATTCGGCATCCGGGTGACTGGCCCTCACCACATGTAGCTGGGCGTACAGTTCGAATGAGTGATTTGTTCTGTCTTATCCTGGGAGGTGTGTGTGTGTGTGTGTGTGTTAAACCATAGTTTTCCTCACCATCTTCCTTTGTGCCAATCTGTTTCCTCTTCTACATGAAACGGAAAAGCATAATTTCCGGTTCTGTATTTTCTAACGAAACCATATCTAGTCAGAAAGACCGAATACACAATAGTATACGGTATGCTCAATTCTAGAACGAAACTATGCACCATGTACTGATTAGAGCAGACAACGTAAAAAATGAGGATAACGATAGTATTGGATCCTCTGTTTTGATGCTCTGTCCCATAGAAAATACTGCGGGGTCAAACAGATAATTGAGACTGGTAGAAAGCTGATTTGTTCGGTCTGTGGATTTGGCAACTGATAAACCCATCACAGCCGGAATCACGTGGTTCATTTGAACCGGAGCACGTGATCGACTCTGGTGATCCAGGTGACCTTCATTTACGTTAGTTGCACGTATAAACTTGACGGAATTCACACCGAATTTTGTCTGCGCAATGCCGAACGGTAATAAACTAACAGATTTTGAGAAGGGTGAAATATTTGCGTACTACCAAGTGCAATTCTATTCGCATGAGATCTCAAGGTAATGCAAGAAATCGAGAAACGTCATACTGTAGCAGCTTTTCGGAAATACGAAACTCATTTAAAATGCAACTGTGAGCCTAGAGCTTAGGCTCGCCTTGTTTATAAAAAGCGTCTGTAGCTAGGTCTGCTGTCGGAATGACAGCCACTCCTCAGGACCTTATCCGATTCCGGCATCAGATCTTCCACTAGCCATAGGTAATTTTACATCCTTACTCGAACCATTCTTCATGGTCACATGAAGCGGCTTACAGTCAGGTGCAACTGTACTTCAAGATAATTACCCACATCTAGGACCGATAGGCCCACTTCGGAAGTCCTATACGATATGGGTAACTCCCATCATTCATCCATTAAGGCACGCAACTGGTCAATCAAACGCTGGCCAACCCCTTTGATAGGTTAGGAATTCAGGTTAGCTTCAATTCCTCCAATCGACTGGTTGTTTGAAGCCTGTTTGTTTAGGTCAACCTAACACCGTCCTGTATTGGCTCATCTTCATTTATTTCCAGACGGTTCTGAAAACTTGGTGCACTTTGGGTGGTCGGCTTCGGTCGTTAGATTGTTCAGCTTCCCATCTCCAGGCAAGTGAACAAGACAACTTATATAACCACAAACCCATCAACGTCTGGCGTTTTTTCTCATTTCAATCGTTGGACTGGTATCGTATCCCCAGAGATCGCTTGCGCATCCAAAATACGACGGTATCTGGAACGAGCAGTGCGAGCCTAAACAGCGAATGGATTGTTCGAAGAGACTGACGAAATCGAACAGATTAGTCTGTCTAGCCTCCAAGAACACATGCTCCATGTCGGTGTTGTAAGTATTGATCGGAGTCAGTGCTTCGAGGCGAATGTTACAGAGAAGCACAGCTCAAGGCCGCGCTGTAGATAAAACACAAAAGCTTGGGAGGATTTATTCCTCTCACACCACAACACAAAGAATAATGCTTACCATGGACTGAAACACAATTACCATGGATAAACAAGTTGAAGAATGCCAATTTCACTGACAAAAACAAATTTAATTTAGGTGGGCCAGATGCATGAAGTAATTACTAGCGTGATATAAGAAAAGAAGAAGGAATTCCTAGTCACAGAAACAACGACATGAATTCAGCGGTCGTTTGGGGAGCCATCTCAGCCAACCCCCACAGTAAACTAGTTGCATTTGAGGGTATACAAGATTCCACTGCGTAAATTTGTACGCTGGAACAGTTTTACTCCCGCTAGATTACAAGGTGACGCCATATTCCAACATGGTAATGCTTTTTTCCTCTGATCATACACGGCAAAATTCTGGCATTTTTCCCGTGGGATCAAGGTCATGTAGAGGCCAACCTGCGGCCCAGATCTAAACCCCACTGAGAACCAATGGGGCACACTTGTTCGCCAGGTTTCTTTTATTTACATGCCTGCGTATGAGTGCAATGGAAGGGGTAAACGCCCCATAGCCACGGGGGCCCACTGCACTATTGGGGATAACCGGTACCCAAACCCTGAGACTTGAAGTAGCGAAAAACCGCGTAAGGTCCCAATAGATCAGATGTGGTAACGACCCGAACGACAGTGGATTACTGTCTACCGCCGGGGATTCCACATTTTACCTGTCAGAGTGGATTGGTAACCGCCCTTAAGCAAGGAACAATCACGGGTCTTGTGGAAAGTATGCCGAGAATATATTATCGAGATCCTCAAACGAAATGGTGGTTGCACACAGTTTTATGGAGTCAGTATTGTAGCCCAGCCGAGGGAGTCCTATTCTTTTGTCATCCCCTTTTTCGCATATTCTAATTTAAGTAGCTCATAGTAAATTATTTCGTTATGAAATTTTATATTCTGCATTGTAATGGGTATTTGATCATTCTGGTCAGATATGGTTTCCTTAGAGAATACAAAGCCAGAAGTACGCGGAAAATCAAGGGGGTGGGGTCCTATACTTTTTTCGAGCAGTGTAGAGTGAGGGAATACTCTCCGTTCCATTTTTATATAATTATCGGAAGAGTTTGGTTTCTAGATGGGCCGCTACAAAAACAAAAAGATGGACAGGAAGATAAAAGCAGCCGAACCAGAAATATATTCCTCAGTGACGAATATGACAATACGCAAGTTGCCTACACCAAAAGACGACCAGTTGACTCTTGGTTTTTGGCAGAGATCATTTTTCTGTCCCCTAGGGGTGTTGGTATTTTACCAAAGACCAAAATAGGTGGACGCTCTATAACCGACGGTATTGATTCAATATCGAAATGCGTGCAATGCCGAAGATACCACTACATGCACGACAGTGGTCAGGATAGCTTCTCTGATGATAGGATCCTGGAGGATGTAAAGACAACATGCCTATAAGGTACACGACGGGACTCGTGTGGGACGTCACTCCTGATCAAACAAGAGATAAAACAGCTGAATGACTCATCTGCTCATCAGTCTTTCGATACCAAAAATAGTGAGATTTTTGGTTACGAAATCAAGCTTTCATGCGATCAATTTGTCCGGTCACGGAACTGCAATGTACATGCCGAGTGTCGCGTTCATTCATTCGTTCGCAGACACCACACCACCCTACCCGTTGTCTGTTCCCTCCGAAATAAAACCATTTCACTCGGAAGTCCTTCGGCTTCCTTAAACCACAAAAGTAGCCTCCGCTGGGGTCCAGATGGCCTACCCTCCACCTTTTTCAAACTTGGAGCAAGTTCACTCACTGAAATAATGATTCCCCTATCAAAAACCCGTTGACACCGATGCAATCCCTGTCTCCCAGATAGCCACAACAACTGTGTCTATATTTAAACTTACTGTTGTGTTCAGAATTCATAGAACACAGTACGCAATAGTTCCGTTTATCAGTACATCAGCAGACACGCACGCAAGCAGACAAGCGGGCAAACAACCGAATCGCCCACTGGAAAGCGCAAGCATAATAATGAGTCAAAGGGACAGGAACAACGAATCAATGTCAGTCACATGCGCACCTAGCCGCATGTGATTGGTAATGCGGAACAAAGCACAGAGTGGGACAGACAGGCATTGCGCACACGAGTGCAAGGCCAATGGGACCAGAATGAATCACGTGCGAGTGCCAATGACACATGGGTTGGCGACACAACACGTACCAAATTTGAAATTTTGTCCAGACATCTCTGTATTGTCTCAACCACTTCATCTGCGCTGAAGTTAACCGTGCGCGCCATCCTTAGCCGAGTGTGCTCCTCTGTTGTTGCTCCTAATGGCACTTATCAGTTTGCTTGCAAACCCAACAGATGCACTCCGGACGCAGTTGGTTCCGTTTGCCATTTCATCCGTAAAAGCCTGACTAGCTCCGTGAAATCAGTTCCCTGTATCATATTCACCTATTCCTCTGCTGTTGATTCGGTTCCCCGCTCTCTCCTTCGAAAGCCGGAGTCTTTTAGTCAATCTATTTCTCTGTTTTCATGGCTGGGACAATATTTTTCCAACAGAACTCAATGTACAGACGTTGGTAGATATTTATCGAGTCTCTTTCGCGTGTCGTTCTTCCCCTAGGTTTGAGGCAGGCATGTTAGCGACTTATCCACTGCACTAACTGCACAAATTTTTAAGTGCGCTGGTGACATGGAGCACTGTCAGTCCATCATTAGTCAGCCAGACTTCACACATCATCCTCAGAACTTTTATTTTACTTAGAACATCTTATTCCATTCTGGCCTACATCTCGTGCTCTCCAAATATGGGTGTACCTTCATCCTTTCTCGTTCCCCTTTATCTAATGAGTAAGTGATCATCAACTCCGTCCTAGTTTCCGGAGTTGTATTAGTCATTTGCCTTAACGTTACAACAAGTACCAACTTACAGTTACCTTTCCATATTATGGCAGGGTGAAAAATATACGGTGACTGACGCAGTTTGATGCATGCGTTCTCCCAGTCTTACCTTACTATCCTGTAATATTTCCTGGTCTACTTAAAAAATATTTTGATACACTCTACCATTGTATGACTAGTATCAGTCATTTTTCTTTAATTCCACCAGGCTCTCTTAGCACCGAAATATCTGAACTACGCACTTAATGAAGTCCTCACTACAATACAGCAATAAAATAGTGGCAGACAAATGGAAGCAAGTTGTCTGTGATACTGACTTTAGCAGGTTTAAACTATCACGCTTAATTCGTGCACAGCTGGTCGATATTCTTTTCATGCATGGACATACGCCTGGTGATATGCATTCATGTTTCGGTCCCTACACTGTTTGTTGACTTATCGATCCAGCTATTCATCGACTGACCTTGCCTAACTCGAGGGGAATGTAAGCGAGCGCATGCACTCATAGCTGAGGGAACGAAGTATTCGCTTGAAAATCGTGGCAAGAGAGAACACTATTCTATCCTATGTTTGTGAACAAATGAATTCAATAACAAACACACTTCGAAAATAACGATTCTGTCAGTTTAGTGTTAACATTAATTTCTAGCTATTCGTCACCTGATTCAACAACACAAATCGGAAGTGACCTAAAGGTTTTCAATTTCCCGACGTGGCCTCTACGCACTGTCGAATCTGGTATCAGATAATGTCATCCGTTCCCCGAATTCAGTTGATGAGGGAAAAAAGACTGATATCTGTTACCAGATATCATGAGTATTGAAGAAATACGGATACACATAAATATCTATCGACAACTATACACATGGTCATGATGATAAGATGATAACAACGATATGTAGCGCACGAAATACTTTAGCGAACCTCCATTTTTCCGCAATTTCTCGCAAATGTATGTATGGGAAATTTGGTGTGCTTATGTCTCGTCCCATCACTACGTTGGCACCGTTTGCGAATTTGAATTTTGACTTAGGGAAACTGATTTTATTTCGAACAATGTGCCTGAAGGGTGAGAGATGCTTTTAGCGCACCTCAATGATTACAATCCAAAAAATGCCCGCCATAGCTCATTTGATAGTTGAAATGAGTGGCACATTGTAACGAAGAAGGCAAGATGGGTGAGAAACATCTCTACTTGAGCAGTCAGACAAAATAAGTTAGTAAAACGTACAACCGTTTATAGCCCTCTTTCCAGACCACGCTGCAGCAACATCGATCCTCCAGTTGCCTGTGGCCATTAGCTTGATTCTTTGCCACACTATTTCCGTTCGGTTGGTCCGACTGATCCCGTTGACGGCTTCATCGGCGACCCCTCACATAGACTATCTTGTTGGTTGCCTGAGAACCCACCGAGTCCCGTCTGTTAGTTCGTATGCTTCTTTCTGTCTGTTGCTAAATGCATCTGACATATTCAGCGTTTGTTCTTTGGTCTGTGGCTCTCTATTTGTCGATCCGATCGGTTTGATACTCGCATCGCTCTTCTGCTCCAGCATTCCCCGATACAATATACCCGTCGCCCTCAAAAATGTTCCGTGATATCATTGAGCAAAGTTCATGGCATCAGTCTTTTATAAATGAAGCTAATCCAGTTCCGAAAATCGAATTGCAAGTTTTGCTCCTTCATTCACGAAGACAAAAGAACGTCGCATGGAAGACGGCTATCTCAGCTGGGACATGCAATAACACTCACCTATGAAGACTCTGGAATTAGTGTAAGCAAGATTCCCAAAAGAATTCACAGATCAAAGAAAGTTACCTCAAACGTTTTGAAAGATTCGAGCAATAATACAACTAAGAAAGGTGGAATACGAAGAAAAATCCCTAAAAAAGCCGAGAGGCAACTTATGCGTCTTGCACCCAGCCAAATAACAAGTGCATCACAGTTGCAGAGGTCCATGCTATTACGTAATAGTGTTCACCGTGCAAAGCAAATGCTAAAAGCAACAACACATATATGGTATTAGAAAAACCCGAGCAGTACCCTGGATAACTGAATGAGTTAAATGAGTCAGCAATCACGTCAGATGAAAGGTTAAATAGAATAGTGATATTCAGTGATGAAAATGTTCAACTTGCACAGCTCCGACGAACTGATGTACTACTGAGATGACATACGGAAGGCCAAGTTTGACTCCGGTCGTCGAGCTTTCGGTGAGGCCTCTGTGGTGGTTTGGGGTGCTACTTTTGCGAACGGTAAATCACAGCTGGCAGTTCTCAAAGGAAAGCAGACAGTTGACACTTAAAGCAGAACTTTGGTTGACTTCTTCCTTCCATCAATTCTGAAAGATCGGAGGGTGTCCGTGCTTCATCAGCAAGACCATGCCATCATGCATACAACTCACGTCAGTAATATATAGCTACTGAATCGGAACATCAAGTTTATCGATTGGCCCAATTTGAACCCCATTGAAAATATATAGGGGTTTGCTGGCGAGGTGAGTTTATATGAACGGAAGAGCCTTCAAGGTTAATTACAAACTGAGGTGAAGTCTCCGCGGTGAATAACGAACTTCCCAAATGAGACAATCCGAAATCTTTATCGTAAGTATGCGTGATCAGTGCTTTTCTGTTCTGAGCAATGAAAGCCTTTGCATTTGATAACCAGTTACTTTTACTATTGGGTTCAGGACGCACCAAATGCATTTCGTACACTATATTGCCTTTGGCCGAATGGCTTGTTTTTCAAAATTGATGAGTACAGGGAAACACGACACAGGCGTCAAAATGAAGGCTAGGTTTCTGTTCAAATTTAGTATAGCTTTTTAGTTTGTAGGTCAAGAAAAGTGAATCACTCTTCAACGGGTTCGGTGGAACTGGAAAGTGATAAGAGCAAGCTCGCAATTTCATAAAATGCGTGCAGGTTCGATATTGCCTCGTGACTATAAACGACACTATTTTGGCAGTTCACATTCATAAGCAAATAATAGTTTTACGACTTTACTGTAAACGACTAAAAGATAATAGTTCTGTGCAACATCTGGAGTTTTGTCTCTATTCGGTGCTACTACTACTGCTACCACCATCATCATCACTTTCCTTCAGCCAAAATCCTCACCGCTAATCTTTCCGGGTTCCACTGATATCACTCACGAATCGTATGGATATGGTACTAGTCGAATGAATGGAAATTCAGCGCTGCCCAAAATTCCTGACCATTTCGACCTGGGTTTGATTTAACCGACAAAACTGCAGGTACAGTAGAACTCACTAAAGAAATCAGGCAGACAGATTTAGTTTCTAGAACTCGTACACGACCTGGACTACCTAACGTACTACATTTAATCTCAGTATTATTATTACTTCCGATGGCAATGCTGCTTACACATTAGTGAAGAAGCTGCGTTTTTCCGTGCAAGTTTTCCACCAGAAACGATTAAATCCCAGATAAGGGTAAGCCATTCGATCTAACTGCTTCAGTGTTGTCCCGGTTTTTGATGAGGTAAATAGGCGTCAAATTAAAGCGACAGAGTAAGACTGACACTTACAAGTGGATACGTGACTGATCTCATAAGCCGTCGTTATTTGAGATGAGATGTGACTGGTGAGAGGCGACGAAAAATCATTTTCTGGGTTCATCGTTAACCTACCAACAGAATATCAGATCAAGTGGACGTGTTTAGTTGTCTGCACAGAGGAGAGTTCCTGTGCTCACAAATTCGGTAACGGAAGGAAGGTGCACGTGTACGAGTGAACGTGTATTCAGTACAAACGTACAACAGGCACAAGCACAGGCAAGCACGTGAAAAAACCAACACGTCCGCAAGCACCTGAGTAAAGGCTATATACAATCAAAGGAGCAAGACAATCGCGTTAAGCTGCACAAGGTCGTGCAACATGTGGCACAATTTGATTGTTCAATGCTGTCCGGGACGAAGCACGGCAAATGTCAGCTGTGTACGTGCGTGTGTGCGTGCGAGATTGTCTGTCTAAGCACATGCCTGTTCAGGCCAAACACAAACACCACCTCCCCTTATCTGTTTGAGCTAAACGTAACGCTCAACTGGAAATCGTTCGCGACTGGATCTTCGGAACCCCGCGCTGTTTGCTGCAGACATACGTGAAAAGGATGTAGTACTTGACGAAGGTGGCTTCGGTGGTCGTCTTCCACAAAGTGTTGCATAAAGTCGACGAGCGTTTACCTTAGTGTCGTCCTCCGGCAAGTATGTACCGGGAGATCGAACGCTTTCAACTTTTATTGAGAAAGATAGCATGTTCTCCACTTCGCAAGCTTGAGGTTTGCGAAATCTGACAAATGTTCCGGGCTGTAGTGTTTGACCGTATCGCCTGTATTTATTTTGATAGTTGGTTCTTCTCTCTTCTTCTTCCGGTTTTTGGATCGCTGTACTCCGGTCGCTTCGCGTTCAGTCGCGTTCGTATTTGTCTGCCGAACATAAAGTATGACGGAGTCTTTCCGGCGGCAGTATGCGATGTAGTTCTGTAAGCGGCCAATGCAGCAGTAAGGGATATCTCCCACTTATCCTCTCCAATGGTCATGGCTTGAATGATTTCCTTCAATGTGCGATTTAAGCGCTCCACCATGCCACTTGCTGAGGGCTTCTATGGAACCGTACGCACATGGCAAATGTCGTTCTGAGAAACGTAATTTCTGAATTCATAGCTGCGAAATCGAGGACCATTTTCGGTGACTAGTTCGTCAGGTAGACCGGACCTCGCAAAAAGGTGTTGCAGCCATCACAGAATTATGGAAGCAGTAATTTCTCCGCATAGAAAAGCCTCTGGTCACTTGGAGTAGAAACACGCGGCAACAAGAACATTTCGCTGGTGATAAGGAGCGTTTCCAAACGGTCCCATGATATCAATTGCAATTTTCGCCCAAGATTTCATTGGGTATTCAGTGGGCTGAACAGGTGCATTCAGTGGGTTCGTGCTTTTATCAGAATGCTGACAAGGTGCACACTGCCTTACTGAAGCCTCAACACTGGAATTGAATCGTGGCCACCAGTAGTACTCGCGTATGCGGGCCTTTGTTATCACGATACCAGGGTATCCCTCGTGCTCAGCTGATACAACAGCAGGAACTAAACTTTCCGGTATTACAAGACGGTGACCTCTCATGACACAGTTATTAACTTATGAAAGCTCATATTTGACAGCATGAAATGATAACAATTCGGGTTGTAGTTGTTGCTTATCTGGCCATTCAGTGGAAGCGTAATCATAAACGGATTTTAGAACTGGATCATCTCATGTGTGTTTCTTAACCTCTCTAAGCGTAATCCTTTTGGGGTTCGAATCATTGAGAAATGCAATCATTTTGACCTCTTCCAGATCGTCGCTCTCACCTGCATTACCCAAAGGAAGACGAGAAAGCGCGTCAGCTACTTGGTTGTTTTGTTCGCCAACATAGACGATATCAAAATCATAATTCAATAGTCGTGCGTACCAGCGGCTGAGGCGTAGGAGGCGTTGACTTTTGCTACCGCGACAAAGTAGGGTGGTCAAAGAGGCTTGATCAGTACGCAACACGAAACACCGTCCAAAAAGGTAGAGGTGCCACTTCGCGCATGCCCAAACACATGCGAGAGCCTCCTTCTCGCCAGTAGAGTAATTTCTCTCCGTGGCAGATAGAGACCGTGAAGCACAAGCAACTACCTTCTCCATACCATTTTTTAACTGCGATAACACAGCTCCAATCCCAACGTCGGAAGCGTCTGTAGAAACGTACGTAGGGCAGCTCTTGTCAAAAATAGCTACCGTAGGAGTTGAGGCAGCCAGTTGATGAATGGAATTATAAGCACATTCTTGTTCAGTATTCCAAACAAATTCTTGTCCATTTCGTGTCAGTTTACGTAATGGTTCCAAAATGATTTCAAAATTTTTAAAATGCCATAGGCAGTTAGTACACATTTCTAAAAAGTGTTTTACTTGTTCAACTGTTACTGGCTTCTGGCATTCCAGGATAACACGTGTATTCTCCTCATTAGGTTTCACTCCAGCCAATGAAATGATATGACCGAGAAACTCTATTTCTGACACTGTGAATTGGCACTTTCGTGAATCTAAACGCAAATTTAGTTCATTCAACCGAAACAATACGGTATTTAGGTTAGATGCACGCTCTTCGGGAGATTTGCCAAACAAGCAAATATCATCCATGCAAACCACGCAACCTTTCAGATCTGCGAAAGAAAGTGTCACAAACTTTTGCCAGGCTGTTGGTGCACTAGCCAGCCCCATAGGAAGTACTTTGTGTTGAAAGAGTCCATGCTGCGTTAGAAAGGCTGTCAAAGGTCGTGAATCAGTTGTGAGTGGCGTGTGAAAATGGGCGCTTCTTATATCCAACTTCGAAAATACCTTAACACCGACTAACTTTACGATTAGTTCGTCCGCAGTTGGCAACGGAAATTTGTCTACTATGACGTTTGTTTAGCATGCGTAAATCAGCACAGACTCGTACAGATCCATCTTTCTGGAGAACGGCACCCAAAGGGTGTACCCATTCAGAGCACCGCATTGGTTCAATTAAATCGTTCTCGAGCATTTCCCGAAGTGCTGCAGTAACCGCCTCTCTTTTAGCAAGTGGTATTGGTCGAGGTTGGTGGATGCTGAATGGAGTTGAATTGGAAAGCAGTCGTATTCAGTGTTGTCCAGTTGGAATTCGCCCGATATCGTCCCTAAACAAATTGGGATATTTTGCCTGGAAACCGTTGACTTCTACGTTTGTTACAAGCATTCCGCCAACGCATGGAGCAACTCGCAGCGATATCATGGCGTTTCGGCCCAAGGGCAGTTTACTGTTATTTTTGGACCCGTACACAGCAATCCGGCACTTACAACTTTCGTTCAAAAATACCGTTACATGTACAAAACCAAGAATGGACACTGTATAGTTTGAAATGGTAAGATGATTGCGGTAAAGATCGTAAGGTATTGCAGTTACAGGTGAAGCTGAGTCTAGTTCCATTTTTAGAGAATGTATATCATTATCATGTTCGAAATAGACCGTACGAATATCGGGTAAAGGCAATTTAGGTTCAAAACTATGCAATGCTGTACCAGGTGAACGAGAATTTAAGGCGTAAATGTTATCAGAAGGCTGATTTGTGAAAAAATCGATCACTAGAATTCATGTCACATACATGAGAAACAGTACGTTTACGACAAACACGAGCAAAATGACCATACTTACCGCAAATGCGCCACTGGACACTTCAAGTGGGGCAGAGTTTACAGTCAGCTTTGTGTTGGGTATTTCCACATCTAAAGCAATGAACACGCTGTTTCGAGACACGATCCGTGTTCGGTGCGACAGCTCTGATGCATCGGAGTGGGATAGTTTCATTAGCTCAATAATATCACTTCTCGTACGTGCAATGTCCCATGCACTATCCCAAATGAGTTTCAGGGATTTTTCTGCGAGTATAGCTTTATGAATTCTTTGATCTCAAACCCCGAAATCAGTGGCTGAACGAGAAGCACCTCTTCAAATTTCTTTGCTGGCGCGGAGTTGCAGTCACAGCCGCGTGCAGCACAGGGAAGCCAAGAAATGAAATCACCAATTTTCCCTCCAGGCTGCTGTTTCATGAGTGAAAATTTGTAACGTGCCACATAGGCATCTATACGGGGTCCCCAATGTTTGTCAAATGTTTCCAGCGCATCCTTCAACGATGTTTTCATGCTCAAACCCAATGCGTCCAAAAGCCTTCGTCCTTCGTCCCCCAGATGTAGTCGAAGAAGTTTCAGCTTATGTTCTTCTGAAAGCTTAATGCCAATATTAAAGACGAACGAAATCTCCACAAAATCAATGAAAGTAGACTTCCACAAATTCCACGAATCTGAGGTTGGTTTAACAGCGGCATCGATCCAAAACTGATCTGGAGCACGATTTGTAGCTGCCATTCCGCAGGTTTGAAGCCGCGACGCCAAATGTCGTGTTCACCAATTCGGTAACAGAAGGAAGGTGCACGTGTACGAGTGAACGTGTATTCAGTACAAACGTACAACAGGCAAAAGTACAAGCAAGCACGTGAAAAAACCAACACGTCCGCAAGCACCTGAGTAAAGGCTATATACAATCAAAGGAGCAAGACAATCGCGTTAAGCTGCACAAGGTCGTGCAACATGTGGCACAATTTGATTGTTCAATGCTGTCCGGGACGAAGCACGGCAAATGTCAGCTGTGTACGTGCGTGTGTGCGTGCGAGATTGTCTGTCTAAGCACATGCCTGTTCAGGCCAAACACAACAAAAATGAACCGACTACCGAAAATCACGTGATTTTATTGGGTATACGGAGAACGGTACGACCCGTTTTGCCTACTGAAATTATCGGTGGAATCCACCGTTCACGCTTAATTGCGGTCTTCCCCGTATGACTACTGTCGCTTGGCAATATGACCGGATTCGCCAAATTTGACGCGCTCGAGATCAATGTGATGATTTTATCGCTTTTGAACGCAATCCGGTGTACGAAAACGGTAAATTGGATGCTAAGCGTACTCATATTATCGGAGTCGAACAAATCCCAATGACTAGAAACGTGCGGCCGTTCAACTAATCATATTGTACGCAATAAATGAACAGAGAAAGTATTGAATTCCTTTCAACCCAGAACTACGTACACTGAAATAACAAGAAGGCCAAGACTCCGGAACAGTCAGTTCATTGTTACTTCAGATTTGATTTGCCTAAATATGTTGCACTAAAAGAAATAATTAGTGGGCCACAAGTTGACCAATCACAGTAAGTATTTGTTATACCTGATCACGGTGATTCTTGGCGCATGTGAGCACGAAACTGAACCGTTCCGTGTCCCGTGAACTAGTTGCAGTATCACTACAAGAATTCGTTTTCTCGCCCACATTGTACCAAGACCGATCTTCATGCTGCGCAGGCATTTTGTTCCATTCTTGACCACGTGCCTTTATAAGCTGGGCTTATTTTCCTATGCACCAATTTTGTTGTGTTGAATCGATTGTCCTGATAGATAACTGGTTTGGCTACCAAATTTCTGAGTCAGTAGAATGATCCTTCATTCGTCAAACTGTGGCTCTCGTTTGGTTGACGCGCCTGACTCTATAGCGACCTCTTCCAGTTAACCCGTTAGTCTCGACCACACCACTGCTTCGCGTACATCAACTACGAGAGCAGTATTTAGTCAATATGACTTAACCGGAACCAGGTTATCCGATCATTCTGATGCAGTTCAGTTCCGTTCTTTCAATTATTACCCCCGCACTTCTTTGCTCGAGTTTTAGTTGCTACCCCAAACGATTGTCGAGTCGAACGAGAAATGAAACGAGAACAGTATCTAGCCATATTGCCTAATGTTTCCAACCATCCGGTGGGCGGGTCTCATAGACTCAAACCTGGAAGTGCAATACGTCTTACTTGGTCAGGTCCGCTGATTAGCGTTTTCATACCTTTTTGCCTTGGCATAGATTGGCCACTTTGACCCACCCTTCAACCTTTAACTGGCTAGAACAGAAACATACCCAGAAAAATTCGATCGGTGTTTATGCGTACCACTTACCTCAGTCAAACTAAACTGTCTAGCTTCAGTGCCTGTTTCAGTGACTGGTCACTGGGTCTTAACGACCTACGGCTAAACTCCGCGTTGTTGGTAGGGTGTTTCCACCACATTCGAGCAGCGCTACGAAGACCACTATGCCTAAAAACCAGCATAGTTTGCGTATCGTGCACCGGTAACGGCCGTTCGTGAGGAGCACAAAGGACTGATCAGACTGCCGCCATTCACACTCTACTTTTAATTAATCATCTGATGTCACGCTCGCGCCACAGGTTGTTCGAATTAGCGAAGACTAAACACGCCCTCTATATACACAACAACGGTTTGTCCGATATCCGACCACCCGGTGAGACACAACTGCCTAGGTAACAAAATATTCATTTCAACTAGGTTTGGTGTAGGTTCAACCCAGTCTTGCAGTAGCATTTTATGGCTCGATGGTGCAATACGTATCCCAAGCATTGCTACACTGTTGTTTAGACTACCTGGAAAACTCGCAAGTTACTTGGATCTTGGCTCAGAAGAACGATGCCATTTTCAAATTCTAAGTCAGACAGTTTATTGCCTGAGCACAGATCGGTGCAGCTGTTCTCATAAGAGGATAGAGTTATTTCCATAACCATTTCTTTTGCATGATTGAAGAGGAAGGATGATAGAGGACAACCCTGGAGAACAGCAATTCTCGCGGCGAACTCAGATGAAAGATCACCGTAAGCCTGAACATGACCTTGGCTGTTCGCACACAAGCATAGAAAATGAGAAATGAATTTCTCCGACGCATTATTCAGTGAAATGCAGCACAGCAGAACTGGGCGGTCGACTGAGTTGAATGCCGCCTCCAGTTCAAAACAAACTGTGAACCTACGAAAAGTGAGATAAAACCGGATCGCATTCTGATTGGTCAAACGTTGTCTACTTATGTTGCTACACATTACTTGATGTACAAACCGTTGTATTACACATGAGTCTGACTGCAATAGGTAGTAAACACGGTATTCCTGATTGCTCTAAGTAAAGGAATTATCTAGGAGAGTTCTCTCCAATCTGTTTCGTTTACTTCTCCGGCCAGACCACCTTGGTTTCAGATGCACGATGAAGAATAATCGTTTTAGATGTTAATTACGTCATTCCTTTTGTTAATAGGTTGGGTGTGACGTATTTTGATGACTACCGAACGGACTTGAATGGTAAAAATCATGATTCTCAATGAGATTTCAACGCCGTTGCAAAATTTCCAAGGAGCTGGGTTGTGCCCTTGTAGTCTATCTAGCTGGCGGAGAGCATTTAGTTTTATAGTATAGATTCCAGTCACACCGCTGACACGCTGACAACATAGACTACGTCTTTCCGCAGATATACTATCACTTTGGGTATGTATTGTTTTCCGGGATGAACTTGGTTGGTAGGAGACGTCGAATTTCGGTTTTACATGTCTTAAAAACTCGACGTTTATCCAAGTGATATGAGTTGTCGACAGTCCCGATGGAGTCAGAAAACACAAGGGGAAGATGCCCTTAGTCTAGTACAGCATGCGCTATATCCGGAGAGCTACAAGGTTAGACGGCGCTTTGAAAACTTTGAAAATGGATCGTTATCGTCCCAATTGGTTTAACCTTAAAAGTCTATTTTTCTGTTCTCTAAGGAAGATCATTGTACACGATTCTTGCAATGCAGCTCCACCCCCTCCCCACCCCCGTCGTTGAACCACCTTCTAGAATTGAAACAAGAACGGACCAGCACACAACGTGGGGAAATTGTGTGATTGATGGTTACATGATCAGAAGACAATATGGCATTGTAAAATGAATCGGACACTGAATTTGTGTCTTTATTTTAGGGAAGTTTTCGCACCGCCCTGCGAACGAACTAAGCAGATGGGCATAAACACAGCCACCAAATCCCTAAGATAGTTAGAATATGTTGGACATCGTGGATGAAGTTCACGAGACTCACATAATGGACTGCCGGAGAGTTAAAGAAGTGTAGTGTAATGGATGCGAATAAGATCCCTTGTACTTTCACGTTCCCGTTGGGTACAATTCGAATTCGGTTCTGTCACTCCGTGTTCTACATCTTGAAAAAGCCCTCGTTCTCGGCTGGAGCTTAATACGTATTCCCAGCGCCATTCCCACACACAAAACATGGACATTTTTTGTGGTCTCAGCAACGCTGTAGTGAAAACACTACAAATTCATTGTATATTCACATAGATTTTCATTTGTTTCCCTTTTTCCTCCTTCATTTGCTCCCAGTTTTGCCATCAAGTGAGTTTATTTTCACAATAGTGTTGTGTGAGAGCAATGACTATGTAAACTGGAATTGAGATTCGCCTAGCGAAGCCAGTGAATTGTCTATAAACATTGAGTTTGAGAAAGGATGGCAGAGTCTTTTAGGGGGAAAAACCAGCAAAAGTACGGATGTTTCTGAATCTGTGACTCACAAACCGTAACCAGAAGCGCGTTAATTTCAATTCAACTTAAAAAGTTGAAATGGCGCGCATTATCGGTTGGTCATTCTATAGCCAACCGGCCGCTGGGGATGCTTGCTTGTTCGCTCGTTTACTTCCCTCAGTCCTTTTAGACACCCGAACTCAGATCAACTCAGTTAGGATGCGCCAGTTTATCCCCCTCTCTGTGTATGTGTGTGTGTGTGTGTGTGTGTGTGTGTGTGTGTGTGTGCGTGTGTGCGTGTGTATGATTCTGAATCTACGAGGTTAATTGGAGGGCGAAAATCTTTCGTGGTATCGATCGTGAGTCAAGGACGCTTAAGGGTTAACTGGGTTAGTCGAGCAGCTAGTAGATCGCACTGAAAGCCAGTTTCGTGGATTAATTGTTTGGCAAGTGAACAAACCGCTTCTGGAGAAAAAGAAGTGGTAAGCAAATAATCCGAAGCGATTTCCGCGTATCTAGGCAAACAGGGCGTATGTAGACTGGTTGGTCAGAAAAGATGTCGCTGGAAATGGGGGAAATAGCTATATCCTTGGCACATTGCTCCGGCCCAGTGGGATGGGGATATTAGCTACGACACTCCTCTTAGTTTATGAGCCTTATGTCATAGCTTGATAGCCTTGCACGGTGGCTTAAGAGTCATTCATCACCAACAAGTGCACTCGACGTTGTCCACGTCGTAAAAATAAGTCCTTTGGAAATTGAAATTCATCTGGAAAACTTTTTGACGCAAACATGCTGTCTAATACCCTGATCATTAGATGAACTCTAACGAGTTAAAGACACCCTTGTTGACTGTGGCTATCATTATCGCAAATATACCCCGCGTAATCAAAGGCCAATAACTCAAATGCACCAGAAGAACTAAAGGACTTACAACGACGTAGCAACATCATAATAAGCAGACCCGACGAGGGCTCGGGGGTGGTGATCATGAATAGAAACGACTACATCAGAAAAATGTCTGATCTACGAGCGGACAGCACAAAATTCACACAGTCACCAGGAGAACGGGGAAAAACGGCCTATGCTGACAAACAGATTATGAAAAGCTGAAGTCTATGAAAAATCGAGGCTATTTAGACCAACTCACTTTCGAAACAATCAAACCATGCGGGTCTACCATTCCATGGGAATATGGATTATCCACGATTCACAGAACAAACATACTTTGGAGACCAATTCTCTTACGACGAACTCGCACGCTGTGTGCGCACTATATGCACGCATGCACTCGATCGAGCGCTCCGCGTGATCAATCTGCCTATCTTCCCTTGAGCTTACATAATGATGCTGTGATTGGTTGCTCATGTCCACTCACAAGGTCACTATAAAATGATTGGTTGGTTTGTCCATAATGCTCGCGTAGTCAATGTCTGGTGCAGATTACATACATGCTTGTTTACATGCGCTACGAGAGCTCCGTGTTCTGATCTACAATACAACATTGGCTTCTCAGGCAATGTCTGCATCAGTAAATACACAACACGATGTTCTGGATAGAAGCTACAGTGTTCCCTACTCCAGGTTCGTAGATTTCCTGGAAAACTACATCTTTGGTTTACTTGAATCTACTCAAATTGCTCAACCCAAGCTTGATTCTGGACGATTCAGCTAAGCTGAAGTTCTTACGGAATTATTTGGGTGCAGATGGCTAACGGCAATTTGATAATCATTCTATACTTTGGATGAAGTGTTTCAAATATCTGATAAAATTTCGCGTGCCACGTCAAACGTTTATGTATCGAGGTTCAATTTTTCGAGGATTTCTCAAGGAAGTGGGTAGCCTTTAGAAGGTTTCACCTCGTGCCTTATTCAAGGAGTTCGTTACTGCGATTATTCTCGCATGCCTACCAAGAAATTCGAGGATACCGTGCTCATTCAACAATCTATTGCTGGCGTGAAAAGCGATAAAATCCGAGAATGTCTTTTAACAGAAGATGCATTAAAATTATCGTGGGAGAGAGCATATGAATTGGCAGGAATCAAGCAGCAGATCTATTCATAGTGCGATTTATTTCCAAAATCATCACAGTTTGTTTCGGGGCATCCAAAAGTTACACCACCAACACGTTTCCAAGCCACCGGCAAATGCTTTCGTTGTGGCTCAGGAACTCATCCAGCGAACAGCTTTGAATGCCCTGCTGAAGGGACTAAATGTCGCACGTGCTCTAAAATTAGACCTTTCGCCAAAGTCTGTCGTACAAGGTTAGTAAACGTGTTGGATAGTGAAACTGTGGTCGATATGGAGGATCCACCTATGACCGAACCTATTTATTCTCTGCATTTTGCGAATAAGTTGTGTTGCACACACTAATCACCTTTTACAGAACCACGATTACCATGCTCTGATATTCATACTGTTCAGTTTTTATTCTCAAATGGTAAAGTACCTCTGCTAATGGAGCTTGATTCTGCTTCGCCTGTGATTATCATGCCTTGTTCATTCTACGAACGTCGCTTGAAACATTTACCTGTTCACCCGACCACATATAAATTTGACAGTTATTTAAACTCTGCTATAGGAATGAAAGGTTTTATAATGGTCGAGGGTGAAGAAAATTCAAAACCTCGGCCTGTTGCAGTGTACATTTGTGACACCGAAAAGAAGCCGTTACTTGGTCACAATACTATGGTCGCCCTGAAGATTGTGTCTTCGGTTGACCGAATGTCTGTATCCTCCATCGATGTGTCTTTACTACGTCAAAAATATCCCGCACTATTCGCCGGATCAATTGGACGTGTTTCCAGCAACGTACATCAGATTCGCTTGAAACCAAATGCAAAACCAATGTCAGTCTCTCAACCTCGACCAATACCATTGGCTAAACGGGAGGCTGTATCGGCTACCATACAAAAAATGCTTCAAGACGACATCACCGAACCAATCTCATGCTCATCCTGGGTGCATCTTCTGGTTTCAGTTTTTAAAGGAGATGGTATCGTCCGACTTTATACAGACCTTCGGGCATCGAGTGATCAGAAGGTTGTTGAGGAATTTACGCTGCCAAGTTCTGACAAGTTACTGGTCCGACTTTCAGGTGCCAAATGATTTTCCAAATTGGATATTAAAGGTGTTTTTTATTATATGTCCCTTACGGAACAATCCAAACCACTCACTGGTTTTCTTTCATCTGAAGGATTGTTTCAGCACGAGGTTTTGCCAATAGGCTTGCGTTCAGCTCCATCATCATAGTAGAGATTTATGATTCGGTCTTTATCTGCACACGACGGATGTATTGTTTACATGGACGATATATGTGCTTTTGGAAATTCTAAACAGGAGCACGACACTAATCTCCAAGCTGTGTTGGATTGTCTTCATCGGTTAAACCTTGCGTTTGAATATGAACAAATATGTGTCATGCACAAATGAGATATCGTTTCTGAGACATATCATATCCAAGGATGTGGTTCGTCCCAACATTGAAGATTCGAATGAAATCATAAATATACCGGAACCTACTACACCAACTCAACTCAGACGTTTTCTGGGTCATTTTTCTTATTATTTGACGCATCTATCGAATTTCGCTACTATAGTAGAACCACTTGGATCACTGTTGGATGCTGACGCTCCATTTGAGTGGACCGATATTCAATGTGATGCCTCTATGTATGTGAAACAAATGATTGCATCCATACCCATTGTCAGCATTTTTGATGAAACATGTGACACATTTGTTTCAACGGATGCATCGGATGTTGGACTGGGAGCTGTCCCGTCCCTAATTCAACACGGACAGGAAAAGGTTATAGCGTACGCATCAAAAACACTTTTGAGGACCGAACATAAATATTCAGCCAGTGAAAAGGAAGCCCTTGCTTGTGTTTGGTCTGGTGAAAAATGGCATCTGTATCTCTTTAGAGACATTTTACTCTACGAACTGATCATGCAGCTCTAACTACACTTCCGGGTGGTGGAAGTAAAGGTCACCGGCTACTTCGTATTAGTCGTTGTTATGCGAGACTACTTTCCTGTGATTTCACGATACGATACAGATGTAGGTCTGAAAATCAGATTGCGGATGCACTTCCGCGTTTGCCTTAAATGACCAAGAAAGTGCGAATTATACGATTGAAACTGAAATAATTACTACATTGGATGATTTCAGAACTCAAGCTATAATGAGAGAGAGATCGCGTCAGAAAACATTGGAGGACAGTGAACTGCAGCAGATCAAACAATACATTCAGGATGATTGGCCTCCCAAAAAAGGTATTATTGCAGATGAACTAAGATGTTACTACAATCTACGAGAGGAGCTTTCAGTGATAGATGAATGTGTCATGCGTGGATCGAGATTCGTTCCACCATCTACTGTGAAAGACGAAATTATAGTATGTGCACAAGAGGGACATCCTGGAATTACAAGGACCCACTGGCGGGTTAGCGCATGATTTCTGTGGCCGCGTGTATGTTCTTCCGTTGAGGTCATTGTTACTAATAGTGGACCTTGTCAACATTCCGATACAACAATCAAACTCATACCGACATCAATACAACCAGTGCATTACCCTACGCTGCCATGGGAAAAGTTGGCTCTTGATATCATGGGACCATTTCCAACAGCTCCAACTCACAAACGCAACATGCTTGTTGCCACCTGTTATTATAGCAAGTGGACTGAAGTACACTCATGTGGAGATATAACCTCTTCCGCGACAATTCACTGAATGAAACACCTCATTGCTGGATTCGGTATACCAGAAGAGATCGTTACAGGCAATAACTCACAGTTCATCAGCTTCGAATTCGAAAAACTTCTAACCCGGTAAGGGGTTAAACATTCACCAATCGTGTCGTATAATCCTCCATGCAATGGCGTGGTAGAACGCCTCAACCGTTCACTGAAAGAGAGTATTCATACATCACAGTTACAAGGAGACTGATGGGAAGATTCCGTGCTGCAAGCGCACCAGTTATCACAGGGCAACAGACACAACTCCAGGAGAACTTATATTTGGAATGACTTTACGTTCGAAGCTTAACGCAGCACATCAGATGGGAAACTACAAAAGGGGACCTGAATTGCTCCGGAGACAGAATTATCAGAGCACTCACACGAGAACGGCGGGAATACTGAGTCCTGGAACTTACGTTCGTTTGCGGGATCAGGCAGGTCGAAAGGGAGAAGCGAGTTTCTCACTGCCAATATTAATCAAGCGTGTTTTAGGACCAGGCACATATGAATTAGCCAATGGCAGGTAAGTTACTGCTCGTCAGCTCCATACTGGGAAGCAGGCTAGAGCGATTTCTCGACCTATCGTTTCCGAACAAAGCAGTGCTGATCAACAGACCGTGCGTCGTTCCTCACGAACTCCGAAACCCGTTGAGCGCTACTCAATCGCATGAAACATTGATGATGGTGGGGGAGTGGTGTTGTGCATGCAGTATGTGCATGCATGTGTTCGACCGGGCGCTCCGCGTGATCAATCAGCCTATCTTCCTTTGTACTTACATATGATGCTATGATTGGTTGCTCATGTCCGCTCACAAGGTCACTATAAAATGATTGGTTGGTTTGTCCATAATGCTCGCGTAGTCAATGTCTGGTACAGATTACATGTATGCTTGTTTACATACGCTACGAGAGCTCTGTGTTCTGATTTACAATAGAACATCGCCTTATCATGAAATAGCCAAATGGCTCGCAGCTAAATGGGAAACCATGCGCAGGAGTCTCAGCAAATACAATCTTGAAGATTCATTTCAATTTGTAGAATCCGTCAAACATCAAAACATAACAAATACCCCTGTTTTCTCTGGACGTGACACCGTTTTTCTCCAAGGTACCCACCTTAGAGACCACTGACTTTGTTTGCTAATAAGCGTGCCACAGAAGATCCTGAACGAACTTCTGAGATGCACTTCTGACTTCCAGTTTCTGTTTAACGGGAAGCTGCATGGTCAACGTGATGGTGTGGCTATGGGATCACCATTAGGCCCAGTCTTAGCAGGTATATTCAGGACATCACTGGAGAGCACGGCATTGCAGCAGGAGATTCAAGAAATGAGCTTATATCGACTGTACGTGGATAACATTTTCTGTCTTAGAAATCAAGACACTGACGCGTAGAAGACAAAACAGGCGTTCATATGTTGTGTTTGGCTTGAACAACCGTGTACTCACACACAAGTGCGCTAGATCTAGATGCCGTGCAATCATGGACATATATCTACGGTTGTATACACAAGTACACAGTTGTCGTTTGTCATGCTTCGTCCCGGGCAGCACTGACTAATCAGGTCGTATCACGTGTTGCACGACATTGCACGGATTAATCTAATTGTACGCTTGTCCTACACTTTCGATTACATACGTGATTGACTCACACTTTTGCATACGTGTTTGCGTTTTTACTTGCTTGCCTGTACTTGCACTTTCCGTACGTTGGTACTGAATACACGTTCACCCATACAAACGTGCCTTCGTTCTACCTACCGAATTCGGAACACAACAATAACAGTTCGCATAAAGCCATTCAGTTAGATATTGAAAAGAGCAACATATTGGCCATCCTGGATATCGCAATACACAGGAGCACCAACGGAACAGTCGACAGAAGGGTACACAGAAAGTAAAAATGGACTGGACAGTACACAAACTTTCTCAGTTTTGTACCCATACGACTCAAAATAAACTTAGTTCAATGCTTAGCTTCGCGATTAAGAAAGTTATGCTCACAACATACCGTAGAAGAAGAACTAGAATTAGTTTAAATCACTCAGGGAAAACGTTTACTTTGAGCGGTTTATAGAACAATACCTGATATAAAGACCAAAATGTGACCCAAGTTATTACATCCCAAGAAGAAACTGTTTATCCATGTTCCATTCGGAAGGGATTCTATGTCGGACCATGTCAACACAAGTTTAACACGTGCAGCTAGCTGAATATTCAACTCAGTTCGTGTTTCCTACGCATTTACAAGCTCTTCGATTATCCGAAATTCTTATGAAGACGTGTTACCAGTGCTAGCCACCTCAGTGACAATCTAGTCGTTCGGGTTGGAAGCGAGAATAACAAAGCACGACTCGTAACGAGACGCGCACTCAGTGCTAGTCTTCGTAGGGACCGCGAAATCTGGTGGTCGCAAAGTGCATCCGAGACGAAATGTGCTGCCGCCATGGGAAGTTTTCACAAACTGTTCTATCTCATTCGAGTGACCCGTAGGAAGCCACTGGGTGTGAAACTGACGGTTTGCCAATTCACAATCTGAAGTGGTATCTCGAACGCTGGGCGGATTACTTCCAGACGGTTTAGTTGGCCTTCAGTGTAAATCTCTCATATAGCTCTTCCGGCACGCGTCCAGTGGTCCATTTCGACAGATCCACCTACCGAGACGGAGATCCGAAGAAAAACCCAGGCCTCAGGACATCACAAATAGCCGGGCACCGATGGTCTTCCAAGCTCGTTTTAAAGATGGTGGGTTGCAGTTCTTTAGAGAATTTCATGTTTTCTTCTCAGAGGTTCGGAATTCAGAGCAGATTCCATCCTTGTGGGGGGAGTCGATTTTTATCCCGATTATCAAGGACTCGCGCAGTGTCTGCGCTAACCATAGGGGGTGTAAGCCTTGTCCCAATAGCGTCGAAGATGCTTCCGTCTGTCATATTTTTCAGGTTTTACCAAAAGCGTAGAGAACAAACTCGTAAGAAGAAAGCTGGGTTTCGTGCTGGTCGTGAATGTATCGAGCAAATCTGATGAGCACTTCTGTTAATTTGATGAGTGTGTTGCTGTTCTTCTCCAATTAAAAGTTTACCGAAATTTCAAAGCAGTTGCAAGCCTGCTCGACAGGACTGGGCGATGAACTGCTGGAATGAAGAAAACGAAAAAATATCTACCTGTCGATGTGTACGAAGGAACACTGCCAAACAAATACTACCTCGAAGTTGGGCTATTCACCTTAGAGAAGAAAGTTTCTAAGGTCCCATTGAAAAGCCGGGTGCTCTTTTTTACGGTATATTCTTCATATAACATCCTACGAGTTAAAATTCAGGCAACGACATTGAGGTTTGCATCTCTACTTGATGAAAAATGCCTATGAACATTTTGTATAATGGGGCGGGGTTGTCTTGACGTCAATCTTGTTCCGTTTAATGGGTTGAACTAATAGTTTTTATCGTCCTACAATCATGATTACTGATTGATCTAGAATTTTCAGAATCCAGTATTTCTTGAATCCGTGGGGAAGTGATCGGAATATTCCTATCCACGGGGCGTCGTTCTAACCTAGTTTTCCTATCTCACGTGCAATGCTTCTTCATGTGTTTATGGTTATTGCCGTTTGTCGAGATATCGACTGCAAGTCGTCACTCTCTCAGTACATTGCACAATGCACACTCAATCTTTATGGCGATCAGATTTCTTTTCTGTACACAAATCTTCTTTCTTTCGGTTCAAATCGAATATATTGTATCCCCTGACACTTCTTTGACGGACATCTTCGTTCTGCCATGCTCGTTCTATGTATGACACAACCACCGATCCTCGCATTAGTTTGTTACGTTGATGCTGACCAAGTGTTTATCGAGTCACCCCAAACCAGTAGTCAATCGTCACGGACGTGTGCGCTATTTTTGTTGTGATGTAGGCACCTCATCTCATAACCTGACTTGACCCCTTTGCACGCATCACGCACTCATGATCGTTTCATCCTTTAGTAAGTAAAAACAAGTTCCTAATCTTTTGCGACGTCGAAAATCGACAGTCATGCGCCATAGCAACTGAATGGTTTTATGCGCGCATGCGACACGTTTGCGTTCGGATTCTTGTTAGGCTTTGGGGTGCCCTGGTTGTACTACTCGCTGGAATTCAGATCTACGCTGAAAACTACCGACTAAATGTGTGGGTCAAAATATCTGTATTAAGGAACCAGTCAGAATGGGAACAGATGGTCCTGCTGACCTTTGACCTTCGGTATGCATTCTTATGTGGTATAACGATTGACGCATGCACTTTTCATTGTCATTCGAATACGCTCGAATCTCCTATGTGATTATGTTCTGTGCCTCTCATCTGGGCTAGATTGGAAACTTATCAATCTGATACTTCACCGGTCATACGTGGCGGAAGACCGTGAGCCCAAGTAACGATGACCAATGAATTCTAAACTGCGGTGCAAAGTTCTCAACCTACAGCGTTTAACACTTAAACCAAGAAAATACCTTGGTATGGCGTCCATACGCCCCCCTCCCCCCCCCCCGCCTAATTCAATCAACAAACCAACACAAACACGATGAGAAAGGTCATTTATAAGTGTCATCGATCTTGAAGTTAGGTCAGGATTTGCTTCATCTCCATCAGGAACTACTACGGGCTGGATAACAAATGGTCAACAGCATCGGTAGTTGAAAATCTAAACCATCACAAAATAAAACGACGTTTGGACAAGCGTTCAAAAAGTCAGGATCCCCACTGTAGCTCATCTACCATCCACTTCTAAATATGTGATCATAACGCAACACAACGTGTGATTTACGTAATAGGTAGTCTGAGACGGTTAAGACTTTTGGAAACGATTGCAATACTCCGGGGGAAGCCAATGTTATGTCAACAGAACGACATGCGTTGCTATGCTATCAGCATGGTGGTTCCTCTTCAGTCAGCTTCGTTCCCATATCAAGTTGGCGCTTCGAATATAAAAAAGCACCGTTCAGTAGTAGACAAAGCAGAGGTACAGCCAGATATTCGTGCGCATATATCGCGCGAAGTTTCACTTAAGGGTTCTTTTAACTTCCACACAGTAAAGATGTAATGGGACCATAGCTAACAAGAACGGTTCGAATCGGCGCAAAACTGATGTACACCTCTTTCTTTCTTCCGAGTTCCGCACATAATAATAGGACGGGATCAAGCGATTCGTAGCCAAAACCCTCTTGAATTGTTAAACCTTTTTTATGGTATATTGTAGCTGCTTTGCAGACACCAAACCCACTAAGCTGCAATTGCGAGCTTGGAGCTGAGGTGCGCCTTGTTTATGAATAGGTATCTGTACTTAGGTTTACTTGAGAATGACAACCTCTCCCCAGGAGCATCCAATTCCGGTACCAGGTCTTCCTCTAGCTATAGGCAATCTTCCTTTCCGAATCTTTCTTCTCAGTCACATAAAGTCGCTTATAGTTAGAACAGTTGTACTTCAAAGTACTTTCATGCATCCAGACCCGATTCAACCAGTGCGGCACAATAATCTTCTTCGGCCGGACATATGGGCCTATTTTAGAAGTCCTGTAGGACATCCATTGAGGTACGTAACTGGTCAAGCAAACGTAGACCAGGCTCTTCGATAGGTCAGGAATTCAGATTAGCCTCAGTTCCTTCAATCGACTGGATGTTTGAAGTCTGTTTGTTTAAGTCCATCTGGTACCGACGCACACGACATCGTCACCATCTTACGTCATACGACTCTGGGGACAGGGCGCACTTCAGTTCGTCAGCTCCGGCCATTAGCTCGTTCATTCTCCCATCTCTTGTCAGTTATACAGGATAACCAATATAATCATCAAAACCCATCAACTGCCATCGTTTTGCGCTTTCCATTCATTGGACGGGAATCGGATCAGCATATATCGTGCGAGCGTTTCGAATACGTCTTATCGAACTGGAATATGAGACGTTTCGACAGAACTGTACTCATGTGTGTTCACTGACGCGAATTTTCTCAGTGCCGCTTGGTTGGGACACCGTTCTCCGAGATTTTGCAATCATCATTCGTTCAGCACAGTGCGTTCTTGTGATTTGCCTTCGCCATTTAGTCATCGTTGTGTGTCAAACTGTAAATATTGCTTCTCGTGCATCCGATTTCAGGTTGATCGGAATAGCTTTGTCATCATGACTTGAACCATAGATCAGGAGGATTATTCACTCGATGTAGTTCATTACAAAGGTTCTGTTTAAATCAGAGCACAATCTTATCAAACGCTGAATACAAAATGGACCAGCTGAAACTGCACTCATGAAATAGACCGAGTCTATTCGGATCTATTTGATTTGCACTTCTACATAGAGATGATTTGACATCAGAAACTTGTTCCCGCTGGAAAGCGCGAGGTGGGACTATCAAACCAGCCGTGTTAAAGCAGGGCGTTGGAAATGCTGAAACACTTTCAGATCAAATGCCAGATATATTTGTGACCTGCTTCAGTCGGGTGAATAACTCCTTTCTATCAGGGTAGTGGCGGGCAAGCCGTTCATAGATGACCGGGTTCTGTTGACAGACAGCACGTCTTCGCCCGTTCCGAATGGAGGGCAAGGTTGAACCCAGTTAAGTAGATCGATGGTGTAGCAAGCAAAAAGCAAGTCATGACTAGTCCAGAACGCAGAAGACTGGAGCCAGGGAAGCGGAGCAATAGACCAATCGGTGGCCAACAGCTGTCTGAACCTACCGGAGCCGAGCAGTGAGATATTTCGGTTATGCTTACCGTCCATCAAAAATGAAGTCTGTTTTGTGTTAATGAAACCAGATTCTTCGAAAGCAAAAGTGTCTTCTTACCAGAGATAGTGGGATGGATCAGAATACTTCTTGCGTATCAACTTTTATGGCCTGAAATGTTCGTCGAATCGGGTTTCTATTGGCTTGTATTTCACGGCCAGTTGATCAGGTAGAGCATGCCAGTCCAAAGAAGAGGGTATTGGATAATTTGAAAGATAAAAGTGCTTCACCCGGCGCCCTGAACAGTCATTACTCGGCTGAGTGACAACAATGAGAAAGCGCCAAACCTAGTGAAATATGAACAATTGTTAAAAACGCAACTGAATCTATGACGAGATAGAAAGACACGCGTAAGATGACTCTGGAGTACAAATCGAATCATCTTGAGTGATTGATGAGTTTTTTTTCAATTTTGACTGCGGACAAGGTCAATATGACCGTGAACAGGAGCAAAATAATAGAAATACACTCAAGCTTAATCAAGTAACCTAAGATAACCTGGTCAGTGAATCGATTTTTTGTTGTCAAACAACAGGTAAAGTGTGAACAGTGATATAATTTGTAACGAGAGAGCAGCTGTTGGTGAGTTTTGCTGAATAAATTTACGGAGTGAACAAGTCAACTTTATATTGGGTAGAACTTGGTCGGGAAGACAAAACTTTTTGATGGACGGCCCAAAGGTAACCAGAAAAAACCGATATGACCGAGAACAAGCACTCTGATTGTTCAGCGATTCCAAAGGCACAGCAGGCCAGATGCGTCTGCTGAAGATGACCAGAGGGCTAAGTTTGCAACATCATTAAAATAGTCTTGCTGATCCTAATGTCTCACAGGTCATCCATTAGTTCAATTGCAGCTACGGTGACTTACACATTGGCGGAGTAGATCGCTTTTGGCATCAGAGTATATAACCAATTACTTGTCAAAATCTTTAGAGCCCTTCATTGTGGTCGCGAAGTATGATGCAAAAACCCTGGCGTCCTGGATTGCGGGACCCTCAATTGAATCATGTAGTAAGACGGATCTGACACAACCTTTCAGAGCAGTGTGCAGTTCAATACCGAATCTGTTTGCATTCAGCGAAATGACGTTCGCCTATTTCATGATTGTTTATCACCAGCACATCGATATTGTCCTCGTTCACCTTGCACTATTTCACTTATCTTTGAAAATACTCGCTGACCTAACGGTCATCGTCGTGAACTTTGGATCCTTCTATTCCGAGTTTGACTCCTCGAGCAGCCACTGGTAACTGGCACAAACTGGCACCCTCTAATTGGTTACCATTCCCTTCCTGAAATGTTATTTTTTCATTATTGAATAATATAAGCAAGGAAATAGTAAAATAATGTTATCAAACCTTTTCATGCTGCCAAGGATGTTAATTTCACGTGCAACTACACTTTTTCGAGTCAAGGCAAATATACACCCTTAAGTGGATATTCAGCAGCTACATAATCACTTCCGATTACGAAAGAAATACAAAAAGTGAAATATAATGTCAGCTCAACATTGAGTTCATTTCCGCAGTGACAGCATCAGGGTTAGCGAGAAAACGGTCAGGATACGATATTGTAGAGGAATAGTTGGGTTTTGGTACCAGCATACAAGTTTTTATAGCGGAACCGCGTGGATGACGTAGGAATACGTTTACTGAGATCGGAGTAAAGGAGGAGGGGGGGGGGGGGGTGAGATTCATCAACCACCATCTTACGGGGGAACTTTGTACGTGATTTGAGGTGTTGATACACTATAGAATGGGCTAATTGATTTCGAGATGTACCACTACCTATAGATGAGCGCTTTAAGGGACGGTCAATCAGTTTAAAGTCTTTGGCAAGCAATCCAATGATTACTGCAGGAGAATCATAGCGCCAGTGGAGTAGAACACAAGGTTGAATAAGTTTACGGGTGAGATGGAATGGAGTATTCAGAGATCCGAGTCAAATAATATAAAAAGTAAGCCATCTTATCTTCAGAGAGACTGCTGCTCCCTGTTCAGACCAGGGAAGGTCCCGGTTTAAGATTGCACTGGGGTCATTCACTGATTACTTGCTCCCGATGACCTCACTGCTTATGGACTGGGGGATGGTTGACCAAAAGATTAGAATAGCCAATCCCTTGGTGAAAACAAAACAAAATATCGGAAGGCCTTGACGGATTCTTTCGCAAGTCGTGTGTGAAGGACCAATGCCAAGCTCGGTAATGTTGTGCAGTAGATGAGCTCGTGTAGACTGGTTCGCGTAGGGCGTATCAAGAGCCCAAATCATCCGCATATTTCTTAAGCACACGGCCATCCTGTACAGACGTAGAGGAGATATACGTAGAAAAAATGGGAATAGGATTGCACCATGTAAGAAACTTTGGGTGAATGGAAGAATGGAGTAATTAGACCTGTCTCTACGCGGTCGAATGCAGCAATGCAATCGAAGAAATAGATCGTAACCGCTATACATTTCTGAGACAGTGACGTCAAGACGGAACGTATGAAAGAAGTTAAGGCGTTGAGAGTTGGACGTTAACGACCTTAGGCGAGTTGTTTTGGGTCAAACTCCTTGAGCTGAGGGGATATTCTCTGAAGTAATAATCGTTCATACACCTTGAGGGTAACAGAAAAACTTGCTACTGGGTAAAACTTACTTGTTCCTTTCTTGGGTACTGGTGTAATGGAAACCATTTTCCATTCGTCGGGGATTTTTGTACTGGTTAGGCAGCGGTTAAATGAGTGAGATATGGTAGGCGAAAACGTGACCGCACATTCCTTTATTACAATCGGCTATGGCCCATCAGGGCGATATGCTTTCTCAGGTCCAAGTTGGGACAATTCATTGTGTACGTCAAGGGGATCAAAGAAATGACTGAAGGATTCCGAGCCGCTGTTCGTATCGAGACTCGAGGCTGACTCTGTGTCTCTACGATCAATGATGTTCCGATTGGGTACTTTAACATCTACCGCTGGTGAGAGTTTTCTTGAATTTTTGAGACTCGACTGTGCGAGAGTGTTTTTGTGATGGTATGTGGTCACTCGTCGTTGGTAGACAGCCAAGTCACGTTGGCTGCCAGCACAGGTGTGTTACCAAGCCCAAGGCGTGAAATAACGATATCTCGAGTAAAAAGACAGCCAATTTTTGGCATGGATCGATAGAATGAGTGATGAATCCTGTCAGCGATGTTTAGGTCTTGAGATTTGGTTGATCACACCAGTCGGACCAATACGCCGAATGCAACGACTGCATACATGGACCAGCATCCTGTATATTCGTTGTGTTTTGCACTAATAAACGACACGATTCGCAGGCAAGAAAGAATTCTCACAAGAGCTAGTGGGACGGTTTAAAACAGTTTCAGGTATCACGACTGCTGTTATCTGCCGTTAGTGACCGAACATGCAAGGTATTCAGTGTGGGATAGTTTTTAGATTTGTATGCTCGTCCATTTTTTACGACGCAACGGTTTAAGGATAAATGGAAATGGGCGTATGAGTGGCCATCCAGAAAATATGAAATCATTTCGCAAGTAATCCTCTTCAACTACCGTTTTCTCAGGATTACCAAATATGTTGATGTGACTCTTGTTCCTCATGACGGCTTTGTTCTCAGGACTAGTTTTCACTAACCTCTGCTCTCCCTTTCTGAAGATTTTTCTGTTCGCATGACCCTGTACATTTCATGAACTAACCACGTTGAATCAGTTTTTTCTGAAGTTTGAAAGGTTTTCTTTCTGTCTGACGATTTAGTGCCTTAGTTTTAATCTGCCTGAAGTGTCACCCACAGATTTTGCAGTTCTCCTACACTCGTGATTTAAAATGGAACAGATTTCAATTTTACCACCGAACCTCTGGAAGCGCTATCTTACTGTAGTCTTACTGATCTGATCACTGCCAAGCGTTTTGATTCTTAGGACAAAAGGACTGATAAGTTTCTATCTGACAGTACACACAGTCCTTATCCCATGTTCTTCAAAGGCGTCCGTTATTCTTCCATATGCTTTCAATTCAAGCCCCACCTCCTTTCTCCTATGCAATGACATACACGAACAGTGTTATCCTTTTCCTTGTTCGCCAATCACTGTTTGCCCCTATCGTTAGGTTAAGTATATTTCACCGAATATTTCATTGTATTTACCATTTCCTGCATTCTAGTGAACCTACCATGTTTACTAGTCGATAATTCTTTTGTAAATCACGTTCATAACGCAAATTTATCTTTTATCAAACGCATCGAGTTGTTCATTGACTTGAATCGACTCGAAATGAGTCGCGTAGTTGGACCAAACAAATTCGGGTATTTTGATTATTTAAGGTGCTACGCACTAATTATATTATGTTCAGTCACATTTCAACAACCGTCGCAAACTTTATCATTTGATAGGAAGTACCGGTTCACGGAAGCCCGAATTAAGTAAGATATTCAAGGAGTCCGACGGATACTGGCTCATTGGCTGCCAGGAACGTCGTCTGCGCCGTTGAGCGAAGTACATTAAGAAACAGTTCAGTTGGCCCACTTTCCAATAGAACCCACAGGAGAAGTGATTTGGGTAGATATCACCTCTTCATCAGAAATAGAGATTATTCTGGAGTTGGATAATCTGATAACGTACAAAGCTGCTAGACCGGATGGGTTGTCTCCATCCTTTCCCAAGGATGGAGGCGAGAATCTGGTTTTAGTGTTACCAGACTCCTTCGAGTAATTTGGGCTAGGGATCAGAGTACCGGCTTGCAAGAAAGATGACAGGTCCTCTTGTACTAAAATAAACAGAGGAATAAGCGTGGCGAATATCGCACCCAAAAGTGCTCGCCAAGATTACTCTTCGCCTACTACCCATTCCTGTTATAAGTGTACGCATGAGAATCAAGCTGATCTCAGACCCGATAGGGATCCTGCTGATCACATACCCCCTCAGAGAATTTCGGAACACAGGTAAACTTTTCGTAGGCCAAAATTTTATGTCTGCCTTGATCTGAAACCATTGCTCAAATCAATCGACCACGCAGTTCTTTGGCGCTGCCTCACACTGAAGGGTGCGCCAGAGAATTTTATTTCTCTTTTTCAGTACTTGTATACGAACAGCCGAAGCCAATTTTGTGCTTACGGCTATCTTTCATTCGAGTTCATCACGATAAATGGTGCTGTCCTCTATCGCACTACGTTTCAAAGTTTTGTAATCGAAAGGGTTCTTTGAGAATAGTGGGGTCGAGTTGTTCACAGGCAGAAAATTGTCTGTCTTAGAATATGCGAATGGCATTGTTCTTCTGAGCTAAGATCCAAGTAACTTGCGAATTTTCCAGGTAGTCTAAACAATAGTGTAGCAGTGCTTGGGATACGTATTGCACCGTTGGACCGCAAAATGCTACTGCAAGACTGGGTTGACCCTACACCGTACTGTGTCTCACCGGGCAGTCGGATATCGGACGAAGTGCTGTCTCTCATACAGAAGGCTCTTTTGGCGACAGTTAGGTCTTTTCTTTCACGCGACTCAGAAACATGGCCATCAAGGGTAGATGATAGGCGAAGACTGTTGCCGTCCAAGAATCGATGTCGCCGTAGCTTTGCTCGAATATGATGGATTACTACATCATCAACGCCGAGGTCAGGTGTAGGATGTTGGCAACCACAGGGTAACCAATAAAAACAAGTACTAGATCTAGAGGTTGAGAGGACTGGTATGTGTCACATATGCCTACCGACAGAATTCCTCGGCGTACATTTTTCTCAGAGGCAGCCGGAAGTTGGAAGGTGGGTCAAGGTGTTCAGTTCTTGGAAGCCCTAACCTGTGGAATTAACCAAGTAAGACTTGTCGGACATCCGATTTTGGGTTGTTCGAGGCCCGCCTATCAGGTACTTAGAGATATTACGTGATGTGTCTAGGTGTCGCGGCCAGTGGTATACTTTTGTTTGATCTACTTCTTTGTCTTCGTGACTTCCTTTCCTTACTTTGTTCTCGGCTCTTTTTCACTTTTAGCTTCTATTCATTTGCCCTCAGCTGGACTGCGCAGCGAGGCAAAAAATGAAACCAGAACACAAAATCGTGAGGTCGACTGTTGAGAGAACTGTACTGAGTTTTGTTCGGATGAACTCGGAAACTGGCTGGTTGGATTTCGATGTCGCCATATAATGAAAGCTTCTGAACCCCCGTGTTCACAATGGACTGGGATAATAGTTTATCCAAATACTAAAAACTACAGTGAGTTCTGTGAGACCTTAATCGCTTTCTGACCTCAACATATTTGTTGTTAGTTTCCTTTTGCATTTTTGGAATGCAGTGCATTCGACGGGGGAAAAATTCTCACAATTTTATAAAAGGGACGGAATCTACACTATTCATAACAATGATTTGATACATCGGATGCATCCTATTTTTGAGGAAGCGATCTACGACCGTCCGCTGGTATTGTAACGAGGTAACTTGGTTCATGACTCGTAGAAATCACGGAGTTCGTTGATAGGGCAGTTCACAGAAGACATCCAGATCAGATTCGACCGGGAGATACCGAAATGAAGGTTGTAAAATGTGACGAATAAAATCATTTCAACGAGAAATTTTGCACCGTGGAGATCCCCACGGTACGATCCGAAAAAACAAAGCAAAATTCCTTGCAGTTCTGTGAGAGTGAATGAGATCTGATAAGTTTCAGGTCCGACCAAAGTGCACACGGTCAATGAAGGACAACAAATTGATGCGACTTTCTGCGTTCTGTTTGCTCCGTTTCGTTTCGTTTCGTTTCGTATTCTCCTTATAACGGATTACACGTCCGGGATTCGTTCACGATCCCTGGCTCAATTTAAGATTGCGAAATGATCGTCTTACGAGCACGGTTAGTGTGGTGCTACCAGACAGATCAGTGGGTGTATCTAAATTCCGATTCCGGTCACATCATATTCATTTGTTCATTCAACATATATAACTCGTGCATGTGAGACAATTAGAAATACAGAATGCACTACCAGCCCAATTTGGTTCTGATTACCGACAGAAGAGTAGCAAGTCCTGGTACGAGCTTAGTGCGGTTTGAGCGAGCTAATTGCTACATTTACCGAAAAAGAACTGCTTCACGGTTTCTCGTGTCCTGAGTATCATTATCCGTGCCTCAGATTTGGTCTTAGGATAATTCACGAGTTATTTTTGTCTCAGTCAGGTTGCATTTGAGAAGTCTTCTGACCTGACAGGTCTTATTAAAGCTGTTTAAGTTCGTTAGCTTTGGAAGGGTTCGAACCCACGCGCATTAGCAATACTCATAAATTAGACACAATTTGTGCTTTACAATCTGGGCTGCGAGACCCGATTTTAACAACAGAAGAGAATTCCTTGTTTGTGTTGTTGAAGCTAAACTGAATCATCCTGAAATACTGTGTCTGGTAGGCATTTAGCAGAATTATTGGTGGATTCCATTTGTCAAACAAAATCGGGAGGACAATGTGATCCCAACCATTCCGGTTTAGTTTTTTGTAGCTCAGAGGGTAGAACACACGTGGTACAGAAGGACTGGACGGTATCTACGTTTGGGTTCATATCCCACCAAAATCATGTGAACTTCAAGCATTTCGATCAATTCAACAAAACCTGACATATTTTTGGTCACTAGAACTGATCAGACTCTGAAGAAAACAACATGTGTTGACTAAGTGGACAAACAGACTTATTCAGTGTGAATTGGGCTCATGAAGAAGACAGAACGTGGTTTCAAACAGTTTGTACATCTATCCTAGCGTAGATTCATATGAGTGAACTCGTTGGAAAGCCAAGATCATGAACTTTGGTTTGCTAGACTTTGCAGATACTAATGTACGTCAGATGTGCGACTGAAGGGGTGGTTTATTTCCATGCTTATTTACTCCCCCCCCCCCCACTAAGGCAAAATATCCAACTCTGAATCTAAATAACATTTTTCAGAATCTTCTAAACCCATCCAATGATGGCTGGCTGATTTAGAGGTCACCTGACATCTTGGACATTAGAGATTTGAACCCCGCTTCCGCTTGTCTTTTTGGTAATAGACAGTAATTCACTGTCGGCCGGCTCGTTACCACGCCTGGGAACTTACATGGATCTCCGTCAGTTCAAGTCTCAGGGTCAGGTTTTCGGATATCCGTAATACGATAATGGGCTTTTGGAGCTATGGAAAATAACCCTTCCACCATAACTGAAGCGGGAAATGATGTAAAAGCAGAACGAGACGAATGCCAAGCAGATCGGATCAACCAGTTGGAAGCCAAATTGCAAAGGAGAGATGGGGGCTACGTCAGAAGCATCCCGCAAGAGAAATAAAGAAACATCCGGACTTGTAGACGGAACTCCGGGGGATCTCGAGTAACCAGAAAGTGAGTCCACGTGAGGGACTGCCGATTAAGCCGTCAACCGGGTCAATCGGACCAAACGAACGGAAATGAAGGGCAAAAGGGTCAGAACGGAACCGAAATACTCGAGCATCCGGAGGATCGATGTTGCTGCATCGAGGTCTGGAAAATGAACTACTTAAACGGTAATACATGTTTTACCAATTTGACTTGTTCGGCATATCAGATACGGGCATGCCTCGCCCGTCTTATTTTTCTTTGTTACACACTCATATGCAAGCATGTAATAAAATACTCGTGCCAAGTGCCATTGTGATTTAGAAGAGTAAAAACCACGCCAGAAGGAATTCCTCGTGGAGGTCACTTAAGGTGTAAAGAACGTGCTGAATATGTCCGAGTTTATTGATTTGTAAACGACCCGTTATGCAGCATTGTTGGTTCGAATCTCGCCTTCGTCGGTTAACTCCCACCTGGCTGATTGTTGGTGTCCTTCTGTCACAAACCCTTTCGCGCAAGTTCACGACATGACAGTTAGGTGTGGCATCTCTCACTATAGTTAGTCGTTTCTAGTTCTTAATCTTTACCCGGTGACTAAACTGTTGTAGGTGGTGCCAAGAACCTGCTTCTCCGGTACATCAATCGGCGGATGAGGGCAGACTCTTTAATCTCCGTGACACAGTTCTCCCTTTGAGCACACAGTTCCGACTTCCGTTTAATAGGTGGATCAGATCCACATTCTGATCAAACAGTTAATAAGACGACGATTTCATTGAGATACTGCGGTGATTCGACTGTCTCCACACGTGGTTTGGTGCTCTACAGCTTTATTTCTAGTGTCTAGCCGATCAGGTTAAGCCATACCGTAACTGTTAGATTGTGTGGATACAACGAAGTCGTCTTGCCATCGTTCAGCAAGTTATCTGCCGATAAGTGCAAGCCCATTTCTGTATACAAACGAGTGAGTACCAACCAAATGCAACAGACTATATTCTTGCTCGTCTTGTCTGATCTTGTCGTTCTCCCAATGTGCGTAGTCAGAGTCCGAGTTATTTCATTACGTACGATTGGCCGGTTAGATACCATTCTTACAGATACACGGACTCCAAATGCCGTTAATGTCCACGAAGCCTTGCTACTGTGCAGAGTATCTGGTTGTGCAAAGGCTAGGTCCAGAGTTATCCCGATATGAGAAATAGGGTAATAGAAAAACTGTGGTGTTTCAGTGTACATCACACTGGACGCGGCCCGGTACATCTTTGTGCCCACGTGCTGAGGAGCATCAGCCAATCAGAATCGCCCTGAACAAAAACAGACGAAAGATGCTGTGATTGGCTGATTTCTAATTCACGAATTATTTCCCTTGATGAAGTACATTTGTACAAATCAGTTAATGTACAGTTCCGTAGCCTTGGGCTTTTTGCTATTTCCATTGGCGTTGTTCTGTGTTAGAGTGATTCCGATACCCTTTGACTTCAAGTATTGTGAATACTATAAAAACACGAAACACTAAGTGATTGTTAGTCTGGCACGATTCTGGCTCATGCAGTGGATACGAGTCACACCCTAAAGTGGACTGGGTTGTATATCGTCATCTAATATGCTTATCCAGAAAACTCAAAAAGGGCCCGAAGCCCTTCACCGTGGTCCCACAGCTCAGCTAGTAGAGCACAGGTGGTATTAAAGCGTGGGTGGCGTTCAAGCGTGGGATATAATCCCGATTGAGCCAACGAATTTGAATAGTTGGAACTCAGCGCAAGCTTTAGTAGGGGACGCGAAATCTGGCGGTCTTATATGGAATATCCATCAGCCACGGGTAACTCTTACAAGCGTTTCCACCTCAACCGTGTCATCAGCAGGAAACGAATAGGTGAGAGTGAGTCAACCTGTGAATGTGACGGTTCACCAAATCACAACCAGTAGCTGTTCTGATCCGTTCGACTAACTGTAGTGAGAAGATATCCTACCTTCGAATCATTCGTTCATTACCGCAGGACGCATTGTTTATATAGGAAGAAACAGTCACTATCATTAATCATTGCAACATGAATTAGTTGCTTCAAACTTGCATCGGATGATTTTTTTCCATTGGTCGATTGATAACAGGGCCAGCTACAACTTGGCGGAAATCTGTTCTTGTCTTATCGATCCACTACCTTGTCGCTTGCGTATCCGCTGCCTCACGTACTGACCTGGATTCTGGACAGAACCTGACGTGCAGACTGCTCACACGATTTGGCCGTCTATCGACCACGGATTAGCACATACCGACGTAGCAGCGGCGTCTCAAACACTGGGCAGGACATCCTAAAGCGCAGTCTAACTGCCCACGCTGGCTTCTGCCAAGATTTCTCTTCGTACACGCCCCATGGGCTGTTCGAATTGAACCACCGAAAAAGGCCAAGATCAGCAGGTTGACTAGGACGTCCCAAGAAGCCTGACTCCGAAGACCTTCCTTAGCTCTAATAACGTTGGAGAACTTCATATTTTGTTCTCCAATGTTTGTACTTCCGAGAAGGTTTCCTCATCCCGGCGAAACCAATTGTTGTCTCCATCTTCCATAAGGGCTCGGGCAGTGACTGCACCAAGCATACGGCTATTACCCTGATTCCAACAGCACCGAAGAAGTTTGTGTCTGTCACACCTCACAGGTTGTGCATACGAGTTAAGAGTAAACTTGCGAGTAACAAGTAGGGTTTTGCACCGGTCATGAATGTGGTGATCGAATATTCACCCTTCGAAAGCTGCTAGAGCACCGCTATATCTTCCGAAGAACAACGATCATCGTGTTCCTAGACCTTTTCGTGGCCTTCGACTGTAACAATACGACTGCACTTTGGGGCTATTTGTTGAGAAATGAAGCACTCAAATCAAGTCAAATCAAGTCAATAAACGCTTTTATGCACCCGGTGTATAATGAATTTTCAGCACATGTGATTTACGCCTCCAAATGGGTGGGTGCTTCAGACTCCGACATGGCTACTCGCCCTGAAAACCTCTTGAAATGATCTCTGATGACCGTGCGTTTTACACAGCCTCTGTCTTCTCGTGGCGGTGGTGTTCCCACTAAAGTCAGAGGAAGAAAGCGAATGTCTTGCGCTCTCCACCGGGTTGACTGACTGATGTCAGTCTAGGGGAGATGGCTAAACCCTGATTCCAAACCAACTATGGGTGGCTTATGAGACGTACAACAGTATGCTCACCGGCATCTCTGGCTGAGGGATGTACTGGGCATCCAGGATGTTTAGCCTCATCCGAAGGGCACTGAGCAATCAGTCACCGGCCCTCAGAGGGCTACGATAACCTAACATTGTCCAACTCCCTTGTACGTTAGGCGTTCTGGTCAAAGGATCGGGGTGGGGCCCCCTAAGTCAACCCTCTACTTCGGTCTGGGCAACCGAGTAGCATCCAGCACACATGCTTACATGAAATCTCCACATATATGATTACTTGTTCTCGCGCTCAATTTTATTCACTCATTCAAGCTTCACAAGTTATGATCAAGGTGCTGGCGGTTGGACAAAACCAATTACCTATTACCACACCACCCGTTTTCACCCACTCTTTTACACACAACAATATTAATACTGTTTTATGTACTTCTCAGTTTGTCGTCGATAAAGATGCCGGGCATGCAAATTAGATTCCTCCTTCAGTTGTTTGCAGCTCATTAGAACCACTATTGAGACCACATGTGCCACCGAAGCTTGTAGCCTTCAATGTACACACTGATGCAAACAGGCCAACAAGCAGCTTTAGCCTACACACTGGACACTGGCTATTGACTTTTGCTGCTTATCCAAGACCCGCATCCAGGACCCCACCATCGTAGTCCGTCTGAACTCGCCCTCAAGACATGCTTTTACTCTATGCTTATTCGGAGACGCCAAGACTTCTGCATCTGAGCATGCAGAAGTAGAAATCGCCTTAAACACTGAAGCCGAGTCTGTGCAACGCGACTGGATCCCAGCCAATAGCAGATTATGTACGATTCACTTAGAGGGTTTGTTCAAAGCTAATAAAGGCGGCGAAAGCTATCGTTGTCTGTTCGTTGTCGCTGTCTGCGCCTCTACTGACTGCAGTCCGGATATAGTCAAAGATATATTCTACCAGTAGCTTCACGAACTTCTTGGAAAGGCATCTCATTGAGATATAATAGTATTGGCTGGAGATCTGAACGCCAAGATTGGCCACCTAGGTCTAGACGAGCGAACGCTTGGAGGCCAAAGCAACGCCAACCATCAACGAACGGAAAACGGCAATCGACTACTCCATCTGTGTGCAGACCATCGCCTTTTCTTGTCGAGTACGAACTTCCAGCGCAGCTTCCGTCGCACAGTCACATGGCGACTGCCATCTGCTGACCAGTCTTGGACACAAATAGACCACATGGCCGCAAGCTACCAGTGGCGTGGCTCAGCGAAGTCTTGTAGGTCGTACTGGAGTACACATCTAGATTCAGATCACACCCTAGTTTGTGCTGAGTTCATAGTACGGTTTTCCACCAAGTCAAAAGTCCGCCGTCAACGGGTAGACGTAGACCAACTTTGCCGGACCTTGGTCCGGGAGAGATATCAGAATAAGCTGATGCCCAATTACGTAAACACACACACACACACACACACATACACACACACACACACGATGAACTGCCAGACAGCTGGCACACATCCAAGACGCCATAGCAGCAGCGAGTACCACATCTTGTGGATTAGACACACGATAGGCAATCACGCACTGGATCTCATCGAGTTCTTTTGATTTGATAGACAGCTGCCAGAAGCGTAAACCACATTGTCCGTGCCCAAATGCGACGAAATTTGATTAGAAGCTTGCGCGGAGACCAAGAGGATTGGTGGTCAGAACGTGCAGCCGAAATGGAACAAGCTGCTGCCATCGGCAATGCTCGGAGACTTTTCCAACTCATCCAGTCTACTGGGAAAAAGAAGCCAGGCGTGAGCCAAGTGATCTGCGAGGCAAACGGCCAACCAATCCACCAGCTTTCATGGCGCATGGACCGATGGGCAGCACACTTTGAAGGACAGTTTAAATGGCCTTCAGTTCCAACTCCGCCACTCAGTAGCTCGTCTGAACCAGTTCGTGCGCCATAGACTATCTGCACTACCCCACCCACAGAAGTCGATCGTGCACTCCCCCTCCTGAAACGCAATAAAGCTGCCGGCCCTTACGGACTCCCTCCGGCCCTTTTCAAAGATGATAGTGTACACATCTCCAAAGCGCTCACCGGTCTCTTCTGCGAGATTTGGCTTCACGATTGTCCCAGAAAGATGAAACTGTGCATCCATCATTCCTATATACAAGAAAGGGGCTGGAAACATCTGCTCTAATCATCGAGGGATAAGCTTGATCTTAGTTGCACCAAATTTGGTAGCTCCGGTAATCCTGCAACAATTGTCCCCAATGCGCAGACAACAAGTCCGTGAAGAACAGTCCGGTTTTCATCCCAACCATGGACCAAATTTTCACCATCCGCCAGATACTTGAGCTCCGTCACACATATCGTAGACTGACGGCAATCATATTCTTGGACATCCGATCAGCCTCTGATTCCGTTGATAGGACAGCCCTCTGGGATTGTCACATCAGACAGGGAGTGCCTGATAAGTATGTGAAAATCATCCAAGCTCTATACCATCAGACTTCAGGCCGAGTACAAGCATATGGCTCACCGTCACCCTACTTTCCAGTTGCATGTGGCGTGCGTCAAGGTTGCCCACTCTCACTCTTCCTGTTGAATTTTGCTATCGACGACATTCTAAGAGGGACAAGGAGAAATCAAACGAGCGGAAGCGTTGAGCTCCTACCTGGTAACATACTTTTATGCTTAGACTATACAGATGACATCGCATTAGTATGCGACGGTTCTACTGTAGCACAGTGCGTCCTAGACAACCTCGCGTCGTCTGTATTACGGTACGGAATGTGCTTTCCACCCTCCAAGTGTAAAGTGTTTCTTCAAGACTGGTAGAAGTCCATCCCCGCACTTAGCCTCAGAAACGATCGGTTAGAAGTTGTTCAAAAGTTTGTCTACTTGGGAAGCTGTATAACTGTCGATGGGCAGATTGGAGACAATGTGGATAACCGAATAGCAAGGACTCAAGCTGAGTTCTGTAATCTACGTCACTTGTGGAGACGGCGTGACATCTATGTCCGACTGCTGTGCGTAGTGTGCTTCTATACGCTTGTGAGACCTGACCTGTTCCAGCGGCCGATGTCGACCGGTTGTCCGTGTTCGACCATCGATGTCTGAGAAGTACCTCGCGAGCTTGCTGGGAACAGCGAATAAGCAATTCCACAGTTCGAACGCGCACCTACGGAATCGAGCGTGCCGCGTACTCAGTTAGCGCTACCTTACCACTCCATCGGTTCCATTGGCTAAGACATGTGCTACGTATAACATGTCATCAACTTCCCGCCGTGCTCTATTCGCTGAGCCGAAGGTTGGCTGGAGACGACAATGTGGAGGCCAAGGCATGACATTGCAGCGGTCTATCAAACTGTTGACATCAAGATTTGCTTTTGTCGGTTTCTCACGCTTGTATGGTTGGGGACCTAAAGATTCACTACACGGCTGGCTGGGAACTTTGTCGGATATGGCTCAATGTCGTACTCAGTGGCAGTTATATTGTGACGGTTTGTATTCGAACTCCTGAGAAAGTTCCCCTTTGGTTCCTCACCTTTATCTTTCTGTTATATGTATTGCATGGCACCAAGCCTCTGTACATTGTGCCGGGTTATCGGTGAATATATATATATATATATATATATATATATATATATATATATATATATATATATAACTTTGCTGGGTACTCCAAAAGAAAAGAGTGTAAGGGCATATTGGAAGGCGCAGATGAATGCGTGGAAGCAAAATAGAGTAGCACATACAGCTTGACTAGTGACGAAGGTGACTAACGAGATCGTTGATTAATTGTTCGCGATCTAATAGTAGATGGCCAAGGTGAGGAATGAAGCTGTTCCTATATGCAAATATGAGTGATTGAATAATTTTGCATTTCCAGTAAGTGGATGAGAATGAGTCCGCTTTAGAGAGTGCAGAGTAAAGACAGTGATTTGTAGCATTGGGTTCCCTTTATCCAATTCATGAGAACAGAGAGAAGACATAAGTCGCGAGATGCAAGCATTTCGTTTACTCTTGCCAACTGCGGACGTAAAACGTGTCAGTATATATACATGGCACAGTAGGGGGGTAAATGCAACAGTAAAGTAGGCACGACTGAAAGTTCTTATAGAACGTACGTTGGGGAGAGTGAAGTATGTCGTGTTAACGCCGATGTGAACAAGCATTTTGGGTCCATCGTTTTTGTGCACAGAGTGCTGGCTGATGCATCATCATTAGAATAGCTTCACTGAATGCTAATAGTTTCGGTGTTGGATTGCGCAACAATGCTTTGAAACACTGGGTCAGGTCAACTTTGTGACCTGATGCAATCAAGTGTCTTGCAATCGAAGAGGCTGGCGGCTTCGCGTCGTTGTGTATTACCCCAGCAGGTTGCGTCATCAAGTTTGACAGCCATTTGGGTATGTGTTCTGACACTCGTTGAGTCAAGCAACGATCCGTCCTGCCAATGTATACGTCACTTCAACTACAAGTGAAATGATAGACAATGTGAGACATTGGGATCAGCAAGACTGTTTGAGTGATTTTGAAAACATAACCTTTTGGTCGTCTGCAGCAAACGCAACTGCGCCGCTGTGTATGTGTGCCTTAGAGCTGACTTGAGATTACAATTTATTTGATTGAATAAATGATCTCCTTTGAAAGGCAAAGTGATAAAAACTTGCTTCTTCTTCACGTTCATTGTTTTCTCGCGCACAAGTCTCGGCTTCTGATGTTGTCTGGTAAAGTTTTCCGGATAACGGTTGGTCAGCAGCGTTCTTTTTATGAACTCCTCTTCGTTTTGTGTCAGAATACATACCCAAATGGCTGTCAAACTTGATGACGCAACCTGCTGGGGTAATACACAACGACGCGAAGCCGCCAGCCTCTTCGATTGCAAGACACTTGATTACATCAGGTCACAGAGTTGACCTGATCCAGAGTTTCAAAGCATTGTTGCGCAATCCAACACCGAAACTATTAGCATTCAGTGAAGCTATTCTAATGATGATGCATCAGCCAGCGCTCTATGCACAAAAATGATTGACCCAAAATGTTTGTGTATTTTGGCGTTAACACGACAGATTTCACTCTCCCCAACGTACGTACTGTATGAATTTTCGATCGTGCCTACTTTACTGTTGCATTTACCCCCCTACTGTACCATGTATATATACTGACACGTTTTACGTCCGCAGTTGGCAAGAGTAAACGAAATGCTTGCATCTCGCGACTTATGTCTTCTCTCTGTTCTCATGAACAGTGATTTGTGTCGGGTAGTAACCTATTTGTAAATTTATCACAAGCATAAAAACGCATGCTAGTGATAGAGTCGGTGAGAATATCTCTAATAATGTTGCTAAAATCGGAGAGCAGTTTCTGGGATTTGCTGACTAGGCCAAAATCATTCTCTTTCAAACCGGGAAATATAATAGCAGAGCAGGAAAGCCAAAGAGGTAAATGCAAGAGGTTACAAATTGAAGTACAAGGTTATTAGTCACCCTATGTTTTCGTAGTCTGAATGATGTAAAAGAAAGCTTTCTGACTTCAATGAAGACTATTTCAGCGTGACCTGTCCAGAAAAGATTGTGAGTAAGAGTAACTTTTAGGTAACGGATGGAAGAAGCTTTAGGGAGATGTTGGTTATCAATGGAGAGGTATGATGTGTTATTAAAATAGTTTGGCAGTGTAATCCCCTTTGAATATTGAAGGGCACATCAATACATATTAGCACGTTAAGGGAAAGAGAAGGGGAAATAGACAGAAGCAAAGTTCATTCGGATTGTTTTGAAGAAAATCCAAACTTTCATTTCCGTTTTAGGGATATCAAAGTACAAAATCATCGATTTAGTTTCAGCCAATGAGATAAGGTGAAATGGAGAATTTAATAATATGAAGAGAGAAAAAGATGGGCACAAGATAGCACCCTGAAAACACCAGAGTTAACTCAAAGAGAAGACGAGTATCGGCTATCACAAGAACTTAACTGTATGTGATTGAAAAAATAATCTTGAAGGATGTCCAGAGTACGACCGTCACCCCCATTATCATGTGGAATACTCAGGAAAGTACCGCGGCGAAGAGAACCAAATGAATTCGCATAGTCAAGAGAAATTAGTCTGACAGTACAGCCACGTTATCAAGAGTAGAAGAAATAGAACTGACAGTGTGACTAACAGCCTCAAGGGTTTGTAGGCAAATTCTGTCGGGTCAGGAAAGTGAGCTTGGGGAATTATGTGGTTCAGGAGTGCATTCTCAAATACTTTCAGCAAAGAAGACGCCCAGACTATCGGACGATATTTGCTGGATGCCTTCTTAGGTACAGATGTGATGGGTACAGATCTACAGCTATGGGGAATCATCCCAGAATCAATACGACAATTAAATAGATTAGTCAAATGGGATGTGAGTTTGAAAGAGAAGGCGTTTATTAACATTGGTGGTAGTAAGTCCACTGCACTTGACTTGTTGTAGAACTCTAAGAATAGAGCCAGGTGTAACGCGGTTGAGTTCATGGGATTCAGTATATAAAGGATGAAGTGAGGATGCGTCAGAGATCACGGTGAACTGATGGTTCAAATCTTCGAATTTAAGCTCCATCTTGAACCTGACATAGCACAGCTGTTTCAGGGTTTTCCGCATCTCACGACGGTTATTGTTACCCACCACTGTGTCCATATACAGAATATTCAGATTTCATGTTTTAGTAGTGCTGAGTGTGAATGGCTCTTTTACAGCGTGATTGTAGAAGTCGTATTTAACCGACTAATCGTACGTAATGAAATAACCTGGACTCGGAACACGCGCACTAGAAGAAAGACAAGACCGGACAAGAACAGCGAGAACGTATTCTGTTACATTTGGTTGGTGCCCACTCGTTCATCTACAGAAATAGGCATGTATTCATTGGCATATAACGTCCTGACAAATCACAAGGCGACTTCACTGTATCTATACGATCTAACATTTACGGTCCGGCTTTACGTGATTGGCTGGATACTGCAAATGAAGCTATAGCGTGCTGGAGCGCATGTGGAGACACTCGAATTACTATAATGATTCCAGCCCGATTTGTACGACCTTAGCTTTACCGAGTATCTTTGAGCGAGTGGAGGAGAACCTGTCGGGTCGACATAATAGGTTCCTATGAAACAAAAAAGTCATAAAAAAGCAAGGTAATCAGTTAAGTGCTTACGGTATAAGGATGTATCGTGTAAGGGAAAAATAGAAAAATCGATGGAGCCAACAAATATCCTAAGCTTATCGATAGTCTCAGGGGTCCAAGCTCGTTTGCAAACAGTGCACGATGAGGACAGGGAGTTGGTCAAAGACTTGCTCCTGCAATAAATTCTAGGGTACGATGATCAGAAGTGTTAACAGAGACTAGTTTAAATACTGTGAAAATATTTGGATAATTAGCTTATGCTGAATCCAAAAAGGCGTTGGGGCGCGTTGGGAAGTGCCTCAGACTTAAAAGCTCAAGGCGGTTAAAGAGGACAAGTCAAGTCTATTTAAATCACCCGCTATTGTGCACAAGGAATAATCGAGACTTGTAATAAGATAGTTGAAAAGGCTATCAACAAGCTGACTGATGTCATCAGCAGCCGTATCTGGTGCAACATATGAATTAACGAGGACAAGATGGCGAAAAGAACTTAGAAAAGGTGGCTTACAGTGAACTGCAATGCAATTGGTCTTCATATCGTTGAACTGGAAATGAGAGGTGAGAAGACTTGTGCTGATGAGTCGGATTACTTTGCCTCCTCGGTTTATTGGGTTTGCAGGCCGATCGCCCCTGAAAACTTCGAACCCATCAATATGGACGACATTACCATCAGTTTCTTTGTACAGCCAACTTTCCTGGAGCAGTATTCCACCGACGTTTTTTTGATTTGTTTTGCGGGGTGATATGGGATTCCTCATCAAATTTCCCGAAAAGGGAACAAACATCTGAAGATAACATTGATGGTATCGTCATTCTGGAAACATAATGATGTCTTAGAGCAGCCCTCCAACCAACACAATGTTTTCATGAGTGCCCACGTACCTTCGGAAACAGCCGTTTTACACCATTTCTGACTACATTCGAAAATGATCGAAACTGTTTGCCAAATGCAAGGATCCGTAAGGAATTTAAAAAGGAGCCGCTGTAAAACAACATTTGGCCTTAAAAATTAGTTCAACTTCGGGATCAGGAAAAAGGATTCCTTGATAAATCACGGACGATGGAACATTAGGAATTGAAGCACAGCCGATATTCGAAGTACCTGAGACGTGTGTGTTTCCTCAAAGGGTTATACCGTCATACTTTAGGTCGGGTAAGTACATACCGCCAGCTTTCGCCAACATCTGCCGTCTAAGTGGAGTAGGAGAATGTTGTGTGGCCTTTTCGGCGTTCGAATCGATAGCCGAACGACTTCAAGCTAATTTACTGATAGCCTATTGATCCGTGCCTATCGGCTACCGTGACTACTCGTACGCACGCACATTACGTGACTGGACCATTTAACCAACCACGTTTCATCACGCACGGGGCGATCTTGCTTGGCCGTGCCGATTGCCTGCACATGTTGTTTGCGCAGATGCGGCGCTTGTGTGTTCTGTGGCAAACCGGTTTACCGTGGCAGTAATAAACGAATTCATTGTGTATTGTGTTCTTCATTAGTCGCGAACACAACAGAGAAGGTTGACGTATACCCCCATTTCTTTCCAACTTTGTCATAAAGGATGTTCTACGGAAAGCCTTGTCTAGTCTACTAAACGATGGAGTTCAATTGCTCCCAGAGAACCAAGCATTTGAGTAAGAATGCACCGATGATATCGCCTTGCTTAGTAATAGCGCACAGACAGTACAGCACATTTTGGACAGTTTGAGGATTGAAGTGCCCAGATTTGGTATGTGCTTTGCCCCACCTGAGTGCAATGTGTTTTCACAAGATTGACAAGTGCTGTCATGAAGCAGTAGTGGCACAAACAATGCTTGTTCTCTGTTTATTCGTAAATAGGTAAGGTCAAAACCGGACTGTAAGCTGGCGAGTGAGCGTGTATGCAAATACGCAGACAAATAAACAAAGATGTCAGTCTGAATCATATGCAAGTGAAAGCGCAATTCCGGCGAACAGCTGGATCAGGCAACGGCAGGCTGGTTCATGCGTGACAAGACCTGATTGGTCTGTGAATCCGGGATGGAACATGTCTGGTATCACCACGATATGCGTATACGACCGCAGACATCTGTCCATGAAGGTGAGGGATATGGATCGATTAACTGCAGTGTGCTTGCGAGACTTTTTCTGCCTGTGCACGTGACTGTTTAGGCCAAACACAACAATGTTAAGATTTAACGTCCATGGAGGAGTTGCCTTCACCAAGCCTCGGAGTACATGAACTCCCTCCAAAAATGTCCAGGTGTTATAAACATCAGCACCCTGTGCCTGCACTCATCCTCTGTTTTGAACAGTACGAACCAGCCAGTAGGTCCAAGTACATCTGGAGGTACGTTGCAACATGTGGTGGTGTTGGTTAAAAGATGTCACGAATAGCGAAGATCAGACTGACTTTCATGAACTTGTGCCACTTGTGATGGCTCCACAACATTCGTCTCTCATTGAAGGGACAGGTTTACAATGCCACAGTGTGCAGTGTTTTTCTCCACGAGAGTAAATCTCGTCTGGTGCTCGAGGAGGACAGTTGACAGCACTACATATTTGACCGTCGATGTCTCCGAAGCATTGCTCGCGGCTGGTGGGAATGTCATGTGAACAATTGTGATGTGTTATCGTCGTGTTGGGCGTGGATAACCGCTCCCTGACAGAAATATTCATGTAGAGTGTTTGATGAATTAAAAAGACCGCCAGTAATCTTTCGTTCCCTTCTTGTCATTCCAGAAGCACCAACGATGACCAAGGTCAAGAACGTAGTGAATCAGGAAAAGAATGACTGAACCATCGTTACAGTCTTTTGTTGTCTGAACCAATTACTGTATGAACTGTGTGACTGTATTCAATTGTTGCGGCCCCGACCCTCTGTATTCCATCTACGTGTGCAGCTTTTATTACAATTGTGAGGTCGAGTAAACGTGACCATGTTGTGTTCTTATTGAACGCGTTCACTAGCCCTTTCTCCTAAGCATTGACCGCGTCCCCGTCGCTGCGGTGCTCCGCACTAGGCCACCACGATCACCAGAGCAGTGTTTCCCCCACCCATGAGAAGAATAACAGTATCTTTGGAGAGAGAGAGAGAGAGAGAGAGAGAGAGAGAGAGAGAGAATAGCTCATATTGCGACAGCGTGCGTGCATCGTGTACGTGCAACGGTGGAATAGTCACCGCGCTTGGCAGCAAGTGTTCAGTTAAAACCATAATGTGGTAAATAAAAAAGAACGAAGTTGTCTCCCTGTAGTATTCACAATGAACTGAACTGACAGGACGTATTGAAATTGGCCACACTCAGAAATACACGAACGAAAGTAGCAAGAAGACCAAGGCTGCAAAATAGTTAGTTGTATTGCAGAACGGGTTTGAATAAATATGTTAAATCAAAGAAGATATTGGTAGATTAGCAGATGACCAATCACAGGGAGCTTTCTTCGAAATTGTCAGGGACGATTCTGATTGGTTGAGGATCATCCGCGTGTGTGGCTACGAAGCTTTAACTGGCTGTATCCGGTGTGACGGCTGCTGAATCACCACATTCCCGCAACACAATATACGCTCTGGGTTTTCCTCTAAGTTCTCTCACTCTTGGAACATACGCCTTGTCGGCCACTGTACTGAACCGTGTGATTATAACCTTGATACTTTGCCATTATAGACCTTGCGAACCACTGTGACCAAGTGAATTCCGTCCACTGTCCGTGTCAATAGTTGTTCAGTCTTGGTAACTACAACCACTCTGCACCCCCTTCGGTGACTTGGGCACATCCTACATACACCTACCTAGCATCTACCATTCCGAACACTGTTTGCTCTTCCTGTGTATAACCGTGGGCAACGGCGTGGTCGTCAGACCATGACCTGACGTATAGGTATGAAGAAGTTGGCGTCAGCACTGGCTTCAGTTCGTGCTTTCCGACTCCCTAGCTGGTGCCCAAGGAATGAAGATTTTCGTTGCTTAGAAACGTCGTGGGATATGGCTCAGGAACAAAGTCAGTGGCGCGAATGCTGTGCGGAGGAATCTCCTGGGCCCTTTGAATATTCAGCAAAAATTCCAAAAAATATGACATCGATGCACGTGATTTACCAGTCAGAGACGTTTACTTCTATTCACTTTCCGCTGCTTTCTACCCGTTTCTGTATTTGTGCTGTTGGCACCTATCCTGACTCTAGGCTCGGTTTTTGTTCTGGGGATTGCCACTTTGTCTTCTAAACGCTGACTAGTACAACTATTGAATAGTTGTTTATACTAGGTACGAATTTTGTTATTGTTGCTGTTTTCAATATTGATATGGTGTTAGCATCTTACGTGTTCTCAGACAGATGATCGAAAAATGAATGCACAAATAAATGGAAGAGTTTGTGGTAATCTGAGGGCTTCTGCACGCAGTGCGGTACTATGCTGTTTAACTTTGTTTCTAGGAGTCAAAAGTCATGTGTAGCGAGGTCCTACTAGTCAGAGCAGCTTGATGCAGCCGGATAGCTCCGTGCTTGGTCTGTACACTGACTATCAATGCAGTAGTGGGACAGGAAGGTTGCAAGATTATTTGTATTACCCGACTGCTTTGTGCTGCAGTAAGAGGATATTTCTAGAATCCTAACAAAGAGCTGGCCTTGATCTGGGCGGTAAAACCACTTTATAAACATATATTTGGGTTAGGGCGAATGATTTTCACGGACCGTCAGTTGTTGCAATTAACGTTTAACCTCGATGAGTCAGTTACCAAGTCCACCGCCGTCATAATACAATCATGAAGCAAAGCCCTTGTTGTATATAACTGCGACACCCTACGTAAGTCTGGTAAATCGATCTTACATGCTGGTTTCCCTCTCAAGATACTCAGTATTTGTGATGGTGGAACAGGGAACTTTCATTTCGACTGTTTGCCTTATATCCAAGGGAGGGTTACGAAATTATACTGAAAGTCACTACTCTGTGATTTCTCTTCTCAAGAAAAGCTAATAACCGAAGGTGAAAAGCAATTAGCCACCGTTTTCATGGACCGAGAGGAGTTCGGTATGTAACCTGACGGATTGCTGTATCGTGGCAACCGGTTACCCACACCTTCATCTCTGCGCAAAGCAACCCTAGACTACTTGCTTCAAGGTCATTAGGGAGCGAAGAAAACAAAGTGATTGACTCGACAAATGTATCTGTGGCCCGAGTTGGATATAGATTCTAGTAAAACATCCGAGGACTGCGATGTGTGCCCGCATGAAATCAAGTTGAAACCAAATGACTGGAAACCATCGCATCGTGTACATGCGGATTTCTGCAGTCAGTTCCTGAGTAAATCATCCAACGGTAATAATTGAGTCATACGCAGAATGCCTCGAAAAGTTTCTAACATGCACATCGAACACATCTTTCGTGGTCCAGCTTTGATAAGACGCTTCAGTTGTAAGGGTTTTCCAAAAGTGCTTGTCACTGATAGAGGTTCCCAGTTCTATGCATAAGAGGTGAATTGTTGGTTAGTCAGTACTGGCTTTAGACATCTTCGAACGGAACTTCGTCATTCGAGTTCATATGGTGATGCAGAACGTAATGTGAAAAGGTCTGTCATATCAGCCAACCCGAAAACATTATCGTAACTGGTATCATTTCTAGACAACGTTCCATTACAACTTAGAAAGAAACTTTAGTCATGATGCTCAAGTCGGTGAGTCTGATCGTCTTTGGGGTGCTTGGAATGGTATACTTCCGAGGCAACAAATTTTGGCCAGCTCACAGGACCATTCCTAGACTACTCAATCAATCAATGTTTGAGATCACTAACCTTAAGGACACCTCCGTACACCAAAGCCAACTTAGCCACATTCATATGGCAGCAACACCTGAAAGCACCCCAGAGACCGAGACCGTGAGTGATGATCATCCCGCCCTACTTGAGGAAGCAGCAGTCGAGAAAATACAGCTTGAGCCGAACGTCACAGTGCGAAGACCTATTTGACAAATGACTCAAATCGTTGGAGAACTCTTCGAAGGAGGAGAGATCTGGTGATTTAAATGCTTCCGTACGTGACCTTGTGAGCTGTAGCATCTTCTCGGGGATTCAACTAGTGGAATGAAACCAGATCCTGATAGTTAGATTGTACAAACACAGCCAGATTGCTTTGTGATTGGTGAGTACAGTCTGTCAGTAGTGCTACGCCTTACCTCATATAAAAACGAGTGTTTAACAGTTAAGGCCCATAGAACATATGCTTGTTATTCTCTTCTCAGTTCTCAGTGCGTGTAGTTTCGGGCACGAACTATTTCAATACATACAGCTGAGCGGATAGATTTAGGTTCTACAAATTCGCTGGTTATATATTAAGTTTACCGTTGTCATACGTTAAGAGCTGTTCATCTTCTATGGAAAATCAATATTGTTTCTCGAACAAGACTGAATATCTTCCTGAAAATTGCCAGGGCACTGAAAACATTCTATACTCTACTGCAGTTTGGAGGGCGAGAGAAGGGGTTGGCCTGGGGGTGGTGACTCAGCAGCCGACCCGATACAGCTTCGTGGCTACGAACGACGAGGAGCACCATCCGATCCGGATTGTCGTGAGCGGGCACAACAGAAACTCGCTACAATTGGTTAACTGGTGATCTACCAATGATTTCCTTTAGTGTAGCATGTTTGTATGAATCATTTCTGCAGTTCCGCAAACTTGGCCTTCTTGTTTTTTCAATTTGCGTACTTCTGGGTTAAAGCAATTCCGAAACTTACCCAGTTCATGTACTGCGAATACTAAAACTGATGTCGCGTCGTGGACCCACCCGGTATTCAATAGCTGAACCTTGATGCCGGTGCTTCTAAAACTGAGGACTGGAATGAACTCTTCGAACTATGATGGGAAGAATGCAAAGAAGGAGAATAAGATGGTGTTCTTCTTAACAACTGGCTGCCGTTCATTGGATTCGTTGATTAAAAAACCATGAATATCCGAAAGAATATGCTGCAATACCATTTGAAGAGACGAAGAACCTGCGCATAGGCTTTGTTGTTCCAATTAGTTTTCAGGCAGCAGAGAAGGTCAAGTTCCATTCGGCTGGCCTTGAGACCAGCATGAACTTCCCCGAATTCATTCTTGAAATACTGACGCAGACTGCGAGGTGTAACTCCTGGGATCAGTTAGAGACCCCAGTGAGTGATCGATTAATTCCCGATGAGAATCAACCGGAGCCGCAGAAGAAGCTATTCATAAAACCAGACCTGAATTTCTCTGGGGCTCAGTTGACGTGTGAGTATTTTCATGACTTATCTGAAGCGGCGGCGGCATATTCCGTGATGCGTTACCGACGGATTCAGCTCCGTTTACCGGGCAGTTCACATTGAAAAGCTCAGTCGAAGCTAGCCAACAAAGCCACTCTCAGTCGCAAGCTAGTGCATGTGAATAATTCCTTTTGTGCCGTAAAATTCATCTTAAATCCACCTGCCGGTTCCGCAATACAGTACACCTTTCCCGTGGGAAGACCAGGAAAATTCGAAAGGTGTGTCACCAATCTAGATGCAACACGGCGACCGCTTTTTGGAGGGGGAGGGGTTGGCAACTTAACAGGCATCATACGGGACAATACACAGTACAACTTCTTGGCTTCACACGCCTGGGAGCACCAGTCAGTCTGAATGATAATGAACAGGTACAACAGCAGCTTGCTATGATTGGTTTGTTTCCGATGTACCAATTATTCCCTTTGATGTAGCTTGTACAAATCAACTATGTAGCCCGGGGGCTTCTTGCTATTTCGGTTTGCGTAGTTATTTGTTGGATTGATTCCCATACGCTTTTAGTTCATGTACTGCGAATAGTACAGAGTGGTATCCAAATGGTCCAATATCTCTTGTGTGGCTTTACTTCTCAGGTGAAAATACGCACGTGGCAGTATTGCTTGGGTATGAAAATCGTGAAAGTCAACGGTTTTCACTAAACGGATCATCTCAGACTGTCGATTGCTTTCCTGGGACAAAAACACCGAATACAAACAATCAATGTTGAAAGTCTCACACAATTTACCTTGAAACCCGGTATGACTTGCGACACACTGTGCTGCGTCGTGTATTCTGGTTTGCAGTGATTGCGAAATGGATTCTCCTATTCAGTTGAAAATGGTAGCCACATTTTGTCACAGCATTGGGGCCCATGTTACTTTTACATATAATTGTTTTTGCATAAATCTATACCAAAAATGTCAACCATGTTTGTCCACGAACACGAGTCTATTTGATTTCGTCTTCTGATTTCGGTGGTAGAACGGAGTTCGTTGACGACGGCTTCGAGGGCAAGTAGAGGAGACGTTTAGTAACTGACAAATAATTGATCTCCGACTTGTGAAGCTGTGTCAAAGAAAAAGCAGCCTTTAATCTTATCACTTAGAGACTTCAGTTCCACGAATGAATTTAGCTCAACGCTGGTATATTACAGCTCCCATCTCCCCTCAGGACTCAGGAATCCAGAGATTCAATGGAACTGTGAGGTCTCAGTCATGATATGCCTCTTCTGCGTTATATGGTTGACAAGATTTTTGCCTTAAAAGAAAATACAATAGCTAGAATAAAGGTAATAACAGTTCTTCTCTTGTGGAAAGTAGTCGGTAATGTTAACCCACACCCGCTCTAAATGGTCCATAATTCGAATGAAGCACATCTGGTACTGCCGAGGTTTAACAAACTGAAAGGTGAGAAAGTGGGCCTCCTGTGAAACTGGCCTTGATGAAGTGACACAAAAGTCGTTTTAGAGGAGAGTAGACCTGTATTTTTTAGGTGTTCGGGTGCAGAGCAGGCCTGTAAATCCCAGATGGAAACCGTCAACGAGGGGAGATCAGTTGGGGAAGCTACGAAGCAAGTTGATAGAAAGGAGCAAGCACAGACGATATCATCCAATGTCAGAGGTCTGTTGTCTAGACATGATAAGCTCGAATTCTGGGTATCGTAGCATTCACCAACGCTAGTGGAGCTGACTTAATTATGGCTCACCAGTGGTGTGCTGTGCTCTGTTGCAGTCCTCCAGGGATGCATGCTTTATCGAGTAGATAGAAGCCACTCAGGAAGTGGCGGGGTGTGGTTTTGTACATCCGGGGCGATGCCTCATCAGGGTAGCTGGGCTGTCGTGCGGACTTGGGAAGCCGTGATGGGCTCTTATGGTTTCCCTTAAAACTAACCACTAGAAAGAATAAATCGGAAGGTGTTGTCCAGCAGTCTTCAGCAACAGAACATATATGAATATCGGGAGGTATCGAAAAACGGCCTGGTGAAGTTCTTTGTCTTATTCTGGGTGACTTTGGCTTCCAAAATACCGACTGGTTGAACCCATGATTCTAAATGGGTGCAAATTTAATTTCACGTGAGCTCCTTTCAATTCTGTCCGAGCTGTCCTTGCATCAGCACGTCAAAATACCCACTAAGACTCCGGATACTCTGGTTTATATCCTGAATTCAGTCTCTTCCCCCAGAATATCTGAAGCAAAGAGGACTGACAACCTAGCCCAATTCGGTGCAAGCAACTGTACAATATTGACCATACAGTAAAGGCACGCAGAGATAATTGTACCTCTTCTACTGAGTGGACTTAATATTTGACGCGTGCTATTCGAAAAATTCCGGGAAGCCCCAGTCTACACATAGTGGTATCCTAGAAGCTCATACATTGTTGAAAGAGCTTGGGAAGCAATTCGAAATGGGATCATTCACCTTTACCAAACTTTTGTAAATCTAGCCTAACAGTGATTCCACGGGAAAAATCCCCATTATTTGGTTTGAATCTCAGATATCTTCCTATACATCTGGAAACTTTACTGTAGAACGTGAGAGAGGTAGGAGCGCTATCGGAACATCCTCAGTCGGTGCACAGAGCAAAACAGAGTCAGATGGTGTACGCTTAGGGAAATCCTGGAAGCAAATTCTGTCCGCGGGCCAAAATATTTGCTTGATTGTCTGAACTGCAGGATCAAAGATACACCTGGTATTCTAGCTGAATCATGACGTCCCAGATTCCGTGGGTGACCCAGATTCAGAAGTGTTGGCGAGGAAACTCGTGCCCATTTCCTAGCCAGGAATGCGGTATTATGCAACACAAATTCAGCCAGACATTCCTTTCGTACTGATTAAAGAAATGGTCGAAGGGGAAGCGGCCACCTAACTGCAGTCTATAAAAACTCCTCAGACCCAAGAGACAGACCGTGGGCACGTCCTGATAGTACATGACGTGACCGATGTAATAAATCCACTCATCGCATGTCAGTTCAATGAACTGGTCCCAGTATGAAAGCTATTCCAAGAATGGAAAGAGATCTTTGTTGTTCCGACTCACTACAGTGACGGTAAACAACAGATATTAACTGTCGACCTGTGCGTTTAACATTCGTTGTTGTCAAGGTCATAGAACCTCTAATAGTGACCCGCTTAGTAGAATACTTCGAAGTGATAGTCTGCTATGCTCACAACGTCATGGTTTCTGGAAAGACAGACGAGTAATACCGAAAAGGCAGTTATGTGTTTGCCCTTTATATCCTCTCAATTCAAACTGAAAATATTTTACGAGCCCGCCGAATATGCTGTCAGAAAGTGAATGTCGATAGGGCTCCATGGCCACGAGACAATTTAAAGATAAAATCTAAGTCAATTTTAACAAATCTTTTGATAGTATACCTCTCTACCAACCATTAAAAAACCCGGGGCCCATGATGCTGTGGATTCACTGCTCTACTGGGTTGAAGATTTCTTGAAAGAGAAAATCTCCATGAAAGTTACACACTTAGTGTCATACTGGCACGTTGCTTCTGCACCGTTTCTCACATTATTTCAGAATTGTGCCAAATATATTCGGAATTAGATCAACGTTAGTCGGAAATGCCACCCGACTGGGTGCCCCTCTGATTGGTCTAAAGACCAAGGCACCAGTCACATTTAGCTTATCTGGCTACCCCGTACGCTGGTCCTCTGCGCATCGCATTATAATATGCAACCACAATTAAGCAAGTGGATCCGAACTTGTCGTGATCAAAGCTGAGACTCAGTGACTATCCCGTGACGGAGAAAATATCGATAAAAAGACCAATAGACAGAGGTATGCTTTTCAGTCGACCTTCGAATTACGAGTGAGCGGCCGTCAAATGGTTTTCGTGATGGGTTTCTGGTGCTTCCGTTACTCGCCCCACCGCGGCTCACATCCCGAATCGGCCTCTTTTGATGAACAGCAACCCCTTCGTGAAATCCTGCACAACTGCGATGTGATAAAACGGAAGTAAATGAAACACGAGAAAAAGCAATAAGCTGCCAAAGCAGATGATACCACACTGTGGTTATAGATTGAATTCCAGGATGGAAAAGGGGGATGAGAGCTGCTGTGCGGTCGCAGTAGTGCACATGGATCCGAATTTCCAATAATTTTCATATTTGCTGCGCGGTGATAATTATAGGGGAATACGAATGTTAGACTGCAGCTCAGCTTGATCTTTGAGTGATAGTTAGGCAACACTTCGGATGTAAAAATGTATGGGCTTTCAGGGGCAAATATTGCGAGCGTAGTTTTCTGTATTTTGTGTTACCCACAGTACATTCACAGGATCTTTAGCTACTGGTCTTGTGACAGTTGTATTTTAAGGCCGGTTCTCATCGGCATGTAAATTGATACTTGGTTATGAGAACTGCACTGCGAGATAATAGCTAAACAATCCTAATTTCACGGGTTTTGTGTGACTGAGCCCTTGATCAACAAAGATCACCAAAGGTCTTGGTAGCTTCGTAGAATGAAATTTCTGTTAATCTGTCTCTTTCACATGGATTTTCAGTAGCGCCAAAATGTAAGCATCCGTTCTACCCACATGAAATACTCAAGTAGAAATGTACATCGGCTTATAACTTTGTCCAGATAAAGGAGTTGGTAATTGCTTCATAATTGGTTATTTGCCGAGCAGTCAAATATGATCTACTCTCTCACAACGACTCCATGCCCTTAGATGGACAAAGTAATAGCCTCGGTGGTTAAAGTGTCGAACGAACACGCGCACCTTCACAAATGAAACCGTAATGTTGTCAGTCCTGTTTTTCCCCTTTAGAACCGTTTTGTTAGACTTGTAGTGTGGATAGGAGTTTTTGCTAGAATCGGAACAGTCTTTCTTTTTGTAGAACAAGAAGGACATTGTGGGCAGAAAGGTTGATTAGTTTTGCATTCTCTTAATCAGTTGTCAACGCACATCGCGTATAATTGCATCAAGTTAACGTAATATAAAGGAGTTGTGATCTGGGCGACTAAACATAGAGACAATGTGAGAATCAGAGGGAAATCCCGTTCCAACAAGCTGTATCCCCCCCCCATCATTAACTAGGGAAGGGAGAAGGAAATCAAGGCCCGACACTTTGTGACATCCTAAGGCTTGATTTTCCTTGTAGATCTCCCTGAATGGGTGGATTTAACGAAACAGATCATGGGACGAATACCGGAATAACTGTGTGAAGTTGACACCGGAAGCCAGCTAAGCTGCTTCTTATGGCGTTTCGACCAGATTTCGAGACGCAGCTGTTGATTGCGAACAGGCGAGCCGTCAGTTGCACAAATCAGTTCACTTACATTTAATGGTTTCCTACCGGTGACTCGAATAGAATAAAACAATTTACGGGGATTTCCCGGGGAGGTGGCACACTCAAACAATGGTATACCTTGCGACGACCAGATTTCGTGATCTGCGCGTAGACATGCGTCCAGTGCACGTCTCGTTGCGAGCAGCGCTTCAACGTATTCCGCTCCAGCTTGGGTTTACTGGTTTGCCATCCACCTCCCATGGCTTACGTTGGTACCGATACACACACACACACACACACCACCGTACGCATGTACATCCACTCGAACTAATGAAGAAGTGGCCTGAGCGTCTACGCCTGGATCACCGTCTGTCTCACACGGTGTCCAATCTATAGAATCCCTCTGCCATAAAAGATAACAGGGCAGTACAATGATCACTTGTTTCAGCGATTATGAATTTCTGAGTAATTAATGGCACAACACTCATGTCTGAGTTTATTTCCCAGAGCTGAGGTGACGAGGAGCAAACGGCAGTATTCCCGTCTTCCTTTTTACTGAAGGCTGAAAGTACCGGTTGGTTAGCCACAAATGCTACCACCATACTAATAAGATAATAACTTTGAAACGCATTCGCTGTGCATTTTTCTTACTGGAAAAAGCGTGATGGTAATGCCTGATAAATTGTGATGGTTTCAGATAGACCCTTCGGCCCCTTAATACAGAGCATCTTTCCACAAAAACAACGTTTGTGTTTTATTCGGTCTGCCTTACATAGTATATCACAAGCTGAAAGACTATTTTTTTCAAGCGGCTTCCAGTATTCTACAAAGTGGTAGACAGTGATCCACTGTCGTCCGGCTCGCTACCGCACCTGACCTATTTGGACCTTATGTGGTTCTTCGCCACTCCAAGTCCCAGGGTCTGAGGGCCGGTTATCCCTAATAGTGCAGTGGGCCTTCGTGGCTATGGGGTATATACCTCTCCCATTGTGCTCTAACTTGTTGGTCACCTACGAAGGTTGTCGAAATAGAAATCTTTAGATTCAAAATACACCATTTTTGAACAACTATGATATGCTAGGGAATCGCATTCAAGGACAGAAGTAGAGTTGCCGAAGTGAAGCTAAATGGTAAAAGGTCGTGCGTGCCTCACTGGCCTACTGACAGAAGTCGATAATGGAAAATTTGTCAAAATCTGATCCGTCCGCATCGAGATCAAGCAGAAAGTCTATATCGTTGTCAAGTGGAAGAGTCACACGTTTGGACCTAGTGTGAGACTGCCTATCATAATGTTTCCCACAACCTTGGGTGGAACAGGACGAGATACACACCATGGTCAAGAGTAAACTGTCCTCAGGGTTCCGTACCGTGACGGTTCTGCTAGAAACTGGGATTCCGATTGGGGGTTGTCTCGTGTTCCGTTCAGTTTGGGCGCACATCTGTGACCGAACTGGCGGATTAAACGGGAATTTGAAACTTCCTATCAGAGTACATCAACGATTAATACATATGTGCATGTACATGTTTTAGCAAATTCTGAATTCAAGTTCTGCTGTTGTCAACGAACAACTCTCCTTCCAATGAAAGAAGCAATCGCTTTCTTCGCACCAGATGCCAAATAATAGTGAACCTAAAACGTGAACACGAGCAGCGGTGGACAGTGTGATTTGAGGGTATGGAGAAGACTACGACCGTAATTCTTTCCGTCTGGATAGAGAAATACGAGACTAAGAAAACCCGATGTGATGAAGGAGGCAAATGGCCCACTGATTCAAACACAGGAGCATCTTTTGGGTAGTTAAAGAGAACTTTTCAAAGTATACTTTAACTGTTCTTTACCTGCAAAAGAATAGCTGAATAGCATAGATGCTCAGGTGTTGGAGTTAGATCCGAATCTACTATAAGAGGTCGAAGTTCTCCTTGAAATAACCTACCTTTCACCGCACACCACTCCCGAACCGGCTGGTTTCACTCTCTTTATTTTCAGAGGCGACGGCGTAGTTTTGTCATTGGACTTGGAAATCTCCTCCACTTGATATGGATGATTGAAACGTTCATGTAATTTGGGAATCGTGCCGACTTACACGAAAGGTGACAGCTCCCACTGTGATGAAAAATGAAGAAGTCTAATCCGTGACGCATCTAAACGGCTCGTTGGAATTAGTTCACACTAGACATCTAACGTTCACGAATAGTGCTTCCGCGGGAACTAAAATGGATTTTGACCTTGCTGAGGTTATCTTGTCCACATCTTTCCTCTTCGACAAATTTTAAGACACAAACAGACACACTTTGTAGACCCCTTACCTGTTTTTCTTGATCTAAACGCGTCAGTTGACTCAGTGGATCTGATACCTCGCTGGCAATGCTTCTTGCTGAAGGATACGCCAGATAAATTCATTTCCGTCGTTAGGTCTTTGTACATGAATAGCCTAGGTCGGGTTCCGCCTCAGGGGGATCTTTCTCGCGAAATCGCCGAAGAAAGAGGTGTACGTAGAGGTCACCCCTATCAATTTTTCTATTCAACTTCTTAACTAACAGGGTCCTAGAGACCGCGCTTTTGTAATATGAGGATTGTGGTGTCGTACTCATCCCGGGTGTAAGGTGACACACCATGAGTATTCCGATGATATCGTTCTTTTGAGAAATGATCTAAATGAGTTGCAAGCCTTTCTAAAAAGTACGGAAATCTGTATAGCTATGTTCGGAGTGCGTTTTGCATCTTAAAAGTCCAATATTCTGTTGCAGGATTGGGTTGGTCCAACCCTAAACTTTTCAGTATCTGGGGTAAATATTATAACAACTGCATTTTACCCAGAGATCAGATATTGGATGAAGAGTCTTCGCGCATACAGAGGGCGCTTTTGACTTTTTCCAACCTCAGACGTCTGTGGTATCGATGCAACATCTGCCGATCTATAGACGGTCAACTGTACACTGCACTAGTCAGGCTAATTCTTCTATTTGTCTTAGAAACGTGGTCATCGAGGATGGAAGATGTCCAAAGATTTTCGCTATTCGAACACCGATTTTTCCGTAGTACTGCTAGAATCTGGTAGCAGCACTGAATCAATAATCCTAAGGTTAGGCGGAGGTTTCTAGGTTTATGAACAAAATCATCAGACGAAACGCCGAGGTGATTGGGGCATGTTCTGAGCATGCTCTCGGACAGAATTCTTCAGCGTACCATGCTCACTAAATCGGGTGGAAGCTGGAAGATGGGTAAGGGTGGTCAGTCGTCGATGTACGAAAAAGGAATAAAAGCCTGACAAGTAAACAGGGTCATTTAGGACACGTTGCCCACCACGGATGTGTTTCCAGAGACAGCCCGCATAGTGGTAAATACGTCGAAGGATATGACTCGATGTCGGGACCAGTGGCACCCCTGTATTCATACGTTGCTTTTACCAGCTTGACATAATTGTTTGTAGTTCTGTTAGCTTATTCACCCACTTGATTGGTATCATATCCGACTTCGGGTCCTACTGTGAGATAACAGCCAGAACCACTGCACAAAGAGCATGATTAATGATTGTCTGAACTGAACCGAACTTATTGGCCCGGAAATGTTGTGTGATAATCCCATCACGCGTGAATGAACGAAGATAAAATGTTTTGACCACTTCCATGGGCAAGTAAAAGACATTCGTTTAAAGTGGCCGAACCAGAGTATCATCGTATTCAGGAGGATTGTATCGCTGAGGACAAAAAGTTTGATTTTCATTTGGGCTAATGGTTTTATGCACAGAAGAACACACAATCTTACATACGCCGGGAAATAATTTACCGAAAACACAGATGAAACTATTGCAATCCATGGGTAAAATGGTGCGGTGGGTCAATTTGAATCATACGTAGAACAATTTATTCAGACGGAAGTTGGTCAACAATGGTGATATTTGCCTTTTTGTATGAAATCACGAGTGTAGGTAGGCGCACATCGCGAGTTCACTGCAACGATCACAGTTGTACGCTTTATTTGTAACGTGGCACATGGTTGCAATCTGAGTAGATCATTTGATCATTCAATTGACAAATCAACGTTCGGGCTCCATAGTCTGTTGGAAAGTGGACCAGGTTGCAGAATGCCTTTCTTTGTTTACCATCAGTCTATGACTTTCTTTAGGTTCACTCAGGCTCTTTGGAATTTTGTCAAGTTCGGATAATTGCATCAGTTGTTGGTGGGGTCACCGTGTAGTATTTTTCAGTTTCGAGTAAAAAAAATAATCAAGTAACATTTTTGATCCGTTACGCTCCAACTTCCTCAAAACAGCACTTTCTCACTTATTCTTTGATTAGATTGGAGGACTGAGCAGTAGGTTTTTAACATCAAGTAATTCGTAATGTAGCTTATTTTACTGAACTCATCAAAATCGGTTGAGCAAGAGCAACTTTGAGAAACTATCTCACGAATAATTGGAGACCCGTCCCAAAGCAGTGAGTGTAAGCCCTCTCGAAATGTGACTTTTTCAATTCAGTCACTGCGTCATAAACTGTTCGCAATCAATTTGCGAGAAATTACCCCATTGCTCTTAGGGCATGTGCTTCAAAGATAGACTTTCTCGGGATTCAGTGATCTAACAGGGAGGTAATAGTTAAAGAATAAATCACGGTCGCTCGTCAATGACATGGCTGAAAAGGAATGAAAATCTCTACCAGTTGGTTCCGTCACACTGGGCTTCCGCGTTTTTGTTCGCTATGCGCATCTACTTAATGGCAGGACACCAGTCACCACGGTCAGGAGTGGTTTGCAAACTATCTGCACGTCTACATTATTTTCAATAATTCCACCTATTCTTTTTGCTTATCTGCTCCTATTGTTTCATTTTATTTCACTTTTGGCTGAGTTGTACTAAAAGGCCACAACAGAAACCAGAACGCATCAAACAATCTTCGTTGGTGAACTTCCATGCATTGTCAAACAGTTACAGTACGACTGGTTTACTTCCAGTTATCGTGACTGTTAATTTTCTGCAAGTAAATTTAAACTGTAACGACGTGAACAGCTGTGGCGACTTGAACGTTTCCACATGCGGCGAGGTGCGTAGTAGATTCTCCTCCATGATTCGACCAATGAGATGAAGACAGACCCTGATAGTCCAATCGTTCGGCTACAACAAAAACATCTTGAGGTTTATCACTATTTTGTCCATCGTGAATTGCTTCTTATATGAACGAGTATTTACTCGAAATTCTCGTCTTGAAACTTATCCGTGAGCACAGTTTCGGGCAAGAGTTATTCTATCACATTCAGTTGACTGGGTAGATTCAAGCCCAAAAATAAACAAAAACTAAATATTCCTTCATTCCATTTTTGTTTGTTATACAAAGATGTATAACATTTCTTGAGGAGAGTTGAAGTCATTCGAAAACAGCTAAATGGAAAAATAGTCAAAAGTGGCACAAATCGCACCCGGAACGTCGAGGTCCGAATTCCACGATGATGACCGTTTGACAACCGGTGATTTATCTAAAAGGGAACGGGTTTCGTTCGGGGAAAAAACTGAACAAAACCCTTTCAAGACCGAAAAATCCGAAATCAACTCAAGCCAATTATTATCCCCCGACAGCTGATCACACATAAGTGACCGATTTAGAAACAATCAAAATTATTATTTTCATCGAACTGACCCATGTATAAAGATTATAAATATTAGCTATCTTTTTTTATGCACATTATCTTAACAATAAAACACTTGGAGTCATATACGGCGAACAATGAAATGTTTACATATTACAGGTAGAACGCAGTGCTCCATTCTAAAGTACGAAACTGTTCGTAGCTCGTTGTACGATTCACAATACTAGGACTATTAGAAAGTATTGAAATTACTCTAACCCGGAGCTACGCAAAACGAAAAAGCAAGAAAGTCAAAGCTGTGGAACTGCACGGCAATTATACTGCATAATTGTTTCGTATAAATGTTGCTTGAAAGGAAACGATTGGCAAATTACAACTTGGAAAATCACAACGGGACTTTGCTGTACTTGTCTTTCGAGATTCTAACTAGTTGAATCTCAGCTTAAGTAGCCACGAAGCCGTATTTGACCGCGTCACGTGTGACGCCTCCTGAATCACTACAGCAACCCGTATGGTCCGGGAGCCTTGTTTAAGATAGCATATCTCAAGGAATACCTCTGCTTCTGACGGAGGATATATATTAACAACCAGAACTCTAATCATCCTGTTGAGGATAAAGCCCAGTTAGATGTTTTTTCGAAATGCTCCGTCCCACAAACTAGATGACGCTCCTGAATCTGAATCAGTGATGTTTGCCTCTCTGGTCAATCCAATAACGCCTGGTTTTCGTGGACCTGTATTTCTAATTAGACGGGAAAGGTCGCGGCTCGTTCGCATCGCGGCAGCTTTTCACCTTCTCATTACACTTCGCAATCCACTACTGCTCACGGTCATTTCTCTGGCTCAGAATCTGTTGGAGTTTAATGAATCCCCATGCATCATCACATCTGTAATCCAGAAGATTCGATATATGTGCACATCTAAGAGTTCTGCTGTGGATGCAAATATCAATCGTTTCTGTTCGTCTGGTTTTCGGACCTTGGGCAGCATTAGCAACCTTAAATAGGACCTGCTTGATCTCAGCTCGGCGCTCTTCTGGATCCTGGGCATTTAATTTCTTTAGCAAGGTAGGTTCCCTCCGAACGTGAATTGGTCAGTGATTACGCACCAGCAGAGTCCCGGGTTTCATTCCGAAGATTTCCGGAACTATCGATGCGAATGATGTTAGCGATTCGTTCGTCTGCAGGAATGTTGGATAGCCCTTCGCGGTTGTTGCTATTTCACTTGTGCAGTCAAAACCCAACTGAAGATAGCCAACGAGTCTATTGACAAGCGAGTGTAATGGCTTCTGAGGCACACGGTACAGAGACCAAACGGTCGTCCACGTAAAACGTTTGTCTCACAGAACGGAGAGGACGTAGCGTCGAATGGATGCACATTTTGTTGACATCCATCGTGGGTGGCGTCTGAGTTCGATGAGAACTTGAAGGAACAACACGATATCTGCTGACGGACTTATATCTCGCACCCTTAACCTCAACAAAATCCCTTCCAGGTGGTTCACGAAGTCCAGTCAGGAGCAACGACAATCATTCAGGGACATTCCTTATGAGCGCGCTGCACGGCCAAAAATGATGCTTGCTTTACTGGATTCCCTACTGTGAACAGTGATATGCTCAGACAGACAATATCACATGCACCCGCACACTACGCACGCTTGGTCCGAATCCCTTGCATTCATGACACGCCTGCAGTCGTCCTCATGCATATAACTGACTTTAGTCATGCTTCGTCCCGGACGGCACCGATCAATCAGACCGTACCACGTACTGAACGAACTTGCGTGGCGTTATTTGACGGCACATTTCGCTTACGCTTTCATTTGCATACATGACTGACTCACGCACTTGCTTGCTTGTACTTGAGCCTACCATACGCCGCTACAGAAAACACGTTCATCCGTGCACGCATACCTTCCTTTTGCCTATTGAATCCAAGACATAACATTTACTGGATGATGTAGTGTATATCAACGTCGGGATAAAAACTCGCTTCTTACTCGACTTACGTAGCTCTTCCTTTCGTACGACGTGATAACATCTCTGTACTGCCGGAGAAGATCACTGTCCTTCTGGAGCCCTTTACGAAAATAATATCAGACATCGGTCCACTATGTACTGGGTTTTTGTTATGTCCGTCCAAGAACCTTTCCATGGAAATGGCACTGCGCAGTGACAATCTTCCAATGTAATGGACAGATTGGTGACTTCCATAACACCTTTGTTTACGATTAACGTAAATGTTTCATCGTCATCTCTCACCTTATTGAACTCAGGGTCCATCACACGTGAAATCTAGGTTTCTATATTTTCTCCAGATTCCAAACAATTGATGGAGATACCCTTGTAATTCGAACTGTCGGATGGATCGAACAGCACTCAACCTAGTAATGTCCGCGAAGCTTACGGCTGTCGGTACCTTCCTACTCGTCGATCCAAAATCCAGTGAACCTCCAGTACGTTGATCCCGATGAGGTGGCTCACATCTTCGTAGGGAATCGTTGGTAATTCTAGCCTTTTTTGAGGTCTTCATCAGAAGGAATTGACGCTCTTCTTACGGTAGTATGGAGACTGTGTATGTTTGAGAGATATCTACGCGGTGACCGTCGCTAGTTCATTTGATTTCCAGTGTGACGACTGTCAACTCGTTTACTGCAGTCCCGCTGATATACGAGGGTTGCAAGCGGGTGGGGTCGCCTTTCAGGCCGACCTTGTTACGTCTGTGCGCAAGCCTCCGGATTATCCTCGGTCAGTGATTCCCCGATCGTCCAATCCCAACTGAAAAGTAATCACGAACATGTGCGGTAACTGTATTTTAATGTAACTAAAGACGAACATTTTATATAGCATGAGATAGTGGATAGATGGACACCTATGGAGTTGTTACTGAGTGCTCAGCTTGGTGCGCAAATGTGATTGGCTAAGTCGGATCACAGTATTTAGTATATCTGATTGGTTGACGAGTTGATATGAAGGGTAACCAGTAGATTACCGTCAGTGGTCGGTGTGAACAGTAATGTGCGATGGACTAATGGGATGTGCGGGCCTTGTCAGTGGTCAATGTTAACAAAGCACCCTGTCCATGGGTTGAAAGAATGCGGAGTGCACCCTCGCTGATTATGTTTTTTCAGGGAAATTTCCGACTCCCTGACTTCTCAGCAAAGTCGGGCAGCAATACCGTCGAGTAGGAGCCACCTACCAGGAATGCATAGGTCGTTAAAGTTCTTACTGATCCAATTACCCTAACTGATACAAGATCTAAGTGAGGAGTTGGTTTGTTACTTCTAATCGAAGTTACTCTAGAGTCCGAAATAGAACTCATTCGGTTATTCTTTCTTCACAAGCAAACTTTGAAGCGTTCTTCGAACAGATGTTTTGAAACCAACAAATGCACATACTTTGAGCTGGTTTAAGGCGAAATCGGTTGATTTGGAATGTCAGTATCAAACGACAACAACACAACAACAATCGTTATTAACGAACAGGCACATTGAAGCACTCGACAGATTGAAGAAGAACCCTAACATTGTAATCCTGCGTCCAGATAAGGGATCGGGAGTTGTCATTATATATATATATATATATATATATATATATATATATATATATATATATACGTGCAGAAAGTGTTAACTATTTCAGAAGATAAAACGAAATTCCAGAAGGACCCAACGCCAAATGATTCAAGTGAACTAGAACAGCGAATTAACACGGAACTGCGAACTCTAGTTCGAGGAGGCCTTATTCGCGAGTCAACAGCCAAGTAACTGAGACTCAGAGGGAGTCAAACACCACAACTGTATGGTCTACCAAAAGTACACGAAACAGATATACCAATGCGGCCAATCTTATCAATGGTCAACTCTCCACAACACAAACTGGCAAAATGGTTAGCTAAGTAACTGAAGCCAGTCAGAGACACAGTTGCGAGCCATGCAGTAAAGGACAGTTTCGAAATGTGTAACCTATTGCAAAAATAAAATATCCAGGACCGACATTTGCTTACTATGGATATTACCTCACCATCTACAAATATCCCACTGGAAGAAACTATCGATCTTATATGCCAAATAATCGACAAGCATAATATTCATATCGAATTACCGAATACCGAATACCGAATTGACGCGTTTACTGCTGTTATGTCAACTAATGTGAATTTCCGCTTTCTCAATGAAAGATATCGACAAATTGATGGAGTTGCCATGGCCATTCCATTGGGCCCTATTCTGGTGGATATTTTTGTTGGTCACTTAGAAAACAAGATTAGGAACAAAATATCCGACACGGTACTCTATCGCCGTTACGGGGATGATATTTTTGTCATCACAAAGAGCAAACAAGAAAGTGAAGAGTTGCATGCCTCGCTTAATAATCTACACCCAAATATAAGGCTGACAATCCACAATGACGATAATGGCACCATAAGCTTCTTAGACATTGAAATTTTCCGCAGAAAATATGGTTCAGTTAGGAAGTCCGTTTATCGAAAAGACACCTGGTCGGGGCAATATCTCCACTTCAGCAGCTTCGTCGCGATAAAGTACAAGATAAACACAGCGCAAACACTGTTCTACAGTGCACAGAAGATTTGCACGGCGGACACTTTGGATGAGGAAATAAATCATATCATTAAAATTCTGACGGAAAATGGATACCCAACATCATTCTTGGCAAAGTATCGTCACCTGAAGCCAAGAAAGGATATTTCAAACACAGTATCTAAGATGAAAGTATATCTAAAACTCCCCTACAAAGGTGACAATGTAAGTGAGTTAATCAAAAAACGCCTGAAGTCAGCTGTCAGCCGCACCTACTATGTAGCCGATCCGGTGATTATATTCACAACTAATCGGTTAACTAGGCCATCGATGAAAGAACCCTTGCCTATCCACGCCAAGTCAAACTGCATATACCAATTCAAATTTGAGTGCTCAGCCACCTACACAGGCAGAACGGAAAGGCAGTTACATCATCGAATGGCTGAACACATTCCAGTGTGGCTTCACAAGACAATGAGTGGCGATTACACCACAATTGCATCATCAACCCAGCAAAGGTCAATCAGATCATCAACTGCTCGACATCTTTACGAGACTAATCATTGCGTCAATGCAAGTCAAGCGTTCAAAGTGATCTAGTCGACCACCAATACCAAACTATTAAGATATATGGAGGCTCTGTCGATCTGTGCGCACAAACCTGAACTGTGCAAACAACGCGAAGTTGTAATCAATTTATCATTGCCGTGGTAACGAAGTGTGATAATTGTTGTGTGGTTATCCGATAGACATGTATGAATGTGTGCGTCATGTGATTTTGTCTTTCATTATAAACATTTCGTTCATTTATTTTGCTATGAAAATAATCACTTCGACTACAGTATGCACTTCGTAAAGATGCAGCGAAATGATCCAGGATACATCGTGCAATCTGTGTTTTTGACTTCTGTTTTCAAATTTGTTACGGGGAAAGGTTATTTCTTATTCGTAGGCGTCTCGTGTAATAACCCGCGGTGCTTCCGACGACAACGGCCTTCGTTACACTGAGGTATGGCTTGTAGGTACCTGTAAATTTCCGACTTTTTCCATGATTCTCAACGTCCTTTGGTGCAACACTCCTTCGTTGTACCGACGTTTTAATATAAAACAAATACACACACCTTTTGAGCATCACCACCGCGTAATACAAAAATCCTGTCAAAAAATCTTTCATTCTGACATGGTCTCACCTTCTGATTTCTAGTGTCTTGGAATTATATCGGTCGGAACTAACTGTGAGAAAGAAAACATTTTAGAAGCTTCTACGGCATCTCTTGATACTCACCTCAACATCACCTTGATCGGTCCGACGTATGGTTGTCAGACTGAACTTAATTGGAGATATTGGCGGATATTGGCTCTTCAGCGCTCACATCCCAATCACAAGAATGGCGGACAACTGTGAGTCTGTGTCCTACCTTTTGTTTCATTTTTAATTTCCAATATACATTCCCTTTGCCCTTTTATTCTCAACATGCTCCTCCACCTATCCTAGTTTGCTAGCGTGGTCTTAGATAGTGCTGACATTAACGTAGTGTACCGTATAGACTGATTAGTACTTTACAGGCTCGACAGTGTGCAGCGCGGTGATTGGGTTTGGCACAGCTAAAACATAATTTTGCTTCCCTGATTATATCCATTTTATCATCCTGAAACTTGTCAGCTAACTTAGAGCAACCCGCCAACGAATGTTCACAGGAGCACTTCGGACAAGCAGCTCTCACTCCCACCGCTGTATTTACAAGCTGGACAGACGGGAACGGCTTTCTGTTGGAGCACCCGTTTTTTGAATCAGTGTTCCTGTCACTAGCATCGACGTGCCCTTGGCAGTTAGTGGCTACCGACACTGGTTTTTCGATAAAATTGATCAGACTTCGAAAGCTCTGTTCAGAACCCGCGTACAGGATTTCCTCTGCAACTGCAGCCCATTTTGGTTGAAGGTGTCTCGATAGGTGGAGCACTATTCACTTAATATTGGTGAAACAGTTTAGGTCCACCACGCAGTTCATTTGATATAGTGCTATTTCGCTACTGATCACTTGTCGTACTAATTTTCGTAGACCGTGGCAACGGTAGTAGCAATACTATGGCCGTCTAGTAACTCCGTCAATAATGTTTCAGTTATGGTGAGTGGTCATCCAAACTGAGCCTTCAGTATATCCACGGCTGTGACATTACCATTATCACCGGGTAATAAATAGGATGCCACGTTCAATCACTTCGTTTGCTTGCCCGGAACAGTAGTGTGTCAGGCACATCAAACTCTGGTTGTTATCCCTCACTCCATCAGCAACGCACATCTGGAAGCATTTAATGAAGTTCCAAAATTTCGTAGGCGTCCCATTAAACGTGTCTAATTGAATTTTAGGCATATTGGAAATAGCCACTACGGAATGAACTGCATTCGTTGTAGTTTCATGGTTCGCACCGTGCGTTGGAGATTCTACAAGAATAAGCGAGGTTGTCCGAATATTCCCACAGAGCACATGGAGAACAACACAAGGTGGCGAACAAGCTCGTTTTCAGTGATTCGTAATCATGCCATTACATCACATTTTATATGAACAGTGTTAGGTGAACAGAACAGAAATCAAGATAAGGCGATGAGCGAAAATGTAAGTGGGGGAGAGGGGATCAGTTATCACATGCGTGACCTCGATCCGTCTCTGGACCGTGAATGGGTGTCTGCGGTGTCATTTGTCGGATCAACGGATCTGTGGTTAGTTTGTGGGTAGGGGGTGGGCCAAGGAAGCCTTAGCGCTTGCACGAACTGTTTTTGGGCGCACAACGGGGGATTGTAGAGACGAATGCGAGGTGCTTCTATTTATCTTCGTCTTCACAGCAGTCCCATTCCTGGTTCCAGTAACCAACCTGGGCCGGTACACTTGTGGCTGGCGAGACTATGTTACGTAAAAACCTCTTCATGGTCTCTCGTTGGCGCCTTCTCAGTTGTAGCTCTTTAAATTCTATCTATATTTCTTCTGGATTGAAGTCCCCTACCATTTCCTCCTCTGGACCCACTAACTCCCCCGCTTGCTGGACCCTGTGCTACTGGCCACACTAGCAACCGGGTTATGGCATAGTTCATCGAAAGTGCTAGACGCAAAGGAGGAAATTAGGAGATCGTTTAGGCTGGATGGTTCACAGTATCCTCTACAGAATCAGCCATGTTCTTTTGTGATCTTGTATTTTGCATTTCAAATTCACAGTGTCCAACGATCTCGATGATGAAGCCAGAATAAACGACCGATCCCCAGGACCAACATTCGAGAATCGTCATAATCAGCAATTCCGTTAGTACCAAATTTGAGTGCTGTGAATTTCACGCAAGGAATTAGAATGCCTAACGATTGTTATTCCCAGTCTTGACCAAACAATAGAGTGAGGTGTAGATTCCCAATTCCAAACCAATGAGAACTGAGACTGTCTTGTGGTACGGTGTTATTAATAACGCAGACGATAAATTCGCTATAAATTGTACAAACCTCTAGTTGTGAGGCGTCTAGTCACCAACTAAAATGCGGTGAGCTCTTCAGAAAGGAGGACAAGCAAAACAATAGTTCACAACATACCAGGAGAAAACATGACAATCACGGCTGTCTGGGTTCAACGAGACAGCAGTTTGCTGTATCATAGCATGGAGCAATCGACAGACTGATCGCACGCAGGAGGGTCACACGTTAGCACAAAAAAGCTGGCCAATCGTCCATGGGAAAATATCAATCAGAAGGAGAGTTGGGTGTGGAAAAGTGGGGTAACACTACTACAAGCCGAGCCTTACTCACGTCAGACTGGGAGTGATGTGTGTGTGTGTGTGTGTGTGTGTGTGTGTGTGTGTGTGTGTGTGTGCATGTATGTTGGTCGGATAACAAGGAAGGTTAACCGCCAAATAGAGCAAAGACTAAGGAAGATCAAACAATGGAGAAGATGAGCGAAGTCGCATGCAAACTCGTGCGGTTGAAGCCATGTTAGGCAAACGACGTGTGTGTGTGTGTGTGTTGTGTGCCTGCATAAACTACGAGCAAGAAGGACCACATCTCTGGGGGTAGATGAGACCCTGAACCAGGTCGAGCGAGCGGTATTTGACTGGGAATCATCATCCTTATTGCCACCCCATCTATAAACTTTGTTTTATCACTCTGAACCGAGCTGTTCCTGGTTCGACCGCCTATAACAAACACGCTCTTGTGAGTCCTCCCTTATCGACTCTCGCTCTGTACTCTATGCTCTCCGTGTTTGCATGAACATCTCTGTGGCTCGAATTTGGTTTTCGGACTACTAGCGAAGCATCATTCGATTCGTGACTGTAGTTCTCAACCGCGTCCATACGCCATTCGTCTCGTTAGCCCTGCGCGCTAAACTAGTCTCAAGCGAGTTGGGCAACTGATATGTTAGGCACGAAGCCGATAACGTGATGTGCGAATGCTGATGACCAATGGAAAACTAATTTCAACCGGCTGGATCTAGCCCGGGGTTAAGAGTAGATAATGTTACGAAGGAACGGGAGAAAATGATTCAACACAGCCCCGCCAAAGACAGTATGGGTTTTCCTAAACTATTCTTCTCATACGCTCAGCATGACCAATGATATGAGCGGAAATGGTATAATTCACTCCTGGCATAACCGCACTGACGAGTGGAATATGCCCACTTACATCGGCGAGGTAGCTTACCAATCCTGCTCTTCCAGCAGGCATTACTTACGCATTTTCCTTTGGAGTAAATCTGCCGAAGTCTTGCTAACTAGCCACTGTACACTCCCGTCGTTTCCAGTAATGGGTTCCGCAATCGGTCCTTTCATCGACCCTTTTCACGATAATGGTTCACCGACAATTATTACAAAATCGCCCACCAGCGGTTCACTTCGTTTTTGCTTGCGCTTGAACCCCAGCTGAAGCAAAGGAAGATATTCTCGAGTCCATAGTCTCCAGAATGTTTTCCAACAGTTGTGTCTGCATTCAGTGGCTCGAATACCTGTCGTGTAAATTGACTTGGACATCTGAAAGCGTCGATGAATCCTTTATAAACAATAAGTGCCCAGGAGTCAACACGTTTAGCTGTTGTGGATCATCATAAGTTGGTACCAACAGACGATCATCCAATATTCGTTCTACTTCTGTGGATAACTCGATCCTTTGGCCTTCGGAATTATTACCGGAAATGTTTTCCACGTAGGACTTGAACGATGACATTTTCCTGGAAGAATTGAAGCTGGATATCTGGGAATTCCAGCTCAGATGACGGAAAATGCAGATTCAAATAGAAAAGTTCGTTCATGACGCGGCTATTAAAGAAGCGAATTTCCTCGACAAAAGAAGGGTGTAGAAAATCCTGAACCAGTTGTTTCAAACCGTCTCACTAACTCCAGTGAGAAGTCTGTTCTGCCCACGAACCATCTCATTTTATTAGCACAAAACACATCGTTTATATAGGAAGAAACAATCACTGACACCAATCGTTGCAACGCAAACCAACTAGTTCATACTGGCATCAAGTAGCCTGTCTTCTGCTTGGTAGCACGATCAGCTACCACTTGACAGGAATCCGTTCCCGTCTCATCGATCAGCTGCCTGGTCAGTTGCGAATCCGCTGGCACAATCACTGACCTGGATTCCGGACAGGTGCTGACACACTGATTGCTGACGGGACACGGCTGGCTATCGACCACGAGTCAGCACATACCCTAACACCAGTCCCTGTAAGGAAAGTGGCTATTACCGAAACGAATCACTCGACTGCATCGGTTAGAACACTGGGCTGCAGTGAAGCCTATGAAAATGCGGTAAACCTGGATGTGCATGTGATTACCACCAGCAATTCACCGAGGCAGCTTGCAATCCTAGTGACGGACCAAGAACCAAATGGTAAGACAGACCATGGACCCGATGTCACTTTAATCTCTGCCCTGTTCACATGTATCGCGTTTTAATCGCGGGCACATTTCTTTTGACTGCCAGTAACAGGGTTCATTTGCATTTTCGACACAGCGAAGCGCTGTCTTGCACGCTCGTTGACACAGCTGTCTTTGTTTGATGTCACTTTTGCTACTGTTGGAAAACACTCTGGACACAGCTGCGCGCTGTCCTCCTCCCTCCCTGGTACGTCGTACAAATCCATTTTTATACTGTTCTATCAGAAGGCGAACATTTGCTTGGAAAGTGCTTTGGACGACTGCCATAACCGACATAACTCACGATTTCAGATTTGCACCATTAACTATTTGAGTAATTCAGTATAGTTTAACTGAACGGCATATCACGACACCCTCGGTAATAACTGCATTTGAACAGCGGCTCTAAGCGCATCTCCATCGTTTCCCTACCAACGGAAGAGCAGTATCCGCAAATTCCGTACGCGGAAAGAGCAGTAAGCGGCGTCGGTTATGTTGCATTCCGAATTCAGTAAGCAGAACGATAATGTCCACTTGATTCCGCAGAAAAGCTTGCAAGCCAGTTTTCCAAGAGTTTCCGCAAAGTTCCAAGACATAGTTCTGATGAACTGCCTATGAATGGTGAATTCTTGAGAATTATTTCTCTGGCGCTCTGCACAAATCCATACCGCACGTTCAATGCCTGTGACGTCGAATACTGTATTCCGAATTCAGTAAGCAGAACGAAGGCACGTTTGTACGGATGAACGTACGGAAAGTTCAAGTACAGGCAATCAAGTGAAAACGCAAACACGTATGCAAGTGTATGAGTCAGTCATGTATGCAACCGAAGGTGTAAGACAACTGTACAATCAGATTAATCCGTGCAATGTCGTGCAACACGTGATTCGATCTGATTGGTCAGTGCTGCCCGGGATGGAGCAGGACAGACGACAACTGTGTACTTGTGTTTACGACTGCAGGCGTGTGCCCATGATTGCACGGGATCTAGATCAAGGGCGCACGAATGTGTGTGTGTGTTTGTACATGAGTGTTCACGCCAAACAGAACAACACCTCTCCCTTCTTGAAGAGGAAACTTTATGACGTACGATGAGGTGATGCAGTCATTATGGTAATCATAGTACTTTCAGCATTGGTAATATTTACTGAACGAGTAGGAGTAATTACAGTAATGGTAGTAGTAACAGTAGTCGTAGATCCAGGAACAGTAGACACAATAGTAGCACTAGTAGTGACGGTACTCGTAGCAATGGTCGTAGTAGCAGTAGCAGTGGTAGTGGCAGTGGCAGGAACAGTACTCAGCGGCGGTGGCAGTAACAGGATCAGTAGTCGCAGCAGTAGTAGCTGGGACAGTAACTGCAGCAGTAGTCGTGTTCGTGATAGTAGCAGTCATGGCAGTATTAGCAGTAACAGTAACAATAACAGTAAGAGTAACAGTACGTACTGAATGGCACAATGGACGATCATTATCCGAGGCCGATTGTACTGAAGGATACACACAGGACACACGTGAACGAAAAGAGTGGAACACCTGGTAAGCAATCAATAAGAAAAAAAATAATATCAACAAGTAAACATGCCGGAGGCGGAAATGTAGAGATCTGATTCAAGTTGTTTGTCGCGACCTGGATATGACTGAGTTTGAGTGCGTAAATTAATGACCAAAAGTTACCACAGACAAAAATAACTAATTACCACTCAGCTCTAGGCAGTTTGAATGTTATTCGAAGCAATGGGCTTGTGCGTCGTTTGTCTCCTTGCTGTAAGGACAATTGGTTTCCGCCGATTGAAAGATACACGTTTTATTGCTCTGCTTGTGGACGGTTGAACCTTTAGCTCGCTTAGCCAGTTTCGCAGCCGTTGTCGCACTGAAACGTAAACATGATCGAGATTGCTTCAACAGAAACCATCCTTCACCTATGCCGCCGAATTTTATCGTCATGTGGCAACCGTTGGGATTGTTGGCGCGTTGTCCGTCCCCTAGACCTTTCTCGGGATCTAGTTAGTACCTGGCATCCGGATTTGTAAATTGCTGAACCGTCCGGCTTTTTTTTGCAGATCCTCGAGTACTGTTATGAATTTCAGCCGGCGATAACTCGGTTTTTCGACCCGTTATTTATTTATTTTTCACTGCATTGGTTTTTCCACTTGCTCTAACCATTTCGATTCATTTTACCATTTGCAGTATGAGCGACCCTAGATTTTTTGACGCTGAAGTAAGTGCTCTTGCCGTCTCGTTTTCATTGTTCAGGGAAAGTAACCCTTGGACTTGGTTCGCGTAGTCAGAATCAACTTTTGCTCTACGCAATATGACTTGGGAAAGTAGAAGATTTAACTACGTGGTTGCAATTCTTCTTCCACACATCGTCGACGAAGTACAAGATGTGTTGGAATCAGAAGAACCCAACCCTTACGAACGCCTAAAAACAACGGTCATTAGCCGGATTGGCATGTCTGAAAAACAGCGAAATGTCCGTTTGTTTGTAGACACTGAGCTCGGAGATTGCAAACCTTCCCAGTTGCTTCGGCATATGTGCACTCTTTTAGGAACTACTAAGATGGATAATAGTCTCCTGAAAGTGATAATGCTCCATCTGCCCAGCGATTTGCAGAAGGTTCTTTGCGTGTCCACAGAGGAACGTCTCGAAAAGCTTGCTGAAACGGCTGACAAAATCAGGGTCAGTCAGACGATTTCCTCACAAACTGAGTTTGTTATTGCCTCTTTACCAGCCACTGTGCACGATCGTGGCAAAAAAGTCAAGGCACTCAGTATCGCCAGTTCGACGCCCAACCCAGGCATCACCTGGTAGACAGTTTCGCCCTAACAGATCTCCCAGTAGCATCCGTATAAAAATTCCGATTCAGCCATCGACAACCGACGCTCTTTGTTGGTATCATCAGAGGTATCGTTCAAAAGCGCGTGATTGTACCCCAACTTGTTCCACGGCCCCAGCCAGTTAGGGGAACGAGGATGCCAGTGCGTAGCCGTGACAGATGCTACTGGCCAGGGTAGTCGCCTATTCTACATAGTCGATCATAATTCAGGGACACGCTACTTGGTAGATACAAGTGCCGAATTTACTGTGCTCCCACCTTCAGGTCAAACTTTGGATAGGTGCCTCTTCTCTAATTTACGTGCAGTTAATGGTGCTGCCATACAAACTTATGGACAAACTTCGGAGACGTCATATTTAAGATAAGATTTCCGTCACACCTTCCGTTGGGTTTTCTTGATTGCAGACGTCCAAAACGCCAACTTGGTATTGATTTCCTGCATCACTTCGACCTCTTGGTCGATTCTTGCAGCCAACGTTTTCTGGACCATGTCACTAATTTATCTGTGAATGGAATTTCGGTTGGTTCTAACCCCATCAGTCCTGTTCTATTTAAAACGACCGATTCATATTTGTTCGGTGACGTACTGGAAACGTATCCAAAATTGCTGCAGCCACTCTCCGTACTATCTGCCGTAACCAGCTCGGTAGGTCATCGAGTTAGCACATCAGGCCCTCCAGGTTTGCTAGGGCACGCCGGCTCGCATCCGACAAGCATAAAATCGCGCGAGCCCAGTTCGAGCACATGCTTGAACTGGGTATTGTTCGTGCACCGAAAAGTCCTTGGGCTTCACCATTTCACATGGTCCCTAAAGAGTCAGGAGATTGGTGACCATGCGGAAATTATAGAGCCCTCAATAATGCCACTGTCCCAGATAGGTATCCCATTCTACATATTCAGGATATCACGGCCAACCTCAACGGTGCTCGTGTGTTCTCCAAAATAGATCTGGTACGTGCTTATCACCAGATTCCCATCGCATATGAGAATATACCTAAGACAGCGGTAACAACGCCCTTTGGTCTCTTCGAATTTCTACGAATGCTATTTGGTTTACCAGCGCTGCGCAAACCTTTCAACGTTTTATTGGCCAGGTTACCAGGGGTCTAGATTTCGTTTTCGCCTACATAGACGATCTGCTAGTAATTAGCGAATCTGAAGATGCACTCAAGCAACTCCTACATCCGTTGTTTGAGCGTTTGGCCGCGCATGGTATAGCCGTCAATGCGGACAAAAGCAACTTTGGCCGAAATTCAGTTGAGTTTTTAGGTCACAAGATTGATGAATGCAGTGTTTGACCCTTAGAAGGTCGTTCGTGATTTTCCGTTATCTGCTTCACTAGCCGCCGTTCGTCGTTTCAATGGGATGGTAAACTACTACCGGCCTTTCATCCAAAACTGTGCTCACGTAATGCATTCTTTAACATATTTACTTCGAAGTGCTAAAGATAGTCCAGTCGAATTGCCTGAGATGTTTAAGCTGCCTTCAATGCAGTTAAAGACGCATTGGCTTCTGCTATTTTCCTGGTTCATTTCGATGCTGAAGCCCAATGTAGTACAGCCACCGATGCTTCTGACAAAGCGGTGAGTGGCTTGCTGTAGCAGTGGTCCACATCACAATGGAAACCACTAGGCTTTTTTTCTCGTCATCTCCTGCTAGAGGGAACTAAATATTCTACATTTAGACGGGACCTACTTGCTGTTTACAGTGCTGTTAGACACTTTCGACATATTCTGGAAGGCAGATAATTCATCATCTTTACCGATCATATACCACTGACATATGCTTTTCACGGCCAAACTGATTACCAATCACTGTTGTGTTCGGCTTGTACAGTCATGTACTCACACGCTCACGCTTGATCTACACCTCGTGCAATCATGGACACACACCTGCAATCGCGTTCTCACACGTACGCAATTGACGTTCGTCGTGCTTCGTCGAATCAGATTGTATCACGTGTCGCACGAAATTGCGCAGCCTAATCCGATTGTACAATAGCCTTGCATTTTCGATCGCACACATCGCTGACCCAAACAGTTGCACACGTTTTTGCGTTTTCACTTGCTTGCATTACTGGTGCTCACCGTGTGTTGCTACAGGATACACGTCTACAGGTACAAACGTGCCTTCGTTCTGCTTACTGAATTCGGGATGCAACACTCACCTCGTGAGTTGCGTCATTTGGACTTCGTAGCACAGTTTTCCAGTGATGTTCGTCACATTTCTGGCACCGACATCGTTGTGCTGGTGCTCTCTCTCTCGCTCTCTGAGTAGACGCTATTTCTAGTCAGCCACGGGTCATAGACCTCGAAGCTTTGGCTGCAACCCAACCTTCGGAATTGGATATCACAGATCCAAGCCAGATCGCATCACTCAAATCTTCGGAGCTTCTTTTAGCCACTACCTCGGGCTCGATAATGTGTCATACAGCCTTGCCACACCCATGCACCATCGTACCCACGTCTTGGAGCCACACAACCTTCCACGTTTTGTTTCATTTAGCACATCCTGTCATCCGAGCTACCACCAAGTCAGCTGCAGATAGGTACGTCTGGTACGGCATGCAAAAGGATATTCAAAATTGGGCTCGTTCATGCGTTCAGCGCTAGCGATCGAAGGTAAGTATACACCATGGCTGCTTTAGGCCTCTTTCCAGTTGTATCCTCACGGTTTTCTCATATCCACATGGATATCGTTGGTCCTCTCAGCCCCTGAAAAGGTTTCCGCTACGTCTTTGCCATGGTAGACCGTTTCACCCGTTGACCGAAAGCCATTCCCATTGGCAGTGTAGAAGCAACAACCGTAGTAGCTACTTTTATGAAACGTTGGGTTTCATTGTATGGTTGCCCTACAACGGTATGGTTGAACGTTTTCATCGACAGCTCAAAGCCTCGTTCACCGCGGCCGACAGCGCTCATTGGGTACAGACGCTCCTAGTCGTTCTCTCAGGTTTGCGTTCACCTTATAAACCTGATATTACCGCGTCAGCTGCGGAATTAGCATTTGGTCAAACTCTTCGGTGACCCGGGGATTACCTTGCTATAAGTCACGTGAGTGATGACGGTTGTGCGTCATATGCTCAACAATCGGTTGCACAGATGCTCCATTTGCAAATGCATTCACCGCCACCGCAGTCTCGACCGGTCTACATTCCACCAGAACTGCCCACTTGCGCTTACGTCTTCATACAGGTGAATAACGTTAGAACATCACTACAACGGCCTTACGAAGGTCCACTTAAAGTGCTCGAGCGACGTGATCGAGTTTACCTCATTGACCGAAAAGGCAAGCATGAAACCATATCTGTCGACTGTCTTAAGGTTGCGCACCTTGACGACAGTCTAGAAAAAGGGAAACTGCTCAAAGACACTATTCTAATAGCTCCATCACCTACCATGGATGCCACCCCTGCGCCTCAAACAGCACACCCTGAAACCATGCACTTCAGCGAACAGCGCGGTCTGGCCGTCATGTACATTGGCCAAAGCGTCTCGTAGACAGTATTGATTTTTTAACCCCAATTAACGTTGTTTGCACTGACTGAAATTTCATAAAACCATTTTGAAAACCAAAAAAAGACTATTTCGTACATTTTAAAATCTGCACATTACACTGATCGACCGGGGCAGGTGTAGCGGCTTCGCAGACACCAAATTCAATAAAATACAATCGCGAGCTTAGAGCTTAGGCGCGTCTTGTTTAAGTCCACCGGTGTGAAAATAAGAACACATTAAAAAAAGAAGAACCTTCGTCACACTACGTTAAAACGGCAAGGCGCGCTCCAGCTCATCAGCTCTGGTGATTAGCTCGATCAGCCTCCCTTCTCCTGTACTTCATACAGGGCAATCAATACAGGTACAAAAACCATCAATCGCTGTCGTTCTGCGTCTTTATTCGCTGGACGGGAATTGAGTCCACAAGTCGTGCGTTCGACTAAATTGGTGAGCCCGTTCCAAGTTATTAATAATTTTTATTTATTTATTATATCGTCCGTGCCCTTCAGCGTTCCTTTTGTTTTCGTTGTGCACATACGTATTGAGCCTTTTTTGGTGTTGATTTCGATCAGCCATCGCATATTTATTTTGCTGTCTATTTGATATGGATGACGCGAAGTTAACTATGTCTGACCCTGCGGTGCCTGAAACGCTCTCTATTGCGCGCCCAGTGAAAGCGTTACCTTTCATTCCGGGTAATCCCTCTCTTTGGCTGACTCATCTGGAAGCACAGTTTGCTGCTTCCAGAATCACCTCCCAGCAACAGAAGTATGTGCATCTCACTGCCGAACTTCCTTTAAATATTCTTGAAGCTGTCGAGGATATCATCTCCAACCCACCCACGGACAAGCCTTATGATATGCTTCGCCAGGCTATCTTAGAACGCACCGGGGTCTCCGACTCAAACCGTCTTCGTCAGCTGCTAAGTGGCATTTCCCTCGGTGACCAGAAGCCTTCACAGCTTCTGCGTCGTATGCGACAGCTGGCCAAGGGCATCCAAGTTGGTGACATGATGTTGCGAGAATTGTGGATGCAGCAGCTACCCCAACAAGCGCAATGCACTCTGGCCCTTCTCGTAGATGAAGTCTCACTAGACAGACTGGCTTTGGCGGCGGACCGCTTTATGGAAACCGCCTCCGCCCAAATTAGTCAGTGTGTTCGTTCGTCCACAACCACTACGGAGGCGACTCTCACAGATTTAGCTGCACAACTAAGTGCCCTTCGGGTGGACGTGACCGCTATTCAGTCTTCACGTTCGGCACGTCGTAGCCGCTCCCCAACTCGCACCCGTCGGCCTATTGCCGCTCGCAGTCCTCCTAGGCCAGCCTCTCCCGATGCACACACTTGGACATGGTGTTGGTATCACCGCCAGTATCGTGCCAGCGCCAGGAAGTGTACACCCCCGTGCACGTTCCACGACAACCAGGGAAACTCGTCGGCCAACGTGTAGGTACGGCAGCGCTCGTTGGCCTCCCTACACCCTGCCGTCTTCTATTTATCAAGGACCTCATCTCCCACTGTCAGTTTTTGATTGACACTGGCGCACAGATCAGTGTCGTTCCCCCTAACCCTTCTGATCGTCAGCACCGGCACACTTTAGAGCTTCAGGCCGCCAATGGGTCTCGTATATCCACTTTTGGTACTAGGCGTCTCAAGTTAGATCTGGGGTTGCGTCGTTTTTTTCAGTGGACTTTTGTCATTGCTGACGTTTCCCAGCCCATCTTAGGAGTTGATTTTCTGCATCATTTCAACCTTTCGTTACATCCCGCTTCTCGTAAGTTAACCGACCCTGTGACTCATCGTGCTGTTGTTGGATCTGTCTCCTTGGTCAACGTTGTTCGACCGTTCGTAGCTCCTATCGCCAACGATACCTTCGCCAAAATTTTAGCTGAGTTTCCGTCTCTAACCGGACCGGCAAACCACTTACCCGTGGTGCGCTCGGCTGTTGTACATCACATCAGTACCGCTGGACCTCCTGTTTTTGCCCGTCCGCGTCGCCTAGCCCCAGACAAACTGGCCGTCGCTCGTCTTGAATTCCAGAAAATTCTGGACCTAGGCATCATCCGTCCTTCGAACAGCCCGTGGGCCTCTCCATTGCACATGGTGCCGAAGAGAACTTCGGGCGACTGGCGTCCGTGTGGTGACTATCGTCGCCTCAATCAGGTCACAACGCCAGATCGATATCCTGTGCCTCACATTCATGATATCACGTCTGCTCTGGCTGGATCCACCATCTTCAGCAAAATCGACCTGGTCCGGGCCTATCATCAAATTCCGGTCGCCGACGAGGACGTTGCAAAAACCGCCGTTACCACTCCGTTTGGTCTATTTGAGTTTCTCCGTATGCCATTTGGCTTGCGCAACGCGTCCCAAACGTTCCAGCGGTTTATTGACGGTGTTATCCGCGGGCTGCCCTTCGTTCACTCTTACATCGATGATATTCTTGTCGCTAGCCCCAGCGTTGACGAACATCAGCTTCATCTTCGACAGCTCTTCCAGCGGTTAACAGAGCACGGTGTTACCATCAATGCCGCCAAGACTGAATTAGGGAAGCCGTCATTGCTCTTCCTCGGTCACATCATCGACGCCAACGGCATTCGTCCGGCTGAAACCAAGGTCAGTGATATTGCGGAATTTCCACTTCCACAGTCCTTCAAACAGCTCAAACGTTTTAACGGCTTTGTCAATTATTACCGCCGGTTCATTCCACATTGCGCCACCCTGATGCAACCGCTCACTGATCTTTTGCGGGGCAAACAACGAACCCTCATCTGGACCGATCAAGCCCAGGAGGCCTTTTCTCTGCTCAAACAGGCCTTGTCGTCTGCGGTTCTTCTCCGTCATCCGGATCCCCATGCTCCCGTCAGTATCGCTGTTGATGCTTCCGATGTCGCACTTGGCTGCGTTCTCCAGCAGGCCGTGGACGGCGCCTGGGAGCCTCTGGCTTTTCACTCACGCCGCCTGTCTTCCGCAGAATCCAAATACAGTGCGTTTGGTCGTGAGTTACTTGCCGTCTACACCGCCATACGTCACTTTCGCCACGCGCTGGAAGGACGGGAATTCATCATTTTCACAGATCACAAGCCACTACTGTATGCTTTCCGCAACGCGTCTGATCGTCATTCTCCACGAGAAATTCGCCAGCTGGATTCCATATCACAATTTTCTACTGACATTCGTCATATCTCCGGGTCAGCTAATGTGGCTGCAGATACTCTTTCCAGGATCCACAGTCTCGGGTCGCCCGCTGCTCTCGGTATCAATCTCGAGGACCTGGCACGAAGCCAGCAGGATCCTGAGTTTCAACAAACCATTCACGATACAAGTCTCCGAGTGCGGGCTTTGCCTCTTCCGTCATCTGCTGGCACTATCCTCTGCGACACCACCTTGGATCACCCAAGGCCAATCGTACCACTTTCACATCGCCGTCCAATTTTCGATGTGTTGCACGGTCTATCCTATCCGGGTATCAAGGCCACATGCAAACTAGTCCGTGCCCGATTTGTTTGGCCAAACATGGATCGCGACGTTCGTCAGTGGGCACGTAACTGCATTGTTTGTCAGCGAGTCAAAATTCAGCGACATACCACCAGTCCAGTCGGAAATTTTGAGACTCCAGACGCCCGTTTCGCTCACGTGCACGTCGACATTGTGGGACCCTTGCCACCATCCCGAGGTATGATCTACCTACTCACTTGTATTGATCGTTTCACTCGTTGGCCCGAGGCCATACCCATTCCGAATGTTTCCAGTGAAACTGTCGCCCGTGCGTTCATGGAACACTGGATTTCCCGCTTTGGTTGTCCTACCACAGTAACCACCGATCGAGGAGCTCAGTTTGAATCTGCCACTTTCGACAATCTCCTCCAACTGACTGGCACTAAGCGTATTCGCACCACAGCTTATCATCCCCAGGCAAATGGCTTGGTCGAACGTTTTCACCGGCACCTCAAAACTTCGCTCAGTGCTCACAACAATCCTCAGTGGACGGACGTCTTACCACTGGTTTTATTGGGCATTCGCAATACGTTGCGCAGCGACACTCCCTGCACACCTGCGTCCATGACATTCGGCACCACCGCTCGTCTCCCTGGTGAATTTGTCGCACCCAAGGTGAGCGCACCTTTCCCCAACCTTGGAGACTACACTCAACGTCTCATGATCTACATGCGTCAGAAGATTGGTATTCCTGTCCGTTCGACAGATCGGCCGTCGTTTATTCCCAGTCACCTACATACGTGCACGCACGTTTTTCTGCGTACGCCGAGCCGCCGCCCGTTGACTCCAGCTTATTCTGGACCGCACAAAGTCATTCGGCGTTTAGAAAAAACGTTCATCATCGATCTCAATGGTCGGCAAGAAACCGTCAGCATCGACCGCCTTAAGCCAGCGTTCGTCGACTCGGAAACCCAGCCTACGCCGCTGCCCGTCGATGGTAAAAACACAGACGTTTGCCCGACCCCAACAACATCTAGCTCCAGCACGCGTGAGTCACGGGTCGACCCCCCATCACGTTCCACCAGGTCTGGTAGGCATGTTCGTTTCCCTGCACGATTCGGTGACTTTATTGTTCTTACATAGATTTCCCCTTTTGATTGCATACTGTATCCAGTTTTTCTTATCTCTTCTAGGGTCAGTCGTTGTTTACCTAGGAAGGATCTGGCACACCACTAACAATGGACATGTGTCACTATATGAACATAACCATTTTTTGTTGTTGTTGTTGCCTACGTGCCTTGTACATGGTTTGGCACGTCCCTGTCCCCACTTAAGGTTTCTAGATAGAGAGCACGGGGAGAGGATACCCCACCAGTTCACGCGAGAGTAACCTTCTCTGCGGCTATATATGGCCCAGAGGTCCTTAGATCACCTTAGAGGTGCTGAGCACAAACCTTTTCCAGCTGGAACTATTCAGCTGGTTTTTGGCTCAACTCACGACGATCTCTTAGGTCGAAGTTCTCCTACTCGGTCGTCCTTCTGGAGGGGGACTGATGTAGCGGCTTCGCAGACACCAAATTCAATAAAATACAATCGCGAGCTTAGAGCTTAGGCGCGTCTTGTTTAAGTCCACCGGTGTGAAAATAAGAACACATTAAAAAAAGAAGAACCTTCGTCACACTACATTAAAACGGCAAGGCGCGCTCCAGCTCATCAGCTCTGGTGATTAGCTCGATCAGCCTCCCTTCTCCTGTACTTCATACAGGGCAATCAATACAGGTACAAAAACCATCAATCGCTGTCGTTCTGCGTCTTTATTCGCTGGACGGGAATTGAGTCCACAAGTCGTGCGTTCGACTGAACAGGTTCCTTTCGTTTCAATTTTACTCATCGCCGTTTGTTCACGTATTTCATTTAGCTCTTTCATTGCATGTACGGGCACGATGGATGGAGGAACTCTCGAGGAGTCGTGTTGAATTATTTTTTTACGGCATATGATTTTTTTCTGCGGCACCTAGGTGAAGGCTTTGTAGATGTAGGCCCGTGCGCATTTTAGTGATTACCCACCAGCGGCACGAGCGGACTGTGCCATCGCAACATGATTTCCTAGACGACCGATGACACATGAGACTTGTGATGTTAGTGGAAACCGGCGCGCGGTGCGCCCACAATTAGATCCAAGGATCACTTCGAAAGTTCCCCTCTAGGACGGGGGGGGGGAGGTTGTTGTTGTAGCGACCTGCAGATGACTGAGCTTGAATGTGTGAATCCGTGACCAAGAATTACAATAGACAAAAATAACTAATTACCACTCAGCTCTAGGCAGTATGAATGTTATTCGAAGCAATGGGCTTGTGCGTCGTTTGTCTCCTTGCTGTAAGGACAATTGGTTTCCGCCGATTGAAAGATACACGTTTTATTGCTCTGCTTGTGGACGGTTGAACCTTTAGCTCGCTTAGCTAGTATGACGTCCGGTGTCGAACTGAAACGTGATTGTTGTTTCTAGTTATTTTGTACGCAATGAAAAGTAACGCACGAGTTACACAAGCGTATATTCAGCACCGGATCTGTAACGGTGCAACGGTGCAACGGTGCAACGGTGCAACGGCACAACGGGTAACAACGAAAAATGTGAGCGTAAACGCGTGACTCAGCCAAAACGTTCACACAAACAAGTTTTATCGGTGGTCACGTGCGACCAAGCTGAAATTGGATCAATAAATACGTGGGGCTAAAATACTAAAGCCAGATTGGTTGGAGAACTGAGTCTAATTAGGTGCGGTTGTTTGACGTGCGCACGCATACAGACTAGACGACCAATGAATGAACAAAGAACAAGGACGAGCGTAACTCACAATCCAATTAACCATTCAGACACAACACCGCTTCTGCTCTCATAAAGGGTTTCGGATCTAGTGCGCAAGCTTCGAATGGAGAATAGATGAGAAACGAAATGTGAATGTTACCACCAAGTAAAAGGTAAAATAGGTACCGAGTTGGTCCACCACCACCACATCCTAGTGCAACGGATGTCACGATGAGTGCAAGACAAAGGGAGCAGAAAACGTAACAGTGGTAGATGGATAATGGTCACTGCTGCAGCTTGGGATAGGATGCCGTTTAGTGGAAATGAAGCACACTTGAGAAAATGTCCAGTCAACGTCATTTCTATTCTCAGCGAGACGACATGCATGAATTGCGCCGCAGCTGTACTCCTGGCGCAATACCACTGTGCGTAAGTAAAGATTCTCAATCGTTTTGTCGACTTCAAGTAAGCAACCTCCGGGCATTCACTTTACGCCCATCTTCTAGTTCGCAGTTGCCCGGTCCGCAGGCAAGTGCAATTTTTAAAGGTTCTGACAATTTAGGCTGACCCTTGGCCATAGACTTTGTGGAGAAGGACACGTTTCTGGCTGGATAGGTGCCACTGTTTTACTGTGTGTTTTGATACCTCTTTCGACGTTCAAGTTGACGTGAACTGGTTATTTTCGGAAACGTATGATCAGCTTTCAGCTCCGTCCGAATATGGCGTCCGAACATGAGTTCTGCGGGTGTCTGATTGGTAGCTCGATGGTGTGTAGTGAACAGAGCTTCCAGGGAACATTCTCCCAACATTTTCAGGACAAACAGGTCGCCTGAACAGTTTCTTTTAATGTTCTGTTGAAACGTTCCGCCATACCGTTTGCCGCTGGATTGTAAGGTGTAGTGGGCAATATCCTGTCGCTTTAGGCCCAGGAATTGAATGGAATTCACACGAAACTGGCATTTCTCTATGTCTGGACGCAAGTTCAGTTCACTCAAACGCTGTAGGACTGCATAAAGACGCTTATCATGCTATTCGGTTGTGTGACCAAACACACCTATGTCATCCATATAGACTATCTGACCAGGCAGCTTGGCTAATGAATACACCATAAACTTCTACCATGCAGCCGAGGCGGAGCTGAGGCCCATAGGTAGTACCTCGTATTGGAGCAAACCGTCCATCCTGAGGAAAGCGGTAAGCGGTCGGGAAGCATGGGTTAGGAGCATATGGCAAAACGCTTTTCGTAGGTCTAGCTTAGATAAGAAACGGGCAACAGTCAGATGGACGAAAAGTTTCTCGGGAGACAGCAAGACAAACCTGTCCACGATGATTTGACTGTTGAGTGCTTGCAAGTCATTACAAATCCGAACAGAACCATCCTTCTTGAGGACCGGGACCATGGGATGTCCCCCTTCTGGACCATCGATGGGTTGGATTAAGTTGTCTTCTACCATTTGTTGTAAAGCGGTAGATGAGGCCTGCCCTTTTGCAAGGGGTATGGGTAGCGGTTGCCCGGTAGCAGCTGGTACTGCATTCGATTTTAATCGAATTCTGTGGGCCGTATTGGGAATTCGTCCGATTGATGAACCGAACAATATTGGATAGCGTAATTGTAATGTGTGTGTGTGTACTGACTGATAATGCGCATGTGAGACACAGAAAGGGAGATGTTCAATGCAACTATAGCGTTTTGGCCCAGTAAGGGACGGGTATCGTTGGCGAAAACAAAAACGGCGACAGAAGAAGAGTAATCAGCCACTTGCAGGGTAACAATAACATAACCACGAGCGATAACGGTAGAGTTAGTATAACCGTCAAATTTGTAAGCCGATGGACGCAGTGAAAGTTCAGATAAATACTTATCATAAAAGCTAGAAGGCACGATAGTAACCGGACAAGCAGAATCTAATTCTATATCAATAGTAGCCTTACGGCCTTGGGAAATAAAAATCACCCTATGAATGTCGGATGAAGGGAGTCTAGGTTCAGACGCAATTGTACGAGAAGAACTAAGCGGAACGCGATTAACAGAAAAAAAGTTTGTTGCTGGCGATACCGGTAAAGGAATGTCTGGACCAGATGAACTCATTTGGGATACTGTATTAGAACCACAACAACGGGCGTAATGCCCTCGCTTACCACAAGCTTTACGCTCCGCATTGCAAGCTGGGTACTTTGGAAAGTTGGCTTTGTGTTGGAAACTCCCGCAGCGAAAGCATTTCTATAGTAATCCACTTTCAGGACGGGATTTGTGATTTTTGGAAATGTCATCCGTTTGTGGGCAAACATTAAACGTTTTGGACTGTTCCAATGCTAGTGCTTTAGTGCGAGCGATTTCTACGACGCGGTCCCATGTGAATATAGTTGGCTCTTCGATCAAGAGACACTCCCTTGTGTGATTGTCGGCCACACCTGAAATAAGCTGTTCTACAAGCACAACGCCCTCAATTTTATTTTTCGGCACATAGGTATACTCATATGAATGCATGTGGCTGCGAAGCCGACGTAGAAAATCTTCAAGTGTTTCCGACGGTTCTTGCATTCGTCGACAGAACTGAAAGCGTGATGCAGACACGTTGGTACGAGGTCTCCATGACTTATCCAATACACCCAGGGTCTTGACGAAGCAGCTCAAAGGCTGGAGGTCTAATGCGTCAAGGTGGCACTGGACTTCGTTGCCGAGAAGGTGGCGTAGCGACTTCAGTTTCTGACTTTTAAAATAAGTTGCAGCTGCTGGTAGTAAATACAAATAGATCATGGATGATACATTTTCCACTGAATCCATGCACTGTTGGTAGAGTGTGTTTCTGGATCACACCAGTAAGGTGTAAGAGGATGAGTGTGTAAATCCATAACGCAGGCTCAGCATACGCGAAGCCAGATGTTGTATCTAGTTACTCCGTAACCAATGAAAAGTAACGCACGAGTTACACAAGCGTATATTCAGCACCGGATCTGTGACGGTGCAACGGTGCAACGGCACAACGGGTAACAACGAAAAATGTGAGCGTAAACGCGTGACTCAGCCAAAACGTTCACACAAACAAGTTTTATCGGTGGTCACGTGCGACCAAGCTGAAATTGGATCAATAAATACGTGGGGCTAAAATACTAAAGCCAGATTGGTTGGAGAACTGAGTCTAATTAGGTGCGGTTGTTTGACGTGCACACGCATACAGACTAGACGACCAATGAATGAACAAAGAACAAGGACGAGCGTAACTCACAATCCAATTAACCATGCAAACAACAGTGATCGGGATTGTTTCAACAGAAACCGGCCTTCAACTACTCCATTGAATTTTAACAACTTTGACAACCGCCGGAATTTTTGACATCCAGAGAACACAGTACGGAACAGATCCGTTTATTATCATATCGGTAACCAGGTCCCTGGGCAGTCAAACCGGCAAACAAGTGAATCATCCACTGGCAAGTGCAAGCATGGTAATGTGTCGACCGAACGAAAACAAAGACTAAATGTCAGTCATACGCGCAACTGACCACTTGTGGTTGGTTAAGTAGAACAAAGCAGAGCGTGGGATAGACAAGCATCGCACACGTGAGTGCAAGGCCAACGGGACTGGAAAGAATCACGTGCGAATGCCAATGACATATGATTGGCCACACAACACCGCACAACATCTTTCCGGGGAAGAATATCCACACTGCACAACAGTTGACGTGTTTGTAGTGGTACTACAAGCATTATCAGCAACGAGAGTAGTAGTAGCAGTAGCAGTAGTGGTAGCATCATCAGTGGCGGTAGTAGCAGCAGTAGCCGTAGCAATGACCACCGTGATAATAGTAGTAGCACCAGCAGTCGCGGTAGTTGTAGTGGTAGTATCCGTTGCAGTCTTGGCAGCATCAGCAGAGTTAGTAGGTGTAACAGTAGTTACTGTAGTAGTAGTGCATTCGCAATCACCAAAGCAGCAGTAGCAGCAATCGCAGTATTAGTAACAGCGGCAGTAGTCGCAGCAGCGGTCTTATATGTAGTAGGATGATAGCATGAGTGGTAGCCGCAGTAGTAGAAGGGACAGTAATCGCAATAGTGGTGGTAAAAGTAGTAGTGTTCGTATGAGCAATAGTATTAGGAACGCAAAAGCCGCAAATACAATATGACAATGCAGAAGTATTTATCCGGTTTCAGTACAGTGGAGGACAAAGAACTCGCCGTAGCGGTCACAGTAGTAGTAATGACAGTCATAGTAGAAGTAGCAGAGCGTGCGATAGACAGGCACCGCGCACACGAGTGCATGGCCAACGGGACTAGAATGGATCACGTGCGAAAACCAACGACATACCGGTTAATCACAAAATAGACATGTTGACCGTTCCTTTGGCGATTCGCGGGATCAAGTGAGTTACTGCAATCCGGGGTATAATAAGTTCGCATCTGCGTGTGGCAACAAATCTTCCGGTTACTTGGACTTTACCATTTAAATCAGCAAACTCGATAATGTCCACTTGATTCCGCAGAAAAGCTTCCAAGAGTTTCCGCAAAGTTCCAAGACATAGTTCTGATGAACTGCCTATGAATGGTGAATTCTTGATAATTATTTCTCTGGCGCTCTGCACAAATCCATACCGCACGTTCAATGCCTGTGACGTCGAACACTGTATTCCGAATTCAGTAAGCACAACGAAGGCACGTTTGTACGGATGAACGTACGGAAAGTTCAAGTACAGGCAACCAAGTGAAAACGCAAACACGTATGCAAGTGTATGAGTCAGTCATGTATGCAACCGAAGGTGTAAGACAACTGTACAATCAGATTAATCCGTGCAATGTCGTGCAACACGTGATTCGATCTGATTGGTCAGTGCTGCCCGGGATGAAGCAGGACAGACGACAACTGTGTACTTGTGTTTGCGACTGCAGGCGTGTGCCCATGATTGCACGGGATCTAGATCAAGGGCGCACGAATGTGTGTGTGTGAGTGTGAGTACATGACTTTTCGTGTTCAATACAACCAGTTCGGTCGACTCTCACGCCCTTTCGGCCTCCTTTATTTCTCTGCATCTGGTTTGGAATTCCTACCTGGAGATGATAATCACCAGCAACATCCATGATATGCGTGGCTAAAGCTGTGCGCCAGTTGAGACAATTCTTGGTGGAATTCGTCTTTGCTTCATGGGGTTCTTGTCTAGTGTGTTGTAGAGCTTGTATTGATTTTTACTCCTCTGTCCGGACGTTAACCGACTTGAATTTTTTCTCAGCCTGGCTATACCGTTCACTCTCGTTTGCCTCGTATGACTATCGACCCACACGCAGACGCGCGTACGGTCCTTCCGTCTAACGGTTTAATCATTCACTTTTTGAATAAACGTGTTTGCAGTCACACCGCGTCAGTCTTTTCAACACAGTATCATGCACAATAACGACATACTTGTTTTTACGACCCCGTCCAGTTCTGTTTCCATGTTCAGAACCATTCAACCGATCCGCAAACCGACGACCGCTAACAGGGTATAAGAATAGTATCCAACCTGTCAATTGTGTGCAATGAAATAACTCGGTCCCGGACTTCGGGCATTGGAAGAACGACAAGAACAGCAAGAATGTATTCTGTTACATTTGGTTGATGCTCACTCGTTTCTATGCAAAAATAGGCCTGTACTTATTGGGCGATAACGCGCTGAACAACCACAAGGTGACTTCGTTGTATCTACACGATCTAACAGTTACGGTTCGGCTTCACTTGATTCGCTGGATACTGGAAACGAAGCTGTAGCGCACTAGACCGTGTGTGGAGACAGTTGAATTACTACACAGGGATCCAGTCGAGAAGTGTAAGCTGTGCTTTCGTGCTTGGAGCGATTCCCACGCCAGCCTACCCACCACTTCTAATCACCGAATCGGCCGACATGCGAAGAGTGAAACGAGAAGCGGGGTTTTTATCTGGGCTGCGGAGTGTCAACACTGGAGTTGGGTCATGTATTCGTGTTTCAGAGAAACAACACCTATTTATTCTAGAGGTTTTAAGAGTTCTGACTGCAGCATCCTGTTTCCCACGTTTGGCGAAGTGTACCGAATTTGAAGGCAGCTAAGTGAAAAGAATGCTTAGGTCTGAGAATCGTTTCTCTATTTTTCCCTGTTTCCCAGTCATTGCCCTTGAGAAGATCTACAATTTCTCGCTCACGACTTATCGGGGCTTCTCGGATCCATTTAGAATTGGGAAGAGAAGGATGAATAACACAGAGATAAGAAATTTTCTCCGAGGGACCGCTTGAAATTTTTGGGTGAATCATACTTCGCGACGGCTCACACCGCTGAAGGGTTTTCCTTTGGGAACCCTAGCCAGGGCCTTTGACCCAAAAGTCCTGCCCCCAAGGTAGTGGGACGTTAGGCCGGTACAGGGTCGCAACCGAGGCACCCGAGAAAGAACTTCTGGTTTAACACGTGAGACCTGATTGCTGTTCCTATCTTGCCTTGTGTTCCCTGGTGCTTTTGTTATCGATCCGCTTTACGGATTCAATCATCAGCCCCGTGCTCCCAATGGAGCAAGCGGAACGTGAACGGGAGAGCATCATTTGGGTTGAGGGCTTCCAGGCTTAGGTGGGCAATAGCTGCCCAATGAAGTGCGAAGACTTCTTCCATAATCGAGATAAACTCTAAGCACTCCACTCGCACTTCCATTTAGTGGAGTTTATTAGACCGGTAAACTGCTCCTCTTCGTGCTTATTCGCTAGAGTGTCATCTCGAGGAGCACAGTGGATGGAACCAGATGTTTCTCGTCAACTGGTTCAAAAACTGGATCTCGTCTGGTGTCGAGTCCTGACCGGGCCTAATATGTAGCACTATGCACAGACAGTGAACGGTCTCTACTCGTTGCGTACATAGTCGTGGGTGTCGATTTAAACCGACCAACGAGCCACGTGCTTCACATCGATCAATTCAGACTGCCCTTGAGGCTCATTGTTCAGTCCATCTAGGATCAGTGCTTGGTCCAAATCTATGTTTGTAGATTTCAGATTATTGTTATCCAGCTCTGGTGACGAAATACATTAGTGGTACCCTGTACATTTTGCACATTTTACCATTTCTCTCTCAATGTATTGTACACAACGTTCTGTTGTTTTATCAATTTGACAAAGACACATTTTCTACGCACCCGCAAGTGGTTACCGCGGACTGGTCTCTCTGCGTTGCTCGTGAACGTTCTGAGACCAGCAGCAATAAAAACCAAACTCATACAATCCCAAACGCCATTTTTAGGTCATCTACCTCAACTTGGCAGCCAGCTCTGGAATTATTAGGACCCACTAAAATGACGTACAACAGCCTGACCGAAAGCTGCGTCGAACCAAACTTGAGGAGCAATTTTGTGTGGCCGGTGCGATTTTAATCTGCTGAACATTGTTGACAAACTGTGAGTCACCTTTTCCTGCTTCTGTTAAGCAGTATTTCTGTACACCAGCATTAGTTAACGTACTTCACCTTTGTCTCCCATCTTCGTTTAACGGCCACACATTCCTTTCCTACGATTGTATTGTTTTGTGCAAATGACATCTGGCCTATGCGCATTGACCTATCAGGGACGGTTGCATCTGAGGCTCACGGAAACCATCCATCATAGTTCCTTGTGTCATGGAGACACACTAAACATCACAAAGCCACAGTGCTGTCCTGTTGAGACTACTATAACTAAGAAATTTCGCACTGACAAGTCAAACCGACTTCTTGTCAAGGTACTCTCCCTTCTCAGCTGCAGAACAGTGTATTTTCTTTTCCCAAGCTCTTCCCGGTCGATCGAGGAGTTGAAAATATATTCACAATGCTACTACTCGTCCGGGATTTCAGCTATCGGAAACGGCTAACAACGTGAGGAAAAGCGGAGGTTCCGTCAGTTTTTAGTGCTCCAAGAGGAATTCAACCCACAAACGGAAAGAACCATTTTTCGTGGCAACCGAATTGGCGTACCGCCTCCATTACGTAAGTCGATTCTAGATGAGCTGCATAAAAGTCACTGAGGCATGCGGAAGGGAAATCACTGGCTAGGCAGATGTTTGATTGCCGGAAATGGATGCCACCATCCGCACTACAGCAAACAACCGAGGCACGCGATTCTACAAAGTTCACTCGTAGCCAAACAACTGCAATCCTTGGCCCAAACGTTACATTCTGTGGCAGAGGGTGTTGTATTTTAAATCAAAACACGGAGCTCTCGTAGCGTATGTAAACAAGCATACATGTAATCTGTACCAGACATTGACTACGCGAGCATTATGACCAAATCAACCAATCAATCTACAGTGACCTTGTGAGTGGACATGACCAACCAATCAAAGGAAGATAGGCAGATTCATCAGGCGGAGCGCCCGGTCGAACACATGCGTGCACATACTGCATGCACAACACCACTCCCCCACCATCATCAATGTTTCATGCGATTGAGTAGCGCTCAACGGGTTTCGGAGTTCGTGAGGAACGACGCACAGTCTGTTGATCAGCACTGCTTTGTTCGGAAACGATAGGTCGAGAAATCGCTCTAGCCTGCTTCCCAGTATGGAGCTGACGAGCAGTAACTTACCTGCCATTGGCTAATTCATATGTGCCTGGTCCTAAAACACGCTTGATTAATATTGGCAGTGAGAAACTCGCTTCTCCCTTTCGACCTGCCTGATTCCGCAAACGAACGTGAGTTCCAGGACTCAGCATTCCCGCCGTTCTCGTGAGAGTGCTCTGATAATTCTGTCTCCGGAGCAATTCAGGTCCCCTTTTGTAGTTTCCCATCTGATGTGCTGCGTTAAGCTTCGAACGTAAAGTCATTCCAAATATAAGTTCTCCTGGAGTTGTGTCTGTTGCCCTGTGATAACTGGTGCGCTTGCAGCACGGAATCTTCCCATCAGTCTCCTTGTAACTGTGATGTATGAATACTCTCTTTCAGTGAACGGTTGAGGCGTTCTAACATGCCATTGCATGAAGGATTATACAGCACGATTGGTGAATGTTTGACCCCTTACCGGGTAAGAAGTTTTTCGAATTCGAAGCTGATGAACTGTGAGCCATTGCCTGTAATGATCTCTTCTGGTATACCGAATCCAGCAATGAGGTGTTTCATTCAGTGAATTGTCGCGGAAGAGGTTATATCTCCACATGAGTGTACTTCAGTCCACTTGCTATAATAACAGGTGGCAACAAACATGTTGCGTTTGTGAGTTGGAGCTGTTGAAAATGGTCCCATGATATCAAGAGCCAACTTTTCCCATGGCAGCGTAGGATAATGCACTGGTTGTATTGGTGTCGGTACTGTTTCATACCGTCCTACTAGCTCTAGTGAGAACTCAGTTCTGCCTCAGAACCAATTTCGGTTTGTTGATAAAGAATACATTGTTTTTATAAGTTATGCGCTCCTCATAACCGAAACCGTGAATAAAAGTTTGTTGGTTTACTGATAGACCTAAACGGCCCGTCTGGCTGGTTTATCTGGCTGCGCCCGGGTTGGTTGATTCGGCTCTGGGCGAGTGGTAACCGCTGACTGATCCATTGATCGCCTGACTCGCTCTAATCTTGTCGACCATTCTGGTCAGCTGATCACGTGCTGTCTGCTTCATTGAACCGAGCCATCTATTAGAAACGAGCTGGGTGCATTCCCTTACAGGTATGAGTTTGATCGTTCTATCGGAATGTTGACAAGGTCCACCATTAGTAACAATGACCTCAACGGAAGAACATACACGCGGCCACAAAACCATGCGCTAACGCGCCAGTGGGTCCTTGTAATTCCAGGATGTCCCTCCTGTGCACATACTATAATTTCGTCTTTCACAGTAGATGGTGGAATGAATCTCGATCCACGCATGACACATTCATCTATCACTGAAAGCTCCTCTCGTAGATTGTAGTAACATCTCAGTTCATCTGGAATAATACCTATCTTGGGAGGCCAATCATCCTGAATGTATTGTTTGATCTGCTGCAGTTCACTGTCCTCCAATGTCTTCTGACGCGATCTCTCTCTCGTTATAGCTTGAATTCTGAAATCATCCAATGTAGTAATTATTTCAGTTTCAGTCGTATAATTCGCACTTTCTTGGTCATTTAAGGCAAACGCGAAAGTGCATCCGCAATCCGATTTTCAGACCCACATCTGTATCGTATAGCGAAATCATAGGAAAGTAGTCTCGCATAACAACGACTAATACGAAGTAGCCGGTGACCTTTACTTCCACCACCCAGAAGTGTAGTTAGAGCTGTATGATCAGTTCGTAGAGTAAAATGTCTCCCGAAGAGATACAGATGCAATTTTTCACCAGACCAAACACAAGCAAGGGCTTCCTTTTCACTGGCTGAATACTTATGTTCGGTCCTCAAAAGTGTTTTTGATGCCTACGCTATAACCTTTTCTTGTCCGTGTTGAATTAGGGCTGGACAGCTCCCAGTCCAACATCCGATGCATCCGTTGAAACAAATGTGTCACATGTTTCATCAAAAATGCTGACAATGGGTACAGATGCAATCATTTGTTTCACATACATAGAGGCATCACACTGAATATCGGTCCACTCAAATGGAGCGTCAGCACCCAACAGTGATCCAAGTGGTTCTACTATAGTAGCGAAATTCGATAGATGCGTCAAATAATAAGAAAAATGACCCAGAAAACGTCTGAGTTGAGTTGGTGTAGTAGGTTCCGGTATATTTATGATTTCATTCGAATCTTCAATGTTGGGACGAACCACATCCTTGGATATGATATGTCTCAGAAACGATATCTCATTTGTGCAAAACACATATTTGTTCATATTCAAACGCAAGGTTTAACCGATGAAGACAATCCAACACAGCTTGGAGATTGGTGTCGTGCTCCTGTTTAGAATTTCCAAAAGCACATATATCGTCCATGTCAACAATACATCCGTCGTGTGCAGATAAAGACTGAATCATAAATCTCTGCTATGATGATGGAGCTGAACGCAAGCCTATTGGCAAAACCTTGTACTGAAACAATCCTTCAGATGAAAGAAAACCAGTGAGTGGTTTGGATTCTTCCGTAAGGGACATATAATAAAAAGCACCTTCAATATCCAATTTGGAAAATCATCTGGCACCTGAAAGTCGGACCAGTAACTTGTCAGGACTTGACAGCGTAAATTCCTCAACAACCATCTGATCACTCGATGCCCGAAGGTCTGTATAAAGTCGGACGATACCATCTCCTTTAAAAACTGAAACCAGAAGATGCACCCAGGATGAGCATGAGATTGGTTCGGTGATGTCGTCTTGAAGCATTTTTTGTATGGTAGCCGATACAGCCTCCCGTTTAGCCAATGGTATTGGTCGAGGTTGAGAGATTGATATTGGTTTTGCATTTGGTTTCAAGCGAATCTGATGTACGTTGCTGGAAACACGTCCAATTGATCCGGCGAATAGTGCGGGATATTTTTGACGTAGTAAAGACACATCGATGGAGGATACAGACATTCGGTCAACCGAAGACACAATCTTCAGGGCGACCATAGTATTGTGACCAAGTAACGGCTTCTTTTCGGTGTCACAAATGTACACTGCAACAGGCCGAGGTTGTGAATTTTCTTCACCCTCGACCATTATAAAACCTTTCATTCCTATAGCAGAGTTTAAATAACTGTCAAATTTATATATGGTCGGGTGAACAGGTAAATGTTTTAAGCGACGTTCGTAGAATGAACAAGGTATGATAATCACAGGCGAAGCAGAATCAAGCTCCATTAGCAGAGGTACTTTACCATTTGAGAATAAAAACTGAACAGTATGAATATCAGAACATGGTAATCGTGGTTCTGTAACAGGTGATTAGTGTGTACAACACAAGTTATTTTCAAAATGCAGAGAATAAATAAGTTCGGTCATAGGTGGATCCTCCATATCGACCACAGTTTCACTATCTAACACGTTTACTAACCTTGTACGGCCGACTTTGGCGAAAGGTCTAATTTTAGAGCATGTGCGACATTTAGTCTCTTCAGCAGGGTATTCAAAACTGTTCGCTCGATGGGTTCCTGAGCCACAACGAAACCATTTGCCGGTGGCTTGGAAACGTGGTGATGGTTTAACTTTTTGGATGCTCGAAACAGACGGTGATGATTTTGGAAATAAATCGCACTATGAACAGATCTGCTGCTTGTTTTGTGCCAGTTCACACGCTTTATCTCACGATAATTTTAATGCATCTTCTGTTAAAAGACATTCTCGGATTTTATCGCTTTTCACGCCAGCAATAGATTGTTGAATGAGCACAGTATCCTCGAATTTCTTGGTAGGCATGCGAGAATAATCGCAGTAACGAACTCCTTGAATAAGGCACGAGGTGAAACCTTCTAAAGGCTACCCACTTCCTTGAGAAATCCTCGAAAAATTGAACCTCGATACATAAACGTTTGACGTGGCACGCAAAATTTCATCAAATATTTGAAATGCTTCATCCAAAGTATAGAATGAATATCAAATTGCCGTTAGCCATCTGCACCCAGATAATTCCGTAAGGGCTTCAGTTTAGCTGAATCGTCCAGAATCAAGCTTGGGTTGAGCAATTTGAGTAGATTCAAGTAAACCAAAGATGTAGTTTTCCAGGAAATCTACGAACCTGGAGTAGGGAACACTGCAGCTCCTATCCAGAACATCGTATTGTGTATTAACTGATGCAAACATTGCGTGCGACACCAATGTTGTATTGTAGATCAGAACACGGAGCTCTCGTAGCGCATGTAAACAAGCATGTATGTAATCTGCACCAGACATTGACTACGCGAGCATTATGGACAAACCAACCAATCAATTTACAGTGACCTTGTGAGTGGACATGAGCAACCAATCATAGCATCATATGTAAGTACAACGGAATATAGTCAGATAGATCACGCGGAACGCTCGATCGAGCGCATGCATGCACTCAATTCACATACCACAGAGGCACCACGCAGCCTTTGACGGACCTTTAGTTAACCGATAAGACGTCAGTGTGTGCCGGAGTGTGCGTGCTACTCATCGAACAGTAAGTTGTTGATCGGTTAAAAGTCAGCTGTGGTCAATCATGGAGCAATAATTGATTTGAATACGTCCTGCAGACCTAATGCAGTCAGATGAAAAAAGGCAATACAAACCACACGATGACTTCCTGATTGGATCACTCCTGCCTTCCTATGAATTGGCTACGAAGATGGAAGTAAGCAGTTCTGTTTTACATGGTTGTTTTTTTATCTCCAAAAGAGTGGTTTCCAATAAACGACCTATTTACCAGGCACGTCTTCTGGATCCTAACACTCGTTCTGATTGACTCATAGTCCAAGTGGCTGAAGGTGATATTGACAAGTACATCACCTACTTCTTTGGTAATTCTGGTATTGCCGAATCGCTTCGGTGGATAGGGAATTCCGGAAGTACTGGTAGCTGATAATGGTTTGCAATTTTGCGCAGCGGGGCTGAAAGGCTGGCTCGACAAATTCCGAATTCGACATCTGAGTACAGCACCAAGCCATATGTGCTCAGCTGATGCAGCAGAACTCTGGGTGCGCCCCGTGAAATGCGGACTAGCATAAGCAAAGCAGAGCACGTTGCCCCACTTGGAGGCTTTCCTCGACTGTTTCGTGCTGCAATGCTGGAACATCGTACACGTAAACACGAGGTGGATTCAGCCGTTCTATTGAAGTCAAGAAGATTGTGGTCATTGCTGATGTCTCTTGATTCCAGCGACGTGACATACTTCCGTGGCAACCAACTTCGACCGACTGGCGGAATCATCACCAGACAGCTTGGCCAATCCATGGTCGAGATCACATCCGAATGGCGCATCACTGAATCGGACCACCTCAGCCGGATTCACTTCAGATTATCGACCCAGGATCCGAACGACAATAACGTTCAAGTAGACTATCAGCCTGTTCCGCTAGCGGAGATGAATTACGAAGATGCCCAGCTGCATCCACCATTCCCGGTAGAAAGATCAGCAAGACTGAAGAGTCATATTGAGGAGGAGCTCTTGAGGGAGGAAGGTTGTAGTGATTCAGGAGGCGTCACACGTGACGCGGTCAAATACGGCTTCGTGGCTACGTAAGCTGAGATTCAACTAGTCAGAATCTCGAAAGACAAGTACAACAAAGTCCCGTTGTGATTTTCCAAGTTGTAATTTGCCAATCGTTTCCTTTCAAGCAACATTTATACAAATCAACTCTGCAGCAGAGTTACCGTGCAGTTCTACAGCCTTGGCCTTCTTGCTTTTTCGTTTTGCGTAACTCCGGGTTAGAATAATTTCAATACTTTCTAATAGTCCTAGTATTGTGAATCGTACAACGAGTTATGAACAGTTTCGTACTTTAGAATGGAGTACTGCGTTCTACCTGTAATACGTAAACATTTCATTGTTCGCCGTATATGACTCCAAGTACTTTATCGTTAAGATAATGTGCATAGAAAAAGATAGCTAATATTTATAATCTTTATACATGGGTCAGTTCGATGGAAATAATAATTTTGATTGTTTCTAAATCGGTCACTTATGTGTGATCAGCTGTCGGAGGATAATAATTGGCTTGAGTTGATTTCGGATTTTTCGGTCTTGAAAGGGTTTTGTTCAGTTTTTTCCCCGAACGAAACCTGTTCCCTTTTAGATAAATCACCGGTTGTCAAACGGTCATCATTGTGGAATTCGAACCTCGACGATCCGGGTGCGATTCGTGTCACTTTTGACCATTTTCCCATTTGGCTGTTTTTGATTGACTTCAACCCACTTCAAGAAATATTACACATCTTTGTATAACAAAAAATGGAATGGAGGAATATTTACTTTTTGTTTATTTTGGGCTTGAATCTACCCGGTCAACCGTATGTGCTAGAATAACTCTTGCCCGAAACTGTGCTCACGGAGAAGTTTCAAGACGAGAATTTCGAGTAACTACTAGTTCATAAATGAAGCAATTCATGGTGGACAAAATAGTGATAAATCTCAAGATGATCTTGTCTTGTCTGGACGGTCATTGGTCGAATCCTGAAAAAGAATTTATAGGGCATCAAAAAAAATTTCAGGTAGAGTAGCCAAGCTGATGCGAATGATAGAGATGCATTCAAGCAAATCAATGAACACGCGCTATTTGGTGTCCCATATGTTGCGTACGTGTATATCATGCAAGCTCGACAAATGCCAATTCGGAATTGCTTACATTTATTGATAATAATGACAAGTCCACTAGTCAAAGCATCCAAGTATTATTGGAATGGTCTAACGATTTACGTTCGCATATACCATGAACTAACCATTTCAGCAAGCCACAAATCCACCAGTTGAGGAAGTCTATTTGTGGGCAACGGAAGTCTACTCATCTGAAGAGCCTCATGGATCATATCTGAATTTTAATTCAGTGATTTACCCTCACACTGCTAATCCAATCCTACCCTCATTCTTCAGGTTTTCTGTGAACTAATCAATGTTTGCATAGGAAAAATCTCCTCATTTCTTGTGCCCACAACGATCAAATTGATGAGCCGTGAGATAGAAAAGGGCGTGCGAAAAACGTACAAACAAAAGAATTTTTACGAACGAGAAACGAACCATTTTAGGCGTTTTCATATATCTGTTTTTGTCTCCGGTTTTAAACTGCACACGTATCTTCGATCGCGGTAAGTTGTTGTGGCATGTGGGCTTATCCGGAACAAGTGATGTGCACTACAATAGCTCGGAAACGAAGTACACCCAAAAGTGAGGACTGATTATGCATATGTTTGTTTTAAAAACTACATATGCTTTTACGTACGAGGTATTTCATAGCAATCTCTGTCAGCAGTTCACTGGCCCATCACAGAGCCATCCGGTTGTATCAGGATGATATTGATGATTCTTTTTCTTTTATCCACTTTCTTTTTATAATATAATAATGGCACGATGTTTCAGGAGAGGGCAGTATCCAATTAAAAGCTCCCAGCCGGGGATAATGACCAACAGCGGAGGTGACAGTATTCGGACCCAGGGTAGAAGGGTCCAACTTTTATCATGATGGTCGTTCGACCATCTTCGGTCTGATCACTAGTGTGGTGAGGCATGCATACTACTTACTGAAAAGGTAAGTGGCTAGTTGTTCATGGGACGAGTATGGCTAATTATTGCTTGACAATGAACGCGAATACGTCAGGCGAACCGAACGCAATATGGTGGAGCAAGGCATGCGAACCATATGAAAACGATTATCTTCGATTGGGCTGGACAGCTGTTTTACAAATAAGCATTGCTGTTGTTTGATTGAAGTTGTTCATGTCCGAACGAGTGATTACCACTTAATCCATCCATTTACCAGGCATGTCTTGTGAATTGAAACACTGTGTTTTCACAACGGCTGGTCAGTCGATTCTGCTGTTTGATGGGCACAAAGCTAAAGCATACCGCACGTACTGAAGTGTTCGAATCCGCACACGTATTTGTGGCCACGTATTCTAGATTTTGCTTGTCGTAGTAGTGATCAACATTTCACAAATATTTGCCATGCGTACAATGGCATTAACTTCTTTGCTCAGCATCGGAACCTCGATGGACCCTGTCAGAACTTTCCCTCCCCTATTATGAATTACCGGCCTTTGAGTGGACTGAACCACGAATTAAGCCTACATGTTGCAAAATTCGGTCCCTTTGACGAATAGCGAAGGGCTCGCTGTTTACATCGCTGATGCACCCTGGAAACACTGAAAACGTTTACTCTAGCTGGTCACGCGTTGGGTACTGTGGTGTGGCTGAATCGATCACATGATTCCGCGAGGCTTATCCGAGCAGTGTGACCATCCGCTCATTCGTCCTACACTTACGCATCTGATACCTGTTTTTACCACGATCTGCGCTGTCCTATTCCACCAATCACACACATTACGTCATGCCAGACAGATATGGATTGGCAACTCACGTTTGCCTGGACATTCTTGTTCTGGTGCCGTTGCTCGTGCTTGCCGTTCGTTGATTCTGAAAACGTTTCTCGCACATGTGCGCTGTTGTTCTATCTACCGAATTTGGGACGATGACAAGTACGGCGAAAAATTTATGTTCTCCAGAGATCATAGCCGTGTACGACAGTTCACGGACACACCACCGGACCGAGTTGGTTGGGAAATATGAACTGTACCAATACACACAAGATCAAACATTAGGAAGTCGACAAAATGAGTGACATACCACGCTCGAGGTGAGTCAGAATATAAATGCTCGCATCGCTTCCTCGAAATGACGCACCAAGTGAAGGAGGGACAACAAACAAGTGATTGACTAATAAAAATTGAGTACACTAAGCAAAACACTCGGCTCATGAGTATTCCCTCTGATCAGTATGATATACCTATCGTTTGAAATAAAAAATAATAACCGTTTAGTTGGTTGGAGGTGGTGAAGTGATCATTACATTGGATTCATGACCTTTGGGTGCATGGTTCTAGTTATGTGATCAGTGATTTAATTCCCCTTTTGATTATCATTGATCGACCTCATCCGCCACTGCTTTAAGGTAAAAGGAAGTAAGTCTTAGAAAACAAACATCGTTCGTCCATAGTTATTTCCGTGTGCATCTGTCACAGCCACTGTGAGCCCCGAGCGCACTCAGACTCGTCTAGCTAACAAAAACGAAATTCCCAAAGATGTTCATGTCTAACACCCGCACAACAAGCTATCGCGTTTACCCCCATACCTCGTTCCCTCGCATCGACAGCAAGTTTACATGCACTAACAAACGCGTTCGCACATACATACATACACACACACACACACACACACACACTCAGACACGCATGCACGCAAGCGTACACACGCGAATACACGCATGCGTTCAGCCTGAACAAAATCAACTGAAAAGCGGACACGGACTAGACACGAGTGATTGAGTTCACTGAGCAACTTTCGGGCTAACCAGTGAGGAGCTAACAGGAGCTCACGATGATGGCTCTCAGATTCGGCAAGCTGGACGAATCTCGTGGGAAATAAATTTTTTTCCCAACCGAAGTGGAACTTATCTCTCAACTTTCTACACCCAATCAGTTCTTCTTTTGGTGGGCGGCGGTGGCGGTGGTTTAATTCACTCCTTTAAAGTAGCAGTCAAGAGTCATAAGATTGTGCAATCACCAGTAATGGGTAACATGATTCGTTGAACTTCTCGTTGCGGCTGCGGCCGCGCCTTTGATTTTACGTCGCAGTTACAAGCTATACGGCAGATTCTGTTCTGATCACTGATATTTTAGGTTACCCAACACACTCACCCATCATTGCCTGTGTACTTCCACGCCCAGTCGATAGCATAACGCATTTCTGACCCATTTCAATGTAGATAACGCCTGTAACGCCTGACTACGAACTGGAGTACGTCCACATGCCTCATCAGATCATACGACTGTTTTTGAAACTGATATGTGTTTTAGGTTGCGGAATAAGCCCATCATAGTACTCAGAACACGAGTTGTAGGCGAACATATGTTTTCGGTGATTTCATTCTCAAGCCATTGCAATCACATTTATATGAAAACGAATAATTAAGAAGAGTTGGTAAAAGTCTCACTAAGTCAGTGTGGAGAATTAAGGATGAGGAAGGATGGAAACCCGTGTGAGTGACCAGATTATGTAACCGGTGCTAATTAGCTTACGTCACCGCTGCGCCCGGCTGTGTAACACAGTTGAGTGTTGGCCATGGGAGTTGTACTGCTTGGACTAATTTTCGCTGCGCGCAAAGCTCAGGCTTCAAGAGGCGGATGATAACTGCCTCGGCAGTTGCTAGTATTCGGAGCCTAATTGCTCTTGACACGTGTTGTGGAACCGGTAGACGACTTTGAAGGCGGACTGGATGTCGATTGAATGCCCAGTTTCTAACAAGTGCGAGACGATTGAACTTGTTACTACTCTATTGCCTCCGTGTCTAAGCCATCGTGGGTGATGCTCCTTGATAATAATAATAATAATAATTCGTTTTCATATAAATGTGATTGTAATGGCTTGAGAATGAAATCACCGAAAACATATGTTCGCCTACAAATCGTGTTCTGAGTGATATATGTGTCTTCTGATTTCAGCCCGGGTGATTCGGGTATCATAGCGTCGCTAGATGCGATCTTACTCGGAGTTTCTCCGTAATAAAATGGGTATTAATGTTTCACTTCCTTCCTTATATCATACCGAGAAAGGACGATATTTCGTGATGGACGTCAAGGCCAAGTGGAGACACACAAACGGAAGTGACCGGGGGCGACTGGATTCAAAACCGAGACCACAGTGTCCGAAGTCCGCCATGAGGGCCGTTTGACCAGCGGTGGTCCAGACGTAGGAAGAAGATAACGTCTTCCAGTTTATATTCCAGTGACTTCCGATGGTTGATAGAAATCGCTTCCGCAAGCCTAAGCAGTCACGCGCTATCAGGATTTCAGACCATACATATAACGCTTTATCCCAACCGAATCAATGCTGTATTGATAAAAATGTTATCTTCCAAGAGTGGCTCCATTCATCTCAATGGGTGAATTTTCAGCATCAAGCTCATCGGTACACATTTTGTTGCATAAACGAATCGCCATATATATATATATATATATATATATATATATATATATATATATATATATGTATATATATATATATATATATATATATATATATATATATATATATATATATATATATATATATATATATATATATATATATATAAGAGCTGACTTTAATGCCACTGAATACACTGAACCTCTCATAGAAAATCGGATGTCACGTGGATGCCCGAAATTTACCGAGGTTGGAAAATCGAAACCACCCCTATGAATACACGAAAATACTTCATCCGACATTCAAAAGTTTAAACATAGGAGCCAAAATCGCAGCTTGAAAAACGGATTGCAACCACTACGATCACATTTATATGGTGGTACGATCTGTACCAAGGACTGCATTTTATGCATCACAACTGCAAACGATAACAGAATTGCGAGTATGTGCGCATGTTATTTTCGTTTTATCGTTTCTGCCTTGGTCAGTCTAACCAGTTCAGTCATACTTGTTTTGTGCATGACACTAACATAGGTTTACCGTGACAACCTGTCTAAAATTGTACTATCAGCAGTTTTGAATTGGTTATACCAACTCCTTGTTGATCTGACAGAGTTGTCTCAGTTTGCGAAGCCGTTCGTTAGACCTATCGTATGGCTATATCAGCATTTAGATCAAAAAATAAAATTAGACTCATCTGACTTTTTGATTCATCTATGGTTCCTTCTCATTGGCTGCCACGTTCACGCGTACACACACATCTAACTTTACCCAAACACAGCTCGTTACACACGGGAACGCGATGTTTGGCCTGACCCGATCACATGTACAGCATGCGCTTGCACGTTTTCGGTAATCATTTATTTACATGCAATTAGGCAGGTTACTTACGCACAGTGTGCCACCATGAATCGTGAATGCAACCCAATTTCGGGTTATTAAAAAAACTGACTCCGCACTCAAAACGCCAGGGGTTAATCACGCAGCAAAGTGAGTATGCCCGTTATGCTTGTTAACCTAATTGAATAGCGTCACAGTCAGTTTGAAAATACATCTTGATGACACACTCGACCACTGACACACTGACTTCAAGTTGTAAAAGCTTTGCTGAAACCTTCCAGTTAGCCATTATCCCTTTTTGCTGGTTTTTCGTAGACCCTGCACTGACCTGTGTATAAATCCCCGGTGAATAACTCTTTTCCAATTTCTAGTTTCACTTTGTGCATAGCATGTCAAAAGCCAGTTCTTCAAGACAAACAATCAGAATATTGCTGCAGCAAGTAACAAAGAAACCTCAGTGGTTGCTGATTCTTCGGTGATTTATAAAGCCTTTCGCACCAAGTAGAGTTCCGATTTAGAATGTGCCGAACAAAATTTCCCTCACGAACAATCAGGAAAAGCTATTTATGTGGTAAAATAAGGGAATATTCAATACATTCTTCTGGTTTTGAAAAGATTCTAATTGAATATGGGCTAGTAACTTTGCCCATTTCAAGTTCTAGACGGTGAATGTTCCTCTCCGATTGGTGATTGTTTACTGCTATATGTCTCATTCACTTTCTCATTCCTTTCGGTTTCATCCTCTTCACCTTCGTTGTCCCCTTCATTATCTATGTCTTCTTCATAATCACCTTGGTCTGATTGTCTTAGATACACCCCATTGTTTCTTATTGGACGACCTCCAGAGCGTGATATTATCCGTTCTTTCAGCCAGGATTTTTCTTTCGGTTCTGTTGGTTGAATCCAGCCCGCCACCTGGCTTGAGCGAATGCAGTAGTTTTCTGCCGCCGTCGTGAATTTGCTTTTGACCCGCAATACGCCTTTTTCAGTATCAGTTTGATTACTGAAGGTGATACGACATCTGGGTCCAGTAACCCAGTAAAAACGGGTGAGGTTGTCTGCGTCCGTCTTTCGAATAGACGTTTCGTTTTGCTTGTTCCCACCGCTGAAGAAGACATATCTTGAAGCTCAAGCAGAGCGACAAACGGAACACTGTCCTCGGGTTTGCTCTTCTTGGGTATCTTGTTCGCCTGTTTGACAGCGCTCTTTGCTTTATCGTTGGAGTGACTGTGGAAAGGACCGATGATGTGATGGCTGAAATGCGATATCCTTGAGAATTGACGGAATTCCGTGTTGGAAATTGACGATCTTCATCATAAATCACTCGAATCGGGATTTCATGTCGAGCAAGGATGGCTCGCAATTTGTTCTTCAAGATTTCTGCGGTTGTTTCTGTTCTCAGAAGGTCGACTTCGAAGAAATCACTGTAATAATCAACGGTCACTGGGTAATTGTCCCTCCAATGGTCAATAATATCCAGCGCCAAAATTTTCCAAGGCCGGTCAAGTATTGGGCACATCTTCATCAGTTCTCTCGTTTGTCGTTGATCAAATTGTCTGCATGGAGTGCAATTTGGTACCATCTGACAATCTGTTCTGTCATATCTGGCCAGTATTATGTTCCTCTGGCTCGGTTCATACATTCATTGATACCTGTGTGTCAACGGTGTAACCGGCACAGAGCATCTTTTCAAAAAGCTTGCGGGATCACCAAACGCTCACTTTAAAAAATCGATTTTGAATTAAGGTGATACTTCCGCTGATAGAATTCTTTTATCTTCCGGTCAACCTTGGGTGATAACTTCCTTCAGGGATTGTAGACACGAATCTGCCATCGTGGCGTTCTGGATTCGGGATAATTCAGATTCTGGTACTGCCAACGCAGTGTTTACCGTTTCATTTCTACTTTCATCTTCCGCACTCAGCAGTGTGGCTCGTGAGAGTGTCAGCTACGGACGTTTGTTTTCCTTCCTGATAATGTAGTTCGTAGTTATTCCTTTGGAGACGCATTAGCACTGACTGAAGTCTTCTTCGCGCTCGATATAGCGGCTTATCCGCGATCGTGATCAATGGTTTATACTATGAATATATGCGCGTAAGTCGGTCGAAAGTAAAATTGTTATACCTCTCCAGAGTGTACACAGTTGGCAGTAGTTCCACTTCGATTTGCGCACACCTTTGTTCATAAAATGTTTAACGTCCTGCTGCGATAATTAAGCGGGCGCTCATCGTTCAAAACAATGGCTTTTAAACCATGGTGATTACGATCACATTGAATCCATACAGATAAGGTGTGATCATAATATGCTAGGATTGGGACTTTCACGATAAGCTGCTTTATGCGATCAAATGGTAGGCGCTGTTCATCTGCCCATATCTACGTTTCTGCCTTATGTGTTAATCAGCGGATGGGTCTCAAAAGTTCCGCTAACTCTGGTAAGAATCTGCTCTGGTAGTTGATCATTCCTTCAAAACGTTAGACTCCTTTGGCATCGGTTGGCGCAAGCATATCTTCAGTTGCGCTTACCTTTTCTGGGTCCGGTTTGATACCTTCTCTTGCAAGGATGTGGCTATGGAACTTGACTGATATTTGACAAAATGTCAGCTTGTCCCGCTTCAGTTTAATTCCACCAAGGATTCATCACTGCAGAAACGAAACGAATCTTCTGTTGTGTTCCTTGATATTTTTTCCAAAAACTAGACTATTATCTGCTACATAGAGTACCTCAGGAAAGTCGTCCACTGTTTGAAGAATCCTCTTCTGGAATATTTTGCTCGGTACCTTCGGACCGAAAGACGGTCGCTTCCAACGGTAACGCCTATACGTTGTCCCAAACGTGGTCAAACAACTCAAGGCTTCACGTAACTCTGAATGCCAAAATGCTGAAGGCAGATCGACTTTCGTAAAGCACAGTGTTTGATAACTCAGGTAAAATGTCGTCAAAACGGGTAACGAAAAGTATTCTCGCCTGAGCACTTTTTTAACGGTTTGGGATCAATCCATATGCGAGCTCCCCAGATACTTTCGTCACAATCAATGTTAGACTCGCCCAGTCTGTCGGTCAATCAACTTTAAACAAGACGTATTTCGAGATAAGGATGTCCAACTCGTGTTCAGATCGTTTTCTAACTGCGGATGGAATGAGCCACAGGTTCCGAGGACTCAAATACGTGTTATTTTGTCATATCCAGAAACTTTCCCAATTCCTCATCGAAAACAGAGACATATTTTTCCAAGTAATATTCAACATTATCAAGTATATGGTGAAAGAATGAATCATAGTGGAATGACACCAAATCCAGATTTTTGATGGATTCACATCCGAGGATGGGAACATAGCCCTGGTTGACCACAACAAAGGCTATGAGTGATGAATGTTTATCCTTAGGATGTGCGACTTCCAGTTGTGCCTCAACTTTTGAATGAATCATGTCACCGTTCCACACAACCAATCTCTTCTGTGTTGGTGTCGTTGCAGTACTAGACAGAGCGTTCATACGCATGATGTTCACCGATGTTTGACTGAAAATCCACCTCTTCTCCGTTCACCAGCATCTCGGAAAAAACGCCCTTTCGCTGTGCCGGCATCTGCACCCCAATCACTCTATCTGCGTTTATCCTCTGTCCACTGTTTTCCTCAGAAAATATTTTGACGCGAAATGGTTGTGCTTCTTGTAGCTATCACATGCTGTTCCCCGTGCTGAGCGGTTGTCTCTTCCAGCAAAATGTAGTCTACCACAAAACAGAAACACTCCTTCTTTGGCGCCGTGAGTGTCTCTGACGTTTTGCGCAGATCACACAATTCTGACGCATTCAATGTCTCCATGCATTTTTCCTCACCTCGGCAAATGTCGACAAACTGTTGGAGTGATAATTTTGGAATCGTCAACAACCTTTTAATTACCGTGGGATCGCCCGATCCAATCACTATCCGCTCCAGCGCAGACTCTGTTCCAGGCAGGTGCAAAAATTGCATGCTCGTGCCAGTGTTCTTATCGACAACACAGAGTCAATGGATTCACCGCGCACATGTGACTGTTGGTTAAAAACAAACATTTCACATGGCGCATCGATTTTTCAATACACTCCGAACCGATCTCGGTTCTGAAAAGTCAAAATACTCATGTTTTGCTGAACTTACCAAGACATTAACCTTCGAGTTTTACCACAGCCATCGTCCAGTCACCACTGTTCTCATCAGAATCATCCGAAAAGCCACTGATGATGCGAAGCACCGCCGATCAAATGGTGTGACGAAATAGAGCCTTTGATTCATGCTCCATTGTAGACAGTGTCTGAAAATCTTCGTACTGCTTTCGCCAAAGCCTCCAGTTGTCAGCCAATCAACCCGTGTCTTCCATCACCAAGTGCACCGGTGGGTGGATCTGCAGGCGACTGTGCGGTCGCGTCTCCGATACAGACATCACATCAGTTTCCACTGCCACTATGTCAAAAGTCAGTTCTTCAGGAGGAGCAATCAATATATTGTTACAGCTATCAACAAGGAGATCATAATCGTTGCTAATTTTTCCGTGGTTGATAACACCTGTGTGAGACGAGAGCTAGAAAATCACCTGTGGAACGACATGACCGGAATTCGTATTGGTGGCCACTCGATAGTCCTCTTCCGAGGAAAACGCGTGATTGGTCGTGCGATGTTTTCCATTAGCGTTCATTATGCAGGTCTTGTCAAGTTGTATGCCTTGTATGTGGAAAAACGGGCCATATAGGTCTGGCTTCAGAAAGATCCACATGAAACATATTGTGCTTGATCCAAACGAGTCTGAAGACTGCAGGCCAGCATAATCAGTTTCTGTACAAACCCTTGTAATTTGAATGTGAATTTAAACATGAAATCATGGTGCTAAACATGATCTGCCCTTGTAGTGTACGCAGTTACTGTTAGTGCACGATACGTAGAGCACCAATCTATTTACACGTATGTAAGCGAGTGTGCAAGCGAACAAGCGAACCGCTCATCGCAAGCGCAAGCAGTGCATGAAGCCGGGTGCAGCCAGATAGGGCTGATCAGCGGGCAGCGAATCAACACACACACACACACACACACACACACACACACACGCAGCTCAATGTCGAGGTCTGATTGGTTGAAACAAACCGACCGTGCTATTGGTGAAGTCGAGTTGATGTGCCTGTGTGTGCCTGTGTGTGTACGTGTGTATGGTTGTGTCACAGGAGCCGGCATCCGCTAGCAAATCAGTTCATTTGGAGGCCTGGACAAGACGCTGAAGGAGGTTCGATCAGTAACACTACCACATAGCAATCCCGTGCAATCATAACACCAAATAACAAATATATTCATTAGGTAATCGGCCATCGCCACTCGCTGCTGGTTGAAAAGATGGTATTTGCGCAATACGCTTCTAGATTTCGGTTAACAGCCCATACATTCTAGGGTTGAACGCATTATTGGACTTTCATTTTCATTTAACACAGCACCTGCCGCCTACAACGGTTTCTATTTCTATCCTATTCTATCGACTGAGTGTCGTGCGATAGAACTGGTTTATAACTATGGAGTCTTGAGGAGCAGATTTTCGGGGATTTATTTTTAAATCCTTGTTTCTTCCGACTGAAATGCTGCCGAAAGTACCGTGTTTCCCCAAGAATAGCAATAGAGTTTATTTTTGAGAGGTGTCTTCATTTTCGGATATAAAACTCGAGATTTATGCGTGTACACAATTCTACATTTAATCCTTCTAGGATATCATCATAAATATCCAAACCTCTACTGGGGTCTGAATTTCATGTAGCTCCATTTTTTGGCTCCAATCTCTTGATTTCAGCATTAAAGTTTACCTTGATGTACATTCCTTGTTCATATAGCCTGATCGTAGTGCACTGGTTATAGGTGTCAGACAGTTTACCCCATCAGTACTGTACCCATGTCACAACCTTATAAAAACTAGTTTTCACAAAGTTTCCGCGCTGATTTCTTCCTCATTCCGTTGTCAGTGTAGCAGCTAATTTCTATGCACAACTGATCTTCAAAAACTCCTTTCATTGCAATATCAGGAGTCTGGAAAGCTGTTGTCATTCCTGCAAGAATCAGAATGTGATCGGTTCTTATTTCGAAAACGAAGTTTTCATGTTATTGGCGCCGGATGCTGACGGAATCCCAAACAAGCAGACCTCGTTGGTCACATCTCAAAACAAGAGGCATCCTCAAAATGGACCCTCTTCCTTATAACTGTTTGTGTGCACCAGGCTTTTTCGGTTGCAAGAGTATAATTACGTGGAACACGTTCGAGTTTGATCTTCTTGCCCTTAGTGAAGGTTAGAGGTGGGGCTTTCATTCCATCCAGATTAATTTCCAAAATACAGGTAACACGTGTACTGTCGTAGCCCGTGGAAAAAGCTAGATTGACCAGGCGCCTGCCTAATCAGCTACTGTTTGCGATGTCAGGCCCATAAGCAGTAGAGTTCCATCCACGACAATCATGTTGAACAGCTGGTATCTAAAAAGAGTTTGAATACAAGAGCACATATGATGACTTTGGTATCTGCCAATATGACCGGTGTTGTCAATCCGGCGATAGAAACGTTGACAGCTCACCATGATGACAGTTTGACCACCGCCAGTCACTCATGGAATCCCACGAATTCAATCAGCTTGTCTAGATAGATAAAACGTGCTTAATTCGAGATCGATACTGCGATCGACTGGAACACAATCAGAGAAAAACATCTGACTTAACCTATTTGAAGTGACACCAACGTAGTGTCCCAATTGACCACAGCCGATACTAACGCTCAACTCACCGTTAAAAACCACGGACGCACACTGTACAACTGCTACAACCTTGCTGGGACCTCCAGTCTCCTCACACCGAACTCGCATTTCGAAGGTTTGATGAATGTGTTCCTCGCTATAAATCTCTTCAGGGTCTGGTTCAGGCTACGCTGGTGTCCTTTTCTTTTTGATGCTCCAGAGACGATCACATCATCGTGATATGCGATTAACCCGGGTCGAAACACTATTCACTTTTTCAATGGTAGCTTGAAAAATGACCGGTGATAAATGCAAAACTAAAGGTAAAAATTTTTATTGAAACATGTTCAAGGGGTACCGATGGTGGTGGGTGGCTTAATCGATACTCACTCACCTGGTATATCCTTCCAATTGATTCAGATCCCACGGAGTTTCATTGACGACTCCGCATGCCCCTTTTTGTCTGTTTTGGGACGCTTCTGATACATTCATCACTCCTCCTCTGCACTGTGGTTGTCGACTGATCAACCCGATCGGTTTGATATTCGTCTTTTTCTGTTGCCACAACGTTCCCCTTTATATATATATAGCACTATCAGCATGCAGCAGTAGAAGATTTTCGGGTAAGGGACGACGGAGGGGCATCCGTCAAGCTGCTGCTGACCAATATACGTAGGTTATCGAGCAAACGGGAGAAACTGGAAGCCCTTGAGCTGGCTAGAACCCCGTCTATCATTGCACTTACCCAGACCGGACTTACAGATGGTATTCAAGACTTAGAGGTCTCACTACCCCGGTATGTGCTGTTTCGTGTAGATCGAATTTGTACCAGAGGGGAAGGGTGTGTTGCCATTTACGTGAAAAACGGGATTCAAGCGTACCTATTTGTTATCTATGTGGACCAATATAGGTACGGAGAGGCGCTGTGGTGCAGAATAAATCTCACCAACAAAGGCCAAGTGGTGCTTGGCGTCTTTTACTATACTCCGGCAGCCGATGTGCAAGGTATTCTGGATTCCATGCGTCGATGGGCGAATGAAGGCCACTGTCTGGTTCTTGACGACTTTGACGCTTCTCATACAGCCTGGGTATCGAGCAGATGTAATATATCAGCGGACAGCGGACCGTTGTCTGAATGAAACAGTGTGTGACCTCGCCTTGCATCAGCATGTGCAAGAACCGACCAGGAATAAAGAGGATCGGGTATCTTTTCTTGACCTGGTATTCTCTCCGTGAACTTCAGACAAATGGAATCGATATTCTACCGCCTTTGGGCTCCAGTGAACACTCGAGTGGGTTCGTTCATCAGAAACCGTCGAGCGGACTGAAATTGTGAAGCATATCCTTGTCAAAACAAAAAAAGCTGCTGTTGCCCTGCCATGGGATTCGATCGTTGGTGACGAAGTGGACGAAGCCTAGAGATTCGTTAAAAGGAAAACAACTGCATTGGTGCATTTTTGCACCTTCCCACAGGCAACGAAGTCGTGCTAAAGGACCGTTGTGATGTGACAAGGAACTACCTAGTCAGTTGCGAAAAAGTAACCGGGCTTGGCAACATTTAGGACCTTCCGGCACGGGATCCGACAGTTACAAAACATATCCAAAGCCGGTGTTCTAGGCTGAAGACCACGAACAGGAGCGAATAAGAAGATCAACTTGCGGTCGATTCCGTCTCAGCACGGAAAAGGCTGTTTGCGTACCTATGAAGGAGGACTAAGGCTCGTCCAGGCATCCCAACACTGATACATGATGAAGACATCACTGGGTCCGATTGTCATAAAGCAGCACTATTAGCGCGACACTATACTGATTTTTTGTCACGGAGAGGTCATCTTCACCTCAGCCTTCGCAGAGTGCAATCACCGTAGCATGGCGATAGTTCATGGTGGAAGACGTTGTCGATGTTCTCTGAAGGCTCCGGCCACGTACTTTGCCTGGTCTGGATGGGGTCCATCCATTGGCCCTTTGGGGCCTCCACTTACGAGACCGTTTAACAACTCGATGGAACAAGGCACACCATCGTCCGAATGGAAAATGCCTTTGTCAGTACGATTTTCAAGGGCAGCAAAAGGCGGAATCTGCAAGTTACCGTTCAGTTAGCCTTATGTGTGCGGTAGGAAAGATTATGGAACGACTAGTCTCGACACAACTGCGTGAATACCTAGATAGTCATGAGCTTCTCAGCCACCAGCAGCAAGGTTTCCGAAAATGCCGATCTTGTCCTTCCATCCTTCTACTAGCGTATGAATATGGAGCTCAGGCTAGAGCGAAGGGCGGTTCTACGGAAGTTATCTACGCTGAGTTCAGCGAAGAGTTCGACAAAGTGCCTAACAATCACTTGCACACTAAGTTAAGATCTTTAGGAGTGGCAGAACAGCTACCCAAATGGATCGAAGACTTCCTGAAGGGGAGGCCCTTCTCTGTGAAAGTGGCTTCTTTGTACTCTAGGTGGCATAAGGCTTCAAGCGGAGTACCACAAGGCTCGGTCTTAGGACGATTGCTGTTCGTGGCGTTCATCAATGACTTGCCACAACAACTGCTGTCCCCTTGTCTGATCTATGCCGATGATCTCGAAATCTGGTGTGTGATCAAAACTACACGGACCACGAGAAAGTACAGGCGGATTTGAATACTCTAACGCAGTGGTCCAACATGTGATCTCTCTCAGTTAACGTCCAAAAGTGTGCGCAGCTGCAGCTAGGGAGACCGAGGCCTGAGGACACCTACTCTTTCCAAGGAGCAACTCTTCGAGTGTTCATCGGTGAAAGAGACCTGGAAGTGATATTGTCACTTACGCTCAAAACTCGCAATCACACTGAGAAGGATTGTGCTTCGGAGTGGAGCTTCTACGGCGCCGTCCCTCAGACGTTTGGGAAGCCACCTTATGGTGCTTTCAAACTCCCGTATACATCACAAGTCCGTCCTCTACTAGGGTGTGGCAGAGCCTCTGCATTTCCCTGCATGGCTTCTGAATTTGTGAAGCTGAAACGGCTTCAGTAAGCCACCACTCGTCTCGTCGTTGGACTACGGGGGACCAGTTACGTCAGGCCGGTGGAGTTATTGGGTCTGTTTCCGGAAGCACATCGAAGAGTGAGAGGTGACCTGATATACATTAGAGGAATACTCTGGGACGAAATGGGTGCCGAGTTGCGGACTGAATTCCTCTTCAAGGCCACTCACTCACAAGAGGACATTCGATGACGCTCAGGAAGCTGCAGTCGACTGGGCTACCGTTGGTCTACCGCCTTTCCAGGAAGGAAACCAAGATGTGTTACTAACTGCCAGACGACGAGATGGAAGAGAAAAACTAAAAAAATTTCAAAAGGAAACTTGACATCCACCTGACAAAGCGTTGATGTGAATCTCTATTGTGAGGCCATAGCCAAGAGTGGATTGGAGGTGACCGACTGTCTCTAATTTCGAGAACTTGAAAACTTGAAAATTGAACATAGTTTGGATTCAGTCTATCTTGTGATAATAGGTCTCCTTGACCTCGCGACTTTTTAAACAGAACAAGAATTGATTTTCTTCAATACTCCCATAGAGTATATCATATTCAGCTGCAGCATTATCGTAAAACGCATACTGTGAATGAAGAAATATTTAAAAAAATTTCAAAGAAGCATAGCCTTGAACTCAGAAGTGATTTGATAGGGCTTGTTAAGGAACCGCGCAAGACAGGGGATAATAGAATATTTATAAGATATTATGCGAGCGAACACGAGTTTGCAACTTCCGCGAGTAGAAGAGTTTGATTTGCATTTGACAAGACCCTTGTGTAGGGGATGAGCGGTGTCAGTTAATATTTCTCCGTACAGTTTGTGGCAAAAAATAGAATGTGGTGCGGGCTCGGTATGCCGCTGCATCTTGAAATATGCTCCAGTGATTTGGATATAGGTTTAACATCCTTTACAATCTGTCCGGGAAAGATTACAGGGGATCCAAAAATCCAAATTGGCAGTATACAGGTATACGCGAAATGTTGAATTAAACAGAGTGGTACGACGAATTTCTTAAGGCGTAGTACATAAAACGCTAGCTTTCTAACTTTTACAGAAATGACGGAAATATGGAAGACCATAACAGATTTCGTTAGAACCACTCCAATGTGCGTTACCGACGTAGCTCGGAGAATGTCATTTACGTTATCATGTACAGATGGAGTAGATTCTACAGTGTTTGTGTATCTATCACCTTTTAGAAGAGAAAAAAACTAATCAACACATTTGTGGACCTACCCGGTCACCTTTTGGTTTGAAGGCCACTGGGCTATGCTCGAGGCACCTTGCTGTAGAATACTAAAAGCAGTTACTGAGGTAGGGTACACCAAACACTTACGGACTGACGGACATCGAAAGTGAGTACGGTAGAAAGGTATGTTGAAGAGAAAAATTGTGAGGAAACGGAACTTTGTAGAACGCCCAACTCTGAAGTTCCGAGGGAAGGAGAGCTGCCTCGAAAGTGTGCGTTTATCGATGTAATCAGATAGTAACGTAATCGTGGAAGCTTGAACTCCACTCGCCGTGAGAATGCGGAGTAAATTTCCTCTTTCAACAAGCACATACATATATAATTATGGGAAAACTGACTGCTCATTCCTCGACCAGCTCACAAATCTGACCACTTACGAAGGAGGCATACAGATGAAAAATAGGACGCAAAGTGAAATTATTTCACGTGTCCAAGACTGATGCATATTCAAAGATGAATATTTCGTGAGGCCCTGCTATCAATTTATTCTTCGACTTTATGGTGACCGTGCCTATATACGTGTTTGTCGTTTAGCCGATACCAAGTGACATACACACAAGTGTGCGTGCGAGCACACACACACACTCGTGCACAGAAGCGCCTATTCCAAGACAGATTTCTTCCAGTCAATCGAACTTTCACATTGAGCTTCACGTGCCGGTAGATTCGTTGTCCGCTGAGCGGCCATACTTGGTCTCACCCGATTGCATGTAGTGTTTGCACTTTCTGTAGCAGAGGTGCTTGCTTGTTCATGTACCAACAAAAGTTCATTTAGTAAGGCTACATTTGCTGGCACATACAATAATAATAATAATAATAATAATAATAATAATAATAATAATAATGATAATAATAATAATAAAGTACCGCTGTGTTTGAAACAATTAGGTATAAATACAAACCGCTGAGAAATCCACAATAAACTTTTATTTGATTTTATGCAGTTTTGATAAAAAATAACAACGAAACTGTATTTCTGACAAGCCAAAACCTTGATGGTAAAATCCCGAATGTTTTGTTGATTTGAAAGCTTCTGCCCATGGCAGAATGCAGTGTGTTTTGCCAATTTTTCTGTCGTTTAGCCAGCACTGGCGATTGTTTAGCGACCGTTGCCTAGTGCACAGTAACCAGACTTTTCCGCAACGCTCACGTGTAAATTTAAGGAGGCTTTTGCAGGGTTGTTAACCTTGTACGAGTCACGTGAACAACTGTGTGCTCGACGTTAAATCAGTTCCCATCACCAACTGAATGAGTGCGTCTACTTCTGTGGGATTCACAGCGGAGAAAATTAAAACAATTTACCTAAGCAAAGAAATGATAGCAGATTCTCAGCGTAAGCGGACGACAATGAGTGAATAAGGCCGAAAAACAAATGCTCACCGTGTATGGAAAGACGACAATTTAGAACTTATTTCTTACCCTCTTGAGATTGGCATCAAACCTGCTGAGTCATCGCGAAATGGGGTAGAGAGTCAAGCATGAATACATGATTTGAAAACAAAACCTTAATTCCCCACTGGATTAGTCGTAGAACTGTGTTGTTTGGTAGAGTTTAATCCTACAATCCGTCTGAAAGGGATGTAGAGAAAGATGGAACTGAAGCATTCGAATCTGGTCGTCAGTTTATTCTACACTGACCATCTTCTTGATGGTTATGATTGCACTACGAAGAAGCGAAATAGGAAAGATATCATAGGGGTAATCAGTACTGGTAACCAGGCATGATATTCTAGGTCTTGATCCTTGGAGTTCATTCTTTCATTCGATCAAGGTGGTATTTTGTGTAATTATTATTATTATTAGCTGTCAGGAAACATACAAAAACGAATATAAGATTCCGAGTGTTCCAGAAGTTGGCTTTGTGTACACAAGCAATGGATAAAATCTCTCCCGCCACAAGGGATATATTTGATTAATGACATGCTGATTTTTAATTGAATTTTCCTGGACTTATCAGATCTGCAAACCTGCATCCGTTTGATGCGATATATTTTTCATTGAATCCGGAATTTCCTCGTGTGATCCATCCATGTTCAAGTTAATAAATGTTTGTGTGACATGCATAAGGCTAGCGGACTCTGTGATAGCTCGCGAAAAATCACTGACGATGTGGAGTGATGCAGTATTGATATGTGTACTATTTGTAATACTGGAATTGAAATCACTCCAGCCTAGAACTACACAAACCGAAATAACAAGAGGGTCAAGCCTGCGGAATTGCATGGTAATTCTATTGTAGAATCAATTTTTATAAATATTTCACTGAATAATCCCATTGCATTATAGAAAAAGGCACTATAGCGGACAAGCTCGTTTTCGGTAACTTCATCCTCTGGCTAATATAGTTACATATATATATATATATATATATATATATATATATATATATATATATATATATATATATATATATATATATATATATATACGATAGGAATGCATATTTTCGGAACAAAATAGAGGGTATTTACAGTATCAAATTAAGATTAGTCAATCAATATTGTAGGGGTTTTGCGGTTCGGAAAAGGGGTGGGAAGATGGTTGTTCGTAGTTGGGAAAACTCGGTGTAGAAAGTACATCTGGGGTGGGTTGGCTGTTTCCTGTCACGGCCGAAAGGTCGCGGTCGAGGTCACCGTGATTTTGTCCCCCATTTTTTTCCGATCGCGGCCAGGGTAGCTGCAGTGATTTGACAAATCGCTTGTGTGAACAAAGCGATGGATTTAACAGCCTAGTCGCTACTGCCTCCGCTGCTCCCAAAATGATTTGGCGAACGATCTTCGAGGAATTCACAGGCACTTTGTAAATTATCTTGAAGGCTTCGTTGTCTACCTGGTGTCCTGTCTCGTCCAGGTGCGCTACGATTGCACTAGTTATGGTTCTTCTAGTTCCTGTCCACAGCCAAGCTGGTTTGTGTTCCTTGATTCTTTGGGACAGTTGCCGTGTCGTTTTGCCTACATAGCTTGCTGAACATGAGCAAACAAATGAATAGGTTAACATGGAGGGGGAAAGGACAGGCATTTTGTCTTTGAGGTTCATAGAAATCATTGACCGGCTTGTGAAGTGGGCGCGCAGAGTAGCGGCGGGAAATGTACGGGCGATTGCATCCCTTAGCCAGAGGACGAAGTCACCGAAAACGAGCTTGTTCTCTATTGTACCTTTTTTATAAAAATGTTAAATCGAGAAAAGTGACTGGTGAATCGTAGGTCAACCAATCACAGCCGGCTTTTGTTGTACCTATTCACCATGATTTTGATTGGTTGACCTTCCTCAGTGTACAGTGTTCACCGAAAGTGGGTCCACCCCGGGAGGGCCGAATTTCTATACATGCTACTGAGTTCGATAGCAGTAGTCAAGTTTTGGCATTCGGCGAAAAGGTGCTCTGGATTTTCCGCTTGAGATGATGACCGATATCAAGATTTGCTAATTAAAACTTCAAAAAGGGTCTTTTTAGGGCACAGCCGTGGCAAAAAGCTACCGAAATACTCCAGCCACACCGTTAGTGATATATCTACCAATATGGACGAGCCTAGTTTTAACAGATTGACCATGTTGGTCAATTTTATAGGGCTTGAATGGGAAATCCGAGTAAAATAACAATTTAAGTAATATTCGCTCGACAGTATGTCATCCATTGCCACAGTATTTACCGCTAAACTGTTTGTGCTTCATTCATGTACATTCACATTGGTATCCTGAATTTGCGAGTATCCAGTGGGTTGTATGCCATGGTAACAATCATTGAAAATTCACTGATTGCGGTGGTTCACTGATTCCTACTTCTCAGGAGCAACCTAACTGGAATATGAAAACAACCATCAGGATTGACAGTCAGTGGGGGAGATCTATAACCAACAGCATCGTTTTGGCTGGTGGATAGTGTCACTTTTCATACCACGTAGTCATATCTTCCTGAGTACGATCACCGATTGGATGGATTTTGTGGTTGTGTAACCTGCAGTGGAAACCCGATATTCTCCAAATAGCAAAATGCACCGGTTCGGATTTTAATACCTTCCTACCATGTTACAGACCTATCACTCGATGGCTTTCATCCTACCAGCTTTAGCATAGTCTCTGACAAGTGGTATACCATTAATTTGCCAAACCAACCATCCTTCCGACTACGGGTTAGATCTCTATGGTGTTTGATCTCATGATTGCAATAATTTTTTTCAAAGACGTTATCGGGCTGTCAGATAGAGATGTAAGAGAACCACTTTATTTTGTTCTGGAGGAATACACACTAATTCCGATAATTACGTGCATGATCATTTGCATGTATAGCGTAACTTTGGACGTGGTTCGTGGGACCTCATAATACATATACGGCCACGAAGCCTACTGGGCCGTGTCCTGTGTGATGCTTGCCGAATCACCACAGTAGGTCGGATAGTTTTGGCTTCTTTACCTACGCCGTGGACGCTGCTCGACCACCAGTATCCACGAAACGATCGCCGGTGATTACTCAACTATCCTTGAGAACAGATGCCGACATTTCGTTTACTCTTGTCTGCCGCGTACGTAAAACAAGTTAGTTTGTGTACAACGGACGGAGAAAAAATATTACTGCTGAATAGGCTGAAATGGAGGCTCTTGCAATGCATTCACTGGCTGGGGGGAAGGTAGAGGGAGAGGTCCGTTCGATAAGTCTCTAAGCAAAGCCAGACTTTCTGGCCAATGTTTTGATACACAAAACAGCTGACTGACTCTTTCATTTCCCTAAAAGCCGACAGATTTGGTTTCGGAGTGTACAACATTACTCTGAAGGAACGGGTCACATCACCTTGGTGACCTGTTGCAACTGGGTTCCGCAGTCGAAGAAGCCGGAGATTTGACGTCGTTTTCTGTGACCCCAATGGGTTGCGTCATGTATTTCGACAACTATTTGCGAATGTGGCCCGTCTCTCATTCAGTCAAGAAGCGACCCTTTTTGCTGGGGTATACGGCACCGCAGTTGTAGGTGAACCGATGGATAAGTTATGATTGAGTGGTATTTGAAACTTAAACCATTGGTGGTCTGTAACAGAAGCAATAGCACCTTTGTGTGAGTGCCTTAAGACTGACTTAGGATTTATATTTATCAGATTGAATAAGTGGCCATCTTTATAAGGTAAAGCATTTAAACTTGCATCTTCTCTACCGTATTTAGTTCTTCATGATTTTGTGGGCTTTCAGGCTTATTTGATGTCAAGAGAACTATCGGTTTCCCAAGTTCTTTTTATGAAATCTTCGCCATGTTGCACTTGGTAATCAGTGTAGATTTTCTGCGGTCTGTTGAAGAGATTTATGACTAATACACATTCGAGGGCCACCAGAGCAACACTGGGGAATTGAGAGTAAAGTTCACGCCAAGTTTTTCACGGGAATACCAAGTTACAACCTTTTATCTAGATATCTGAAAGAATATTCAAAAAGAGGAGCTGTTGTCACCATCTCATTCGCATGAAACAAAGATTTCGGATTACTAGAGTAAAGCGCAATAAAACAAAGAATGAAACGTTCCTCAATGGATAGAAATAAATTAAAAGTAACACAAACATTCATTGCGATCAATTCCAGAAATGCGCCTGACAAGGTAGGAAACAAAGGATTTCCCAAGGACAAACCACCAGTAAGTTCAAAGGATTTCCCCCGGGAAAAAGAAATTGCTATGTATATCCAAGAAGGAACGGGTAGGGTGATAGAATCACCGAAGATTCCTGAAAAAACGAAATGCGAAGGAACACATTCACCAGGAAAAAAACCCAGAAGGGACTACATAATCGACGCAAGTAATAAGGGAATGAACTGTAAGAAAAAGAACAAATATCAAGTTTCCACAAGATTATTCAACAGAAACATGCAACTCAAAAACACAATCATCATCAACAACAGCGTCCGTAGCATCAGCAGCACAAAAATCAACAAAATCAGCGTTACCAACAGCATCAGAGGAAAGTTGGTATCATCAACCTGGAAACACAAGTAAAAACATTCATCATGTTTTCGCTCCTTATTTATTGCTTTTCGTGCACTTTGTGACACTCGAAGTTGACTTAGGTACTTCGATTGGACTCAATAACTATTCGGTGTTATCTGATTCAACTCTCTTGTGTTCATTTCGTCAAGGTGTTTTTTTCTTTCAGAAGACAGACACCGCCTTGTACTACTTGGCTATCGATGCACGTGTTTGCGAAAGTTGAGCACCGATCAATTCTATTCAGCGGTCCGTGTGTTAATTAGATGGTGAAGTTGTCATGTGCAATAAGAAACAACCAAAATGAGGACACCTAATATGCATGCAAATCGATGTCGGGGTCAGAAAGTTGTGTGAAGTGGAACCCTCAACTTGCTGTAGTCAAGGTCTTATGAGTCAATTTTACAGAGGTCGATCACACATCCAATCACGATTACTGGATGTGCACACAGCTGAGATGGCAATAACGGGGAGATGGGGGCTACGTGGCAGCAAGGAGGCTAAGAGTTAAAGAGAACCAAAATAATACGGGATTTCTGGAATCAGGATCTCCACTTACGTCATAGTTTTAGAGCCACTTCAGACCTCCATTGAAAAACTGTGGCCTAAACTGTCTGACGGATAAAGTGTGCCCCATAATTACTAAAACCTCTCCGATGCAAGTCCACTAATCACTCCGATATTGTCAAGTCGGATCAATCAATAAATCATCAGTAAACTCCCATATCAAATAGGGCTCAACTTTTTTCACCTGACCGGAAATCAGAAAAGAAGTCCGGCATAGGTTAGCCGATCAGGCTAATCGGCTCGATAAGGCTTTCAAATCCGACTGGACACCCAATTTCGAGATCCCTCCATTTTTGCTTAAGATATCACATTACTCTTTTAGGCAACACAGACACTTAACCGCTGTGTTCTGCCTTTTTGATCTGTGTTAGCTGGACAGGTGCGGAAGAAAAGGTAAGCTGAGGTCGGGTACGTAATTAGACCATTGAAAGTAAAGTAGGATTTGAAGGACACAACAGCGCGCTTGATTTGACTCTTGCTTCCGACCAGATGTTCATGACGAAGATCTGAGTTCTAGCGACTGATGCGAGCTGGTTGCACCTTTGTGACTATTCAGCGGGAATCACACAAGACAAGGCCCGGCACAGCCTCGTGACCACATAAGCTGAGAAGCTCCAGCCAATCGGTACCACCATGGGCAGGTACCACGAAAACCGCTGTGACTGGTTAGCTTTTGATCAGCTAATGATTTCCTTCTTTTTACCATTAATACAGATCAGTTCTACAATGGACTTAGAGTGCGATTCCGCAATCTTGGTCTTCTTGTTATTTCGGTTTGCCTGGCTCTGGGTTGGAGTGATCTCAGTAAGTCCTATCAGTTCGAATATTACGAATAGGACCCCTGGTCGACATAAAAACTATGGAACTCCAGACCTAACAAGACTTCAAGCGCAACGAACAAGACTATTGTTATCAAATGTCTGTGAGGTCTGAAGGTCACACAGGCCTAGAACTGAGCATCCATATGATCGTTTGATGAGGTAATTGGGTACTATTGACGAGCACCGGAGATGGATAAGTTCACATGTCGAACAGTGCAGATTCTTCTGGTTAACTAAATAGTGGGCCCTTATTTAACCCCTTCAGCGAAGCATATGACTGCTTGCTAAACTCAAAACAAATAGAACAGTGGTAAGTTCTTGTGGTGACCAGAACTACATTCCGAAAGAACGAACAGATTTTCTTAATACACCAATGAAAAACAGCTACAGTACACAGTACAACTATACTTTTGAACAATTGGGTTTTCAGAAACTGGGAGTGCAGAACCAATCGGAGTGTTCAAATAATTATGTAAAAGCATACAAACATGAATGCCATCCGCCATCCGCTTGTGCTTCTCCAGCTGAATGAGGAGGCCACATCAGAAAGCTTCGAACCAATCGTATGGACTCAAATTCCTTCGGGAAAACGGCTTTCCACATTTGGACCAATTCATCATTTGTCAAATATCCCAAGCCGTATTTCACCACCACAAATGTCCCCATATTCAGCGGGTGGATACGGGATTATTCAGAGGAAATTCCTGCCAGTATGCATTCAAATTACATATTGGTTCACCGTGGTGGACATGATGTGCTGGTGTGATTTGAACGGGTAAGCAGTACTATTCAGCTACGAAGTTCCCGAAGACCTTTAGCGTGGCCTGTTAGCTCAGTCTGTAGGGCACATGCAGTACCACAGAGTAAGTGGTATGTGTGTGTGTGTGTGTCTGGGTGAGTTCCAATCCGGTCGGGTTGGATGACTTCATCATTTGGACCAGTTCGAAACTTGTCTCATTTGCTGCATTTTACTCGAATACAACCAAAGTGAAAAGCGTTCTTAGTCTACGTTTAATATTTCGTTATTGTGTCAGAGAATTTGTCGTGACCAAGAGATAGAAACTGAAGGTTGGTCACCAGGGTAGAAAGTGTCTTACAAAGGCTACCTATCTTTCCATCGTATCAGAATGGCATAAAGATAACATAGCGATAAGAAATTGAGGAAACGAAGGATGGAGTGGCTTGAATTTCGACACCTGGATAGTTGGGCGGCGTTTTTGATTGCATTAGAGTGAAAATGGGCTATGCATCTCAGAACGCGGGACTAGTGCGATCACTGCAGTTAGGTAACAAGTCGTCATTTTCTGCTGAAGTGACTCTTTGATTCGTGAATTCAAAAACCTAGGATTGTAATCAAAGTTCATAGATCGGTACAATATGCACCTGTAAACAGACGCATTTTTCGTGTACTACGTCTGCTTGTGGGTGTAATGAACGAGGCACGTGAGAGAGTTGAAATTCACAAAGCTTGGGACGGCTTATCACAGGTAAAAGCTGACCAGTAGTAAGAACTGAGTCCTCCGGCAATTTTTACTAGTCAGGATGAGAGACTTAATACAGAAGTGGAGGGAATATTAACCGTCGTCAGCCTTGTTTGGGTTTGAACCCCGCAGATTGAACCTGAATCACTCTCGGGTACCACGGACTATTTTGCATCTACATTATCTAGCTACGAGAGTGAATCTACTTTCACACGTTACTGCTTACCCAATGAAACCATGGTGGTGTTGTAGTGCAGTGTGTCTTAAACTGCTACTTGGAAATAGCACATGTGATCGACAACAGTTGCAGACTATGGAGCGATAAGGAACCTGATGAAGTCCAATGGACAGGACGTAGTGAGCGAAGACTAGAAGCACAGGCATTTAAGTCGCGTGATGGCACTCTCCGAGAGAATAAGTAAAAGATTACTGTTTACTGTACATCAGTAGCACAAATGAGAGTTTTGTTCTGTCCAAAATATATGAATGTAGTGTCAAAGCAAGCAAGTCGTTGGGAAAGATTTGTGAATTCTTCACCAAAGAGCTGGTCATTTCCCTGCTCCCGACTGAAATCCACGGGGTTAAAGCGCAGACAGGGCTAATTTACAGTTCATTAGCGAAATGTCAAGGCTTGCCGCCGTGTCCAGTTACCTCAGCTGGCACTCAGGTGTGGGCGGCCTCCACTATATATATATATATATATATATATATATATATATATATATATATATATATATATATATATATATATATCTGTAGCATCTCATAAGATTCGCTTCGTTTTGAGTGCCAGGAGGAGTTCAATCACTAACTGGGGCGTAGCAACATAATGGTTGCCGGGTTGCTAAGACTTTTGTATTGTATTTATACCTGAGTTGAATCATCATACTGCTTTTTCTCTCTTGTAGTGTGGAGGAAACTGTGTGTGCAACTCATTCGGTCAGATATTTAGTTTCTTTGATCAATAGTCCACGTACACACACATACGCACTCACACATCAACCCCAATTACTGTTTCCTTGTATGCGGGTCCTGCTGGATTTGGTGATCTTTACTGTGAGGTTACCATCAAATGTCAGCTGTGTTCACTGTCTACCTTCTATTTCGCTTGTGTTTGTGTGTTTGTGTGTGTGTGTGTGTGTGTGTGTTTGCCTTTATTTGCGATTTCTTTTATAAGAACAGGGTCACCAACACTTGCAAGTTGCGTCACATGAGCAATTAGGTCAAGATGATACGAGCTGTTGCAGATGCTATTATTGCTTCTGTAGTTTCACGATTTCTTATAGCTCAGACTGAACATATTCAAAATCATCTATCGATCGATCGATCGCATGCATGAACGATAATGAAGACAAACTCGATAGCGAAATAATTGCCCTAACTGTCAAACAATTGTGGAAGATTTGTGGAGATTACTACCCCATTCGTCTCTTCCAAGTGGAAATTCGAATGAAAAAAATATTTTCTTCGTTATAAGCTTTTTTGTTTGTAATTTATCAGCGTAATACTAAACTAAGATGGAAAATTTGAAGTTCCTAAAGATTGACAACTATTCACTTAAAAATCTGTATGAAGCTGGAATTACGTGATTTTGGTTCGCCTGAATAATTTGACTGATGCTAAAGAGATGAAACTGAATGAGCGGTCGATTATGAATAATTTGTGAAGTCATGAAAATAGAATTCAAAGGATGCGGTTTACACCACGGAGGTGTAAGCGCTTCTCCTTCCAGGAGCAATCTCCTTTGTGCAAGTATCGATTATATTTCAGCTTATCAGAAAGAAGCAGAAGCCATTCATTTGGGGAAACTGTGCCATATTTTAGTTTATCAACCAGTTCACCGTCGATGCTAGGCTCACGAGAAAAAAAGTTTTGGACTTTTTTGTAATACATGACCTTGAAATGAAGGTCACATGAGCGTGGTCCGATTGATGTCCTGTTTGTTTTCGCGATGATGAAGAAATTGTCGTTCGTGACAGGAAACTCTCACCGCGCTGGTTAACTATAGAGTGGTATAATCATGATAACGCATTTTGTAGGTTCTTCTGTGAAAGATTTTGTTCAGTAACTTTCCGTAAACGAACAAACATTTTTTCGCATTATTCACGTAACGAATAGTGTTGTGACAGGATGCAGTAGCCAAGAAACCAACACAGCTGGCTTAAATAACGGTGTTGTATGGATTTCGACGAAAAGAAGAACTGTTAATGGGCAATAAATATATAACCAGAGAGAATATTTCTGTGTAAATTCTTCCGCACACTTACGAAGAAAGATGATGCCAAGTGAGCTGCCTAGTCTTTTGGCCGATCACCAGCCAACATTATGCTCCCAATAAGGATGGTCTCTTGCTCCAGTTGGGAAGTTATTCTGACCTTTTGTTTGCTTTTCATGCTCTACAGTGGAAATTGAGGGTTTACAAGAACGTTATTTATGATATGTAATTCAAAGTGAAACAGGAACCTAATACTTTTCACCCTGGTTTGGTAGTCAAAAGTCGAGTTCCATCTATCCCGATTGACATTCTTTTGACGGAAATAGTTGATCAACATACCGATTCTTGTTCAACCCTAGCATACAGAATAATCCAGCACCCTACACATTCGTTACATACTAATTTGTCCTTCTGTCGTTCCGCGTTCTGTCACATTTCCTCGGGAATAAATCTGTACAAAAACTCCTAATTACCTGATCTTGCTCCAGTTTTGACCAATGGGATAAAGACAAAGGTTGAGCTACTTGCAAAACCCCATAGCTAACTTCGTTTACCTTTACTCGCATTTATTGAAACACACTGCCGTTGGAACTTATCTATGGATGCTTAACCAACTATTTTCCCACCGGTAAAATCTTGTTTGTTTTGTGCGAGTAACGGCTGAAAAGCCGTGATGCTACCTGCGTAAGTCTGCCATAAAAATACAATTGCATCAAAATAATAATGATCCGGTGACTATCCTTTCTTATTTTCGCCTGACATTTTTGCCCACTACACAAAATCTAATTGAAGTCTTGCGTATTTTGAGTGACCTCCAGTCTTATTTATCGTTCCCTGTCAACTTCACCAGTCTTCAAACGAAAGATTTAGTCATTTTACGTAGGTCCATCTAAATTATAGCACAATCCTGCGGCTTCTCCCACCGTAGTTAAGTCGGTTTCCTTATTAAGAAATACTTTTCTCGGTGCGATTAGTTATGGTGCCATGACAACTGCTCAACGTCTGTCGTATCCTGTGTAGTAAGATAACTCGACAACTCATCAACTGGTTACTGATGAACTAAAAAAATTCCCTTTTAACTCAAGGCAGTAGACTATCACAGACGTATGCTCTGTTTCACTCGCACTCCGATCATTTACAAGCACATCAGACACTCATTACCCTCACCAACTTTGGTGAACTGAACCGCAATATTAATTTTACGGGCGACTTCCTACAATTTTCTTCTCCCAAGGCCCCAATTTTGACCGAAACCTCAATCTCCTTCTGTTCCTATGCCACCCACTTTCAATTCCCCAGTTATACATTCCAGCCATCCTTTTTACCCAGAACCTTGGCCTATACTTTTGTTCACCAATCAGTCACCTTCTCCCGAGTACCGCGCCTTGGCTTTGCCAGTTGCGGATTTCAGATAATGCGGTTGAAACTCCGTTTTTCTTCCTCTGATTATTGATTTTGTGTTATTTACTACTCTCCCTATACTAGCAGCTCCGCTATCTTTGATTTTCTACCTTCAAATATTGATCTGCCTTAATTTCAACCTTTTCAATTTCTGTCTCATCTGTAATTCCTGAATACGGACCACATGAGGAAGCTGAGGATTATGCTTCAAGGTTTGCTTATAATTTTACCTAAGCCAGATTCTTTCTTTCCCGATAACCACCCTTTCCTACCTTATAATACTTCAAGAAAGGTCCGGTAAACACTGTGCTCCCATGAATGTACGCAAACCACTGATCCGGATGGAATTCCATCCGCTGCTCTTAAAATGTGTACCTCGGGATTGACTCCACATTCACGTCACCTTTTCTGTATCTCACTCAATCCTGCTGCTTTTCTAACCCCTTGGAAACACGTGGCGATTATTCCAATTCCCACACTCGGCGACTTCTTCATCCCCGCCATATGTCGCTCAAAAGTCCCTCATATCTGTTATTTTGAAAGTTTTCGGAGCTAATACCTCCTACCTGCTACGCACATTCCTCAATCAAGAAGGATTATTAAGCGACCACAAATACGGACTCTGGGCCTGTTGTTCCAAAGGTGAACTGCTAGGTCTCTTTTCACACTCCTGGTTGGCTGAACTCAAAAACCACTGGGAATCACACAGTCTCACTTGATATCTCAAATACCTTCGACCGAGTCTAGCGTTAAAGTCCGCTGACGAAACAGCCAGCCTCCACGATCCCTCTGGCTCTCGTATTGTGGACATCACGTTTCCTCAGTAGACGGACCCTTTCCGTCCGTGCACGTACCGTTCTATCCCAGCCGTTTACTGTGAATGGTAGTGTTCCACAATGTTCCGTACTTGCTTTCACTCTCTTTCACCTATTCATGAGGGATATTCTCTCCAATATCACCAACCTAGTCCTCACTTTTGCCTGTGGTGCCTCCCTACATTGTCCCCTTTCTCAATCCACCTCCCATCATTCCACCATTCGTATCAATCCTGACTGTAGTGTTATCAGTGTGGTGATGGATTCCGACCTCGAACATCTCTTCCTGGAGCTTTGTAATAATCGTAGTGAACTGAACTGAACTGACAGGACGTACTGAAATTGTCCCCACTAAGAACTACGCGAACGAAAGTAGAAAGATTACCAAGGCTGCAAAATAGCACAATATTTGTATTGCAGAACGGGTTTGTATAAATATGTTAAATCAGAGAAGATGATCGGTGCACTCGAAGATGACCAATCACAGGAAGTTTTTGTCGGACTTGTTCGCTGCCATCCTGATTAGTTGAGGCTCATCTGCGTGCGTGGCTACGAAGCTGTACCTGGCCGTATCACGTGTGACAACTGCTGAATCACCACAGGCTATCACAATCATTTCGACTGCAATACTTCCAAAACTTCCTTTCTTCCAATATCTCTAAACATCATTCCCCAGACTCGAATGTTGCAGTGGTGCGTGGGGTGGGGCTTCATCTTTTGTCCTTAAGTTCCGAGATCAGATCAACGTTAGACCTTCTAGGTGACCGCTGATCCTTCTCTTACCTCTTATTTTGCAGTCGCTGTCCCACCGTCGGGTGGTTACAACGTTATCTTTTTTCCACCGCAATTATTTTCGCTTCTGTTCTTCGCAGCCTGTCTTGACGGTTCCTCTTCTAATCTTTATGCACCATTCCTATCTTCAAGGGGTCAGTCACCCTTACCAGGTTTCTGTCTCCAGATATCTTCCAATCTTCCTTATTCTCCCGGACTACCAAGCTGTGGAACACTCTACCTCCCTTGTTTTCCCATCCTTCTACAATCTATTTTCTTCAAAGACAGTATCAACAAGCAGGTTCTGAAGTGAATGATTCCCAAAACTCCCTATTACTGTACCTGCATTGCAATTCGTTAGCATCACAAGCAATTAACTCTCTATACCACTGGAATTTTGCCGATTATTTTATCAGTTCGGCTCAAGTGGTTTTAACCATTAGTAGTCCATGGGTACGTGTGTTTCAAATCCTATGGCGGATAGAAAAATGTGTTCGTAGACAGGTAGCATTGTCGATCGGACTAGATGGATACTCGTGAAGAACGCAGTCGTTGCTGAATTGAGATTGATCAGAACAACGCAAAAATAAATAATGGGCTTTCTGACGCGTTCATCGACGAACTTAATTTGATTCAAAAGACCTTCCGTAGGTCTTAGAGTAGATGACAGACAATGGAACAATCCACATCAGTCAAGGATCCTATATTGGGATGCAATACTGTCGTGTTTGACAAAAAGTGAAACTGGAAATCGGAATCGAGGCACCGACCGGCGTTTTATTCACAAGTCAGAGAGGGATCAAATGAACGCCAGCAAAGGGAGATAATGGTTAACTGCAGTGTCACCAACATTTTCACAACTTGAAGTCAGTGTTCGAATAATCAAATTTGTCATGACCATGTATTTACAGATTGGAGCAGGTGACATTATTCAATTTATTGAACAAAAGCAACTGGCGTATCCACTCTGCTGTGTGCTTAACCACTGGCGGTTTTAGTGTGGAGTCCACTTTTCAGAAATGTACCCAATTAGGTCTGGTTGGTTTCGCAACTGGTTTGGATCTTTTCCAACCTCAGTCGCTTTCGGGTGTCGACGTGATTTCCAGTTGTTTATTAGGGGTGAGGTTAGGGCTTCGGTATGATTAAAAAACGTGTGCTACCGAGGGAGGATCACTGAACTAGCCGAAACAACGCAGTAAAATTATTTAAGTTCACAAACGATGTATGCGGATACTGATCCCGTCTAACGAATAAAATAAGAAGAACGATAGAAATTGATAGGAATTGATAGGTTTTGGTGGTTTTATTGGTTGTCCTGTTGAGCTGACTGGAGATGGGAGGTTAAACGAGCTGATGACAGGAGCTGACGAACCACAGTTTGCCTTGTTTCCGGAGCCACGTGTCTTAAAATGGCGATGTTCCTATGTAGGACGGCACCAGGTGAACTTAAACAAGCAGCCTCCGAACAACCAGCCGACTGAAGGAACTGAGGCTAACCTAAGTTCCTAACCTATCAAAGAGACCGGTCAACGTTTGCTTGACCAGTTACGTACCTCAATGGATGACTGATGAGAATCACCCAAATGTCCTCCAGGACTTCTGAAATGACCCTGTGTCCGGTATGAGGGAAAAGTACTTTGAAGTACGATTGCATCTAACTATAAGCCACTTTATGTGACTATGATGAATGACTGGAGAAGAAAGATTGCGTATAGCTAGTGGAAGACCTGGTACCGGAATTGGATACTCCTGAGAAGCAGCAATCATTCTCATTGTAGACCTTTGTTGTGTTTAGCTTCTACAGTTGTGCTCACACGCACTCATGATCTACACCCCGTGCAATCATGGACACGCCTGCAACCTTGCACACACGTACACAGTTGACGTTTGTTGTGTTTCGTCCAGTCAGATCGTATCACGTGTAGCACGACCTTACGCAGCTTAATCCAATTGTGCAATTGCCTTGCGATTTCGATTGCATGCAGCCGTGATTCAAGCGCTTGCATGTGTGTTGGCATTTTCAAGTGCTTGCCTGTACTTGCGTTTGCCGTAAGATGGCACTGAATACACGTTCACCAATACAAGCGTACCTTCCTTCTGATTGGTGAATGGTGGGATACAACAACGTAAGTACGGATGTCTATTTAAAAAACAAGACGAACCTGAGCTCGAAGCTCGCCATTGCATTTTAATGAGTTTGGTGTCAGCGAAGAGCCGCTACATTGACTCTGACTCAAAAGTATGCACGCCGAAATAGGATGAGGGACAAGGCTGTGGAACCGCACATTAAATTTTCTACAGAACTGGTTTGTATCAATGTTATGCCGAGGAATATTACTGTTAAATCCCATGTTGACCGATCTCAGTGAGATATGTTGTACCTCTTCACCGTGATTCTGATCGGCTGGGGCTGCCCAGAAAGTGAATTTGTTATCCTGATGTCCATGAAGTGCATGTGGAATCATGATGACTTCTTTCAAGAACTACTAGTCAATTAGTCTCGCCTGTTGCACTGCTTTCTTAAGTGGAATTGGTGGATATGATTGGGCCTCTTCGGTAGTCGTCTCCACTAGCAGAACAAGTTGGATATGGTCCTCAGTGCATCGCTCGTCCATATCCTCGGTCACCAATATAAGGCGAATGTGACTGAAATGGTTTCGGTGCATCATCCAGATCTGCAGTCTTGGATGTAACTGAGCGAGTTGTTTGGTAATGATTCCATGAGTTAGTCGAAGTTTATTGCCACGGAAGTACTTCACTTCACAGGAATCAAGGCACATTGGTGATGACTGCAATCTTCTTTACTTGAATAGAATGACTGGGATCTTCTTTGTGGTCCCATACACTGCATCACAAAGTCATAGCAGGCAACTGCTGAGAAAAGTCTCCAAATAGGACACCGTTTTCAGGTTGGTAGTTATCAGATCGCTTTTACCGTAGTTCTCTGCTGTACCATTAGAGCACGAGTGGTTTTGTGCTGCGCGCGGATACCAGCATCCAATTCTGCCTACCCAAACAGTCAAATGTGCCGCTCAGAATAGTGATCCGTCATTGGTGCCGATTACTCGCGGAATTCTTTGCAGAATGAATCACCTGAATTACAAACGAAGGAAGATTTCCAACCATTTGAGGTGTGGCTTTATCAGAACGAAGGTGTGCCAAAGGTTCAGCAATGAGCCACAAATTCCCGTATAAGCCTTCGGCCAGGGAATGTTATTCTCGGGACAGGGGTTGCAGTTGTTTGACCTTGAATTGGCTTCGCGAAGACGCGTTGCGGTTCATTACCATAGTGTGGATGTACATGTACGTATCTAATTCCTACCATCAACACATCTATCACACCAGTGACTTTATTTTCTCCACATAAAAACGGTCATTGTGCAGTTCATACAAAACCGACTTGCGCAATGGAGATGGTGTGACAAGTCAGTCACCGGAACAAAGTGATCGATCGGGTTGTATACTGAATTTATCTCGCAGCTCAAAGTGTTGAGGGTACTTCCGTTTCACCCCGGGTCGCCATTCCCTTCTTGATCGCCGAAATCACTGGGTGCAGTGGTTTCTTGAGGTTTCTTAACTCCTCCCTCGAAATCTAAACAACTGAGGAAATGAAGTTACATTTTTTCTGCCACTGTGAAACTCGAACACCTTGCGAAAATAACAGCTTCAGAAATTGTGTTGTCGGGTCGATGCAGAATACTGTCGTTATAGCCAGCCAGAAAAACGCTTCATCATTGCCTCATAGCTTCCGCTAAAAAGACGATCGACTTGGATGGTGTTGTTTGATCCGAACATATGCTTGCGCGCACGCATGCTTGATCTACACCCCGTGTGATCATGGTTGCAGGCCTGCAGTCGTGCACACACGTACACAGCTGACGCTAGTCGCGCTTTGTCCTGGGCACCTCCGACAAATCAGATAGTACCACGTGTTGCACGACCTTGCACAAATTAATCTGATTGTATCGTTATCTTATGCTTTCGGTTGCAGACAGCGTTGACGACGCACTTGCATGCGCGTCTGCGTTTCCATTTGCATGTCAGTACCTGCTTTTGCCGTACAATCCCTCTGAACACACGTCCAACCGTACACGCATGCCTTCCTCCTACTTACTGAAATCGGGAAAACAACAAACAGGAATCGGACAGCTTTATGGTCGATGACAGTCGTGCATTTGAGTTCGAAGAAGCACTTCTGAAGGGGACGGAAGACCCATACAATTGCCGAGACCTTCATGTGCCCAGCAATGTCCTCTCTGTGCAGCACTGAAATGACCGTTTGTTATCCCCACTTTGTCAAAGGAAACGAAAAAGAAGCCACCGAGAAGCAGTAGGTGGTGCGCTAGAGGGGGCACCCGCTTCCGACTATCTTCTCACACAGCCACCATCATTTAGTCAATTTGACCTAGTTCGTGACACGAACAAATACCGACATGCAATCATCGGTTGTGCCCCATGAGGATAGCGAGCCCATGATAAATGAAAGTTACCGGAGTTGCACAAACGTCATGAAGAAATTTCTGTCATGTGGAACGGTTTCCCATCCCTGAATGACAGAATCACTACGCCTCCACCGTTACTATCACCAGTATTCGAAGATTCACATCCTGAATACTTGGGTATCGAGAAGATGAACATGGCTAGCTCGGTCGAATTTTCGGTGGCCAGAGTTGAACACTGATTTGTGTCGTATTGTTAGATCATATATTAGTTGCATGCATACACAAAATTCATTCGCGGCCATCAAATTATACCCCATGGTTGATGTCCTCAGAGCCCTTGCAATTACTGTGATCCATTCTTAGACGAGTATTTCACACTAGTCACTAGTCATTGACACTCTCGTTGAGCGGAAGTCGATTTCACCAACACTCCAACTAGTTATTCTACCATTACGGCTTTTCGTAAGAACTTCAGTCGAGAAGTCGTTTCGCGTGCAATCGTTACCGACAAATGGAGTGATTTCTCAACGAAAAAAATCATCGATTGGTTTGCATTAACAATGATAACTCCACCTAGGCATCTACAATCGAACGGAGAAGCTGAAACTTTGAAGAGTACAGTTACCACTGCTTGCCTCAATACTTTAGACTGCTAAACTGGATTGTTTACGATTTGCTATCGCAAAAAAGAAACCCTCCATCCAACCTCAGTATTGCTGACACGGTGTTTCCACCATATTCAAGCAATAAGACGGAGACACGGATGCTCACACACCGACAGTCCTCACCTATCTTCTACCATTAATGGCCATGTTTCTGAGTCGTACGAAAGAACGGATCTAACAACCGCATTGTACACTCGACCCCTGACAGAAACTCAGATGTCAAGTTGACGCCACAGATGACGGAGGTTAGCAAAAGCGAAACGTGCCTTCTGTAAATGCGCTGACACTTCATCCGATATCTGTCCACTGGGTGTGATGTAACTTCTCAGGTAACAAAACTTAACAACTTCAGCTAGAGCTTCCCCCGCCAACGCAAGCACCGGCCTAGAGCTAATCCAGTCCTGTAATAGCACTTTACATTTCGAAGGTGCAAAACGCATCGAAAACTTTGCCACACTGTTGTTTGGGTAATCTTGAAAAACTTGCTACATACCTGGATCTTCACCCAGAAGAAAGATACCGTCCGCGTGTTCTAAGTTAGACAGTTTAGTGTCTGAGAAAAGACCGATGCCGCTATTCTCATACGAGGATAGGGCTATCTCAAGAATCAATTCAACTACGAAATCGAAGAGGAGGGGCGAAAGAGGACAATCCTGACGAACACCACTTCCCGTGATGAACTGGGATGAAAGATCACCGTGAACACGAACTCGGCTTTAGATGTTTGCATACAAGCACTGGAAAAAGAGGAATGAATTTCTGGGTTACACTATTCAATGAAAGGCCTCGCCAGAGGACTGTGTGGTAGACTGAGTCGAACGCCGCTTTCAGATCAAGAAAGACAAATGTTGTGGGCCTACTGAAGATGTGTCTGTGCTCTAAAAGCTGTCAAAGAGTAAAGATATCGTCGGAACAGCCCCGGCCGTGTCTGAAACCGGTTTAATTCTCACTCGTACATATTTCACAGGTACTGGGTAATCGGTGGAGAATAAGGCCGGTGAGCAGTTTAGGAGCGATACTTACCAAGCTAATTTCTCTGTGGTTTTCGCGAGAGGACCTGTCATTTTTCTTGTAAATCGAAGTAATCACCGATTCACGCCACTCCTTGGGAATCTCCACTTTCCCCGATTGCCCGGAGGAGTTTTGTTGAATCCGAAATCAAAGCTTTGCCTCCATCTTCAAAAAAGATAGTGATAACCCATCCAATCCAGGGGCCTTGTAACTTTCCAAGTAATCTACCTCATGCATAACTACCATTTCTGATGGAAGAGTGATATCCACCTAAGTCGTTTCTCTTGCAGATATATTCGGAAGGTCCAGGGTTGAAGTTGGTCAAATGAATCGTTCCTTAAAGTGCTACACCCAAAGGTTCAGACAAAGTCCCTGAGAGTCAATCACTGAACCTTCGAATTCCTTGAATAACTCACTTGCACCAGGCTTCAGTGGACCAATACCTTCAGTTAAACGGTAGAGGTTGCGAGTATTCCCAACAGACTCAGCCTTCTCCATTTGCGTACATTTCGCAATCCACCACTCCTCGCGGTCATTTTTCAGGCTCCTAGTCATTTGGCTCCTCAGGGACTTACGTACTTCACTGAACGTGGTATCCGGATGGACGGATATGTGAGCATCTAACAGAGCAACTGATGCCGAAAATATCAGTCGAATCATGTGCGCCATCAGAGGTGGAGTGCAAAACCTCCTTGTTCTGTTGCCAGCGTTCATCTGGGTCTTAGACATCCGGCTGCATTGATAACCGCGTGGACAACTCTGTCTAAAATGTAGATCGACGGTTGTTGTCTGGAAGCAGCTGCGCGAAACCGGTCACCCTAGTGTTGGTGCGACCACGGACGAGACATAAACAGAAGTGCGCACGTAACAAGGAGTGGTCTGAGTCCACAGGGATAGACTAAAATGAGTGAAAATCTTGTGACCGATGCAATGTAGTCCAATGTTGGGAAGACACAGGAGGACGCCATGTGAGCCTATTCCTCTTCTTATGGCAGGAATTTGTACTGACTAGAAACAATCTGCGGTTAGAGCACAGCGGGATGAGATGACCGCCGTTGTCGGTGCAATCGGCTGGGATAACAAACAGGCTTCCAGTGTGCATTTGGGTATGTCCCAAACGGCCAACTTGTTCGTTGAGATCACCGTCAACGACTACCACATCTGTAGAACGCAGGCTCTGAAGCAGCTGAGACAAATCCTGATGGAATTCGTTCCTGATCTCAGAGGAGCTGCAGTCAGTCGGCACATACACAGACACGACAAACACGCATCGGTGCTTCAGTTTTTTGCTGTTGACACGAACAGAACCGTTCAACCAAACTGCGCACAAACGACTGCTGACCATTTTGAAAGTGTTAAGAGTTCTCCTGAGGACAGCCTGTTACCTTATCTGAGACAGTGTGCGAAAGTTTTGGGTAGCCAAGTAAAGTGAACACTTAGGCTTGAGGGATGCATTCGACTTATGCCCGACTCCCACACTACTGCTTTCTTCAGAGCTTCAGTTACCCGTGGCTTTCTGTATGGATCTTAAATTAAAGAAGGAAAAATTAGTAAGGCCCTTAACAAGAAAGAAGCTGGAGGTATCTGGGCAAATCGTACTTCGCCGCTGCCCACAACGAAAAAGGGTTTTTCTTTGAGAGCACTCACCGGAGCCTTTGACTCAAAAGCCTGACCCACAGGGCAGTAGGACGTTAACCCAGCACGGGAAGATTATCGAAGAACTTGTGAAGGAAGTTGTTTTAGTCTGTCACACGAAACCTGTTTGTCGCAAGCATTCAGTGTTGTATCACCAGGTGCTTTTTTATCAGTCAGCTCTTCACATTTAGTCCTCAGCCCCATGTACTTAATAAAGCAAGCGGAACGTGGATAGGGCAGCATCCTTTGGGCCGGGGCTGTCCAGCTTTGACGGCGATAGCTGTCAAATGAAGTGCGATGACTTGTCCTACGGCGAGAGAAACCTCAGGTATTCCACTCCTACATCCATCTGGTGGCGGTTTCTAGAGAGGTAAACTGTTTCTGTCCGTGTTTATTCGGTGTTGTGTCCTCTCCAGGAGCATAGTGGTTAAAGCCAGATGTCACCGAGGTATTGGTTCGAAGACTGGACTTGGTCTGACATCTACCCATCAAACGGTCAGGCACGATTTCACCTCCGGCTTAAGGAAACCATCCTGCATAGCTCTTTGGATCACGGAAACAAACAAGACATCACACCACGCCAAGAAGCAATCTCGTCAATCTCCCAGAGTACTGAGTACTCCTAGTATTATTCGGACACTAAAAGTATTTTCAAGCAACACCTGAAAAGCAAAAAATCAGAACACTGACGAACATTCGAGGTGGAATCCCGTAAACTTGAAATCTTCTACCCCAAGAACATTCAAAAGAACGGAATGGTAATCAAATAAGATTAGGTTGATACATTCAGATATGATTCACCTCGTGGCTCTCAACTCGTGTACGTGAAAAAGGACTGTAGTGAGAAGACCATTGTGATTTCACTGCAAATGCGTTTATCGATAAGGTACGTACGAATTACACGCGTATGTGCGCGCGCGCCTGTAATATCAGCAAACTGCAGATCGATATATGTACGAAGAGAACATGCGCGAACGAATTTGAGGAGACAAGCAGAAAATTCAATCTGATCGAAACTGATCAGACTGAGGCAGTTCTGATTGATGTAGAAATGAGCAAACACTCTACAGGATGAACTACACAGTTTTCGAACTGAAAAGTGAAAACCTTTTGAAGTCAAATATTTGAGGTCAGTAAAATTGCTTACCGAACATGCCACCTCCTTTTGGGGAATACCGTTGCAAAGGAAGTGGGCTGATGACCAGTTTATTCAAATGGCAAAATGTCCGAATCCTCGGGGTAGTTCAGCTGGAATAACGTATTCGATGCCGCATGTGATAAGCAACGACACACCGTTTTATACGCCACATCTTCAAATTCTATGTTTACTTCGATGGGCATTTTCGGGATCACTGGGCAGTTAGAACAGGCGCCAATTTCTGTGTTGCCGGAGGAAATCCTCTGGATACCTTTTTTCCGGCAAAGCATTGTAGTTAGTTTCTATCCTTTAGGGAATTTGTTATCAGAGCATAACTGAGGCGCTCCGTAGAAAATTCCTCGTATTAAATTTCGCTTCTGCTATATGGGTACGAAACTTTGAAAGTGAGTATACTATCCCCGTCAGGTTGGTTTTTGGTAGATAATCCGCTCTGTCGATGCTTTCGAGCATCTTTGCTTGCCTATATATTCATGGCCGAAGGTAAAAACAACACGTTGAATTCAAGTATCAGTTGCTCGTTGATGAATAAAAGATACGTCGATGATATCCTCTGCCTAGTGTCGCAGAAGCGAAATTTAATACGATGATGCTCGTCAGAAAATGTTTACCAATATTCTGATTTTTCGCCCACTCAGGTGGTACCCGAAGGTATAACGTGTAGAAAATCACTACTTCAACCTATCAAACTATGTATTATTTTGCAAAATGTCCCTAGGAGTGCGTAGTATACTGGAAATAGTTAACGTCACCCTAGCCCTCTGTACAGTCGTTACTCATTCCCCCGATGATAAGGAACTTGCACTGATCTCGAACTTACCAAACTTGACCTCACCACTCGATTCCGGAACAGAATAACCGGATTCTCGCCAATTGTCAAATGGATGGCACTTCTTGATCGCATGAGAAAACGATAGACATTCCTATTTGGCTCGTCTGAAATATTGACGCAACTAGGAATATTTGTACTCTTGAAAGTCCGGAAAAAGGTTTTGGCTTCTCCGTTCGATTGTAGATGCCTAGGTGGAGTTATCATTGTTAATGCAAACCAATCGATGATTTTTTTCGTTGAGAAATCACTCCATTTGTCGGTAACGATTGCACGCGAAACGACTTCTCGACTGAAGTTCTTACGAAAAGCCGTAATGGTAGAATAACTAGTTGGAGTGTTGGTGAAATCGACTTCCGCTCAACGAGAGTGTCAATGACTAGTGACTAGTGTGAAATACTCGTCTAAGAATGGATCACAGTAATTGCAAGGGCTCTGAGGACATCAACCATGGGGTATAATTTGATGGCCGCGAATGAATTTTGTGTATGCATGCAACTAATATATGATCTAACAATACGACACAAATCAGTGTTCAACTCTGGCCACCGAAAATTCGACCGAGCTAGCCATGTTCATCTTCTCGATACCCAAGTATTCAGGATGTGAATCTTCGAATACTGGTGATAGTAACGGTGGAGGCGTAGTGATTCTGTCATTCAGGGATGGGAAACCGTTCCACATGACAGAAATTTCTTCATGACGTTTGTGCAACTCCGGTAACTTTCATTTATCATGGGCTCGCTATCCTCATGGGGCACAACCGATGATTGCATGTCGGTATTTGTTCGTGTCACGAACTAGGTCAAATTGACTAAATGATGGTGGCTGTGTGAGAAGATAGTCGGAAATTAGAGCCAACTGTGACTATGAGTAACGAGACAAGTAATTCGCGTACTGTATGGATTACACTTTCTATGCCAAGATGAAACTCCATGACTGAACCTTAGCTGCTGACGGAGTTGCTAGATAACTGTGAGAAGTTTAAATGAATTTAAAAGCTGCACAGTCTGTCACCACGGTTGGAATCAAGCTCATAGCTATACGTACGAGTACCAGCCCATAATACTGCTAACAGTTCACACTGGGTTCGGGAATATCCACTTTCGGAAGAACTGAGTCATCAGAGAACGCAGAACACCGGTATACTAACTTGTTCTGGGTCATCTCCAATGCCAGTAGGTGATTCTTCTGAAGTAACTTTTGATTGGAAAAGTTACAGGAATGAGTGAACAACACTATGTGTTGGTGTGAAGTGAAGTGCGTTATGCGAAATCTGTTAATACACTCGTAACCAAAGAAATATCTGTCAAATGAATAGGCCTTATGATGGGGGCAGCTATGGTTGATAAAATAGAAATAAGTCGGGTATAATACTTCAGTGGGCTCATTAGTGAACGTAAGTCAGTGAGCGATTTAAAAAAAAACATTGGATTTGGGTACAAAATATTTTGAGGTATAGGTGAATGCCACGTGCAATAGTGGAATAAATCAAACAGGAGAATACGTGAATAGGAAATTCAGCGATAATTCAAAAGCTCGAGAATTCAGGTTCCAGAGCCTATTGCAGATCAACCAAATTTGCGAAACCTCGATACCAATCGCAAAAATGAAACCTAAACACTTCCGCAAGTGTTTCGCGGTATATTGAACACCTGTTCAAAAATCGCGAACGCAAATAAGTTAGTCAGTTTTTTGAGTCCCGAACTACAAGCACGAACGCACGAGGTACTACTGTACATATTTACGGGGAGTGATATTGTTGTGTCCAGTTTTGAGACCGTTATTCATGCGTACGCGATCTACGCACATGAACGCTCCATCGGCATGCACGACCAAAAGTCACCTCGCTAACCAGTCAGTAACATCCCTGCTCGAACACGTATCCACTATGTTGGTTGTATACTTGCCCGTTGACTTGGTGGTGCAGCTTTCAAGTTCAGCATGCTGCCATACGATTAGAGTAAACTTCACGCAATAAACGTGTTATTACCCAGCCATTCTACTTACTTCTGAGCACAAAATGACATCCTCAGCATCCTCATTACGAAATAGTGGCCTACTTACTTACCGCTTTGGATCGGTTGTGTACTGATTTCGCTTTACAAGTGACGGCAAAACGCTGGAACTAAGGGGAAAAAAGTCATTTTTTGCTCCCAAATTTCTTCCAAGTAGTGTGACCCTGCTGACGATGAGACTACTGACTGCGTCATTGCCGTGCCGATAAACCTAGTGATCCATCAGTTAAAATTGACTGCTATCGCACACGCACAGACATTACTGTGGCTTGGCCTGCACCATGGAAGGGTTGCTGCAACTAATAAGACTGCCGCCCTGAGCCACACACGTTTGTTGATCCGTTGCAGCTGAGCGATGCTGCCTGGTCGCAATCGATCGCATGTATCTCTTGTTTTGTCCTGCTCCATTGTTCTAGCGAGAAGACTCTAGAGAATTTCCCGCCGTCGCATCATCTCAGTTTACTAGCGCAGAACAATTTATAAAGGAAGAAACAGTCACAGTCACTAATCATTGCCACACAAATCAACTGGTTCATACTTGCATGAGTAGGCTGTATTCTGATTGATTGATTGGTATTATGACCAGCTTGCAATTGACGGGAATCCCGTTGCGTCTTATCCATCCGTTACCTTGTTGCTCGCGGATCCACTGACTGAAGCAGTGCGCCGTAACCTGGGCAGGCACTGACATGACACGGGACTTGGCTGACTATCGGCCACGAGTCAGCACAAACCCTCGCATTGCTTACGGTTACTTATAGGTGAGGCACTTGCGTGCTTGCTTATTTACTTGATTACTCACGCGCAAATACACGGATTCGCTACGTACTGTGTTCGACCTAGATTTCAAATGCGACAGATACTACTGAGAAATAAAAAAAACAAGATTACGTATGGCTTTTTGGACTCTACCTAGGAACTGAGGGAAGAGATCTTCGATACCCCACAACTGCAGTGGAAATTTCTACCGCAGGAAATCGTTTTGTCGCTGGATAAGCGCTGAAGTCGCCGCACAAATGTACACAGCGCGGTACAGATTTTCCCAAACTATACAGATGCGGGACCAAACCCCAGACGCGTTATTCTCACGCGCTTGTCAGAGGCTGCTGTGGAAGTATTCTTGATCCACCTGGTCGCCTCAGGGGTTTGCAGTGACATCGATCTTTCGGAGAAAGCATTGTCCCGATAGCCTTTTGGATGTATTCTATCTAAGGCTTACTCTGTTGCTTGATTTTGACCATGCTTTGTTTATTCGGTTGCACGCGTTTTATTCACTTCAAAAGGAACGGAGTTTCCACCGACTACGCTCTGATACACGTTTCATTTTTTACTGCACGTAGGCGCTTAGCTCGTTTCCCTTTCACCACTGCGTTCGTTCACCACTCACGTATGTGGGAGCTTGTGGTCGAAACAATGCATGCAGTGTCAACGATCAAAAGTGCGCAGGCACATAGTTTTAACTATCGGTGCTTTTATCCGTTTTGATCATATCCACGTAGACGTTGCAGGCTCACTGACTCCATCATACGACCATAACTATTTATTAAGGTACTGACAGGTTTACTAGATGGCTCGAAGCTATTTTTGTCTCTGTCATCACGGTCAAATCAGGGCTGTGATATCTGGTATAATGATGGATAGTTCTGTGTGGCTTTTCTCCTGTCATTATTATCCTTCGGGGGTATCAACTTGAGTCTGGTCTCTTATTACTAATGCATATGCTGAGTACGGAATGCATTCTGACAATCGCATACCATCCGGCATCGAATAGTCTAGTCAAACGTTTCCATCGCCAACTCAAAGCTATTCCTAAACTCACAAGAACCTCTATCCGTAAGAAACGTTACTACCAGTTCCGCCCGGTATCAGAACTTGCTTAAAAGCAGATACTCAATGTTTCGCCGCGGAACTTGTCTACCTTATGACACTGCGACTGTTGCTGATAAGAAATTCACTTATCACACAGATTTACATTTATTGTGTGTCTGTCTACATGGAAAATATCGCTCCGGAGCAGACTCAAATGCAGTGACGACAGGTTTTTGTTCCTACTTAACTCGGAACCTGTTCACATTTATTCATTCGTGTTGATTCGGTGCTTTAACTATTACAGCAGCCTTCAGAAGATCCATATCGGGTGTTTTCTCGTCACAATAAGACCTTTAAGGTTGATCGACATGGCGACTTCGATATTGTCAGCTTTGTTCGTCTTAAAGCGGCGTAGGCTGATGAGAACGTATCGTCCACTGACATGAGACTCGACGTTAACCCTGCTTTGCCTGTTGACGACACTGCCGTGTGGCATCAGGACCTGCAGCCAACGTTACTTTCAATGACTTCGAATGAGACCATAGTCTTACTTTCAGGACAGCAACTACCAGATAATACTACCACTTCGAATTAGTCCACCGAATCATGTTCAGGTTGGAAGGTTGTTAACCTAGCTCACGTTCGCCTATGGGTCAAACATGATGTTTAAAACTGCCATGCGCAGAGATAACTTTCGTGTTTATCGTTTAAACAAGAACCGACATGCACTACCAGTTATTCCTGTGTAATTGTCATGTCCACTTCGGTTGCCGCACCAGTCTTCCGTCTCCTTTCATTTCACGGAACCTCGCCATATAGTATGCTTCGCTGGTTCCAACTTTTGCCTTCCGGTTCTGCCTGGTCACCGAAGATTTTCTCTGACGAACCTTTCGATTTGACTCCCGGAAATCCGAGTGGGTACCGGTTACCTGACTGGGAGAATTGTTTCCACACGAACAATCGTACATAATGGAGTGGCTAATACCCGGACTACGCGCAATAGGAAACGACGAGACCAGATTGATCAAACTTACTGATATCATTCCAACCCTTAACTACGCGAAGCGAAACTGCAAGAAGGCCGAGACTGTAGAGTCGTACATTAATTCGACATTAGAATTGATTTCTATAAATATATTGCATTAAACGAAATAACTAGTAGATCACGAGTCACCCAATCACTGTGAGCTTTCGTTGTACACTTTCACGGCCATTCTGATTGGCTGGCGTTCCTCTGCGTATCCAGCCACGAAGCTGTATTAGGTTGTGTTTCGTGTGATGCCTGTGGAATTATCGCAATAAGATTGGGAACAGAATTACAGGAAGCCGAAACATTTTGTTAAAGCAATTTTCCAGCATTTTTTCAAGAATACAAACTGTTCAGAATGACAGAACGATGAAATAGAATACGTGCCGACTGTACAGGATTGTCGTCCCGTAATTGAGTGACTCGCAGATAAACCAAACCCGTGTCCCAAGGCAGAGTACACAAGCTCGCTTTACTACATGTACTGTAGGACAACTTATCAAACAATAACAGTAACGCACCCCAAATTGTAGGCAAGCCGATCACAGAATCAAGACAGTCAACGAAGACATCAAAACGCCCAGGCAACAATAAACAGGAATGCCTGAGACAGCGGAGCAGGAGCGAGTTAAGTGGTTCTCTAGGAAAGTTGTTATTTCTGAGAGGCATTTTAACCAATCAATGGTTAAAGGAGAAGTATTGGCCTGATAGAACACATACAGGTGAAGAACAAACGTATTTGCATGACTATAAGCAAGTGGCACGATCATGAGGGGAAGTCCAAAGTTCATTCATCCAAGCAGACTTATCAAAGAGAGAGAAAGAGAGAGAGAGAAAGAGAGAGAGAGTTGATTACCTCAAGCCCCCCAGACAATCATGACGTCATTAGAAAACGGGCTGTGGAAACCAGTGGGTCAGTGCACGTGGACACGGAGAGGGAGGAGAAAGGTTACGGTAGAGTTTGATACGAAGGGATAAGTCCAAGAAATTGACTCCAGAAGGAGGCCAGTTAAGGTCAATCAACACTTGCCATAGAAACAAGGCTTATGACTGAGCGACCCAATGGAACTGAACAAACGGTTATCACGCTTGCGTGGAGACGGCGGGGTGGTGGTCAGCGTGGAAAATAGCGGTCTGGGCGAGCGGTAAACAATCGAACTATTTAGTAAATAAAGTGTGATGGATAGCAAGAAATTCTGCTGACACTCATGCCCGGTTTGTCTGGATTAGAGCCAGATACGTAACGGTAGAGTTTTTGTAGATATCGACGCGAGGAGGCATAGACTGAAAAGAGGAACGTGTAGAAACGCGAGAGTTACACTTGGAAGAATCACTGTCTAAAGGGTAAGTGATATCTACAAGGATTTGTCGGTGAACTTTTCACTCGAGGCCAGGTGTAATTCGCACTACTTAGCAGATAGTTTAGCTTAGGGTGTGAAAGCCACCCAGTTGCTAATAGATGGAACTTAAAGAAGAACTTTGAAATCTTCCCTCAGTAGATCAGCAAAAATAAGGGGGAACAAGAAAGGAAGATAGGAAAAACACGTCCATACACGAAAAGAGAAATAGTACTCTGTTTTACAATAACTGTCTAAGCTTTCGGATTTGGTAAGATGGTCGGTGTAGTTTGAAATGTAAGATGACCGCTTCAACGTAGCATCGATAGTGATTCCTAAGTATTTGACAGAACCCACTCTAGCGAGCAATTCTGTGGAAATGGCAGATGAATCACAAGGATAGGCTGATCGAGAAAAGGTGAATAGGCATTCAAACCATTTGGGCAAATTTGAAGTTAAACCAGATTGAACTGAGAAATTACAAATATGGGACAGATTACTGGAAAAGTAATTGAAATCTTGGATTACAGAAACAGCTTGACAAAGAGTCATACCATCGGCATATTTGAAAACAAATGTGCAGCAGAACTGGACCAAGGGTCACTAATGCAGATGGAAAATAAATAGGCGGATGAAACAGCTCCCTGAAACATTCCTGAATTATTCATCATAGGTTTGGATATTTAAAAACCCAGTCGTGTATGCTGAGTTCTGTTGGTAAAATAATCAGACAGCCATAACAAAAAAGGTGTAGGACAGCCGTATCAAAAGTAGATGAGTGGTCTAGAAAAGCACATCGCACAGACTTCGCTGATCCATCCAAGAATTTGGTTATATGGTGGATTCAAGAAGCGATAACATCCACAGTGGACCTTTTCGGTTTATGGACAAACTGTTAAGGGTCACCAGATGGGTTTATGGAAAGAATTCAAACGTTTAAGAATGGCACGCCTTAGGTTTAAGACCAGATGAAGTTAGAGCAATGGGACGAATGCATTTAGCTGTGACACCAGAATTACAAGGTTTGGGTGTAGGAAGAATAGCGACTGGTCACCAGCAATCGGAAGTTAAAAAAACGAGCACAAAGACTTGTTTGAGACAGACGTAATTATATCGACCAGAGCAACAGCATCATGTCTCAAAAGTGATGACAATAGGCTCATAGGCCCAATACCCGAGTGTTTAAAACCGTCCCAATAGCTCTAGTGAGAATTCAGGTCTGCATCAGAATCATTTTAGTTTATTAGTACAAAACAAAGAATATATAGGGTGCTCTCACACTCACACCCAACGCTTTGGTCTGACTGGTGTGGGCGACCCCACCTTAAAGCTTGAATGCCACTGTCAGGATTCGTCTCTCGTCTATCGATTCACGCCATCGATCGGCTGTCCTGGCGCTCGTGATTTCATGGACTCGGCAGGGGCTGGTGCTGACGGGCTGTTTGCCAGCGAGACTAAACCGTCCATCGAACGATGTGTCGGACCATACCCTCACACTAAGGTTATTTAGGCAGTACAAAGAAGCATGAGTACTTGTGTGGAGAACAAAGTTATGTGACAAAATCTTGTAGAATGAATGTAAACGGAGAGTTATCTGATGGGTGGATGAATAATGCTTTGTTGATACTGACTGAGTCCGCAGCCAATCTCGCTTGTTTCGTTTTCTTTTCACGTATCAGCCGAATGTCTTGCCAGAGTCGGTTACTGTTGAGGGTTATACAGGAGTTGACTAGCATACACCAAGCCAGTGCGTTTAATTTCTTTCTTTATCAAAAGAGAAATGTCTTTTACTTCTGAATTATTCCAGGCTTTGTATAAATATTGCTCCCGTCTTCATAAGGATTTTAGCAACGGAGAAGTGGCGCGACTGTTACAGAGCAAGAGGGTTTTTAAGGGGCAGTATAAGTCGAAAATTAGATTAACCCTCTCCAAGAAAAGTTTGACATAGCCACTTGGCAGCGATTCAAAAGAAAATCAAGAAGATGCACGAGAAGAGGTTTTCTGCAGGAGAAGAATGTTCACACGGGGAAATTTCCGGAGATGGATTTCTATTTGATTGGTTTGTCTGTAAGAATGAATAGCAGACGAGGAGTTTGTCTCAGGCAGAAAATGGTCACCGGTTGAGACTGGTGCACACAAAATTAAAAGAGATTAATTCAGGATGATTGGTGATAATCCTGCCTAAAACGGAGCTGCCTTTGATTGGAGAAACACAAAAATTAGTTAGATCAGACGCATTGAGGGGTTGATGTATGACTGAAATCGCCAACTGTGATACGCGAATTGTCATCCAACAAAGACACAAGGAAATGTAAAAGAATAGTCATAGAAAGATGAACTGGCTTTCTGTGTGCAAAATGGAACTACGTATAGGTCTGCTATCATGGTGCTCCTATGCCGAGGAAATTAAGGGCGGTATTGTATGACTGAACAATCAACACCGTTCGCTGAGTATCAGTATGAGCTCGACTTCAGACTTGCCACACCAGGTGGAGTTGACGCATGTGGCCACCCCTCCCGCAGTCTTGTTGGTGGAATTCCTGTCCTGTTGGAACAGTCTGAAGCCATCTGTTGACACGGTTGAGTCAGTAACATGTGGGTTTAACCACGATTCCTCGGTGTGGACCACACAAGTATGAACGTGTATGCCAGAACGACGAACAAGGGTTAGATTCGACTTTTTTTCGCGAACAAATAACGTATTACTGGTTCTGAACAGTGACCGGACCAACTTTGTTGCTGGAGGGGATGCAACTAAGGCAAACTGCCAGCCAGCACGGATGCGTTTTTCGCGTTGGGACGGGGAATTTCTAGATATACAAGATAGTCAAATATGACAGAGCGGAAAATCCCGTAGTCTCTGTAAGTAGAAGAATTTCCAGTCGCGTATAACGGCGTATAGAGACCACAGCGAGCAGAGTCCTTTATTTCGTTGAGGTGGTGATTAGCACAGTAATGTGGTGCAGCAAGTCAAAGGGTTCACGGGTGATGCTTGATATACTATGAGAAAATTAGAAAAGAGAAATTCATTGCGAATAAAATTAGTTAGTAGCAAGTGGAATTACAACAACACCAGTACTTGGAGCGCAAATGGCCGGCTTCTGGGGGCGATGTGAAATGAGTAGTTAAGAACACTAATGGAATTCTGGAAAAGACAGAGTACAGAATAGAGTATGACTAAGTAGTGACTATGTGCTCGGTGGGAAAAATCACTGTGGACACGAACGGTCAAAAATGGAACACCTTTCGGGCTGATGTTTATCACGGATCGTTTACGGTGAAAATGGAAAAGAATGTAGGCAGTCCAATATTGTCGCTATGTTTATCATTTACGGAATTGCAGCATCATTCATGCAATAGAATGTGTTCAAACCTCCTCGTGCACGAGATTGTACTATGTGGTCATAGTCGAATTCGTTGTGTTCAGAACCATAGTCTGATTGGTGCATATCATCATTACACGATCAAATAATCGCCTATCGATTTTCATCATCAAGCTGTCATGGGCGTGTTCTCTTTCTTTAATCAACCGATTTCTGACTTCAATTCCAATCGGTATTTCGTTCAACATGTTCCGTAGCGCTTTTCTAGCTTGAATACAAACCTGAGGGAGTAATGGAAAACAAGACGAGGATATTGGAGTGAAAAACAGAAATGGCGAAAGTGGATCGCAGGAATTGCACGTGCATCCGTCCGACTCATTTAGTGAAGAAACCTACTGATCGAGCAATACAAACAACCTCCGAACGTTAGTACACGGTACGCATTGTGCATTTATGCAACAAGACATTTCTTCTGGAGTTGCAAAAGTGAATTACGACAGCTTGGGTTTCAACCAAAACCAATCGCATGCAAAGTAACGGATTATCGGTGTAATTACCATTACATTAACTGTTGTTGAGCCCATACGAAAGTATCCGTGGGCTGTAAACCCGTGCAAGGATGCAACACCCACACACAAACACACACACGGACCACATGCACTTCACGAGTCAAGCTAAGAGTTCACACTAGCGTTTACGGAGTTTCGGTTTCCTGACGAACAGGGTGTTGGTGGGTGTACCACACTAGGACTCCTGGCTATCGTTCATAAAGGTCTACGTTTTGTATACAACAGTCAGCTGTGATGGACGATCAGTGATGGGACAAAAGTTTATAGTTTAAGTTCTGGCCACGGCTTCGATTGCACAGTCGATTCACGTTGCCAGAGTTGCGTCTCCTGGCCGACAGAAAGCTACGCTGAGCCTTTTGCGTCAATGTTAACTCAACTCCAAAAGCGATGAACTTGTTCGATATGAAAACAATCCATTCTTTGTAAAACGGTCATGGTTTTTTGGCAGCTACTGAGCGGATAACCCTGCTTGTTGATAATGCTTCTCAGCACCAGGAATGTCACGCTTTACTTCAGCGACACTAAACACGCGCATATATATATATATATATATATATATATATATATATATATATATATATATATAAGGAAAAAATAAACTACTTTTGATGTAACAACCTGGTACCCCGGGTACAAGAGCTGGGCTTCGTTATCGAATGAAGTACGAACAGACGAACTCAATGCCCCCTCGGGGGAGCCACAACAAGCAAAACTGCAGGTCGCATCTACAGTTCCACAAATGAGTCGTCATACAGAACAGTGGTTAAATACGCGGAGGAGCTCCCGGAGATTGATCGACTAGTGATTTCCCAATTATTTCCTTTCAAGCAACATAATTATACGAATCCATTCTGCACGCGTCCTCTGATGACTCAGAGTATGATACCAATCAGGTGTACAAATTGAAAAGGGCCAGTGATTCTAACGAATTTCTGTACAACACGGTCAAATTCCAATAAGGCTCGAGGCATGAATTCAATTTTGAATTTTGAATCCATTATTTTCAAGGCATTGTCTGACTTGATCTGGCCCAGAGTGAATGTCCAACCCTCTACACACTCACCGAGTTACTAATCACAACCTTATTCTTCTGGGCGATAACACACTGATAGTTCCGTAGAAGGGCTAGTGCTTTCCCGTAGTAAGACCATAAATCAATCCGCTTCACTCCGTAGCTGATGTCCTCTAATGCTTATCGGGCACGTGACTCACCAACTTTTCTGTCACTTTCATGCGCAACATACAAACCCGTGTGTTTGTAAATTTGTACCCGCATCGTCTTTGATTTGTAAAACAATTGCGAAATAAATTTCAGTTGATAGCTCTCGTCCAGTGACACGTGTTCCCTTCCTGACTGAGATAATCAGTCCAGAGCTGTCCGTTGTAACAGTTCCGGGAGGATTCCTGATTTCAGTAGACAGTCCGTCTATCCTCGGTTCAAAAACCCGTGCATGTATTGAACCTTTGATTAACCCTCCAAACAACATCCAAGACTCTGGTATATCAGGTTATTCTTCAGGAATCGATCGCACAATGCTCCAACAGAAAAGGCAGCATGATGACCGAACCCACGATGTTGGAAGTGGACGGTTGTCCTTTGTTTCTGAACCGAAATACATATTGCACTCCGACCAGAGAAAGGGTGTTCTGAGTGCGCTTACCAAGATGGAATAAAACAAAGTTATTACAATGTCACCTCTATCTTTTGGGTGACTCCGATTGCAGTGGCGATACAGAGCGACAGACAGACACCCAGAATTAGCCGCAAATATTATCTGAATATGAATCCGTGGTTTCGGAATTTCTGTGATGCCAAAGGACCTCATGAAATGAGTGCCCGGCAGCAAGGGCTTCTCTGAGATCGATTTGACTGATGCTTACTTGTGAATTCTGTTACACGTAGTGTCCAAACCCCTAACAACCATCAATGGTCGATGGTCCATTTTTGAATAAAACTTCCTGCCGTTTGGGCTGCGTACGTTGTTAGGAATATTTCAGGCTGTAACTGACAAGGTAATTTGTCGTATTGATGGGGGTGATGGCGTACTATTTTCGGATTCACAAAGAAAAAACATGATCCCCGATTTCAAAAGGTGATGGAAAGGTTCTTCTCAACGAAAAGTATCAATCAAAGTCACAAAGCTCCAATGCGGTGTCATTTAATTGGATTTCCTTGGTTACTTCGTCAACTCAGACGGTTACCAATCTGATCCGAGCCGTTTCAGACCGCTTATTCGAATCGGGTCATCTAAAAATCCGGTGCGCCTACAATCTATCCTAGGATGCCTGCAGTACTGTTCTCGATTCACTCCGAGCTTTGCCACATGACCCCAATCATTGTTCCTAGCTCTGTTTTCTGATGTGTGGCTGCGCGACTAGCAGTGTAAAGAGAAACTACGCATGACAGTTCCCACGTGAAAGCCCATTGGTGTTAGTGACTGGTTCTGATCTAGTTTTTCTTTCGAATCAGTTCACTGTGGGACATCTTCAGTGGACAGCCCATCAGAATTTTCGCAGGATGGAGGGCATTTGGTGCTGCCTTGTTAGGCGTGTCATGCATGTAAACAGGAACTATAGCAGGATCTCCCTCGTTATTCTATTCTATTATGATCCGAGCCACGCTGGTCTTATGTGCCCATGAGGCTTTCGGCTTGACCGTTCGACTGAGGCCACTAAAGGGGTGAAAATATATGGTGAATCGCGCACTGCTGATAGAACATACGGAAGATATCAAGCTTGAATTGACATCCATTATAGGGCACTATTTGATCCGGTAGTTCGGGTTGAGCGTTCATTCATCAGAGTGCCGAATTTGTTATCATTCTTACTATTATTACTAATTTAAGGTTAAAGGGTGGAGGGTTACAACTTCGAGTTATTTGCAAAGTTGATGACGAGGTGCAACACACTCTCAATTGTTCCTGCAAAATTTACTTGTATGCTGAATCATTGATGAGTTGGAACGGGCCACGGGATCGGAGTCTGTTGAGCCAACAACTTTTCGACTTTTCGTTAACGAGAAAACTGCGGGACGATGGCCTCGATATCGTCTGCCATGCCTGGCCAATACGTAGATCTCCGGGTGATCGCTTTAGTTCGATCATTTTTTGGACGGCTATTATGGAATTCCTGAAGTGCTTCATGCCGCAGAGAACTTGGTATGACTACTTGGTGTGATGACCTGAGATGGGGATCAACAATGGTGAGAGACCAATGACGACTATAAAGATACATCAGTCATCCAGGTGACATCCCTGTTGGTCAAGATTGTTGAAAGAATGTGACAGAATAAGATCGTTTCTAGTGGCTCGATGTACCTCTCCCAAGGTTACAAGAGAGGCGCGTGCAGTATACACAAATCGATTAGGGATATCTTGCACAACGGATCCTGAGTTGACGATGGCCTGCTCACCTTTAGTTTCTCATCCCCAGTGAGCTGGGACAGTCCGTCCTTTTGAACGAACTTCATCATCCTGGGATAGTGGGTTTCGAAGTCTCGTCCCAGTAGAATTGTGGACCAGCGTTGTAAACCACTGGTGGAATACACTGTCGTTCCTTTCCTTGAGCCAAAATTTAAAACAGTGGTTAGTAATCCGTGATCAAAACAAAGTGATGACCGTGCAGTAAATTTTGGAAGTTCTTTACTGTGAACACGAAGGTGAATGTTTCTTCTTTTATTTGTTCATAGCTCTTCCCTGTTGACGTGGGAGTGCGGAAAACAAGTAAGATGGCCTGTTCGCATACACCAGAAAATACGGGCTTCAGAACAGCATCAACAGCGTGGCTGACTACGTCAACGGCCACTGCGTATGGTATCACTCGGTTGTAATGTGAGAGCAGTAGCTCGGACGTCAACACCTGTTGCAGTTGCTCAAAAAACAGCACTAACATAATTCTGACCAGTTTCAAGGAGTGTCTTTGTACAGTAAGTGGTTCAGAGATGTACAAACTCTGTGCGAATCGGTTGAGAATACACCGTAGTAATTGATTTGACTCTAAAACGATCTCAGAAATGATATATCCGTTGATGCAGGCACTTGATGAATCTCTCGAACGCTCGTAGGAACATGATGTCGATCACTGGCGTCAACTATGAATACCTGATATTTGATGAATTAGAGAAAGAGCTGACAATTTTGAGCTCTCAGTCATAGAAAAAAGCAAACACTCTCTGATTACTTTGCAGTACAGTTCTGTCGGCTGTCTTGTAACAATCAGCCAGATGAAGTAGCCTTACAATAAATTCTTTCAGGGCTTTTATAGGTGAACTATTTCACGAATAGGTCATGACGACAACAATATTCCATCATAGGGTGATGAAGTAGCGTTTTTCTTGTAAATTACACGCCCGGTGATCAGAAGTAGTCTTTCAGCAAGCCGGATGACATCATCTGCACTGCAGTATGCAAAGACCAGTGCTCTTCCATAGGGTCTGCAATCTTCCAATCTGCGAAACACAACAGGAAGAAAACCTGCATGATCCGAAGCCCAGTACATGCATACCAGGATGCTACTCTTACAGTAATCGAAAACCAATATGGATGGTAACTGCCTGCTCACTACAACTCTAGCGATGGACTGATCGATCACTGAATTCAGGATGAATGTAATAATTGTAATGCTCGGTTTCATAGAACGTGCTGCATTCACTCCAGAGCAGAACTACACAAACCGAAATAACGTAAAAGGCCAAAGCTGTGGAAATGCACCTTAATTTTACGGCAGAATCGATCCGTATAAATATGTTATATCGAAGGAAATAATAAGCAGACCAAAAGTTAACCAATCAGGGCGATTCCGATTGGCTGGACCCACTTAGAGTTTTTAGCCACATCGCTGTACCGAACCGTGTTCCGTGAGACGCTTGCTGAATCACCAGAAAAAATCAGTGTAATATCTATTCGTACACACTCGTTCTAGATGCGTTTTTCAGATTCTACAGTGTTATGCATCCACAGAATCTGAACAAGGAGTGGCACCTGGTTTGTAACGTTGTCAGTCGTACTTTTTAAATTTGAAGATATCCGTACTTCCTATGAACCAATTGGTCCCCGTTTATTCTGTATACTAAAGGGTTCAGTCATCTCCGGCCTTGACAGAAAATGTCTACTACGGAAAATTAACAATACGATCTATATTTTGATCACAGGTTTGCGGGAACGGTACGTTCCGCTACCCTGTATCCGAAATCCAAGTTCGAAGAATAATTATGGGTTTAAATTGATATGGGGGTAACGGCAGTGGCACACTCAGAAACGTACTTTTTGATGCTGTTATCATCAACTCTTTCCATACACACCAGGAGTTCTTCAACTGACGTAAGCGTTTTTAATTTCGGGGGCAGAAGGTTCAGTTCAAACCACGATCATCCGAGCCCGTTAACATGACCGTTCTATTAGGACTTTATACGTATGATCATCGCCATGGCAGCTGAGTAGCCCTGATGGCGGAGTGGATCGGTGAGTTGACGGACTACGTTCCCTCGACCGTACTTATGTGTAAACGTAAACTAGAGGGGACACCCTAGGATTTCTTTCTTTCTCATCGTATCTTTCGTTCTGAAGTTGCTAACACATTTACCTATGGAAATCAGTTTCCAAGGGTTCAATAGTAACGTCGAACAAAGTGATAAAGTTAACAGAGCTCTACTTTTATTGACAGTTGATTTTCTCATACCACTCGAACTGGAAGTCAAACACTTTATCACCAGGAGTAATGGGTTCACACACTAACTGTCTGGATTATCTCGATCGGTTGTAATATAATGGTTTCACTTAAACCTGTAACTAAGACTGTTTAGGTTTTGACTACTTTTTACTTCCATATTTATTTATGGAACAATCATCTATATTGGAAGCAAAATATGGTACCGTTCGCTGACTGATTATTTCATGACTACTCACGATATGATTTGGTTTTATCACAATGATCTGATTGACCGAATGGGTCGCTATTGTTCTGATGGATTAACACGAAGCCACAGTGCTTTGTGCCTTGTAGAGAACAAAGTGCTTCTCTACAGAACGTCATGTCGTGTTCACCCTTCGACCAATTAGCATTTTCCAGACGGAAGATAGAATATCTATGAGTACCACCTCTTAGTGTATGCACGGATTCACTTGCACCCGTGAACTAGTAGATGACTGTCCGAACTCAAACAGGAAGATCATGCAACTTGGTTGAGCAAGTGACCAGTAAACTGCGGACAAAGTGTACTCACAACCCATTCAGTTTATTGAGATGATACAAACTGAAGCCTTTATCCTATCTATACGGTGAAGGGAAGATTACTTGGAATGTCAAAAGCAGAATCTTAACTACCAGCGAAGTGATGGCAATTCCTCAACCCAGGTCATGCACCCAGAAACAATCAGCGAAACTGATCATTCTAACGTGGTCATTGACTCAAGACAGTGATGTAACCAACAACCACAAGCGACGGACATAACAATCTTTAAGACAATTTATATCTTGAGAAATGGATGGCACTGTAACAATGTGGACATGTAGTGATCATCTCTATCTGGCCTTCACTTTTGCCTAACTTTAATATATGCATAAAGCACTGCTTCTAGACAGTTTTGAAGCACCGAAAACAAATCGTGTTAGCTACCGAGGACTCTCATAACTCAACCGGGTACTTTCATGCATACTTATTAAAGAACTGACGTGACCTTATCACATTTACATTTTGAAAGTTCATTCTCGTGGTTTGTGAAATGCATATTTTGGTGTACGAGTGGAATCAGCTACTTTGTGTCAAACAATTCTGTTTTTGCAGGAGACTGTGTATTCCCCGTGATAGGCTCAACAGGAGAGGCATGATGGAACCCAGAGGTGTATATTGCAGTCGAAAACCTCACTTGGAACGTTGTGGTTGGTAGTCTGTTCTTTTTTCGGGGATAAAATGTGCCAAAATATTATTTCAACGAGCGATGGTGCATGACCCTGCTTGGCCGATTCTTACTGATTCCCGAAGTTGCTTTTTATTTGTATCTATCAGTAATGCGTTGATAACCAGTGACGAATTGGTCCCGTACCATACAGCATTGATGCCAAGCAGGAGTCAGCCGGGTTATAGCCCAGTGACAGAATTTGTAGCTGACACTCACGCACCTTCGAGGTTCACGTTGAAATTGGGGTCTGATGGGTTCAATAATTCATCACGCGAATAAATAAGCTGTACGGGAAGTGTAGCTAGAGACTTGGATTATAAGGTGAGCGTTCACACAGTACGACGAAGCAAATATCATAAACTGTTCAAATCTCCTAGTACCGAGACTGTTCATCTGATTTCGATAAACGAAAGCTGTCACTGAAATCCGCGATTCACCTTTCCCTGGTAGCCGAAAGTTTACGGATAAGTCAAATCTGATCTTGAAAAACATTCCATTTTTGTTCATTGTTTCGGGACAGAAACATTCTTAGAACAAACCAAGTGACACGTGATGAGTATATTCACAAATTTCTGTGGTGGAAACTGAACTCAGAAAAGCGAAAGTTCAGAATCATTGCTCTGCTGCACTACTGAACTACAGTGGCGGTGGATTGCAAACAAATCATCCAGTGATACTGACGGTCCAACTCTCCGTCACCAATAACGTTGGCTCCTAGTACTTCTACCGAAAGGACAAAAATCTGTGATCTGTTGAGGCCCATGGACTGACGAGAGGAATGAAGAGTGAAAATCTTCTAAAAGAGACGGAAATGTTTTTCAAGAACTTATTCTCAGAGTGATTATGGAAAGGGCAGATGCCTCGTATATTTTGGGCCGGGTTCCGGCTATGACTAAAAGGAGTACGGCTACACGATAACACATTGTCATTCCCTGTTATGGGTCAAGCTTTCAAATTAGTAGAGTGGAAATGGCAAAAAGGTCGTATCAGTGAAGGCTAATAAACGCCTAAGTATTTGACCGAGTCAGCTCTGGAAATGGGGACATTGTTGACGACTGATTGCTCATTGGGGCAAGAGGAACAAGAAATCGAGAAAGTAAACTGAAAACATTTTGAAGTATTGGGATTTAGTCCAGAATGGGATGAAAAATTCTGGATAGTATATAAGTTCTCAGAAAAAGAGTTCAGTGCTGGTTTGTTCAAGATAGATTGACAGAGAACGGCACAGTGAAGAACAGCAGAATCGTTAGTCAAAGGACTCGATAAACTTCTACGAGATCAAGAGTGTTGAGTTCTGTTGGAAAAGTATTCTTTCAGCTAAAAGAGTAACGAATAGCGACACTCAAAATACTCTAACTTTTCAGAGGAATAGAGAGATCACGGTGAACCTTATCAAAAGAGGAGAAATATTCGAAAGAAGTACAACGGACGGATTCCATGGAACTATTAAAGTTCCTTGAAATGAAATAGCGAACTGAAGTAACTGTATTCAGAGTGGATCTGTTAGGTTTGTACTCAAACTGATGGAGGTTATTTGGAACAGTTGAACACGAAAGCAATCGACTTGGAATAGTGCACTGGGCCAACTTGAGTGCAGAAAAAGTGATGGCGATGGGAAGAAAACGGCTTGACAATATGTTGGAAGTAGAGTGTTTGGGAATGAGTACTGCCGTCACAGGTTTCCACGAGGCAGGCATAGCACCAGCATCAACAGCTATATGGATGAGGGAAGTCATAATTTCGAATAGTTGACTTGCTCCAAATTTGAGGACGGTGGATTATAAACTGTCTAGATTCACAGCAGAAGTTGATTTTGAGGTTGGAAATAAACTGAAGAGTTCTTCTGAGGAAAACGGTGCTACATCTGGGGAAAGGGAAGGAAATAGGATGGTAGGGGGTCCAGTGAAAGATGAATAAATGCGGTATTCAAGGTGTCGTTATCCATATCGCAGTTTCTTGAAATGACCCGTTGTCCACATAGAAGACGGATTCCGTGTCAAAGAAATTTGTTACTGATGGTACACAAGACCTGGTTGGTAAATGTATTCAGCCGTTGTATCCCGTGTTTAGTCAGTATGGAGTGTCATTTCACAGAGGCCTGGTCGTGTAATAAATAGGCATGTTCTTTTTGCCTTCGCAGAGATTTCAGTAATGGAGCAGTTATTCTGCTGTTGTTAACATATACAGCCTCTGCAGGACAACACAAATCAAATGCCTCACTCAGTGTCTTCGTAAATAGGTCAACCGGGCGAAAAGAGCGATCGTAAGAAAACCACGGAACAACAATGGAAAGGGATTTCTAAAGGGAGAAAAATTCCGCGGTGCCATTGAATAAATTCACACCAAAAAGTAAAGCAGCCGATCACGGGGCGCACCAAGTGCTTGTTCTTCACTCTCGTGCATACGTAACTCCAGGGGTTTTAAATGTGCGCAGTGTTGCTTACCTCGAGCACACAGCTGAGGAAATTTCAGTCTGTTTTGCATTACTATGATAACCATGACGATCATGAACATAATTATTATGGGCTAACTTATAAAAAAGATCAGCACTTGAGTGGACAGTACAAACCAAGGAAATCCAGTGTTTCTGTTCCAACCTTGCCAGTAATCAATTGCGATTGCGTAAGTCCACCGAATCCCAACCGGTCATTTAAGGACCCTCAGCGTCGACGAAAGTCAGTCACGCATGCTCTGACCTTTCAGCTTTTCTGGAGTTAGTTCCCTGGAGCTTGCTTCATCTAAAAGCTGCATGACAGTGCCCCCTCCTACATAGATTTGTAAATTAATTAAATGTCATCCACAGAGTGACTTATGTCTTGAGTTAAGTTCATCTAAATTATTGTCCTAAAATGAAATACTTTTTTCACCGTTCCTTTATTTCTCACCTAGTTTGTGCCATTACGCTGGGACCTCATCACACCTAGCGTAGAACCAACCATGTAGATTTCAGCCAGAAAAGTGGTATCTTGTGTAAAACGAGACGTTGTTGTTCCGCTTTGGTTTCTATGGCATGGTATTCGCAATATTCGTGTACTGTCGTATCTTTCCATTCAGGCCACCGGAATGCATCTATGTATCTGGCAACGTATCCGTTTTACGTTCTTCGTTTTATTCCTTTTCTTCTGAGAGAAGGTTCTTTAGACATTTACCGGACAGATTCTGTTCCGAAAGGTTGGTTAATTTGTGCACAAAATAAATAAATATGCAACAAAATAGGTCGATAAAAGGGCTATTGTTACTGTTTTCTCAGAGTAATTTCCGGGTGGTGTTTTAAAAGTGGGCAATGGAGACCGTTCTAGCTGCTGAACACAATTCCTCAGTTTCAGATGTTAATACTGATCCCATTTACCGATCACAAGTATGCTGGTACGCACTCACGGCAAGGCAAATCGCCTACTACGAGACTTTACACAACCACCAATCGTAGTGCGGATTACACGGAAGATAGGACAATTTAAAATTTGTCGGTAATAACTTTCGTAAAATTGGACAGTCTGTCAATAACCCCATGGGAAAGTTGTGGGATCAATTTAAAGAAAAAGCACACTTAAACATAATATGCAGAGTTTGACTCAGGCCGTCCCGTGCACACATGAGACAGAACGATCAATATGTCCCTCACTAGCAAAGGCGCGCACACAAGGCTGACCAAACTGTGAACCACAAAATTTGGTTCATGTAAGACCAATGCTCAACTGGCCAATGAAAAGCATAGAGGCACTCACTGTCCAACAGCTCCGTCTGGCTCGTTAGGAATTATCGGTTGTAGTGCGGATCCTCAGAGCCCCAAAAGGATTCCTGGGACTCGTAGGTGAACGATTGTGACTCGAACACGTACTGAGCAAGCTAGCCGGGTTGACTTTCGGTCATGTGGTGTAAAATCATGCATCCCACCGCTTCAACCGGGAACTGCAGAGTGATTGTTTGCTCATTCATCGGGAGCTCAGACCGACTAACTCACTTGAGATGGCTGTCCACTGCGACTGCGAGCCCTCCTTCCTATTGATATCAGCATAAATGCACAGTTACATGCATTTTCCTCATGCATTAAGTGAATACAAAAGTGTGAGTGCATGGCCCGGTGCATTGTCAGTAGTAGGTCTAGTTCCGTTCGCAGACAGCAAGCTATCGTTTGTCCAAAATCAATAGCAAAGCTGGAGCCATTGAAACGGATCGATGACCCAATCCGTTCGTGACTATCCGCAACGAAACCATTCAGTCAGCCTCCAACAGTCATTCTCACCGAACCAAAAGGAATTACCAAATGGTAGGCTAAGAGCTGTTTTAACGGGACGGAACGGAACAAACCAATCGGGTTTGTAACTAAAAGAACCAATTTGAGGACGCTGTTGTGCAAAACGTTCTGGACAAATGTACTTCGTACACCCTTCATGACCGTGATCACCTGCCATCCTAACTGTCTGTTTGCGTTAATAAAACGGAATGGTTGAGAAAAAGTGAAGATTTCTTACTAGAGCTACTGAAAAGAAACACAACAAGAAGTAACATTTCTGACATTGTGCTAATTCAACACCATTATGACCCGATTTTGAGGTAAATATGTTAGTAGCCATATCCAGTATACATCAAAGCGCAGTTCCAAATACGAGGTTCTGTATTCGACTTCAAAACTACTAAGAAAAACAGCGCAGAAACTGTGACCTTCAGATAGCGCCGTCGATTTCGCCTACCTGAATGCAGTCCGTCCAGTTGGTCTTGTTCAGACAGATCGGTAGCAACCTCTTGCAAAATATTTCCTGACTGACTTACCCAGAAGCCCCATGAAGCAATAATTTACTCGATGTTACTAACCAGTTTTCCGGGAAAAAGTGAACACTAATCAATAAATGATAATCTTATAGCGACTGTAATAATCGGAAAGAGTTAACTCAACCTTCGAACTTCTTCCCGGAAGTGTAACTGCGATCGACCGTAGCAGCAGAGACTATGCAAGTTCTTTTTAAACTTTACGCTGAGTCGATACTCCATGATTCACAAGGTCAGTACAGGCACCGGAACGCGTGGATTTCTCGCAAACGTTGTTCATCCACGTGCTCGTCGACACAGGCTCACGCCCAAAACCCACGCGCACACACGTGTGCACACAGACTGGTGCATACATATACACACAACTACGCACTTACCGACACGAACATAGATACGCACAGTGAGATTCTCCCCATAATTGAGATACCGCCTACTGATCAAACACAAAAATGTACAAACCTATACAACATTTTGTTCAATGGACCAATGCCAATTGCGAAGCCCGCACACACATGACGCTAACGAGATCTGTACGATGAGCGAGTGAATCCAGCCAGTTAAAATGCCCTACGGATCCATGCACCCTCACTGATTTGTCATTTAGTGAACGTTCCAGCTTGGTTGGAACCGGGTCCACGTGAAACTTATACTCACTGTGTTTGCCAGTTGATCTTCCTCAGTGTGGCTTGACGAAGCAGCTTCTGGTCCATTGCCTGGGTCTAACCAGAAATATTCGAGAGATTGCTTTAAAGTGATATATTCGCTTGCTTATATAGGTAGACATGATCGTGGTTCAATTTTGTGGGCATTATCACTGGTGATGGTGGTCTTGGTCTTCCTTTATATGCAATTGATTATATCCAGCTACTTCTTGACGCAACTCCGAATGGTGTTCAAACTTGGGTATCGTGGATGAATAGTTTTGATAAATCCGGTACAATATATGACTGAAACGTGATTGACTGGTTAGGGACCAATCAAAACACAACAAGATGGGTAATATTGATCTATCGATTGCATGCCAACTGAAAAAAAGTCGTAGCAAACAAGGTGATACGAAAGCAAGGTTTATTAGCCGGTTATGTAAGTGCCTGTAATAAGTTCGTAATACAAAAAGATTCGAATTCAGTTTAGTTTGAACACCCATGCACCGGCGGTGGCGGTTCTAAAGTATTTCCCCCTGGTTAAAAAGCCAAACCACCCTATTTCGAGGGCCTTGTGCCGTAGTTCAGGAGTATTGGGACACTTTTACCTAGCGTAACAGAGACAGTAAACTGCAGGTGTAGGAAATATTTATGTGGATAAGTAAATATGAAATTGGATCTGCTGAATGTGTTTTGTTACCATGAACGAATATTTAATGACAAAATTCAAGTAGTAAAATAAGTCTATGCATCTGATGGACTTTCCTTCGTTCTCTCTCAATAATATATTTACTAAACTTTTATAGCAGTTGTGTGCTTTTTTGGGGCAAGGTGGAAAAACGGACTATCAGAGGAGATGAAAAGAAACGAATGGTTACTGGCCAAATGAGCTTCCAATGCCCGCGGACGCGTAGCAGCACTGCCAAAAGTAAATAAACACCACCTCAAAACTGGTCTGTTTATGATTCCAACTGCCTGTTTGAAATGTTGTTGGTAATTCATTGACGAAATCCGTAACTTAGTATCCTCAGGGTAAAAATTCAGCTCATGATGTTCAAGGTATGCATTTTTGCTTGATTGTAATTTTACAGATAGTTCTAAAGATCCAGAGCACTAGACAGTGTTTCGTCACTGTAAATTTGCAACACAAAGCTTCCATACATCTGCACAAGGGTTGCGTACTGGAGTGACATCAACCGTGTTGAGATCACTGGTTTGGATTGTTAGACTTTCGTAATACAGCCATGGCTGTCAACAAGGGTGGTACTCATTGTTATCCCGGAACTTTCACACTCAAAGTTTGTATTCATTCGAGCGGGAGTTATCGAAGGATTTTTATTCACAATGTTTTTTCAAACTACTCTCCAAGTGGTTCACAATAAAAAGGATTAGACCTTAGTATTTGAAATTATAATACAAATGGAGTTTGCGAAGATGGTGCACGTCAAAACCAGTCTGTCGATCCTCCTTTTGAGAAGAGAAAGACGGTAGGTGGGTGGAGTGACAAAGAGAGGATTAATGTTGCATAACTTGGCAGCCCGGAAGAATAAAAGGTATTCAAGGTCAGAGATCTGATAAGGATGACTGGCTATCTATTATTGGGACCGGCATTGCAAATTACAGATTATAGGAGCAACCAAGACAAACTCGGAGAAACGTGTGAAAAATGAAATCGACAGATTAGGAGCAAAGAAAAGAATGGTTGGCAGTGGACAAACGAATCGACGTTGAATATTAAAAGTCTGGAGCGTAATAGGAAACCAACCTTGAGCGCAGCACCAGAAGCGAGTAAACGTATATGTGGAGATCAAAAAGGAGAACAGATTATCGAAAAATTCAGTAGAGAGATCGAGCCGACGGACTGAAGGAGGTCCGAATCGAAATTCAAGTTTGGGGGACGGGAGGGGGGGGGAGGGGAGGAATGGTGTTGGAGACAGGCCGACAGAACAAATATTCTATGGGCATTGAAGATAAAACGATTTTCAGAGTCCCAGGGTCAGAACTGAGCGCTGTAACAAGAACAATACGAACACCATCGATTTTGATTGTGGCATGGCGGGAGGTGGAATATGAAAGGAAGTATTCTAGAGTGGGATCATGGTCAAAAGCTCAGATACGGGTGGAAGTGGTGGATAAGAGATCGTCAACGAGAAACGGAAAGTGAACGAGTGAAATTAAAGATAAGGTAATGACAATCTCAAAACGACTTCGCTGTATCTGCACGATTTGACTGTCATGGTCCGGCTGATTGGTTGGATACTGGAAGTGAGGCTGCAAAGCACTGGACCGCGCATGGAGGCATTCTAATCACTGCAACATTCCTGCTCCAGAAGTTTCTCATCGATTTGGCTTGCCTGACGTACAAACCTTCGAAATGGAACTGTAGGGTGTAGTTGCGTTTCGTTGACTATTTTGTCTTCTTCATTTGGAGCAGCAGGATCATCATTCTTGGTCACTGTTTTTACTGTCTATTCAGGTGCTTCTCTGAAGTGAAGCTGACCAAGGTAGCGCCGGTGTACAGTTGCTTCTTTAAGATCCGTGATCTCGAAAATGGTTTGATCAAGTTGCTTTGTAATGATCCTATTTGCTGCTCGAAGATCGTTTCCCCGGAAGTATGTCACGTCGCTCAAATCTAAGCATTTTCATGATGATCCGAGACTTCTGGATTTGAACAACATGACTGGAGTTTCTTTAGTTTTGAATGCACTGCTTTCCAATATTGGAACAGGAAACTGTCCAGAAACGTCTCCAATTCTGGCAACGTTTTTGGTTGGCTGTGGCGAGGGCCCTCTTTACAGTATGAACCAGGTTTTTCCCAGTACCTTCAGAACATGAGTGGTGAGGTACCGTTCGAATATGTCGACAGCCAATACTATCTAACCAACATCCCAACTAAGATACACACAAGTGGGGACCGTTGCTGGCGACGAGCATATGTGGGATATCTTCCCGGTTGAAGCTTTTCCTCAAAGCCTGGATGAGAAACTCCGCGGTTTGCATTGATATTAAAAATAATTCAGGCCATTTCGAGTATGAACCTATCAATAAGAGATCATGGTATCTGTTCAGGAACAGGCAAAAAAATTCGGTGTGAATGCGTTGCCACGGAATGTAGCTGTCGGATCACGAGTTCCAGTTACTTGGTTTTGACTTCACTTTGTGTAGGCAAGCATCATAGTTCTTAGCTGTTGTATAAATGTCCGTATCCAGCTCAGGCCACCAACACCTCTGACCAGCCAAAGACTTTATCTTCTCCACCCCGAGGTGACCTTTATGCAGATCTTCTAGAACCGTCTGCGCCGAGCATGAGGTATGACCAATCGGTCGCAACGACATAGTACTCAGTCAGGTTGTACTTATAGTTCTTCTCTATTCAGGTAAAAACTGGGGATACTTTCGTTTCACCTCCGATTGCCAATAGATCGAGATGACTCAAAGACACTAAAGTCTTCCTATTAGAACAGATCGAAACGCTTGTTACCTCGGCGACTCTATTTCGGCTATTGGTTTGAACCGATCGAGATCCACCTGGTACCCCTTGGCGCTCACAAAAAAAACCCACCGAATTCCAAATCCGCCACCCTGAACTTGCATTCTGAACGCTTGATCAGCACATCCTTGACAGCAAACTTCGCTGGACCGGAACTGGTGATTGCTTTTGCTTTTCTTCGGCAGTTACCTCCGCCTTCGGAAAAGGTCGATTATCAACTTCAGCGTTCAACTGTTATTCTCGTCTTGTCTATTCTTTACAAGCTTATGCCGGGTACACTTTATCTTTTTGTACGTGGTTGACCCTGTAGATCTGTGTTTCTAAAATATTTCCTTGATATGATGCATTTCGAATTTGGCCATTTATCATTTTAAGGCTCTAAAATGGGGCCTGTTATTGCACCATGGGAAGGTGGAGTACTTTTTCAAGTAACAAAGGTTTTGTGGAAACAAAAATAAAACCCAAAGTAGCCGAAATCAACGCAAGTCCAAGTAGTGATACAGTGCGCGTTGCACGTTGACAATTTCAGCTGCCATCCGGGAATGCGATGAGGCGAGTGTATTTGTTCCATGTAGACATGATTATTACGTTACCATGTAAGTAACATGTTTGGGCGAATTGACCTGATTTGTACGTGTACATGTGTGATTAGGTCTAACATATCTAATAGGCACGTATTGACAGACCGGAATGAAATATCGCGTGCTGTTCTCTTGTCTGCACGCTATGCTGTTTCAGTCAGAACATTGTGCAACACCCGTGATTTAAACAAACAACAAACTGATAAGGAGAATCGTCTGTGTACACTACCATCTGGCTGCCAAACAACGGATAATTACTCTTTATTTAACTTTTATTCATCATTTCAAGTTCCGGTATCCGGGATTGTGGCTGATGAAAGTGGCAGCTGAAACAGAACATATAAAATGAATTGATGAACAGCATCCGTGGCATTCAGATGGATGGGATGTTGTCAACACACAAACCATATTCCACACATCTGTAACCCGTGTACACCGATTATACAAAGATTCTCTGGTGGATCAATAGACAGTATTTTGTTGATTTGAACGCATCCAGTGTTCAGTGTGCACCTTGTAAACCAACGAGGATAGAGCTCGACCTACTGGACACAACCCAAATCGCTTAAGTTGATCTTCTTGATACGACCAGATCGCATCTTGAATAGCTAGTAAATTGCTTGCCGGTGGTACCACATATGGTGATTCAAAATTAAGTGTGTGCACGTGTACTGTAAATTTACCGTACTAGGGACGTGAGCAAACAATCCTTCTAATCACGAAATCCAGTAATCAGTGGTTCCGCACTCATTCCACGGAACGCATTCAAGAAGACACCGAAGTCAAGTCAGAGATCTGAGAACTGAGCCGGCTGGGACGGTACCAGTACGTGGCAACATGCACCAGAACCTGAGAAATATGAATGAAAGTGAAGCGTGAGATCATGCAGCCGCGTTGGCGGTTAATCCAACCGCAGTATGACAAATAAAACGCAGTGATAAAACGCAGTGATTCCGGTTGTCACGGTTCCGACCACAAGTTATTTCACTATGAATGATATTTGGGTTTTGGTCTACAGACGTCACAGTCCCCACAATCCGAACTCGTAAGGGGGCCCGCAGAAATTCCAGAATGGAGTTACTGTCACTTTAGATGGTGCTTCTTAGGTTTTAGGCGTTCTAAATGAAAGATTTACAGGTTGGAAATCATTAGGAGATAGTGAAAAGAATCAACTGAACTTTTCTTCTGGCCTCTATTACGCAATCTGCACTCCACCATCTACGGCATTTATTCGTAATGTAACTATTCTGTAAGATCTGAAAAAAGAAAAAAGAACTCTTTATATGCATCTTTGAGGACATACGTGGGGTTATTCGGTAGCCATCACACGCGACATACGCCGAGCAGCTCCAACAAGTCAGAATCGCCATGAACAGGTACAATGCAACAGAGTAGATTACATTCCATCAGAAATGAAGATTATGTAGGATTTAGCGTACCTGAAGAGATTCAAAACTTTTGGACCAAAGGGGTTGTGTCCTCCCGTTTTTCAAGAAAGTAGATGAAGCTCTAATTCCGAAGTTAACTAAACTCCTCTGGGTTATTTGGCTCAGAGTGCAGATTACGAAGAAACGGATGAATCGGTAATTGCGCTGATTTGTATGAAAGGCTACGGCTCCGTATGTAAAAACTACAAAAGAACTAGCCTGCTAAGCATCGCATGCAGAATGCTTGTCGGGATTATACTTCACCGGTTATGCAGCTCCCGTGAAAGGTGTACGCGTAAGAATTAGGCCGGATTAAGACACGATAGGGGTTGTATCGACCACATTTTTACTCACCGACAAATTTTAGAGCACAGACTCACAACTGCTGTCTTCCTTCATCCGAAAGTAGCATTCAACTCGGTCGACCGTGAACTTCTCTTGCACAGCCTCATTTCACAGTGCTTGTAAGCAAACATCTAAAGCCGAGTTCATGCTTACGGCGATCTTTCACCCCAGTTAATCACGGGAAGTGGTGTTCGTCAGGATTGTCTTCTTTCGCTCCTCCTCTTCGATTTCGTAGTTGAATTGATTCTTGAGATAGTCCTATCCTCGTGTGAGAATAGCTGCGTCGGTCTTTTCTCAGGCAGTAAACTGTCTGACTTGGAATACGTGGACGATGTGGTTATCCTGGATGAAGATCCAGGTATGTGGCAAGTTTTTCAAGATTACCTAAACAACAGAGTATCAATGTTTTGGCTGCATTTTGCATTATCGAAGTGTGAAATGCTGCTGTAGAAAGGGCATGACACTGCATCAAAATTTGTCTTGACAGGAAAAACCATACCGTTCCCAATACTTCGACTGATAGAACTTACTAAAGTCACCCCAAACCAGAGCTACGCAAAATGAAATAGCAAGAAGTCAGAGGCTGCGGAGTTAATTCTATTGCAGACTTGACTAATTATCAAACGATAAAAATAACTTACCTCAAATTGTGGGCACCACAGAATCAAGGCATTAGAAGGCCCAGTCAACGATGAACAGGAAACGCTCGAGACGGCGATGCAGCAGCGATTTAGGTGATTCACAAAGAAATTCGTTCTTTACGGGAAGCTTCTTGACCAATCAACGGTTACCTGAGGGAACACCCACAGGTGTGATGGAAAACAAACAGAATAACTATGGCTATGAGAAAAAGTGGCGTAATCATGACGGGATGGCCTAGTTCAGACATTCACGCTGGCTTATCAAAGAGAGAGGGAGAGAGAGAGTAAGCGTGCGAAAGAGAGAGTGAGGGAGAATTAACCCTAATTAGGGGATCCTAGTCAAGTAATACAGGCATTCACGACCTAATAACAGAACGGGTAGCGGATACCAGTGGGCCAGTGCAGTGGAAGAGAAAGTTTGCGCAAGAGATAAAATATGTTAGGAATCACAGTTCGATACGAACATATAGGTAAGCAAATGGACTTCATACAGAGACGGGTAAGGTCAGTCAACTCTTGTCACAGAATGAAGACTAAGGTTGTGATGCAGTGTGAACAAACGATTATTACTCTGACGTGGAGGGAAAGGGGTGAGGGTTGGCGTGGGAACTAAAAGCCTAAGCTTATGGGGGGGGGGAACGATAAAAAATTGTGATGGGGGTGTGATTCAGCAGCTGTCACACGTGATACGGCCGGGTACAGCTTCGTAACCACGTACACGGATGAGCCTCAACCAATCGGGATCGCCGCAGACGATTCCGACAAAAGCTTCCTTGTTACTTCCGTTCGCGTAGTTCTGGGTGGGGGCAATTTCAATACGGAATATCAACTCAGTTCATTACAGCCATTACGGGTGAATAACATAGGATCTGGACTAAACCCGTTCAAAGGAGATTCATGATAAGGCGAGCTGAATTTTCATGTCCAGTTTCAATGTATCTTTACATCGCCTTTTGTAACACAGGGCACTTTTCAAACACTGTCGATAAACCTCATACAACATGAAGGTTGTGGGTGGTGAATAGAACTGTACTGATCAGACCTTCCAACTCAGCTAGCCAGCTTTGAAATCCGTCCATTTCCAAGATCCATTCGTGCCCTGTGTGCGGATTACACCTTCTTCTGACTGTATACCTGCGGGCGTAGAGCTTAGTTTTTGTCTCAGTATATCGATTTTGTGGCCTCCTGATCGATCACAGTGCCATCTTGGCCCACCTCTCTTGGTTCGAACTATTAATTTTTGATTGGGTTCTGATGCGATTCAGTGATTTCTTTGTAGGGTTTGCTTATTTTTGCTATCTGTGATGACCGATTTTAGTGGGTAGAGAGCAACGAGCTGTCCTTCGACTCGTTGCCACACCTAACCTATGGGCCTTATGTAGCCTTTCAGATGGCTAGGTATGCCGGGCAGACTAAACCCCTACCCGCCGAACTTACTACATGCAAGCTTTCAATCCAGACTTGTCTGACCTTAGATTTCACTCACCATATCTCACACGCAATATCATGTCTTGCGATCATGGACAAACGCATCTGGCGATCAATGTCTTATTTCAAATTTGTTAGATTGTTTAAAGTGGACGCAGTTCTTTGAGCTTCACATTTTAGCTTTTTGATAGGAAGAATAATTGCTATCCCCCAAAAACCGTCGATGAAAGCCAAGTTTTACTGTGCATTATGACATTTCCAATAATTCCTCCTATCTGCGACTGCACGGGTCAGTTGTATTCCGTTTCGGAGACCGGAAAACGGGAACATTTATTTCCAGTTTGTGTGCACCATATCATAGCCCTTTTTGGAATATGAGGTATCATTCGCTTGCAAGTTGTTAGTTAGTTCGGTTGCAGCCACACCCAATCATTCCGGGAAGTGAACCAATCACAACTGCCGGTGAAATTCAAAAACTGTGTATTGGTGTCTAGATTACAAGAAGGAAGGGGGACAACGAGCTTCATAAACACCAAGAATTATCTACAATAGTAGAAGTACATTGTCACACCTGATATCATGAGTGTGCACAGCCGTTTGTATTTGATCAGTCTAACTGGTTCATCTCATCAATGTGAGCTATTCTCGAATCTAATCGGGATGAAGTGCTTACACTGCCGCATCTTCAATATTCGTTTTCATTCGCGTTTATCAGGTTGCACAAGGTGTCTCTCAATGGGATTTAAGCCACCGCCTACCTGATGTGTGCGATCGGTGACTAGCTTGAAGATGATGGATACAAGGCCGCACTATATAGTTTCATACTCTGGGAAGCCAAGTGGCTGATCGGTAACAAGTAAGGACATGTCATCGGAGTGAAACCGTAACATGATTGGCTAGTAAACAACCAGCCAGTGCGTGTGTGTGGCTGTGTGTGTGTGTGTATCCATGACGATATTTTGCGCATTGTCTGCATACTACCACAGACAGACAGGCAATGTACAAATAAAATATGGTTGATCGATACGCGGAAAAGAGTGAAACATATACCGTTGTGATCCAAGGTAGAGTATCTAAGTTCGTTCGAACAATGAACACTTTCACACGGCTCCTCGGGAGATCGTTCCAATATGGCAGCCTTCGCATTTATCTAAAACTGGCTGGAAGCAGTTTTTAGTGAGCAGAGTATACGAGATGGACACTGGTTGGTAATGCAGTTTATTCGCGATGCCGTGAATGTGGGTTATCAAGAATACAAGAAAATAATGAATACCGAGGTATCATTCGCGAAATTTTACTTGCGTGTGCTTCTTGATTAGATCATAAGACTGTTTTTCCAATTCTAAGTATGAATGTTGAAAACTCAGTCAGATATCGACCACCAACCATTGGAATAAAATGAAACCAATAAAAATAAAAACTATGTTTGTTGTCCGCTGTCATTCCATTGTAGCTTGCCTGCATGGCAATATGGTTCGTAGTTGCAGTACACGCACAACGACTTTGGTCTTGTGCTCTCGAGCGATCCAATGGAATATTGACGATCAACTGTCCAAATCAGAACGTTATTCGGATCTATCAGTCAGCACTTCGCCTCTCCTTCATATTACGTCACAATAGGACTACAGTTATTTCAAGGAGTACACGCAATTTCCTATATGGGGTTCGCATCGAAACAAGAACGTGCTTTGTAGCATAATCATATAGGAACTCTCATTGGTATGCCTTTTGAATCAATGTTTCAGACAGATCATCAGACGCCTTCATGCAAAGCTAGTCCTTGACTAATTTTGAGTCGTCGTTGTCAAAGATCAGCGGGTCAGAAATGCGCCAAAATGTGACGCGACGCAAACTGTCAGACTCTGTGTCACAGTGGTCCAAAAACAACGGTGATTTTTTGTGAGCTGAAAAGCTGAACAGCTCTGATTTGCGTTAATTTTTCTATTAGTCTGAATACAGACGAAAGTGGAAGAATGTGATTTATTTACAAAAGGAGAGATTTATCGAGATGCACGACGTGTGGAAAATGAGAGCACTGCAAGAACAGGTCGAGGTCTAATCAAAAGTGAGTATCCTTAGAGATGATACGAACAAATTTTCCTTTGGATTGTCTGTTGTTCTGCAAGTTTGCTTTTGAAAGCCAAATATGGAAGACAAGTATCAGTTTTTTCCACAGTATCACTGTTAATCCGCCTTGCGGACCTTGTTTATTCTGGCTGACTATGGCTAAGTGATGATACAATTTACGTGTTAGTCATGATTACGCTGTCAACGCACATGATCGCCTCGTCGTCACGAATAAGAACGCAACATCATCGTGCGCAACTGAAAGTAATGATACGAACCAATCAATCACATCGCCGCTCGAAGGCATATCGATTATATTGATTATGTGTGTCCCCGCAGACTTGGTAGTTTGGACTTTTACGTTTGCTTGTGGTCGTGCGGTCGGTGTATGCCACTTCCAATACAAGTGCCATTCTAATGCCAACATGCCTATCGTTCATAGACAGCCAAGTCACCTTGGAAGTCAGCACATGCACAGCACCGAATCCAAAGCTTAAGACAAGGGAATCAGGGGTGTGAAAGATAACTGATCAATGGCGTGGACCCATAGAATGCAAGGTAAATCTTGTTAGCGGTGTTTAGGCCGCAAGGCTTGGTCGGCCCCGACAGTCGAACCAATACGTTGCGTGCAACAACTGGGTACATGAACCAACACCCTACAAATCCATTGCGTTTTACACTGGTAAAACGAGACGATTCGCAGAAGGAAAAGACGTCGCATTAGATATAATGGGACGGATCAGAACACTGTACATCCCTCGATTGTGCTGTATGTGCGGTGTCCCATCGTGCACCCGTTGTTCGCTCAATGCACGCTATCCTCTGGCTTCAGCTTCTGCTGATAATCGAGCAAGTTTTGCCGGACACTAATCATGTGTACCATCCATTTCAGACGATCAGTCGCTCGGAATGTTATGCAACACATTTCACCTTTCCACTGGCCGTACTTTATTGACATGAATTTGACAGTCGTACTGTTTATCATGCAGCCTACCACAGTTTTGGCGACCCTTTCAACCAACCCAGTCAATCAATTTTCGCAGGGAACATTTCCAGCGACCTCTACCAAAAGACCGTGTCAGCGACCCTGCCAACCTCTCTGCGGCCCTATTCAGTTGCGTACTTTATAAACAAGCTGCTCTACTACGGCACACTGTGGACAGCGTTCATTCGTTCGCGAAGGGGAAGCAGTTTAACGCCCATACATATATCAACATTCCCATCTTCTCGATTGTGCTGGTGCTTGCTCATTCATTTACTGAGCCCCGGAGCATCGAGATTTCCTTCTGTCATTGCAGATCATGCACGTTCAACCCCATGGAAGAAAGCTGCATACAGTATACTGCGATTGTGAATAGATACGGTCGTTCAGTTGGACCAGTTATGACAACACGAGTTAGCGATAAGGAACCACGCTGGATAAACTGGGCTTTGTTCATCTGAAATCTGCCAGGAAAGGAAATGTAAAACAAGCAGACGTAATAAACAACAGCAACCGCAAACGAGGTTATTATATTATTCAACTATCTGGCGAACTCATAACACCCAGCGCGGAGTCTCAGGGTACCCTATTCCTGGGTAACTGTTTCAGGGTACAACATAAACTGCTATTGTTGGGCCCGTGACACAGTCATTCGCAGAAGTCTTTTCATAATCGTTGGCTGTATACGATTTCTAGCAGTCTACTCCAAATCTGATCAGATGAGGATAATACATTGCAGACAATATCGATAAATACGGAACTATTTGTACCTAATTGGCAATCTGCAGACTATTTAAATTTGTCTTGTCGTTCGTATCCCGAGTGAGAACTTAGCCTACTCATTTCTCGAATAATTTCAATTTGTTATACTCATTCTTCGTCTCCATTACTAATATCTATGGTCACGGTAGACTCTGGGTTCCGCCAATTGGAAAACCTTTTGAAAAGAGAACACAACCGAGAAACTGTACTGTTCGCAATACATGAACTTAGAAAACTTACTGAAACCTCTTCAACCTAGAACTACGCAACCTGTGATAGCCAGAAGACCAAGGCTGCAGAATGGTACGGCAATTTTACGGTGAACCTGGCACGTGTTCCAACCACTGTCACCCGCTCAAAATAACCGTTTTGTTCAAAGAGTGATCCCTAGATCCTGACAACCTGTGTCTAATCTCGTTATTACTGATTTAGTGTTACAACCCTACGGAGAAATTTATGCTGGAACAATAATAATCTTCAGACCATAGCAACCACATTTTCAGGCCGAACTGCTGGAGTATATACTAAAAACCTGAAAGAAAAACTGTTGCAAAATCACTGTAATATGAGCTTGAACTTCTGTTTACACGCCGACCTCAAAGTGGATACCAAATCACCAAGTAGGACAGAGATCCATTTGCCACCGGGAGGTCGTACTGATTTTCGATTGAGATGCCAAGGAAATTGTCTTCATGATTTGTCTTCATTCACTGCCGGTGGGTGGCGCTGATCTGTGTTTGCGCAGTGTATCATACACAACAGATGAACCATTCCGATCCGTGTTTACGTACACTGGTTTATCACCCGTAAATAATCTGGGCCCGAGCGTAGCTAAGATTCGGATAACACCAAGATTCATAGCTGCACATACATTAGTCCATCCCCAAACCACAAATAATCAAGACACACACACAATGAGAGAAGGAGGCTGAGATATTGACATTTTCACATCACTGACTGACTGATCGATCGGTCAAATCAACGAACAAAAAATGTCCTGATTACAGTACAAACAGCCTTGGTTGGTGCGCGTAGGATCGCGTAGTGAAGAGCGGTAGTTTAGATAGACACAGGCTTCACAATCAGATGACAAGTTATAATATTTTCTGGTATTTAGTGACCGGTGGTGTTAAAACGGTCACCAAGCTGAACATCAGACATTCATCTCCCCGGCTCGAATCCGGAAGTCGTTGCGGATCTCTTTCCCTAATTGGCACCCTCTAACTAGTCTCAAACCCGCCTCCCTCCCACTCCTGAAATACTGTACGATTATCCCATACTGAAAAGTAAGCAAATAAATAAATAAATAAATAAATGAAGAATCAAGTCAAGTTAGGTTAAGTAAAAATGCGACTTTATTCATCCCAATAAGTTGATTTTCGGCACTATGCTCATCTCTAAGTTTGAATCAATAAAAAGAATGAAATGAATACTTGGTTCAACCAGAGGTAAGAAAGAATGATAACAGGATGGGTTAGGACAAAGCGATTTTGCGTTCGCCAGGCACCAGTGATGGGTACCTTGTAAGATGGGGAAGGACAAATAAAAGATGGGAGTTTGTTCGGGAGTAGAAGAAATTGTACTCAGGCCTGATGGAGCTGAAAGAAATACGCCCAGTTAAATGCATGTGCAATGGATGAGTCGAGTCTGTCAAGATATTAGTGCAAAGTTTTCGCACAAAGAAAGTGCTGTTCTGTAAGGAAATTGGTTACATGAAAACGGGAGATACCACCGCATCGAAATATAATTTCAATGGACCTGCGAGAAACGACGAAATTTTTCTTCCGAAGATCAGAAAAGATGACAGAGGAACAGCAAATAAGGAGTAACATCAGACAAGAATACGTAAAACGTTTAATAAGGTATTGCAGAAAGTGCAAGGAATTCAGGCGTAGGATACGTGACGTTATTCGTCGAATCTTTGTGAATGCATTAATTATGTGCTGGAGTCAGTGAGGTCTTGAGAAATCATGTGACACTAATGGTTTAGTGCATCGTTCGATTCCTGTCATCTACGATGTATAACCACCACGGATAGCATGTGACCTCTACCTTAAACACAAACACAGATAATCAAACAACCAGACGCTCAATATTCAAGATAAGTTGAAAGTATTTGCAAGGTTAAGCACAACTCAGTTTTGCGCCTTCTGACTACCAAAACGCGAGATTCTCGTTTGTCTTACTTATAGCACACAGACAGTCGGATCAATCTATTGATCGATCGGTGCTCAAGAAGTTCAAGCAAAATAAATCGTTTGTCAATCAGACCAAAAAGAATACTGACGAAAAAGGAATTATCACACCTAATAATTAACGCATTTTGCAATCTACAGTAAACTAGGGAATAAACTCAAACCCACTGTTTTTATTTTCGGTGAAACTCAAATTCCCTCGGTCAGTGGTATTTTAGTGGAATAAGGCATGTAACAGTTGACAAGACAAGAATATCAAGCGACTGTTCTTTTGACTGTAATTGGTACACATTCATATATGAAGTATAGTGTAATATAGTTGATAATCAAAGGTACTGGTCAATCATAAAACGATCTAGCTGTATCTGGACGAGCTAACTTCCCACGTATGGCTTCATCTGACAGGTTGAATCCCGGAAAAGAAACTGTCGCGCATCACCCTATTTGCGGAATTATTAAGGTCACTAAGTTTCTACCATGGACGGTTAGATACGGTATTCAAAATTTGAGAATCAGCAAAGGACAACAATTAGACACGTTTTCACACGTTTCACTCCACTTTGGTGGAGAGAAGTTGACGTGCGCTGAAGGTATTCGTGCTCATAACTCTATAATTCGTAGTTCTGGATGCTAACTATTGTGCTTTGCTACGACAGGTATGCTATAGGAAGCAATTTATTTGGTAACCCAGTAAGATAGCTACACAAGCCACAGATACCACAAAGATGAATACGCGCTATCTCTCGCGAAACTGACGACTCCGCAAAGACAAATGGTCCCCATCGCAGCCAACGATGTTCCTGCAAGCCATCATCCTGACGGTAACACTCACGAAACTAGTATTTGTTGGTTTTACAGTGCCGAATACATTCTCGTTTTTTTGCGGCGCATTTATGTTATTGTAATGGTTAAGCCAACCCGGAGTACCACATTGTGGTGAGTGAATGGCTTCTGCATACTGCTTGGTGCGCCATACCTTCTTTGCTAGGATTCAGCCTGCTAGGCAAAGTCAGATTGTCCAGATACAGCCAGATAGCTTTAAGGCTGACCGTTGATTTTGTTCACCAATAGTGTAACACCCGGTTTCATGCATGACTAAGTGTGTGTCGGTTGAAGCCGAAAAAAATACGTACTCGCTATTCACATCTTCTCAATTCTCGGTTTCGTGGAGTCTAATTATGCGTGATTTCAATAAATACAATTGGTCGGGCAAACTGAATTCCCATGGTAAACATCGCGGTATGGAGTCACTGACCAGTGAATATCTGATCTGGCACAGAAACCAATCCCAGATTGAAGATTGGGTGGGATGTATCACAATTTGGTAGACTGTTCGTAAACGAGCCAAGCAATATCTATTGAACTTCTTTTTGACTACCGGATGACATAATTTGTATTTTTTTCTTGAAAAATTTATTATTTCCAGAAGTAACAGAAAAACTACCGTTCAAGGTGCTGCAGGAACTTTCACTGAGCTATCTTCTGCCACTCAGTTTTCAGGCAACCGAACAAGTGAAAATCACTGGATCAAGGACAGGTTAGGTCCCGCCAAGAGTTTGTCCTGCAACACAAACCACAAATCGCTCGTTTCTATTAGAAGGATCATTCGGAGAACCAGCTGTCCCATCAGACGATAAACGGAATAAACAATGTAATCTGGAAGCAGTGGTTCCTGGAACAGAAGCGCTCAGTGTTTGCCGAGGTCTGCAGAATAGGTGAGCAATACAACGACATCTAATCAGCCACCACGTCAGATAAAATATTCCCGTTTCAATAAAGAACGCTCAGACCAATGCCTCTGCTCCAAAATCTCCAAGCCAAAATACACCAATCGGGTCCGTCTGATACAACTGTGTCTCACAAGCCGGTTAATACGTGCATTTCATGGGATGATTTCCAGACACGTCCGTGAATGCGGATTAATGGACTGTATTGACCCCGATCGTGTTGAGAAAATGACCATTTTCTGGAAACCGTTTTGGGTTTGTTTTCTCTACGACGTTTTCTGACGCTTGGTTTCGACGGCACCTTTTTGCTCGGCTGAGTGCTTTTATCTGAACCAACCTTCGTGAGGTTTCCATCGATCTAGTTTTTAAAACAATTTCGGTTTTTTGCCTGTTGTACGCACTCGATTTGGTTTCCGCTTCGGCGTAGCGTCCGTATGCATTTCGTGTCTTTCTCATGTCGGTATTGTTTCGGTACCACGATATATGGAATACACTTATGCATATGTCCACCGAATCCAGTCTTCTCTATTCATTCGATAAAGGCAATCTCGTTGGTAATTCGCTGTGTGACCGGATAGAAGACACATTCAGAAGTCGCCAATCGCACCTTTTCTGCAGGACCCCTGCACGAAAGATATGCTGAAGATCCGAGTACATAATGCTAGAGGTGGCTCAAACGAATGTCACTGAAGAAACTTGAATTCAGGAACAAAATAGTGCTCGGAACTTCTCACAAACTGAATAGAGAAGATCGGAGTTTCCAAAAGGATTTTCATTCGGTCTTACTTGTAGAGTGCTCATTTACGAATGAAGCACCTTTGGTGGATAACCTATTTCACAAAAATGGTCTAATATCCTGGTTTTCAGTAGATCTGACTCCTAAAATTCTGTTCTCTTCAATGAGCTCACAATTAAAGTGCAACCCGACGCGTACAGAGGCACCGGGATCATAACAGTGGCTTTAGTATTAAGACGAAGTTTGGACTCTACAATTATCGGGTGTCAGCTTTACATTATATCTTAGACAACTGAAGTGAAAAATAGTGTTAGGTAGTATCCAGTAAAACAAAATGTTTACCGAAACTTCAAACTTAAGAAATATCTTCGTCCATAAGAAAGTAGAGTTTCTTTTAACCATTTTTATCCTCAAGACTCTGGAAACTCTGACGGGAAATATGGATAACTTTGAGGTTCTTTTGCAGTTTGGGTGGGAAACACGAAGTGGTGAGTTACCTCGTGGATCCTCGTCATTCCAATATTATATATATATATATATATATATATATATATATATATATATATATATATATATATATATATATATATATATATATATATATATATATATATGGAATCCAGTCAGGAGTGAGCAAAGGAACGTATAAGGTAATGAATAGTGTTCACTATTCTTGTGCTCCAGATTTATCGAAAAGTCCAGAAGGATCATTAAGTGTCCAATGGGCTATCTTTCGGACAAAGCTGCATCTGATGTGGGATAATGAAGGAGCCACTGCAGATGAAATATATGCACGTATGTGTTGCATGCACACACGGGGAGGTTGGAGTTAAATTCGGCGTCAGCAATCACTCACTGATCTGGACAACGGACCTCAGGACTTCGAAAGGGGGGGGGGGGGCGGATTAGACTTCGGTCATACACAAAATAGTCATTGGCAATGATGATGAGCTGCAATTTGTCAGATTTTGTCAGTTGTTGAATTGCAACACACGGGAAAACTGTCGACCACCAGGGGATTAAAACTCACCCGTGTCTCTGTTTTGACCCACCGCATAGAGGCAACTGAGCTAGCGAAGTAAAAGCCGACGAAAGTCTGTCTGTGATGGGCATTCCCATATTTTTCTGCCCAGGATGACACTGTCCAACAATGACTAATGTATTGCCGCGGCATTCCATACAAACGTTTTCAGTGAAAGCGAATGTTTTGCAGTCAGTCATGCCTGAATACTGTAAGTCACTACCGTAGAGAAATTTAGGTATAGGAGGTGCAGATCTCATTGGGAGTACGCAGTGTCCTAATGACATCCATCCAGTACAGAGTCTTCATCAAGTAATAAGCATCCTATCGTAACAAAAGGGATCCAAATCATGCCTTCAAAATAGCGCGTGTTGCGTAATCCACATGATGCATGCGAACTCGGTGCCTCATCACACTTAACAATGTTCTCCCCACCCAACAGATACATGGCCGTTGTTGAAACTGCCCCGGGCAGTAAAGAAGTGAACATTCCTGTAGTTGCATATCTCGAGGTGAAATATTGTGTCTAGATGACTACAGTGTCAGGATCACAATCGGTAATGATTTCGTTCTTCAGCACAAGGTGGCTCTGGATCATATTTTCAGATGGGTGGACATTTCTTCGAGCTTCTATGCATAATCGGCCACTTGATATTCTTTAAAATTTTTCCGTTTCTCAACTGAGTTTTACGAAAATAGGTTCCAGGTTTGCTCTTGTTGCCCATAGATCGATAGAATTTCTAAGTCCCGCACTTTCGAAGCAGCCGACGCCTAAGATCATTAGCAAATCACATAGGACGAAGCTTATGTTAAGGGATGAACATGAAACAAGCGGGTTATCCTTTCGACGATAACACTTATCCTAACTGCTAATAAGATCAACACTGACATTTGTTCGCTTCGATGAAAGAGTGAACAAAACCTCAGTAAAAACATTGACATTTATTTGATCCAGAAAAAAAAACAGCCAACCAACCATTAGTCAGTAAATGTGTTTCATACCCAAACCGTTGATCGGAAGAGCCAAATAGGTAATCGGTGTCAGCACTGGACGATTTTCAAGATACGGACACGGTAAGCTAGTATAGTAGCAGCATACGCGGCTACGATGGGCAAGTCCGATGGAGTGAATAGCAAATTAACATCCGGGTCAAACAATAATCAACTATAAAGAAAAGAAACCGTTCAGTCAGTCGGGCTCAGAGTGAGACTGCCTAGATTACGACTCGATATAACCAATCAGTTTAGCTCAGTTTGCACGGGACTTGGAGTGGATAGAGCCAATCGCGTGTTCAAATAGTTGTGTTTTCGGAGAGTTTTCGTAGCTCTAAACACTGTGTGCTTTTTTCTTCCTCTGAAAGGCAGAAACTTTGTGCAGAATCAGCTCTGGCAGAGAAGGGGAGAAACAATGAGTATATTATTTCTGGTCCCAAGTCCGGTTAACATACTTCAGAATATAGTGCTCCCCAACACTCTTCTACTGCTTTTTAAAAAGCTTTCACCGTAGCTGTATTTACGAAATTCTCTGGGAACTTGTTACAAAAGGGTATCACTCTGAGAAATAGTTTGCCCTTAGTCAGAACACTGAGTGTTCACTTTGCAGTCTCAGGCTATGCGCACTTGTGCTGCTCTCCGAGATAGTAGAGTTAAGCCGTTCTCGGTTTGTACTTAAAAACTCCCTCTTTTCCTTGAAGGTTTTGATCAAATCCCCGCTAACGCTCGGCCGCCTCACAAAAAATAGATCCAGGGTTGGAAGACGCTCTGCGTAGATACTCCCCTCTTGGCCGATTGCCATCCTAGTGGCTGGCTTTCGCACCTTTTCCAAGCAGTTTACATTTTCTAGTAGTGCGGCTTTTAAGCATGCACGCAATACTCCAAGTGTAGACTATCATTGGCTTTGTAGATTGAAACTGAAATCTCCGGTCCCCTAGATGACATCGTAGATCTAACTCAAAAGAGTTCCCTCCTGGCCATTCTTGATACAGCGACGCACTGCTCCGGTGGCTTGGAACTATTGTCAGCCACTATTCCCAGATCCTTGACTTGTGAGGCCTTTTGCAGATACCCTAATCCACCCCACCGGACACTATAATTTTGGTCAGACTTTGGCTCTTGGCGGGGTTTAGCGGACTTTTTCCATTTGTCGACCAGTTTTGGACAGCTAACACATCGTCCGCCACATCCGTTCTAGCTATCCTGACATCATAGGAGAAAACAGAAGTCGTGTTGCTTATTTCACGGGCTCAATCATTTGTGAAGATGAGGAAAAGCAGAAGGTTGAGCACCGAGCCATGTGGCCTGGTGAGAATCGTATCTACCCGGCCGCTCGTGCGAAATAAAACAATTCGAACCCGGACAACGCGCACGGAAAGAACGACAAAACCAGAAGAGGACAGCAGGATTGTATTTTGCTATTTTTGGTTGATACTAACTCGTCTGTATACAGAAGAAAGCGCGAAATTATTGGCAGATAAAGTGCTGACCAGTCACGAGGTGATTTCACTGTATCTACACAATCCCGTAGTCACGATTAGGCTTGACCTGATTGGCTGGATACTGTTGTAGCAGTCAGCCGACGGCGAGGAAACAGAATTCAGAGATGTAAAGATTTATCTGAAAAATGTGGCACACTATTATTGATGTAAAATTACAAATATAAACACATAATGATTCAGTCCTCTTTGATTGTTGCACTGTCATCCAGACTAGTGGTTTCTCCAACTTCTTCCAGTTTTCCGTTTGCTTGCGCAAGGTAGATACGACCAACTGAAGTGGAGGAGAAAATCTGTTACTTCAATTCGCCATACTCGTACGACCTTCCCAAAGTTTCTATTACACTGGCAATGGAGCTGTAGCACACTGGACCGTGTGTAAAGATATTTGAATCACTACCTGCAGCCCACCAGTTATCTCATTCAGTCAGGAAGATATCTATCCACGGTCTTGTGTTATTAACTATTCCCCTAGACTGCAGTTTAACGTCTATAGGCCTGGGGTTTAAGAGATAAAACTCCCTTAATAAGTCCATGTAACGGAATTTATTTAGCTGTCCTATATCTCACCGCCTGGTTACCTCCTCGGGAAACAGCGGCAGATTCGTTAGCCACGATCATCCATTCAGCAAACCCATGCTGCTTACCCGATATGGGGCTATTTGAGACCAGGGGATTAGAGTTCTGTTTCCCAACTATTCGCTGTTAGCACTTATACACTTAAAGTTACTTGCCTGTAACTTTCGGCCTTTTGCCGCCTTCCGGTCTTTCTGTATTCCAACCACCATTGCCTTCGTCCATTCCCCTGATATATTTCTCTCTTTAAGTGATGTTTTGTACAGCTGCGTCACCAGGGCCCTTGAGGCTTCAGCTAGAGGCTGAGCGATGGTTGGATGAACCCCGTCTGGTCCTGCGGCCTTGTATTTTTTCAGAAGTCACAGTTAGGTGTATACTTTTTCTTCGTCTACCCTAGGTTCTGGTATTTGAAATTCTTGTGGTCTGTCTGTCCTCTGCTCTACATTTCCCGCTGGTTGAAGTATGCTCTTGAAAAAAGGCAAAAGAATATCAGACTTGTCGTTCTACCTTAGTGCTAGACGACTCTGCGCTCCTTCTAAGGTTACTACGCTTTCTCTCAAATGCTTTTGGGATTACGCATTACCATGGAACCTTTCGGGGTTGGTGCCAACTGCCGCAACTTACCTGCACTCAAAACAATATTTTTGTACCTTTTAGATCGCTTTAGATTTTTTCCTGGCCTTCTAATAGGTTGCTGGGTTTTGTACAAATTGTGCACCATCCATCGCTGTCTCCGGATGACTATCGTTTTATGAACTTTTTCTCTCCGTTAAGGAGGTCACTTTCTACTGGTATCAGACCTCAGAGCTAAAACTTTCTCTGTAAGTCGAAGCAATCCCTCCCTGACGGTATCCAAGATTTCTTCTAGAGAAGGGTTTGCGTGGCTCGGTGTCCAATGTGTTCCCTCCACTGCCCTCTTTAGTTCGTCGATATCGATTCTGCTTTAGCACTGAAGTAAAGCCCTTTCGGTTGGCTCATTGCTGGGGCTCAGTGAAATCTTTGGGACTTTATGGTCCCTTTTACCCAGGGGTTCTTCCATAACAATCTCCTTGACTTCTCTTTGATGGCGCGTTACGACTAAGTCAAGCAGGAACGAAAGATGCCCCCCATTGTTTAGTGCCCGGTGGCTTGTGTCGTAAATTTTCTAAGTGCATGCAACTAAAACTATTGTAGAAGGCTGTCGTCCGTTGATCACCGTCGGTGTAGTCTTGCTTATCCAACTGATTTCAGACCACGGCACTGCTGGAGTGTGTGCACTGGTGATCGATAAAAAGCTCTCAGCAATAGATGGATTACATGGTTATCAATTCAACACTGTCCCTAATTTTGTGCATTATTTTAAACAAAAAAAGAGTGGATGCATCGAAAAAGGGAAGGGTAAATCAATTAACATCTTGAATTCCAATGTAATTAATGGAGTTATAATTTTATGAATGGGCACCGACGATCACCCCGTATAGTTTTTACCTAATAATTTTTGCTACCACATTTCTGATTTCTCCAAAAAGCATCAGGTCTGACGTGGGATTTTCCACACACCCTGAAATTTTCAACCTATGGTAGCATGTAATTGGAGTTCTCCCGAATTTGAAATCTCTTCACATCCTGTCACTGAGCAACTTTCAGTCGTGTTACATCAGGGATTACGTCACATTAGTTAATCACTGCATATGCGGTGGAAGAATAGGAAACGTTTTATCAATTTGGTAATATGTTCAAACGTGGGTGGTACGCTTATCTTGATGAAATGATTTGAAAGCTTTTGTACACGTCACCCTGATACATTGTTTCGTGCCTGTCCGTGAGTAATGAACTCAGCCAATCAGTTATATTGGCATCCAGGTTTCCAGAACACCTAACAAAACAGCATAGCAGCAAAACTGGTCAGCTCAATCTCCACCAGCGACGCTACATATCGATTTTCGTGTAAGCGAGTGTATATTAAATCAGCGGAGAAGATTGCATACACCCTATTCAAGTCTTATTAGTTCTGCCTTTCCGTGATTCCAGGCTCGATTTCATTCAGTTCAAGAGATATTCGGGACTGAACTTAGTATAAAACCCAAATCCCACTGAACAGTCAAGGAAGGGTATAATGCATATACCATGGGAAGATGCTCACAATAGAAAGAATACCTTCAGGAGACTTTGGTATATACGCAAAAGAGTTCGGAGATACAGGGCTTCCACGTACCACCCGGTGACAAGGACAAGAGGAAGGAGAGCATCAGTCAAACCCATGTTTGTTGCTCTTTTCCAGGAAAAGTGAAGTTTTAGTGGTGGTGGTGGTGGTGGTGATGGTTTTTGTTTAGCCTAATTATCATCCGTGGTGAACGCTGCTCGTGAAGCCTATCATCTGATTGTCTGCTCACGTAGCCGACGTAGAGTGGCTCGCTATGGCACCATGCAGCCTGGACCCACCAAGTCCACCGTATTTGTTGAAACAGTTCATACTCTACCATGCTCACCAGGAATAGACAAGACGAGGATAGCAAATTGTATTATTCGCAATACTCTAGCTGACGTGATGTTTTTAAATCGCTCCCAACCAAAACTACGCAAAACGAGATAGCAAGAAGAGCAGTGCTGCAGAATAGCACATCAGTTGTATTTCAGAACTGGTTCGTATAAGTATGGTAAACCAAGGAAAATATTTTACAGATTAGAAGTTGACCAATCACAGGGAGCTTTTGCGTACCTGTTCTGGGCGATCCTGATCGGTCGAGGCTCATCTGTGTGTGTGTGGCTATTAAGCTGTACCTGGCGGTGTCACGTGTGACTACCGCTAAATCTCAACAACTTTCCTTCCTCAGGAGTTCGTCGTCAGTTTGGCCTGCCCGTCGCACTGATCTTCGAACTGGAGCTAGTGGCTGTGGTTGGCCACTGCGGCCGTCGTTTTGGTTGGCGGGGAAGATGTATCTCTGTCATCAACACGGTCACCGTCTTGATCCGTGTTTGAGATAGCCCGTGTAGGGGCTACCGACCAAGCCTTCAACCGGAACAATGGGAAGAGCCGAACGGAAATAGTGAGCAAAAGAATCAAGGTAATGGTCACAGGCAACTGACCACAAAGCAGCCGAAATGCCCAGGCAGCTGGAGGGTCAACGTTGCTGCAGAGTAGTCTGGAAATAGGGCTATATGAACGGTTGAACATGTTTCACCGGGTTGACTTGTTTGGCCGCTCAAATGCAGGTGTTCCACATCCGTCTTGTCTTCTTTGGTACAATATTACACCATGCATTGGGCTGGTGATAAAAGCTCAATTTTAGTCTGTCAAGTGGAAGTCTTACTTAAGTGGGCCATGGAAGACTATTCCGTTGTCTGTTTGACTGATAGCTGTAGGTCGTCGCATTGGCTAACTGAATCTTCCAGTTCCGGTGAAATGGACTGCGAAGTTGCGATTCACTGTAGTCTTAAACCACTCTCTGAGCTGCTTGTGAATCAAACTAGACGCTGGTCATAGGAACCGTTCACACAAGAGACTATCCAGTGCTGAGATCAAATGAACCGGTCCCCTGGTAAGACAATCAACTGCTGATATTGGATGAGTAAATCATTTAACAACCTCTCTTAGCGATTCCGACACGTTCCCGGTTCTAATGTCGCGAATAGTACCGAAATATCCGGAACCTTTACCAAGTACTCGTGGCTCAGCTCGTGGCTCGCAAAGCACAGGCCGCACTAAAATATGGGTTGTGTCCCGGGGCGGGTTCAAACTCCGCCGGGGTGAACGATTTTTTAAAAATTTGGATGAGTCCAGTAGATACGGAGACTGATTTGCAAATTATGTTAGTGCTTGCTAAAAATATTTGTCATGTGCTCACAGTTTAAAATCCATAGAGGCACAAATATGCAACTGTACATCCCTTGTTAAGAACCATGAATGCCACCAAATCATACCTACCAGCTTAAAAATTGCGTACGGGAATAAAGGTCACATTTGGAAAATTCTGAACTGGAGGTTCCACATTCTGAGTTGATCGAAGTAATACATACATTGCATTTTAAACAATAACTTCATTAGAGCAAGCGTTAAATCTTACCTCTTGTGCACAAAAGGGGTGAACATGCGTCCGAAATTTCATTTTGCACTGTTAAGCCACCTTTCACATTATCACCATCACCATTCCAAATCAATCAATAACCCAGTCGAACGTAATTCTTGCGGTACACACCGGCAAGGCACAAGCAAGAGTGAAGCAGCGACGCGGAACATCGGTCAACTATTTATGCAAATACAACTTAAGTAGCACGACCCATGTTGAAACAGAAAGTGAGATTGAAGTACGAAGTAGGAGCGGGAAGAGTTGCCAATTCTCTCTACCTATCCATTTATCTATCTATCTGTACGTGTGTGTGTGTGAGACTAGACCGGTAACGAATCGAGCTGAATGTGTGTACTATTCGCAGTATTTGAATTGAGAGGACGCATTTAAATCGCTACAACTCAGAACACGGCAAACCGAAATAGTGAGAACACCAAGGCTACGGTACTGTACTTTAGTTTTACTACAGAATTGATGTGTAAAAATATGCTCCGTCAAAGGAAACAATCAGCAGATCAAGTCCTAACCGATCACAACAAACTTTGTCATACCTGTTCAAGGCGCTTCTGATTGGCTGGGGCTGCTCAGCGTATTTGGCCGCAAAGCTGCACTGGGGTGTGTACCGTGTAGTGCCTGCAGAATCATCACAATGTGGCGTCTAGTGTCGGACTACGCAAATATTTTACACGCCGTAACTCAGTAGTTTCGGAAGTTTTGTAATCAGCCGAAGTTCTGGTTACCATGGAAAACTTTTCTACAGAATGGCTTATGATCGAACGTTCGATGAGAATGTCTATCTGAGGTTAGCAAACGTCGGACGATAACACAAATTTCAGAAAATGCTTTGTAACTGAATATCAAGCACTCGTATGTGGCGTGTCACCTCATGCATCGTTTTTTCCGTACATTCCTAACTTCAGCCTGATCCCAGTCACTCATCATCAGATTAACGCTGGGTCCATGTAAAACTTGGATCAACTCGCACAATATACTAATATCCAAAGGAATCGATCGTAGCTACTCGTAACTGCGCACATCGAGAACTGGCAAGATCAGGATAGCATGTATAATGTGGTGACCGAATTGCTTGAAATGAAATCAGAAGACCATCGAACTGGCACCGGGATGTATTGATCTTTTTGCATACGGATTTTGACATTTATATAGGCACGGAAAGCACAGAGAAACACATAGACAAGCAGCAGCTCAATTACAAGCGCGATGGATAGCCATAATAAGTATGTTGAATGTTGTAAAATGATAGAATTCGATCTAACTTATGACTGTCAAGATCGATGGGCGTACAACGCAATCAAAATCTCAAGTAGAACAAACCATGTTCGCAAGATGATCATGGTTGTGTGAAAACCCACTTTGTATTATCGGTCACATGTCGGATTATATGAGCCTTGTTTTGGACAGAATTTACCTCATTGAGTGAGTTAGATGAAATCACAGCATATATGTTCGGACAACTCTAATTACCACGTATCTGTTTATGTATGGAGCAAGAAGTGGTATTATTTGTAGGAAATGCACTGGCTAATCATAAAACAGTTTGGTTGTATCAGGAAGATCTGATTACCAGGTTCGGGTAAGTTCGACTTAGCTGAATCCTGGGCACGATACCATAGCACACTACTCTGCGTTCACAGTCACCACAGTCAATCGTCATCTTTTTTTGGAACGCAAAATCAAACGGTCTTTTGGTTTTGTCCCTCGATCCACATCCAAATTCGAAATGAGATTTGAAATGGTGCACGCATTGGCAAAATCTGCATACAGGCATTCTTGTGCCGTCACTGAGGTAAGTCTAGTCTGCCAGCGGGGGAAATCCTACTAAGTTTGGGCGAGCAGTAGTCAACAAAGTCTTTCAATCTGATCGCTTATAAAATGGTCCACGACCTATTGTTTTCCACACATTCGACCGTGAATTGCGTTATATAACCTCGTTGGGGAAAGTAGTACCGAAGCTTTTCACGCTGTCTAATCAGTCTTGTTCTAGTGATACAAATGCGGAACCCTATGGATGATAGCTGGAGAAATAATCTGGTCGACAACTTAAATTTACGCAGTCATATCAGGCTATCAAGCAGTCTGTTTGCCGACTCATGGACAACTCCACACCGTTGCGACCGGCAGTACCATGCAATGACATTTGTGGGGACCATTGCTACAAATGTACGTATTCAACACATAGACGACTACTCGATCCCACAGTGTACCGCGGGGCAGACTGAATGGTGGTTTTTAGGGTGTCGACTGAAATCGATCGATTGCCTCAGATCCGTTAGTATGTTGAACATCATTGATTATCGCCTTAGGCATTGTACCTGCAATGTGATCACGTTGAAGTATTAATGACTCTTTATTGTGAAACGATTCGTAGAAAAAAATTCATTTCTAAATTACTAGCACACTCCGAACATTAAACCAACAGATTTCGCAATCCAAACGCTTAGGTGCATATGCCCATCTATGCAAGCGCATGCGCGTTTGTCTATCTATTTGTCAGCGCGCCTGCGCCATCCCCTGTATTGAATGGCTGATTGACTGGACCAATCGGATGTGAGTGTGTAACTAAATCACCTCGTTTATTGATCCTGCACCCTGACAAAGCATTTATGCACCCACGGTTTCTAGTACATACTTTACTGCGTTGGCCTGTAGCCGAGTGAGCTGAGTGAAGTATATGAACTACACAAATTCCGGTCATCGACTGCGGCCTTATGGGTTGAAAACAACCGAGAAAGGGAACATATTTGACCAAAATTCCGGACAGTTTAAAAATCCTCATTATTACACATTACTTCCATGTCAAGCGAATATGATCCCTTTGCATTTAGAAACCGAATATATTACTTTAAGCGTTGGAAACTCAGTAAAAATCGCACTGAATAGCAAGCCAGGTTTGGTGGTGCTTGGAGTCGGTCACATGATTCTCCTCATTACGGATCGATGAAGGCTCATGAACGCATTCCTCATCGCCGGCAATAATGCGTGATGAAGCTTGAATTTGTGATAACGGGACCAACTGCAAAGTGAGTGACGACATGAGGAAATGGGAGAATTTTTCTGTGTTGAAAGGAGATTCTGACAGCTTTGATTTATCAGTGTGGTCTAGAAATCAATAACGTGTCATTTCTTCTCGACGAAATGATGTCGATTTCTTGCAAAGCCCAGCTTAGGGACTTTGTTCGTTATTTACTCGGATTTTAGTTTGAAAGCGTATCGATCCGGATAGAAACGTCAGATTACTCATCACAATGATCACTTATGAAATGAACATACTTAAATTCAGCTCATTTCGAATAACAAATGACCATACACTCGGTATGATGGCTTCAGTTCGCACCTCTTACCAAGAACCTTATTCGAAAATCAGAACGGCCAAGAGTATGTAAAGTAAAAGGATAACCACGCAAAAAGGTTGTGAATATGAAACAGTCAGTGGTCACAACGCCTTGGCACATTCTATAATGTATTCAACAACTGAATGAAAGAACGTACTCTGTCTTGCTATACGCATCATCTATAAGCGTAAGTAAATGTTATAAACCAAAGGGCGTCTTTTACTATTTTATCGTAATCCAGTAACTTTTACCGTTATCCACGGAATGCTATATATATATATATATATATATATATATATATATATATATATATATATATATATATCGTCCACGGTGAGTCGTACTAGTTTACTGTGAGGGTTACACATGACCAGCCAAAGCCCTAGCAGTCTCACCGTCGATGATGTACACACAACGCCAGATGCCGAAGATCCTGGCAGCTAGAACTCCGGTTGAGATTGACAGCGTGATGGAATCCCACCGAGAATGAAGAACTTCCCCTATTTGGATCAAACATATTCCATGAAATTTTGAACTTGTGATATTTCTCAAACACATGCATGGGTGCACGCATCTTGCAAAAAAGCATTAGCGATGACAAATACAGCAATAAACCTGTCGAAACATCCAGTGGAGAACCACGGTTTTGAATTTGGAGAAGAAAACCACACATCCGAAGGCGATATCACAGTTGGTTATCGATAACGATATGGATGTTAACACATCAGTTCAAGTCAAGTGAGCACTTCGCGCATTCAGTAATGGCCAATCATCGGCTTCACAAACATTGGGTACGAACAAAGCGTTGAAACGAGTGCGAGCGATTTCTTGAAGTTGGTGGAAATAATTCGGTGACAAAACTCTAGATGAGCCTTGTTTCCTAATCGGTAGATGACGGTTATAAGAACTGTGCCGAGTAGACAAAGGGCCTTTAGAATTCCCGAAGAATTTGGCGATTATTCTAGCCCGTTTTTCACCTGAATTGGGATTCAGTAGTTTAGACTTTTTCAGTCAAAACATTTCTCACATTTCTCTTTTTAAATGCACTGACACACAGCTTGCCAGCAGGATTTCTATCTCCCGCTGTTCCAGTTCACTTCAACTGGTATAGCACATTATCTTGGGTTACTGCTGAAGCAAGACACCATAGAAACAAGGGGACCTTCGATGAAGATGACTGGCGCGCAATATATCCAATACACTTGTCCCATGTCCACTTCGTCAACATTTGTCTGCTGGGATAGCTTACCAACCTCTGCCAGCTATGTTCTATAGGATAACTTAGTTGGGATTAAATCGGTTTAGTTGTGTGTGTGTGTGTGTATGTATGTATGTATGTGTGTTTGTGTGTGTGCATGAGAGAGAGAGGGAAGCTCTCTGGACCAAGGAATCGATCGCTATATTGTTCTTGAAACAAACAAGTGTGGGTAAAGTGAACTGATAGAGTGGAGCAGCATGCAGGCAGGAAAAAAGACTGTGGGTGCTGCTACATCCCAAATCACCTTAACTTTCGCCCACGGATTAGATCAAGCGTTGACCTTGGAATACGCATTGATTAACCAGTTCGCCGAAACTAAGTGAAGACGAATGTAGTAGGAGGACTTCTTTTCTACGCTGTCATCGGCGAACACACATTGGCGGTCATCTTATTTCACCAAGGTTCAAAACCGTGATGTTCAAATGAAGACGGCTATGTCGGGTGAATCTTACAGAAATTTAGGCGAGCTCAACGCATTTAACGATCTCCGAATACATGCCATTGGTTTGGCTGATATGAACTGTTGTCAGAAGGTACAATTGCGTGTGTGTGTGTGTGTGTGTGGTGTCATTTAGGGACCTTTTGCACCGAACTATTCCAAGCACTGCCAACACCACCGATGATGAGTTTCGCATCGGTCTTGGGCACATTAACCACATTTTCGCCTTCTGACAACTAGATGAACCCTGACACGTTCCGGAGACCAACGATCATCTTTTTCTTAGACAAATATACATCCCCATTTGTCTTCGACTTTACCGTGGGGGATTAAATTCGAAATACTTTATCCGGTTTAATAATCGGTAGAGATGAAATTGTCCCGGGTAAAAACATGTTCGACTCAGGATATACCGATAAAACCTCCTGACTGAGTTACAGTGCACAGGCGATGCGACACTTTCTGGACCATCTCTGATGACTTTGGACGTGTTTGCTTGTCTCCCACCTGTATACCTTTTGCGCTCTATTCGCGCGTGCTAGGTCTAGGCTGGAACAGGTGACGGGGTAGCCGAGCTATAACTTGGAGTAGGGGTGTGCCGAAGCTAGCATTTTAATTGGCTAGTGCTTCCCACGTGGTCTGGACTCAAAGGACAAGGTTTGTTGTCGGTTGGAAAGGCTGAGGAAAGTGGCTGATAATGGATTTCAGTGAAAAGAAACAGCGAGAGAGAAAGAGGGACTATGTCATCAAACGAAAATCGAAGATACTTGGTCGTATAGTGGGAACTTTTAGGTCCGTATATTCTGCTCTCCACTTTACGACTTGCTTGACTTTCCCGTGCTCCAACAGAATACTTAATTGGTCCTGCTTCTAGTGTCCAAAAATATAACTTTTCGAGAAGTAGCTAACTTTTATGAACCGAAGATAAGTTGCTCTTTCATTCTGAGTTCTTTGATCTGTGTTTATTGCTTACAGGGCAAAATTCTTGATTCGAAGGATCTCAGAACATTTTCTGCTCACACGCGAAAATATTGATCGTGCTGTCCCATGACACACAGCCGACATTCAGCTTGACTTCCAACTCTTCGAAAACAAAACACAAGATTCTCAGAACAGGATAACCTCAAGAAATACTCATCGAACCCCAAACCGCAGTTTCAAAGTCCACTAAGCCTAGATATACGTGCAGCGCAAACTTCTATAACCAAGGATATGGATATGGCCGTAACAGACGGGCGTCAGTCTCATATGTCTAACCTTCCTATTTGGTCTCTTTCTTTTTTTCTCTGTCTGTCTGTCCGTCTGTCTGTCTGTCTGTCTGTCTGCGTGTGTGTGTGACCCAGTTATCACACATTTCCCACGGAAATGCATCCAGACATTGTTTGTTGTTATCTCAGTACTCGATTCTCACGGCTCAGTCATTGATGAGTCTCTCCTCCCAGGACAATCCGTGTATGTTAAGCGATAAGTTAGGATGAAATTTCCTCCAGGAATCTTCCAACAAATTCACATCCGGTCTCAAGTTAAGCCTGACCCACACTTCTTTCCTTTGTTTGTGATCAATAATCTGTGTCAGTTTCACATATTTGTCTAATTGGTTGCAATATATTGTGACGCAATGGTGTGAGTATGAATCACTGAAAACGAGCTTCTCGTCAGCCTGTGTTCTCCAGATATGTTCGTTAGGAAATTTTTCAGCAAATAGTCAACATATCAAAAGAGCATCAGCACGAGCACCAGCTATGATCTCATTGGTCTGGTCGTGTCACTGTAGTTTTCCTGAAAGCCTCTAGTCGACCATGCACTCTTCTTGAAATATTGTACTTTTATTGTATAACAAAGAGGAAGTGTATAGCAGTAATAATAATAGTAATAAAATCAAAATCTGAATGTTCTGTGTGCCACAAACATGTATTCTTGTGAGCCCATGCTTCACTTTGTGGCATGTTTTGTGTTCTCACGTATTTCCACGTGAAAGTTGAATGCTCCTCCCTTGGCCTTTCTATATTAGCATTGATTTTTTAGGTTCACAAGCCTACCTTTCAGTCAAGAACATTCACGCAAACAGATAATCATATTTTGCTCATACGGGGATATAACAGAATTGAACAGCGTTTACAGGAAACGATCCACCTTAGTAATTAGAATGTCAGCACCAGTATTATTATATTTCTGGTTGAGGACAGCAAGACGGCGTGCAACAGGTGGGTAATACTAAGAAATAACTTGCAGGTGATTATCATGCACCATATAATGTGTTTTATGATAAGTTTAGAAGATCAGATATTGACTAGAGAATTGGGAAATACGACTAATCACCATCAGTCAGTGCAGTGGAAATAAGAACTATCGTTTCGAATGAAATCCTTTCAAGTTACCAATCCTTTCCAACTCAGTATAGGACAACAAATCATATTGATGATTTGGTGCGCGGAGGCAGCGGTGGTTCATGGAGGTGCACGTGACAGAATCGAATGCCTACCCATAAAAAGAGCACTTGACCAACGTTGGAGCTTACGAACGATCATTAATTTTCAAATTACAACAATGGGCATTTTGTCGTAATGAGGAGGCTGTTGGCAGCCATATTGGTGCTCGATTAATGTAAGTGAAGGATCCTGTTGGTGCACTTACTCAGCCTTTGTGCTCATGGAGTTTTCTGTGTTTTCGCATTTTGCAGATTGAACACGAGCAACCCCCAAGGGAAGACACTAATCCAAGCGTAATACATTGTACACAGTTAAAGGAGGTCGGATGACCTGAGGTTCGTGCTTGGAGTCCAAAGGACAGTCAGGCAACAAAGTAACGTGAATCCCACTTACCAGTTGCAAGTAGTTGCGAGAAATATAATTACGGGAAAGGTCTTGGAAAAAATGAATAAAAGAACAAGCCGGTGTCTTGCATCCATTCTATGTAACACCCAGTATATTTTCTTCCAGCAATGATTCAATGAGGAGATATCCAGTGGCCATTCCATGAAATGTGACGAAATAATAACTATCTCTATTCACCCCACTAACCCTAGTAAGAAAACTCTTTCGATTCGAACCATATCCTCATTCAGTGCCAAAACCCACAATTTATTTAAATACTTGATGGTCGTAGCCAAATCCCGGTCCGCAGACTTATTGGTCCTCCGGTTATTCACATTCAGCTCTTCTAAGTGGTTAACCTGATTACTAACCCAGTTGGTTGGTTCGGTCCAGACGATACTTGGTATGTGATTGGTCCTTTCGTCCGCTTCGTTTACTCCAATCTTTTCCTCAATTCAGGACAGGTGAAGACGTGCTAGCTGCTTGGCAAATAATCGCGCTATCTGCTTAGCGAACATGGCCTTCTATTGGCAGTGTGCCAGATGATACCCTCACAATAATGTCTGTATTTGTTCTAAAGTAGTACAGTCGATAACCGCGCCCCTAGTGTCTCCGGTTTGCAGTTTCAGTATTCTTCAAGTTTTCCTTTGAAACCTAATTAATAATTATTCGCGGATACCCCTTCAAATTCACCTGACTTTTCCTGTGGCTGTGCATAATTTCCATACTCTTTGAAGTTCAAGTAATAATCATGATATAAAATTCTAATACTTTTGTAACAATACGTATTACATCATCGTAATTTCAAGGAAAATTCGAAATGCAATAAAGACTACCACCCTTCTCAGTCAGCTTATTAGCCGAGCGTACTCTGCTCACTCCGCGTTTCCTATAAAAAAAACCTTGTTTATACAGCCAGGGAAGGGTTTCCGGTGTAACTTGACGATTGTAACACTTCTGTCAGTCATTCAAATTGTATGTATTGTAAGTATGCAACGAATAACAGGAAACCCTCCAGGAATGCTGAGAGAAGCTGTGGTCAGAATGTGTTCATGATTAGAAGAGCTTTTGTACGAAAAGAAATTTCACGCTGCGCTGTGGATAATGAGACTAGTGCAGATACTTTGTGCTTGAGTATTTCGAAGACACTATTCAATGAAATGTGCGATCCCACTGTTGCTCACCCAATCCGGCTCCCTGTCAGATGAGGCTGGTAAAACTGAAAAAGTCTGGTAAACACAAGTGTTGAAAGACGGAGGGGGGTGGGACCTGAGCACGTCAGTGTTTATGTTCCGGGTCATTTAGACAGTGTAGGAGTTGTCTGGAAGGATTGAAGCATGGTATGGTTTGGGTTGTCAGAGTCAATAATGTCACCAGTGACACCAACCTGACGCGTAAAATTCTGATCGCCACCATGAAAAATCGACGACAATAGCTTTGAAATACAATGTCTCACTACTTTTGAGAGCTGTGCCCGTCAGAAGATACTTTTTCTGAAGCTTAAAGCACTGGGTCCCATTTATTCAATTCATCAGAATCGATAGAAGACACGTCGCGAGATGCAAGCATTTGATTTACCACTTTCGATCGCGACGTAAAGTGTTAGTTTACGTATAATACGGAAGGAAAAACATCATACTTTAGTAGATGAAATTAGGGTCCCTCACTGTACGTTCGGTGAAGACAGTGGGGTTGTTGAGTTTTGTGTAAGGGTAAACGGTACAAGTTACTGTCTGACTGATCAAATGTCAAAGCATATATCCTAACGGTTATCGAAGTCGATGACTCAACCCCTCGGGATCACTCAAGGTGACGTCAAAGCGCCTGGTTTTTGTTACAAAACTCCTAATTACATCGGATCAATAATTAGATCAGAGCCAGCCCTTGAGAGCGATGTTACGTAATCGAATCTGAGGCGCTCAGTGAAGTGGTGGTTATCACAATGCCTCCGTCACAGAACTCACTGCCCACTGAAATGTTTGACACAAAATGTTTGTTTACCTTGGCACCCATCCAGCAGACCAACAATCATTGTAACAGGACCTGATCCACCTAAATCATTGTCATGCGGCATAAACTGGCATACTTTACGCTCATGATCAACTTTAGTGAGGAAAACGTCTACTCGTCGTGATACAAGCTCCTCCGGAACGGCTTGAAGAAGAGAAGCCACTTGCGGAACTGTAAATCCTCCGTTACTCTGTGTACTGTTCCTTAATACTGCACACCTTCATTGTACTACTTTTCTTCCATAAACATCATTCATTTTATTACGGACAACCTTTAAATTTAATTGCGTTTTTATTTAAACCCACTCCTGCACGACGGGCGAGTACAAACAGCTGGTTAAGAGACACATTGATGTTTATTGTTATTGACCGGAACACAGTGTTCCGAATGATCGCAATTTATTTGCTATTCCATCCATGGAGAATGACGGATGCCCACTAGTGCCGAATGGCTGGGACTCTTCTCCACGCCTCTCTAACAGACTCCAGACAGTTTCAATTGGTTTCAAATCTGAACTGTGGACTGCTGAGTGGGTCTGATAGTATTTTACACCCTCTCAGGCTCAAGTTCCGCCACTGATCGATTCGCCTGTTTCCTGCTTAAAATTTGTTCACTTATGTGGTATAGTGGTGGGTTCACATATGAGGATGCCAAATTTGGTTTAAAAGTATTGAGCGGAAAAATGAGGTGGTTTTACTGACATTTCGTGCACTATATTTTGATAACTTAACTTGTTGTTGCATTTATTCTGCTCCAACCAAAGAAAATCACTGCTTGGAACAAAGAAAATGCGCTTTTCTGAATTGCAGATTTAAGGGTATAATGGTTTGCCGCTAGTGCATCCGGCGTGTTTGGGTTCAAATTACAAAAACCGAATTTTCAGCAATTCGCAGATTTTCATAGATGACCGGTGCACTATTTGTCGCTCAAGAAATGGCTGATGGATTTCATTCCATTTATGGCATTCAGAAATGTTATTTTATCCAGTTCACGCTCACATATAAAGAGCCTGTATAAGAACAGACCCCCTCGTCACAATGGTCTACTGCATGAGGAGAGAGAGAACCCCAACAACAACAACAACTCTCAAACTTGATTAGAATGGAAAACCAAACCCGACCTCACTAAACGGCAATGATTTCCATGGTCTAATTCCAATCTAGACTACCCTTAATGTATTATTTATTCAGCCTAGCACACATATAAAAGTGTACGTGTTTTTCCGCCCAACTCTGTGCACCCTATTCATAGACTGATTACCGCCAATAGTCCAACTAGTAACTGTTGTTTCGTTGTTCTCCAGTTTAGCTGTAACCAACTCACAACAGGCTGTCAATGAATCACAGTCACAATTTCAAATGAGATGCATCAACGAGGAACGGCCACTCTTTCCTTCCATATAAGCCTCATCACATACATCTAATTAGTATAAACTTAAGCTTGAACAAAAATCCACCACTTCATGAGTACTTCATCAAGTTTCCCTGTGGTACAAGCAATATACCAACTGTAAACTATCTGAGTGCCTTCAGCAAAATCACTGAGTGTCTGTTTCTACGACAGGGTTTCCGAAGCGGATACACACTGCAGTCCGGTCGAAGATAACCCAGAATGACACGTCGAATGTTGATAAAATCTCGGCTTATCTTGCCGTAGATTCCCGGGAGCAAACAAGGTGCTTCTGGAGGACTTTCAATTCTGGTCTGAAGTAGTGTCACGATGAGACTAGTAGTGGCCCCTTGCGCCCTTTTCGGCTTGATCGGCTTGACAGTCGTAGGTAAATAGGCGGATCCACCATCGTACTCATTTAGAGGACGACCACCGAAGGTATACGACTTACGGAAGGCGCCAAAAAGATAGTTCCTGGACTGAGCGGTAAATCACATCAACAATACATTAGGCTGAAGAGCGCACTGCCTGTGGGATTTCTGGCTTTTCACGGAGGCCATCACTACAGCCCTAGAATTGTGTTCATTACCTTCTGTTCTTAACAAGCCCCCAGAAAGGTTGTAGCCTCTCAGTAACTGAGATCAACTTGAAAGTATGAGATACAATTTACTGGATTTATTACAGGGGTACACAAGAGGAACAGTGCGTCATGCATCAGTATCATCCTATAGAATTTGTCTACCTGCATCATTTCGTCGTAACAGCCACAGTTTCAGGTCATCTGAGTGCCGCAGACATGGGAATATAGAACCACCAGGAAGTCATTGATGTGAACCAAGAACTAAATCGTTCCTAGCACGGACCCCTGGGGAATGCCACTGGTGGCTTAGAGCCACAAACCTCAAAGTACCTTCATTCTCAGAAGTGCTCAATTTATCACCTTAAGGGATCCACAATCTCATATGATCGAATATTCTGCAACAGCCTGCCATGTGGACCTTTGTCAAAGGCCTAGCTGAAACCTACGAAAAAAACATATGTTGATTACTCACTAACCTTCATGTCAATCCAACGCTCATAAGCCAGAAAATTGGACAAGTAGCACACACTTGGCTTGACGTGGCTCGGTCGAGACTGGCAAACGTCTTACTGTCGAGGACTGAGCAGTGGGTGATTTTCCAAGTGTTGCCGAACCTACTTGGCTTCGAGTTACTCCATTACTTCACAGACGACAAAAATGAAGCTCACTGAGCTACGGTTGACAGTAGTCTTCACCAACTTTAAACAAAGGAACTACAATCGCTTTTTCCATGAATTTGGCTGTTTTCCATCAGCTGGCCAGATGTTGAGCAAGTTGGAGACTGATGGTGAGATAATGTCAGTGAATTTACGTAGACCCAGAGAGTTTATTCCGTCAAGGCCGGATGGCTAGCAAAGCAGTGGAAACCGTATTGGTCTCGTTACGTCGTCCTCGTGTAAATAATGGAACACCATGGCAGGTTCGAGAACGGACAAGAGCAGTGGCGAAAGTTCCTGTGTGAGCCGACGCGTAGTCTCGTCCCATGATATTGGCCTCAGTTTCATCTGATCCTTCAGATACTTTATTCTCCATCACAGTTGGGATTCTGGGAGTTCTCTTATGTCGTTTTAGATAATGCAAACAGTAATAACTCAGCCGGTTGCTAAGCTGTTTTCACACCTGCTCCTTTGAGGACGAGTACTGATTTTGGACATGTGCATAAACAATTTAGCCTGCTCCAATCTCTCAGCCAATGTGCAGCAGTTGATCCCTCATGTAATGTAGATATTGCAGTTTCTATCAAACCACGGAAAGCCATGCGCATTGGAGCATTATTGGTATAATTGGGCAGATATATGTATCAGCAGAAGCATCCCATCGCGAACAAGGTCCAGATGACATTTCCATCATTGATGCCATCCCAGTTCTATGTCATGGTCCGCGCTACCCCATTCAATTCCCCGATGAGCTTGCACAATCTGTTTGGTTCACAGTGCGATCTGTGTTATATTCAGGTTCCACGTCTTCATTGTTTTTTCATAACCAAAAAAGAAATATCTATGTGGGAAAAATTCGAATCTCGGGGGATTGGTATTAGATCGAAAACTAATCACCTTTTTCATTGTAAGCAGGTATGCTCGGATATGTGTTGGCGTAATTCGAAATCGCATATCGTTAAATACGTTTATCGGGAGAAACCTTCCACTGCCATATTGTCGTGGTTCGCTTTTCGAACTTTATCAGAAGTGCTGAAGTCGTCCAAGACCAGTCGTCCAAAGTTGCCAAAATGAGGGATGTTCAATGTCCGTTATGTGATTATCCCATAGGACAGAACTAGAAATACACACCCATTTCTGAATAGTTTTAACGAACACCAAAACTCTAGACGAGTTCCTGTGGCTACGCGAAGAGACGCAAGAAGTGAAATGATATCCCATATCTGATGTGATTAATCACGACGCTGACACTTCTGATCCGAATTCTGTTCGAATAAAACATACAATAACTCGGGGAGACACTTTTGAATCCAAAACCTTGTCAGTCACAAAAGTTCCGGTGATCGCCATCATCAAAGGTATTCAGGACATTGCAAACACCTCAGCTTGCTTGTTCAGTAACCCGCAGACACTAATTACATTCACTTTTTCCTCTGTCCATTCATAACACAAAGTCTGTGCCCTGAGCTGTCCCACTAACTCTATCGAGAATACTTCTCTGACATCTAGCCATCTCAGTTTGTTTGCGCGGAAAGCACTGATCATATAAGAAGAGACACTGTCACCAGTCATCGCAGGACAAATCAACTGGTTCATACTTGCATCAAAAGGATTGCCTTCTGATTGGTTGATTGGCGATACAACCAGGCACCACTTAAAGGGAATCTATTGTTGCCTCGTCGGTCCAGTGGCTTGTCACACGCAACTCCGCTGGCTTAAGCACAGACCTGGATTCTGGACAGGCACTGACATGCTGATCGCTAACGAGACTTGACCGACTATCGAAAATGAGTCAGCACACGTCCTCACGGTCTGGTCTGTTCAACGTCAGTTCTCCTGTGTTTGGAGTCACTGAAACACTAGCCGTGATATGCGATCACTTTAGAGGCAGTCTCCTTCGTATCAAACGAAAACCGCGGATGAATAGGCTTTCCTTACTATTTTCACGGCGCTTCCGCAATTCCGCTGGAACTTGTTTTAGCTTCTGACGATCCTCCGGATCGAGGTCGTATAAAAGACAGATGAGGACACCCTAAAAGGATGTTGATCATCGCAGAAATTCTTGTGCCGTTTCACGAGAGGCAAGAACTGCCTTTGGAGGTTGAAACTATCCAATTCCACGAATATTACACAAACAAAAAGCTGCTTCGATGTGGATCAAGTCTGTCGTAGTCTCTTCATTCGCAATGATCCACTGCTGCAGATTTTACTCAGAGCTTTCCTGTGGATATGGCACTGATGATACGAACAAGCGCCGAGATCAGGAGGGCGGTGGTCCTTATTAGTATATATATATACATATATATACGGAGCCGCGGGTCTATTCATGGTCCTTTGTGATTTTAGGGCTCACACACAGGTGGTGGAACAGCGGCCGTTTGATGATATCTGGAACAGTTGCAGCAGGAAAAATCTTCAGTCGGAGAAATAGCTTTGCTCCGCACGGCTCATTCTTGAAGTGCACATATAGTCCCGCCAACGACGGGCGCTCTAGCAGCGGATTTGAAGTACGACGGCCTAACTTGGTGGTTCGTGTGTTCTGCGAGCGCTCGGGCCTGCAGCTCCATCACGGAGGCTTCATTGAGTGGTACGTCTTTGGGCGTGGTACGATTTGTAGACGAAACCCGAATAAACGTTGTAGGACACGCCAATAACGCAAAACGTGATTTCAAATTCGGTGATGGAAACTGTCATGATAATCATGACATTGTACTGTTTAAACCCTGAGGCTCACAGATCATGAACAAGGGAGGTAAACGCTATTTACGTTTCGAGACTTTATGAGAACAAATATTGTTCATAATCTACAGAGAAGAACGCGGTAAATCCAAACTAATTTGTGTTTGTTTGTATTTGTATGACAGAATTTTGCAACCAACATGCTTACTTGTCTGTCAAGAGGACTCGAATAAAACTGGGGCAGAAATAGACGAATTACTCAACATTTGGCGCCTAGTGATAGAGGAAAAGAAACCATCAACCAAATTCAGAGAGTAAATCCGTTTTATTCTCGTTCTTCTTGGTCAGTACCCTCGCCAGATAGGGCACAAGTGAGTTTTCATACATGTTACTTCTGGAAGAAAAGTGACGAAATTCAGGTCTGGAGAATGAGAGAGAGAGAACGACAAAGATATAAGTGAGAGTGTCATGGACGCGTTGGATCCTGACGTATCTTGCGGGCTAAGGCTGAACAAGATTCAACGTGTTGTTTGACAAGTTCAGTCGAAAGAAAATCAAAGGAGAGGGATGAAACGCGGCTAATAATTACCAATTCGAGACGAAAGGCTTTGAAATCTTGTTTTAAAAGGGCGAGGAAAATAACGGGTGAACAATAGATTACGACCGGACGAACACATTGAAGAACAAATATGGAGACAATTGTTGATGGTGTACCAAACTTCCTAAGATTTCGTATTTGAAAAGATAGGCGTCGAAGTTTACTGAAACAGCACTGAATGTGAGATGTCCATCTTGAATTAGCCTCTAAGCTAGATAGCTGACGCAACTAATTCTGGGTGGGGATTTAGAATTCAATGTAACAAGGTGAGTGAGAGAGACTGAAAACACTGTCAAAGCATTTAGATGAATTCAGTTTTAGACCCAAAGTGGAGGTAAAAAATTCTATTCGAGATACTTTCACATCGAATTTCCTGAGATTCGGGCAATTAGAAATAGTTTGACAAGGGACGAACTTAGCATATTTAAATATACTAGGTGGAAAAGAAACCGGGAGATCCCTAATATAGGTCGAAAATAGAAAGGAGGATAGCACTGCAGCTGGGAGTAAACTGGAATTGTTGACCAATGGTTAACAGATGTTTTGGCTGAACTTAGTTCGTTGAACTCGTTTGTGAAAATAGTTCGATAGCCATGAAAGAAGTTGAGCCGGACAACCGATGGCTTCAGCTTTCTGGATAAGACGAGATCGAGCTGCAGAATCAAACACTGAAGAATAAGCAAGGAAAACACAATGGACAGTTCGCTCATAGTGGTTTTAAAATTTATTGATATAATGGACGTAGCGGGCCACATCATCAAGAGTGATCTCGTAGGTTTATGAACAAACTGAAAAGGGTCAGTTGACACATTGAGATATGTTTGAAGACGGGTAAAAAAACAGCTTTTCAGTGACTTTACTGGCAGTATTAGAGTCTTTTGGAATTTGAATGATAGTTTTTGGACGCCTCAGGACAGGAATCGAACATTTAGTTATGGACTTATATCGGCGTGGTAAGTTGAGCAGCAACATATTCGAGAATCCCTGCAGGAAGACCATCAGGATCAACAGCCGACGATGTTTTGGATTTATGAAAAAATTTTAAAATGTCTGCAGTAGGGAAAGGTTCAAAATCTGCAGAAACATAAGGGCGTTATGAAGTAGGGCTTTCACTGGAGGGAAGTATGAATATAACATTGAGCTGGTTCACATCAACCTTATAGTTCATGTTTGGTCTTCTGACCACATAAAATTCTTATGCCATGCAAAAAAAACCAGGATTCATGGTCTGCAGATACTCTTTGGCTAAGGTAGTATCCCAAATGTTTTGTCTGTCTTGGTCAACAGCGCAAGTCACCTGATTTCTTAACTTTGTCCAGAATTTGTATGCTATTTACTTTTGCCTTCTGAGTGCTTTGAGTATTGGAGAGGCAATCCTGCCACCAGAAGTGAACGGTGTTTCAATGGGGCAATACCATTTGAAGATGGCAAATGGGGTTTCCGTAAACAGTTCGACAGCTTGGAAGATTGCCGTCGTAGGGGAAAACGATGCAAAAGCAACACCAATCGCTGTATCAGGAAGAGTCAGGTTGTGAGGAGAAAATGTTACGAAGGTAAAATCTTGCCTCATTTGAAGACGTAGTAACCTATGGGCAGTGTGTGAATAGATTTTTGTTCTTTTAAGGAGTAAGCTATGATCACTTGTGGAAAAAGGGGCTTTCAGTTCAAGAGAAAACGATCAAGGGTGTTGGGTTTTGACTTTGCCTATCACTGAGTTCTCTCTTGTGGAAGAGGTACTGATACCAGTTAATCCAAACGATAAAAGTCGATAAGTATTAGCATGTTTAGAATCACCGTCGATCATATGCCAAATTTTTGTCTAAGAAGGGAACTAGAAGTGGCATGAGAACATCATGAAAGATGTATTGGATTGATCGCAAAAAGGCGCTGTATACATTTTTGTGACAGCAGTGCCTGTTGAAGGAGTAAATTTAGGGAAACACTGAGTATAATGGCATTCACTACCTTCTGCAGAGTATTTGCAAACAGTAGCAGACTTGCCTGTCCCTGCTGAGTTGACATGGGTAGCCACTCCATCTCCATATTCTTTGTTCTTCAGCACCATACCTTGACGATGACACTGGTATCTGTGTGTGTGAATCAGACAGTCGTCAACATTCTCATCTGGCCAAGATCCTTGAAAACATACTGCGCATGTGTGAGCAAGAATCAGACTCCGTAAAAAGGTTGGTAAAACCGACAGTTTTGGGAAGAGAGAACGTACATTAGCCGTGATCGCAGAAAGCACCTTCACTTTGGATGGAGTAACTCGGCTAAGTACGGCTTGCCTGTCATCAAGTTTCCGCTTTTAGTCCAGTATTGCCTTATGGTAGCCATAGGCAAATGAATTTCACCAATCGAACAAACAACAAGCTGTTTTCAATATCCCGCCATTCCAGTCGACAATCCTAGCCACGTATAATTATGATAACTGAATAGGGTGATAGTAGATCCCCTTTGTCAGATGCGGGTCAATAAACGCAGCGCAACCAATCGAAGTGTGCCTGAACTCAACGCGAGTACATGCTGGTACAGTGCAGTTCTCGAAATGAGATAAATGTGATGCATTCACCTAGAAAGCATAGAGGTATGGGGATGAATTGACAGAGTAACCTGTACTCAGACTCGTTGAACGGTAACAACAGATAAACTTTGTCCACCCGGCCATATACTATTTTCCTCCACAGTACACATATTTTAAGATCTGTCAAATTGTCACATGAATTCCGTAGTTCAAGAGAAACCGAATGAAAATTGAGCTGGGTTTTTTCGTTGTTTAAATCTATCGCTTAACGTCCGGTGGCCAAACTTACCTTGCACTCCAGTACCACGAAGTGTTCTAGAAAGTCAACGCCCACCTCCACAACCATTCAGCTCTGTACGCATGTAAACGTCGCGAGTACAGTTGCCCACTTTGCAAACCACTAGCACTCACCATTTTGTTTCATTATTGAATAAAAATGCATCCACATTAGCATTGGAAGCCGACACCAGTAGCCTAACAAAAAGGAATGCGTAAAGCGTGTTGGGACGAACAATTTATTGATTTTTGTTACGAGGCGTGGTGAATAGTTCGGAGCCTCTTTACCTGGATTTTAACCAAGTACAGAAGAGTAAACTGTTAGGCTAATTGTTAAGCTAACGGTGTACTATTTTTCGTTACCGAAGTGGACAGCTGCTCACATGACTCCTACAGGAGAGTTAGGACAACTGAGTGTGCGTGCAAACACCAAAAACGCATCATATTTTGAAGAGAAGGAGTGAGTAGATGCTGTTTCGTTACTAAAGGTGAGACGGTACCCACTGCCGCCGTCAATTATAATCGCATTGGTTGCGAACAGAAATCCCTTTTTCACGCGCTCATTACCCCGCCTGACCTACTGGAGCATCATGTGGTTCAAGTCAAGTTCAAGCTTTACACACCCGAGGGTGAATAGTACGTGTCCACATAACCACTGTTATGCGAAAAAGGTCCATGAAAAGGCGGTCAACGAGCTTGTGGAAGGGTTGGGTGCTGATCGTATATGGTTTAGAGAGGAGTCGGGCAAAGTAAGAAACTCTGGATGATTCGTATACTTCAGTGCGAGCAAGCGAATGTTTCGAAAGTAATCGAGTAGCAGATGTTGATGGTTGTTTTCGAAGGTCGGGATGATTGGTGTATTTGTTGTCCCTCCATGCGACACGACAGAATCTCAAGCACACCGTGTGATGTTGGGTTGCGATAAATTATATCAATAGATCACAAATGATTATAATATGAGGGGACAAATTTTCAACAGATACAGTACATCAATACGTGTACAAAATTGAGGACAAGATTGGGGCCAGCGAAGTGGAATGACGGCCCAGTGAGAGGCCAACAGTTGCCTGAACGGACAGGATCTGAATCAACCAAACGGACCAACCCGAAAGAGGGGCCACGAGTCATTAGTAACTGAGTCAATAAATTTCCACTCAAAGATTCGGCCTTGGCCGCTGGACATCTGATACAAATGATCTACTTCGTACCAATAAACTGAGATGATTCGAAACGAGAAAAGACTTCTTACTAGAATGATGCATGATGTAATATACTCGCATTAGGAGAAAGAGGGTCGGATATATCTTAAGTCGTACCAATTAAAAGGCGAGTTGTAGGATTTTCAAGAAAACTGCCGACATGATTTGTCCGAGTAAGATTATGGCTAATGGTCGTATCGAAATATTTTGTGGAGGATGTTCTTTCTATGTACGCGTTCCGTAATGAAAATTCTGGGTTGATTAATAATATCAGAGTCGGGATGGCTTTTTTGAGGACAAACATGAACGCTGGAGCATTTTGAGGGGTTCATCCCCAAAATACAAATTGAATACTAGTTAACAATCACATTGGTACAAAGGATTATCGCTATATGTATGGTATTCGTTTTCATGGTTTATGACTGACTTTTTGTAGTACTTGCAATACCCGAACTGATGGGACGTTTTTAAGTCACTCCAACAGGAAACTATGCAAATCAAAGCAACAAGAAGATCAAGGCTGCAGAATAGGGCTTTAGTTGTATGGCACAAATGCCTTGTGTTATTAAAATAAACCCAAAAAATAATTGGTAGATTACAACTTGACAAATCCCAGAGAGCTTTCGCTGTACCTGTCCTCGGCGGTCCTGACTGGTTGAAGTTCCTCAGCGTAAGTAACCACAAAGCTGTACCTGGCCGAATCACGTGTGATACCCGCTGAATCACCACACTTTTGTTCTTAGGGCTGCACAGTACACCTTGGATGTTAGGGGACGCCTCTTCCGCTGCATTCACGAGAAGGCCCAAAATAAAATAAAACTGCCTGACGGACATCACTGACACCAAAATCTGTATATACATCGCATTATATGCGAAAAGTAAACGTCGCTTACTTGTGAGCCACACTGTTCAAGGATATGAAAGCATAAGCTAGTGGAGTCCATACTATTCCTCAAACCCATTATATGAAACCCGCAATACTTGTATTGGCAAACAGATTGGTAGAGAAAGTTAAGTCAAATAAAAGTTCCTAAGTCTTTCGACAAGTGAACAAAGCGAGGGAGAGCTTTTTACATCTGCAGAGCCAAATACTTACAAAGAACCGAAGCATACCTATCACCGCCCCAAGCCCATCGAAAACCGGCACTCTCCACTTTATTTGCAACTTCACAAAGTGTCTTCATGTATCACGGGTCAAAACTCGGGCATGGGCACGGAATACGGGTCATCGCATCTGTAACCGGTCTTCATTGTGGTGATTCGTTATGCAACTCACGAAACATCATATTGTAACAGGGAATGCTGGGGCGAGGGAACGGCGTGAACATCAAGGCGAACGAACGAACCAAACGAGGGCCACAGACAAAAGAACAGGTGGCGAATATGTCGGAGGCGTCCCGAAGCAGGCAAAAAGAAGCACACAGACGACCAGAGAGGAAGAAGCGGGATCTCCGGCAACCAGCAAGATAGCTCAGGTGAAGGGCTGCCGATCGAGCCGTCAACTGAGACAGTCGGGCCAACCGAAGGGAAATGACGGGCAAGAGAAGCAAGCCATCGGCCACAGGAAAATGGACAGAATGCAGCCGAAGCGCTCAAGCAGCGGCAATAGCAATCTTGGTGCCGCGCAGTCTGGAAAAAAGCCTATATAAGCGACTGTATGTGTGCCATGACTTGTGTGATCGTGGGAATACAAGTATCCTGCCGTGCATTGTCGTCCTTGTTACAATATGGCGCAGTTTTTTCGATCACGAACAGCAAGAATCTCCAGCCAGTCGGTGGCACCGTGAACAGGTACTACAAAAGTCAGCTATGCTAGGTCAATGTGTGACCGCCTAAAATCAATGAGACTCCGCAATATTTGATGATCATGACACATTTTCAGCTGTTTTTGGAAGAATTATGATGATGGGGAAGCCAGATTCGGTTCCCCACTCAAAGTAAGTAGAATTGAACCAGTTCTATAAATCGGTCATCTCGACGCAAAGGGGCAGCAGTGAATGGCTCATCAATGACCATCAACACATATTACTCCAGGTAGGAACGGATGTATTGCGAATGAACTTGAAAATTATCTCTACACTCAGCTCTGATCTCCTCAGGTATTGTTGCATATTTCCGGGCCATTCACCAACGGGGGCGGGGGGGGGGGGGGTACGCATAACATAAAAATGCGAAACCGAGTAGATAACCAGTGCCACCTAGAAAGTTGATTTCTCGTCCTCGAACGGATAGCGGGAGGACAACCATCTCTTGGATCAAAAACCCACTGTTCATGCAATTGCACACACACTGGTCGATTTGATCAGTTGTCAGCAATGGTTATCTGTGCACCGGCATGGAAACTTTCTCTCCGTCTGTCACCACTTGCCCGTTCATACATCTTTACCATCTGCCCACTCAATCTTTTAGATCTCTTTTTTAATCTCACATTTTTTACCTGAACATATGAAGACATATTAGAAAGACAACGGAACTAGGTCAGCTGTAATCAAAACTGAACCTGGACGAAGGTTGATAATGATCACGGAGGTTTCACTTTTGTAAATTCCATCTGGAATAGGATACTACTGAAGTTTGTAGTGCAACTATTTCAATCTCCCCAATAGCTGACTTTATTTGCTTCTTAACAATCGACGTGCTAATTTTGTTGTTGTTGTTGTTGTTGTTCTGACTTTTGTGGACTTGGTTATCTCATTTGTCACCTCGGTGAATGAAAGCGATCTCAGTTTCCGTGATACGAAAGTTCATACGGTGGCTTGAACTGTCCTGCAGGCGCTGCAGCTATAGATTCGTTTCCGGTACTCATCCAGTCAGATGTGATCGGACATTACTGAGGTCGTTTTATTCGCTGGTAAAGTGATTGAGAATTGATCTCCGATGGTTATTCCATTGCGAAGGTGAGAGAATCAACCACAAATTAGATTCATCGGTTGAAACTACAAAAACAGGAACTGTTAGAATTTTACGGATGATCTTCCAGCCCTCATTTTTGATCGCAGTTTTTCGGGCTTGATGAGTTAATCACATAAAAGAATAGGAAAAGAGATACGAGTCAAGCAATCCTAAATCTCCTTCTAACTGTCATAGTCGCCTTAGGAGGAAAACGCTGGACAGCATCCAGCTGTTATCGATGAATTTTCACCCAGTCAACAGTCAATCACCTCTAGGGTGTGTCAGAGTAAGGCAAGGACGATGTTGCATTTGATATTGACGAGCTACCATCGATTGATTATAACTCTATGTCTCTCATCGCGCTACCGTAGCAACGTCCTATATTTGTTACATCTAATTCGGTTCGTGTTCCTTATCTGCCGGCCTCACGGATCACTTCCGTGTTCCCTTTCAAACATGTTCCAGAAAGTGGCAGAACGTTAACTGCAGTGATGGTTAAAAATAGTCTATCGTTATCGGTTCATAGGCTAAGTGGTAACCACGGATACATTTTATGCTAACATGTGACACTGAACTGCCTAGTTCGTTTGACCAAGGTACCCTGAAAACGAGGTTCAGATGTCACCACTAGAGATTCAACTATGTTCAATGGCAATTTAGTCCAGTCCAGTCTTGTCAACGGTTGAACTGGCTTTTCTGTGCTCTGGTTTTGACTTCTTTTGCCCAGTCGAAAATTCATCCAGACAAGAGTAAAACGCACGGATGCATGCAGGGGAAACAGGCAAGAAGTTGTAAATGGAAACTATGAAGATGGGGGAAGGACTACAATGCAATTACCCCACCGAGCAGGGCACCCAGCAATGTAGCCTAAAATCTCTAATCATCTGAAGGGTGAGTGTTTTTGTACCCAAACTCTGACACCCAGAAAGTCGTACTTGGCCATGTTCGCTGGTTTAGTTTCTCAAAACTTTTCACCTTGTCATGGACTGACTACCCCGACCCACTCTCTAAATTCTAACTATCTCAGAGAATAGTGTACACCTACGAGATCTACCTATGAGTACGCATGACACAAAATCCTCTGAAATCGGAAGTTGTTCCAGCTATCGGTCTCTGGCTTCCAACTCCCTAACCGTAGCCTCATCATTTTGGACACGGTATTCCCACCATATTCGAGCAAACACCGACAGGGTTCATTTATCTTCTACCCGTAGTCACCGTGTTTCCGTATTGTCTTATCAATAACCGTAAAGGACACGGCAAGGAAAATCCGTTAACAGTCAGAATTTCTGCGTATCACAATTCGTATATCAGTGGATGATCATTATAGATTTGTGAATGAGCTGATCGGTGACAGCGATTTTGATATCACACTGACCCTCTCACTCCTTTTACCCATAACCCGTGCATTTTGTTGCAGCTTATCAAGAATAAACTATTTGGAAAATGCACACTCTCATTCCTAATCGTACTGGTGAATATTTGCCGACGGAAATACAAACATATTTCATCGAAAAAGTGAATATTGACGCTCTTCTGAATGGGAACTTAATCAGCGGAGGTCAAAACGGTCATGACAGCTACGTGAGAACTTTGCGGTTCAGTCAAGTTACCCCTTAGTCAGCTTTTTGTTCGCTTTTTTGCCCTTCCGGTAGATGAACAAATTCGAAACGACAGAAGCAGTAGCGCACGCCTTGACTGGTTGAGCTACTTCTCTTCTCGCTGATCATCACATTGGAATTTTGTCAGTATCTTACGCGAATGTCATGCCTGTAAGTCGTTCATATTCATAGCAGCGTAATATTCACCCAAGGAAGTCCAGGATACTAATTGTGCTACCAGCAGCTCATTTGCCTTCAGAATCACAAACGATCCATTGGGTCAAGAAGAACAATCGATTCGGTTGGCAGATGGGGCTTAGCTGCAATCCACCATCAACGATAACTTTGGCCTCGTTAGTGAACACCGAAATTCGTCCGCTCATCACGAAACTGCCGGATTTAATGCATATCCTCAGCTCACACGTTCATCTGAGTGCTGGTTTTATTTGTGCTTGGCAAACCGGGTTCAGACAGGTTGGGGAAGTTGTTCTTGTGCATCCTGATGGTTTTTAATGCTACTGGAAAGGTAGGAGATTATTGATTAAAAAAAATCGAAGACTGGAAGGGGAATTATAACATGTGAATTGCTCTGGTGAGCCAAATATGTTGTTATTTTCAACTATTACCTGAACAAGAAAAAGCCATGAATGAAACTATCGCGAACGGTATTCATTTCAGAGATGTTTCAATCAATACCGCATAGTCAACAAGATCGTTTGTTACCAAACTTGCCACGGCTCCCAAAAGTCATTGAGAATTGCAAGATATTGATTTCCACGAACAAATGGACCTAGAAAAGAAAAAGCTCACAGTATGTCAAAAATGACCTCAAGTTTCACTTGTCATATAAGGTTTTTTTGTTTGATTTTACCAACAGAACAAAGCTATTGAAATTCACACTCACGTATGCCTTCTCAGATGGTGATGAATATTCGCACACTGAGAATTTGTTCTCATTGCATCAGAATCCGTTTTTTGTTGCATCACAGTCCGCATTATTTTGATTGATTTCTCATGTAACTCACTCGTCTCGTCAGATCAACATTCCCCCAATACGTTTATGCCCACTTGCTGTGTCTGTACATCTATGGACTTGACAGCAGTTTGTCCGGGTATATTGTTCCATGTTACCAGCCTCATTTTGACTGCTTAAGCTGTTCTCCACGTGGTGAGCGTGCTGCTTGCTTGGTAACTGATATCCGATTCATTTTCCGTCTGATGTGGATGTACAACATTTCCCGAAATCATGTTTTTGACTAATTAAATGTGAGTTCATTTGAATTCGATGCACGAGAACACATAAATTGCAATGCTTTCAGCTTCTCTGTTTTGGAAAATTCCTATACATATCACTTAAATGTTTGAAGAATCAGTCAGGCAGAAGACAGGACGAAGCGTGACCCCCAATGAGGGTCTGGTATCGATGGCACGAATAATGGGACATGTGGTTTCAACCTCTGGATCGATAATTTGTATGTTTACGCGCACACACAAACATGATGCCCGGAAAGCCTCTTCCGACAATGTCACAAAACTAGTATCATGGGGAAAGCATAACTATAGAATAATGTTGTGTTGCTGAGAGCCACCATTTTTGGGAGCATCAGTGATGAACTTGTATTACCCTGGGGTAGATTAACATCGTAACGACTGTGGCAGCCCGTTGAGGCAATTATCCAACCACTGGCATCAATCAGTCAACAGCGACAGACTGAAGAAGCGCTCACCATCTTGAAATTATCCCGCGGCAGACAACGGAATTCCAAATGACAAGCAAACGAGCCTTACCAAGGTCACAGGGAGACATGATGGGGGACAGGTTGTGATGAGCCGGATGATACATCTATTGGAACACCCAGGTCAGGAGACGGTGTGCAAGGGAACCAGCTCAAAAGTCGCAAGCACACGGTTAAAAATGAATGGCACTGTTGCAGTAAGGGCATGAAAACGAAGTCTTTTTTTGGCCAGCCCATGTTTCCCAATATTGAGTGACCTGGCTGAATAAATGCCCACACTATGCACCAGGCTAGCACTTTGTCGTTTTCCATATTGAGCCGACATTACCCATTTTCCTGACAAACAAATAAATATTTGGCTATTCGGTTTAATGATAGCCGGATCCCGGCCTACTCTACCATCCCTATTTGTTAAGCACGAGCTTACCATTCACGTGACCGTCATTTCTGGAGACCGGTGGAATGTTCGATTCACTGCACTTGGGGTTTGATTAGAAACTGGTAACCGGGTTCACGGAAAAACTGAGAGCTCCCACTCTCAATCAATGATTCAGGGATACTACTGGATTAGATTTGTACTTAGAAACTTTTGACAGTGAAGTATTGATAGTGTTCTTCCAAAACCAGACGGTATGTAAATACGGTAGAAGCAAGACGTGCGAGATCCTCTGGCGTTTACAAAAAAGTCGGAGTTTTCGGAACAGAAGTCTGTGTTCGGCCTTTCAAATGGTCCGTTTCAAAGTTCGTTGTTCAGCAAGGATGATCAACATGATAAGAGTGTATTTCGATTAATTTAGGCCTAGTGCCGATGATTGCTGTGCTTGTTCTTTTGGCTACCGTTCCTTTTGCGATCACATCAGCCCATGGAATGTTTTTTCTGTGGTCCAGACATTGATCGAACCTCCGACTGTGTTTCGATCAGGCCGATCTGTTGGTCGACAATGGCTATCGCAAAACACGCGCTCATACACACACACACACACACACACACACACCTCAGTGTTTTCGCCCAAACGAAGAACGGTTCGTTCCAACTTGTCGAACTTCAGCGTCCATCCATACATGCTTGTTGATTTGTTGTTCGCTGAGCGGACCCGCTTGATCGCACGCGATTGAATGTGCTGCTCACTCATGTTATAGATGATTTGCTTGCTCACTTTTTTGCTTACTTACGTGAGAATAAAACGATTTCCTACATCACATACAGCCAGTATTAGTGAAGACAACAACAGCGACACCCATGGTGATGCGAACGGATAGTTTTCATTATCGGTAATTTTGCCCAATTTCACAAATTGACCGATAAAGACTGTTGCATCATGAACAGGAATGAGGCCATAAGCTGTTCTCGGAGCCAAAAATATTGTATTTGCTAATAAAAGGAGTACGCAACACGTAAGAAATTAGCCATACATAAGCAAATAAGTGAGCAGGTACGCAGGTGAGCAAGGAAAAGAGTACCGCAGCTGAGTAAGCGAAACCTGTAAATACAATCGGCACGGCCAAGGAGGATCACCCAGTGTGTGCTAAAATGTGATTGGGTAAAGTGGTTCCACCATATAAAAGATGCTTACGTGTGAGAAATTGAATTAGCCAATAGGTACGGATCAGTAGGCAATCAGTAAATAAGATGCGAATCATTCTGTTGTCAATACCAACGCAGAATAGGCCTCACAAAAGATGTCATGGCCCAAAGCTTCGGATTTAAGTCGTTTTTCTGCTTGGGTTAGTACTGCTATAATCTTGTTCCTCGGTGAAACCCCTCACTGTCGATCGAGGACTACTTTGTAAATGGTCAGATCCGCTTCTTCTCTGCACTTTGCTGACTTTTTCCTGCTTGACGCAGTCCATTCGATGGCCCAAGCTAACTGTTGGAACACTCATTTTGCACCTGGCATACAGTCTGATGATGATCACTTCACCGGAGACTCAGTTGGATTACATAAGTAGTACCTATAGATGGATGAACGAAGTTTCTCGAAAGCATACGACCAATGTGGCCTTTATTGCCGCTTATCAGGTACGCGTGTCTAATACTGGCTGAGGCTTCTAAGTTTACGTGGCCGCGAAGCTTCATCGTACAGAGTCCCATGAAATGCCCCACAGTTCATCCACAGCAATCTAATTTTCCTATCAGGAGTGCTGGTGGATGCTACTCTTGAAAGAATTCACTCAGGAGTCACGGCTGTGATTCACGGATGATTCTACGTGGGGTCAGGCAGTGGACGCTTCTAAGAAGATTATCAGCTCACACTGCAGCTACACAGGTTAGATTTTTGGAATTCTGACAGGTGGCGCTTCGTTTTGTTTTATCAGTCTGAATTTGAGTTACATTTATCGAAATCACTTGAAAGCTGCGAATCGAGTCTCCTCATTCATCGAATTGGCCACTTCGTGGCTCAAGCAATCTGGACAAGTCATGTTATGGCAGAGCACTTTACTCTGGTACAAAGTAAATCCCATGCCTTAACTGGCCAAAATTCTAACTGGTACATGCAATGGGTATGAATACTTGGACGGAACAACTTTCTTGCAATAGACAGTAGTCATTTGACAATTTGAGCCAACTGTGATGTTACAAATAGCATACTCCTTTTGGCTGAGGCTGGTTACGAAAGACCCAAATAAAAATCCATTCTCTGCCAGTTAGCAAACGACAAACTTGCACAGTCATTTGTTCAGTCAGGATGTGCTCAGGATTGTGAGGTCAAAGCACACCGGGAATGTTTGTGAATGGATCGGTTAGTCTGTTGGTATATCACTGTCTTAAAATCTTACAAGCCTCAGCGTAAGTAAGAACAGTGGGTTACAAATCAGTGATTCAAAATTTCTGAAAAATGGATGAAGCTAATCAGAGAGAGAGAGAGAGTGAGAGTGAATGTCAATGGGGAAAATGAATCAGCTTTGATCAGATTCGGTTCTTTGTAGGACGGCGGTTGAACCACAACGGGTAAACCTTAAAAAATCCAATCTGAAGCAGTATGAGCCCCGGAAAGACATAGGGTATAAAATAAGAACACTAACGCGGGGAGATCAAATTATTACTGATGCTCTCATCATAAGTCAAAGTACTGGAATTCTTGGTACGCAACCTTTTGTCTATGGCAAGCGATTCGTGTCGATCTATGTGACTCTTTCCTCAGTAAGTAGTACGGTCTTTTGTTAACTGTATCCCTTGACGGCAATGCATTCCGAGTCTGTTTATGTGGATTGGACTGCCCACAATCCTTGGCAGAGACACACAATGAACCACGGTTTTGCTTTGTGGGATTAGAAAGGTGTCATAATGGAATTGCGGTCTACGTGGCCCGTCCACCTCAGCAATACTGTTCGAACGCGGCGGCTTAGGACGTCACACGTACTTTGAAAAGTGCCGTCCGTTCATCAAATCCACGTTTAGTTGCAGACCTCTATTGCTACGAAATGTGTTACTCTGTTCAAGGGGATAAACCAGCCGTGGTATTGTTTGCAGAAAAATTTGGGGAGTCGTTGCTGGATCTAGAGCAAAGTGAATGACCTTGGTTACTTAGTAACAAATACCCGAACTTGTGTTGCATGACGGCTACTTTTCCTGTGTGTTGCAACTAACAGAATCAACCTATTACCACCAGAACCGGACAAATCAACACCAGAAGACAAAATGCAGTAAGAGTGAACCCCCACGTATTGCACTGCTTCTATATTATATTCTTACCTTATTATCCTTGCGATACCATCGATCATGAGTACAAGGAATTCGTCTTCGGCTCGGGTTGCATGTTACACTTGGATAGTCATGACTTTGAAAATGTTCGCACAATGCATCCTGTCTTCAGTATAAGTTGAAAGGCAACTCCCCTCCCCCCACCTACAATAACTTCCAAAGATGAAAACTCCCTGCCTTTATTAAAGCAGATCAGTATTTTACACAGAGTGGTCCGTCTAAAGATAGGTAAACAAGGGAAAAAGCCTTAAACAAAGAGTCATTTTTCTACAGAACATTTGTTGTATTCAGTATACATCAGAGCTAAGAAGCCAAGTCAGTTCGAACTCAAATAATATTTTTCATAAAGCTACAACGACGGCGAAAATAAAAACAGAAAAGGAGCGAACAAAAAAATCAAATAAAACCTTCGAATTACCGGGGTATAAATATGCAAAACTCTGTTTTCCATCATCGATTCTCATATGAAAATCGATGAACGGGAACATTCGATAGCATAGATAAATATGGACATTAGATGAGACTTTTCAATCTCAATCACACTGTTTAATCTTATCCTCCATGAGACTGGCATTTTAAACTTACCGTAAGCCTTTTGATTGAATAAAACGTCGACAAGTCAGTAGGTCATGTATGCGTTTTGCAATTGTGAGCGAGAGGCACACCTCTTGTTTCGACCGGTTTGTCCATGCAAGTAGCTAATATACTCGGAAACCGCAGAGCAGCGAAGTTCACAACCACGTTAAGCGATAAAGAGAGAACAAGAGAGAAACACAGACCGCTGGACGGATAGACAGGCAGTAAGACAGTTGGAACTCGTTGCCACGATCGATCAATCATACGCTTCCTGGTAGATCAGCTGATACAGTTCATTGATCGTTTGTGACCTCAGCGTTGCTTTCATTAAGGTCGCGAAAACCAACTTCAATTGGGATGCCAGATCTAACTGAAATAGTTGACAATAAAACCACTGCTAACAAGAAGCAAGCAAGCAGACTTGTAGAGTTCAAAATCCAACCAATTTAGGGTAAAGCCAGAAGCTAGCTTTACTGCTTTACTGCTAAACCGTCGTACAAGAGAGAAAAATTGATATATATATATATATATATATATATATATATATATATATATATATATATATATATATATGTATATATATATATATAACTTATCAGCAGTTACAAAACAGGAGAATGGGAGTAGTACACAATGAAAGTAACAGTTAGTAGATGGGTAACTTGCTGTGATTTTTTTTACGGTATAGTAGTTGACGTTTCTTTGTCATTTTGTTTGTCTGAAAGATATTTTCGTATTTAAGAACCCAAGAGTTCGACAGACAGACCATACAGTATTCGCGCCACTGGCTTTTATTGGCAGCCAGGTCCTCAGGGTCTCTAACCAAAGACAACCAACGTCTCTTGGGTCCTAACCAAGGAGGCAGAAAGCACGAACCTAAGCTGAGGCTCACACTAGCTTGTTCATACCTCTTTGACAAGTCATGACCTGACCTCTAAGACTCTTCTTCCAGACTTACCCAGCACGTACAAATTCATCTCGGAAAGGTAGACGATGGGTAGGCAATCGGAAAAGACGACCGAGCCACCGGAACGATCATTTCATTAACAGAAGGGCCCTTGGACAACGCTACTCCTCATTATTCAAACGATTTTCCCGCCAGAAGCGAGCAATGCTTCAGATACATCGGTTGTCGAAAACAGGAAGAAGCAGTGCATCCTCAACGTGAAGTGACCAGGTCTCGAAACGGTAGAGTAAAAGACTTTGAACCGTCCCGACTTACATCCGGCCCTTAAAAGAGAGAGCCGGATATCACGGAAACGTCACAGGTGTCGCAGAATTGAGAAAGCTGCCTAGGTTTCGCTCTCAGTGAACTGATCTCCTCCCTAACACCACCTCCAGCTGTTACCAAGCTCCCAAGGTGCTTAAATTCGTCAACTAACTCAAGCTGAGCACCACCAACGGTAATGGAGGCACTGGCTACTGCTTCTCTTGCAAAAGTACTTTGCACTTTGAAGTCACAAAGTACATACCATATAAAGATACCTCAATCTCCAAGCGATCCAAATAACGTAGGGTTGCTTGTGCATTGTCAGTCAGCAAGGCGATATCATCGACACGTGATTAGTCGAAAACGCTTCCCTGGTAAGAGTTCATTTCCACCGTTTAGAAGACCAGACAAACCGTCAGCTTCACAGATTGTTTCAATCACATCTAGTGGCTTCACGCCGGCTACTCGAATAAGATAGAACAACTTGCTGGAATCCCCCATGGCTGCAGCACGCTGTATCTCTGACGTGGGTTGTGACTATCAGATTTGGCGGTCCCTACGAAGAGTCATGCTTTGTTATACTCGCTTCGAGCCGAAATCGTCCGGTGTGCTTCGAGAAGCCTCGGAGACTCAGTGGATATCCAGAGTCTCACTGCACGATGAGACAGGCGGTAACCGACTACACCAGAGGAATACAAAGCATTCTTAATAAGCGACCAGTGTTGGTTTATGTTTTTAGTTGGGGCAGCTGCTAGCTTTTTGGCTACAATATTTTTGAAGACGGATAGACGAGATGGATCGGAAAACTTATCACATTCCAGCCTTTGTTGCAGCTTGCATCTGCAGCTTCCTCCGAAGAACATGGACAGCTAAGTACAAACTAGGGCTTGGCTGGAATCAAGGGGAGAGGGGAGGAGGGGAGGCTAGTATGGCTTACAGTCCTGAGGTTCACAGTGGTAACATCGATTTGGGTCTACCACTGTCCCAAAGAGGGCCGACGCCAAGTGGCGCATCTGCAGTTAGAACGTCGGAAGGTCGTACTGGTGAGGAACAGGCGAAGGTCTGGCCTAAAACCATTCCCCGTTTACCGAGCGACAGGAATCGAGGCTAAAAGAGTCTCCTAAATGCCCCTTGTCTGATGACAGCCTACCAACTCTAGCATTCATATCTCCTGCCAAAATCAGGATGTCGGTCCGGTTTGCTTTACGTGAGAGGTCGTGGATCTTTCGATAAAAGTTACCTTCGATTTCATCTGGTCTACAATTCATGGAAGCATTCCTTGAAAAGACAAACAGATAGCATCTATCGGAAAGGTGACCGTTCAGCCAAACCTGCACCGAACACCATCTCCGCTGATCGATTCATGTTGTTTTATCAAGCTCTCTCACGATCAACATCAGGAAGTCAATTCTTTTTCACAAACAGAATAAAAGTTTCGTAATTAAATGCTCTGGGGACACTGATCTGTACGATTTTGAAACGACACTCAAGACTAGATGTGAGGGTATGAACTGACTCATCTTCAAAGACAATCAAGTCTCGCTAGCAGTCAGTACCTACTCCAAACCCGGGTGAACTAACGGAATTACGAACGACAAGACAACAGATGTATAAGTTGAGAAAGGATTACCGTCAAGTGGTGGTAGATCATATCACCAATCAATCAACCGGAAAAGACGTTACCCGATGCCATTTTGGACCAATTAGTTTATGGTGTGACGACTGGCTATAATGACTCCTGTTCACTTTAAAAAATGTCTGTTCTTTGTTAATGATAAAAGATAGCTCTAGTCCAGAAGAATCTCCTCACTTGATCCAGTGGAACGGTAAGAACGCCAGATACATGGAGTTTTGATTCCTTGTATCATAATTTTCTTCATACTAGAAACCTGTTTTTGCGTACAAAGGTTACTCTCGCGTACAAAAATCTACAAATGCCTTGAAAAGATCGAATGTTTTTCCGCCAAATGAATGAAAAAATTCAATGTTTCTATGATTGGTTTTGCATTCCCCCACAGAATATTCCCTCATCTGATATCGACTTTAAATTTACCTTGAGAAACTATCCGTACCAACCCACTCATCTGATGGCTAGGATACTATCATTGTTGAAGCACACTCACAGAACTCCTTGGTACGAATCGACTGCTGTGTGAATAATGGGCTTTTACTGTCTAACGTCGATAGGATGGGGCAGCGCCATATAGTTGTGGTATCCACGTGAAACAACTCGTTTAGAATCGGGCTGGAAAGTCTGTTGCTAACATGGTGCAAAGCCCTTAAACTGCGTAAAATACGAGACGGTTCCACCTAGAAGAGGAACAACGTTTTCTTGCTCTCAAACAATCTCCTTTTTAGCGTAAAACAATGGTGATTTGGGGCACTGATCCTAGTACCCAGTCATCGCACATAATGTACTGGTCCAAATGGTGCGGGCGACCAGGCCTTCTAATGGACTGGTGTTCAGACTAAAGACAGCTTGACATAGTAATTCACTCATCCTATCGATTCACGTCATCGATCAGCTATCCTTTTGCTCACGATTTCGTTGTCTCAAGTCTTGGGCTCGGTGCAGAATAGGCTCTGCTTGCGCATCCGGTGAGTCACTCTGACAGTGTTGATCAGTTAGGAAAGCAGGTTGAGCGTTGGCCGCAGGTGGATGTGGGGAATCAGCAGCTGTCACACGTGATATGGTCAGGTACAGCTTCGTAACCACGCTCGCGTGCTATGTTCTTACCCGGCTTTAAAAACGCGCTTAGGCTTTCGGGACTTCATGTGCTTCTCCATTCCAAATCTCAGAATTGGGATGCCGGCTATCCCTAATAAGGTCTTTAAGAGATATATCCGCCGAATAGCATTGAACTATTTTCTACACCTAAGTTACTTCGAAGCAAGGAACCCATTTACACATCACAATCCGTTTGCGCAACTTCAGTGATCCACACGGTCAGAACACGATCGATAAACAGAAGCCTTTTGGCAATACAGTCGTTCAGTCCAAAATTCTATTATGCACCGATAGAAGTGCAAACGAAATCTCATGGCAACAATGTTCACATGACGTTCCAATGATGTACCATACTGAAAACAAACAGTTCATCTCGGCATAAAATTGGGGATTGAATCAATAAGTATTGCTTTTAGTATGCCACGTGCAAGTTAGGACAACAAATCGGTGGTCATCATTCACATCTCTCACGCAGCATTGATAAATGAGGATCGTGAACGAACGAAATTCCATAACCCAAAATAACTGAGAAATATTCAGGCGAAAACAGACGAGTCAATTTTGGCTTGTTACCGAGATACATTTCACCCGACCGTTGATCAAAACGGTCGGTGTTACATTCAATCAAACACTCGATTTGGGTTGACAAAAATGTGTTGGTGTGAGAGATGAACGTGCAATATTTTTACAATAAAGAGCCTCTGTCTCTATCCGTTGTCCACGTTGGTGAAATAGACGAACATCGAAATGATCGGCTGACGAAAATAAAATTTCTGAGGAGTTACGTAATACATGAAGAACCGTGACTTACGCAATTGTCCAGTTAGAAAAATTCTCTTCGTTCACCACACAGATGCTACTGGAACATTTCAACTCATTCTCTTCTTTTTCTTGTTTTGTTCTAACCACTCACCTTTTGCCTTCCGATCCGAGTAGTCCTCGGTGAGATCAAATTGTGTGTTCCTGAGCTTTGTTGGAGTTATTGGTATTGCTTTGGACTCCTTCCGCTTGTTGGATAGCTTTTTTAGCGAATTCTGTGTCTATGAACAATATCATCTACTTTGTCTGTTCTCTCTTCACCATCAGTGGGAATGAACCATACAACTCAAAGTGGAAAATACCATAGACCAGTGGATCCAGCATGTAATCTTGTCCCACCTTTCTGAGGACTCGCTAAGACAACCTAGCCATCATCGAATTATGTACTAATCCTGGTACGTAGACTTCAATTCTTTTGACTTTACTTTATGTATACTGTATGAGTTCCATATGTGATGGCATCTTTGAATGAATGCTTTCTTTGGCTTGAGAATAAAAACTTCAAATAAATCCGATTACAATCGAGTTACGAGGCGGGCCGCCTCACATTGGTTGAATTATTCACTTGTCTCTCTCATGTGCCGTGTCAATGGGTGACCCAGGATAAAGCAGATTGTCCCACTGGTCTTCCGAGCCGCTTGAAACGATTCTCTTTTATGCACCTCGAAAATGCATGATTTCCAGATCTATTCGGTGCAAGTCATATTTGAAATGGAGTCACTAACGAAATGGAACTCTGATCGCCAAAATAACTGCAGCTGTTGTCGAAACTAGACAAATGAATTTATTTATTCTTGCACTGACTTATCCATGTAACTTGATGTCGTCAACGTGAGTTCCCTGATGATCTGTGAGCGGTTGAAAGTAAGAGACATTAGTTACCATGACCTTTCTGGAACGGCGCATATAGTACTGAAACTACCCAAAAGCCAGTCACTAGACGGTCCCAATAACCTACAAACCAATTAACGGCTGACCAACTAAAATACTGTTCCCGAGTTGATCGATTAGAGTATGAATAAGTGTCACTGAGAGTACACAAGCTTGCCCACAAACTTCATCAACAAGTTGATTTCAGTTATGGGCGTGATACACTAGCCAATAATTTCGATCCATTTACAAATGAACCACCCCATTAATTGGTTACAAGCCCGTCTGACTAGGTGAGTTCTATCCTAATTCACGAAAACGGAGCCAACATGCTACGCACAAAGGTCTTTAGATAATTGCAGTAAACTAGCTCGACTACACTATGCTGACAAAACTTCTAATGGTTTGAACGAGTCTGAATTAGTTAAATTGCGGCGTATCAAGAGGAGATCAACGGTGATCAGCACTCATTTCAACGAATCGGACTGTAAGATGAACACATTTACTCTGTCGAGGGTATAGGTAATAAAAGAAGCTCCAAAATGTGAATCACAACCACTGCTGAGCAGATCGAAGTTGATATGATCAACATCAAGATGCACAGATGGTGTGCGACTTGTCACTACTTGAACAGTTCCCGAACGAAGTGATTATATCTCACACGCAGCTGCCCTTTGTCTTTGGATGCGAACACTGACCGTTAAAGTGTCGTGTGAAACTTTCTTCAAATAATCCTCTTGACTCAGCTGTGTGTTAAGCTGGGTCACAGGCATTCAGTACGTTCCCAAGTTCACAAATGCTCACACTGGCATGGTTCCACAACGACCCATTTCTGTGTCGGTCGGAACCCTTAGAAATACCGTATGGGCTGTAAGCTGTTCTAAAATGAGCCACTATTTCATGGCTAATGGGCATCTTACCTCCAGTGAAATCGTGTGCTGTGTTTTACTTACCTGGGGAATTTCACGATAGGAAAGTGTGATAGAGGTTAGTGATAAGGCCCATACGAAACAACGCCGACAAATTTTCCATCCCCACTAAGTCCTTTGAACAAAGTAGGATCGATAATATGAACTGATTTTGGTCGTAGAAACAGTACTTTACGCCAAGCACCTATTCACTTTCCACAAACCTTCCACTCACCTCGAAGAACGAATGTAGACAAGTATGATGACTTTGTAACCGTTTTTTGACTAAAAGGCTGACGTACTGCTGCACAAGTCTGAATATATATATATATATATATATATATATATATATATATATATATATATATATATATATATATATACGGGAAGAACAGAGAGTCAACTGTCAACCGCGATAGGTGGCCTTTATGGACGGAAAATTCACTGTGTGAGACCATTGTTCTGTGCAAACGAGATCCACGGATCTCGAGAGCCAATCTAGATAGCCTGATGATAACGGGAGTGACTAATAGTCATACCCCCCGGGTTCGAATCCCAGCTGAAAAACTGTGCGTTGCTTTTGCTGATTTTCAGTGCTGATTAGACCGTTAGTACCACATGCAAAGAACTTCAGTCCCTCACTACTTACACCAACTTCTAGATAATCTTGCAAAAGCCTGAAATTAAGTGCTCTTGGTTTGAAAATCAGTTTCGACAAATGCGACAGCACAGAAACTTTGGTGCGCAGATGAACAAGCCCAACTCTCATAGACATATAAAGCCGGAATGCGTGCTTAGCAAGGTGACCAATTTTGGAGGAAGGTGGCCGTAAAAAGTGACTGTTTAAACGCGTTTTATCATTTCGGTTTGTCTGCCTTGGTCGAAAAGGTACTTCTTTCGTTTTTCGCGCTATGTAAGGTTTCATTCGAGTCTCTAGATCCGGTTCGAAATCAAATTAATTCACGACCATCTTGATACGAATGAACAATCAGAAGTTTATTATCCATGAGTTCGTAGTTCACGTTCACTGGCAATGAAGACAGTTGTGTCATCATTTGGTTGAAACAATACACAGAAAATACCGTGATTTTGTTCATATGTTGCATTGAATATTGTCAATAAAGATTGTATGCTGAAACCGGAGTTCAGGTCGCAGATATTTCCGACATCAGCCAAGGGAGATCTGCACAGCCAAAGCAATGGGAATAATAACGTATAATAATAATTATTTTTACCCTTGATTGTCACAGAATCCATTTTCGTGATGGGCTTTTGAGGAATTCTGCTTATTATTGTAGGTGTATGGGCTGACTCATTTTTGGTAGACAGACAAGTTTCGTTAAGAGTAAGTACGTCAGCACCTGCCCAGTACCGAGGCCACGAAACCACGAGTGACAGGATACTCGGTTGACGTAGCAGATCCGCAGGAAGAGAGCTGAATTCTGTAATCGATGTGTAAATGTAAAGGCTGTGTCAGCCACACCAGTCGGACTAATACGTAGTGCGCAACGAGTGGGTACACGGACCAGCATCCTATACGTTCATCGTGTTTTACACTAATAAAACGGGATAATTCGGAAGTAGAAGAGGCTTCACACTAGAGTTAAAGGGAAGGTTAAAAACAATATTATTATTATTATTATTAATATTATTAATAATATTATTCGTATACTAGCACAAATTTGATACCCCTAGGAGGCAATCAGAAAAAAAAATCACCAAGGCCAACGTGCTTTTCCACTTCAAATAATTCAGCAATGAACTAATCTGCCCAAAAGAAATTCCTGATCTAGGATTACCAAACATCTTTTGCCGTGAATTTATCGGCAGAAAAAATAATGTATGTAGAGGATGAATCGGCACGACACAACTCCGCAAAAAAATCATTTCTATATTGAATGGAATCGTGATTAGTAAATTGTCGTTCGAGGTGGTTTGGATGTGTTCATCGTTGTTCCCGGTTTAAACAGTCACAAATGCTACGCAGACAATCGATCAATATCGATTACATTCAGAGACGTACTCTTGCAGATATTTAATCACGCTTCATCCAGGGCAGAGTTGACTGATCCATCCTGCAACGTATCGATTGACTTCGCTTAGCCTGCGTTCAGTTACCTACGAACGTTAATGATTATCTATTTATACACTTGCCTGCTTGATAGCTGCTTGCTCACCCGGGACGGTCGGGTTTTGTGTGTACCTTCATACAAATAAATGAAGTATAACAATTGTGCTTTCTGTTACTCAGTACGAGCATAAAACTGACAGTTCTTGGAAATCTGCAGGTTTGGGTAAACCATTCAAGTTTGTCCGGTGTATGTATTGCATGGCAGTGTACTGGTCGTTCCAGATCTCCAAATCTGATACAAGATGACAGTTGTCTATGAAATGACATTTCCATTACGAATTGTTGATCAAGCCTAATCCGATTCGAATATTTTTGTCTGAAACTATCGAACTGGATCATTGTCCATGGATGGGAATCCCGCGTAATCCGAAAACACAATAAATTAGTAGTTTGAAGCAAAAGTAGTTTGTAAAATGGTTTTAAGCGAATTTTATAACTTAGACAATCATCGATATGGATTTATCTTTTTTAATACGTGCTTGTGCATAATGTAGTAGAAGGATCATAAACTCTAGCCTGAAATGCCGTGGTGTCTGGAGACTTCCCACGCGGCTGGGCTATATGCGCAGTAGCTTCACTTCCAGGATTCAACCAATCAGATGAGGTTATACTCTGATAGTCAGATGAGACAAATACAATCAAATCACTTTTCGATTGGCCAGTATTTTGTCAACCAATCGTGCCAAACCTTACTTCGTGTGGAAATGAATAAGTTTCAGTTAAAGTCGACAGAATGCGCACTCAGCGTTCTCTTCTTGTCAGTTCTACGTGAGCGTAGTTCGGATACGATTTATTCAAGTACATATGGTCAGTTAGGTAGGTTCAAATCTCACAAGAATTTAATGCACCATCACTGGTAACAAATAAACCTGACCCTGAGACTTAGAACAGAGATCAGTATATGGATCCAGGAGACCTAGCGTAGTGGAGAGCCGTGCTTCACCTTGTTCCTGTAACCGGTGGTGGGGAGATTTAAAACTCTTATCTCCGAGATGAGAAACGCTTATGACATTCGATTACGGCCGGTCGCCATAATTTTTGTGAAATAACATTTGTGAACTGTGAAATAAAAGTCGTTTTCCTCAGCATTGTTTCATGTTTCTCTCTCCCATGCATCATCTTCACGGCATTTCGCAATCATCGACCAGGTTCAGGTCAGATGACCGAAAACGGAGTGTTGTTAATTTTCTTGTCCGGAACTGAGCGGGCTTAGACCTACGGACAACACGGATGAAGCTTGTAGAACAGTTCATTTTACACTGAATGTAGATAAATGTATTACAGAGTAGAACAGTGTAATCACCAAATCTACCCAAATGGAAGTAGAAGGCACACCAACTGGCACTGAAATGTATTCGTTTCTTAACACATAAAATACGACATTTTTATGGGCATGAAGTACTTAACGGAACACATCAACACACAGGTACTGATCTATGGAAAATATGATTGATGGGCCGAAACTTGCCAAAAAGTCACATGATGTGGGAGTTGATCATGCGCGTGAGGCATGCGTACTGCGATAATCAATAATCGGGGTTACACTACGATGATTCATACGCGCACGATGTAGTTGTATGTGCTGAAATGTATGGATGCTGGCTGGGTTCTCTCGTATTACATCTGAACAGGATAAAATCACTACAAACAGATCATACTGAATGCTCAATGTGAAGTCATTTTGCAGGGTTTTATTATTAAGTGCATCTAGTAGCCGTTACGATCAGTAGAACAATATTCAAAACTCACCGTTTTAGATTAGAATCGAAAAGAACCGCGTTCTGGCTACTTAAATATGGGCAAAATCGAAGACAAATCCCCATATTTATTCACAACCACTATCAACGAGAATTTGTGTTGATCGACCGTGCAAAAAGATGTATAGGAAAGCAAAACTACGAATATGGATTAGATAGTGAGATTAATAAAGTTCCACGTTGTTAGGCAAATGTAAATTAGTTGCTAGGTTACGGTTGTCAACGCCCATTTACTGTCGGTTATTTGACCATGAGAGGCTGTTCTAACTAAGCTACGGTTCGGTATTCGTTATCAAGCCATGTGTCGCACTATTTATAGACACAGTTCTAAGACAAAATAATGGAGACAAAATTTTATTGTTCAGTCACACAGGGTAGTCGAAATCGTTGGCAAGTTGTCGACGTTTCGGTCGCCACGGGTAACCTTTTTCGAGACTGGTTTTATGACCGGTTGTAAAACCAGTCTCAGTCTCTCAGTTGAATTCACGCCGTCCCCGGGATGTAACTCAGCTTTATCATTGACATGCTCCCGTTGAGGTCGTGTACCGGGGATCAATAATAGCAAAACCTAAAAACATTTCGTGCGATTTAAAAGTTCTGTGGGATATTGTCGATGAGGCATTCCTCTAATTTGTGTGGCTTCTGGCTCTGTATATGTGTATGTACGCATGTACTTATCTATGTCCGTCTGTCAGTAAGTCCTTCAATCTCTGTCTGTCTGTCTGTCTGTCTGTTCATCTCTCCCTCTGGCCCGGCCACGGCCGTACTGTCATCGTCACCAGCATTAGAACTTGTGGTCCCGGGTTAGAATCCGGTCATCGCTGCCTCGTCGGTCACTTCATGTCTGGAAGTCTGAGATTGGTCGAGACCCTCTTCCTGAAACACTGTGCGATTACTGATAAAGGAAGCGAAGCAGTAATAATATTAAATGTCTGGAACCTAGGCTTAACTGACAGAGCGCTTGAAACGGACGATTTTTCTCCGTGAGATAGATTAAATTTTTCTGGTTCACAAATGCTCTTGCAGTTGCCCGTTTAAAAAATGTTTTCTTGGTGAATGCGAACTTTAGTGTACCAAAGCAATACAATAAGTCTGTTTCACAAACACTGCAAAACTTTTATCAGGGTATTCCGGTTCACACCTATGAATGTCATAAGTACCCGGCTGGTATCTCTGAGGTACCTAGGTTCAAGCCCGACCACAATCGGTTGTCAAAATCGATCCGCTGTCACTGGTTGTTGCACCGCGTATAACCTCTTCGGAGATTGTGTCTGTGTGAGAACTAAATCCACCCGAACAGCCGTAAGCAGTGGAGTAGCCGTGACAGAGATCACGAGCATTATGAACCGACAAGACTGGGCCAGATTAAGGAGTGTGTTTGACAGACTTGACTAGTAAAATCTACTTATATATGAAAATTGGGCCAATACGTTTACAGACAAGGTTTTGCTTATGATCACCTAATTTCTTATATAAATGATCTATTGTGTTTCAGTTAACCGAGATGATCCGAAGGCAGAATAGTATAGGAATTTTATCTACCCGGCCAATCATGCGTAATGAGATAACTCGCGTTCGGAGTGTTTGCTACGGGAACGAAAAGACGAGACAAGTACATCAGGAAAGTACTCCGTCACATTTGGTTGATACTAACTCATTTATATACAAAAGGAGACAGGCAATTTTTGGCAGATAACTTGTTGACCAATCAAAAAGTGATTTCGCTGTATCTACAGGATTTGACGGGTACAGACGAATCTGACCTGATTGGCTTGATACGGGAAATGAAGTTGTAGAGTACCGGGCCGCGTATGAAGACATTCGAATCATTACAAATAGTCTTCTTACTAGAGTTGGTGGGATAGTTTGAAACTGTTGGTCCTTAAACGATCACAGTAGGCCCTTAAAAGTCAGGTTCAAGCCGTTTATTGCTTTTATTTACCGCATTTCTGTGTCGGTACTGCGTAACTCAGTAGGAATGTTGACCATATCAAACGGTGGTTTTAATAAAATTTCAACCACGTCTGCCGTGGACTACGATTGAAGTACACGCACATCGTAAATCGATTCAACGTAGCCACTGCTTTGTACAAAATGCTACCTCTTCGGCACCTTTTTTCTCTTATCTCTAGAATTTATCTACATAAGAACGAATCAGTAGTGGAAATATTCATACCCTGTGTGCATCAGTTGGAAAGTGGAGAAATATCTGAAGAGAGTACTGAATCTGTGACGACCCCAAATCAGTTACACAGACTTAAATCTGTGAAATATCGCAGCCCTCGGGCAAGGAAAACAATGTCATATTTTAAAGAACTGTTGCATTTCTCGTTTGTGCCGTTTTAGCACTACTAGCACAATATAAGTTTAGTATTCCAGATAACAGTTTGATTAGAGGTACCGGTCCGAGAAAGCTCGACATAAGTGAGCTAATCCTGGAATCCGACTGCTCACTGATTCATTCCCAGCTACATCGTTGGGACCTTCGCGTGGGTTCAGTATGAGGAACAATTCAGTTGGTCCACTTCCACAGTGAACTTTACAGATATACCTGAAAGAGGAACGATACAGGTAAATGTCATTCCTCTACCAGAAACAGAGGTTTTGCAGCAGATAGTTTATATGGAAAGATACAAAGCCATACAAAGCTATCTTTTTTCAAAGATGAAGGCGAAGTCTTGGTTTCGCAGTTAACAAAATTCATCGGGGTAATCTGGGGTAGTGGGCTGGTTCCCAAGGAATGGTCTGAATCAGTGATTGTGTCTATTTACAGGAAAAGTGACAGATCCTCTTGTGAAAATCACAGAGGAGTTAGCCTGGTAAATATCGCGTCCAAACTGTTCACCAGGTTTATTCTCCACAGACGACCCAGCTTCCGCGAAAAGTGTACGCGTAAGAATCAAGCCGGTTTCAGAACCGTTCGGGGTTGTATCGAACATATTTATCCTTTGTCGAATTTAAGAGCACAGATACATCTTCCGTAGGCCCACAATCTGTGTGTATCTAGATCCAAAAGCGATTTTCAACTCAGTTGATCACACAATTCCCTAGCTATGCCTCTTACTGAAATTTATTTCTCTTTTCCAATCTTTGTATGCAAACAGACGAAGACGGGTTTGTGCTTACGGCCATTTTTCATTCGAGCCCACTACCGGAAGTGGTGGTAGTCAGGGTTGCACGTTATTATGTTGTATTGTATTGTATTGTATTGTATTACAGACTTCAGCAAGTTACCAGACTCCCGTTTCAGCCAAATGGGAGAAAATTGATCAATGGCACTTTAAAATAATCATAAAATTAAACACTGTGGAAATAAAATTGATTCGGCCACCGAGGTTCACGCAAAGTTCTTTTGTCACTTTCTTCTTGTCAACTAGAACACGTGCTAAACAAAGCGTTGTGGAGTTGCGATGGTTATGTGTACGGGAAGGGATGAGCCTAAATTCGGAACATGCCGTGTGGATGCGAACGACATGTAGATAATTCACGGTACAGTGGATGGGTGTGGTCCACAAGAATCTTCTTGGTGGATATTTCACAGGCCATAATGTGCAAATCACAAAATTTGGAGATAAGCGAGCCTACAGGAATAGAAGAGACACGACTGATGATGGTAAGGCCGAGCTGTTTTGTGATAAAATCTGTCTCAAGTGGATCAGGATAGATTACCGGAGAGCAGTAGAGTAAGATTGGGAGAATATATTGGTGGATAAAAGAAAAACTGACAACTTGTGTGGCATAAAACTACCTCAATCCACGAATTAGAAAACACTTTCTACGTCATTTTTTAACACAATGAAGAAAATGAGAAGACCACTGTAAATTGGTGCTGATTGTAACACCCAATTATTTGATCGAGTCAGCTCTGGAAATGGGGACATTGTTGACGACTGATTGCTCATTGGGCAAGAGGAACGAGAAATCGAGAAAGTACAGTGAAGTCATGTTGAATTATTGGGATTTAGTCCAGAATGGGATGAAAAATTCTGGATAGTATATAAGTTCTCAGAAAAAGAGTTCAGTGCTGGTTTGTTAAAGATAGATTGACAGAGAACAGCACAGTGAAGAACAGCAGAATCGTTAGTCAAAGGACTCGATAAACTTCTACGAAATCAAGAGTGTTGAGTTCTGTTGGAAAAGTATTCTTTCAGCTAAGAGAGTAACGAATTGCGACACTCAAAATACTCTAACTTTTCAGAGGAATAGAGAGATCACGGTGAACCTTATCAAAAGAGGAGGAATATTCGAAAGAAGTACAATGGACGGATTCCATGGAACTATTAAAGTTCCTTGAAAAGATATAGCGTACTGAAGCAACTACATTCGGAGTGCACCTGGTGGGTTTGTAAGCAAACTGATGGAGGTCATTTGTAACAATTAAACACGAAAGCAATCGACTTAGGATAAGGAGCTTGATCAATTTGAGTGGAGAAGTAGTGATGGCCATGGGACGAAAATGGTTTGATAAGATTTTGGAAGTGGAGTGTTTGTGAATAGGTATCATTGCCACGGGTTTCCAGAGGGGGCAGGCATAGCACCAGCATCAACAGCTATACTGATGAGGGAAGTCATAATTCCGAATAGTTGACTTGCTCCAAATTTGAGAACGGTGGAGCATGAACTGTCTAGGCTCACAGCAGAAGTTGATTTTGAGGTACGAAGTAAGTTGAAGAACTCATCTGAGGAAAATGGCTCTATATCTGAAGGAACAAAAGGAAAATAAGATGATAGAGGATCCGACGAAGAATGAATAGATGCGGAGTTCAAACTGTTTTTATCTTTGGTTTTTGACCGAACGCTTTGTCCACATGGCAACCTGATTCCTTGTCAAAGAATTTTGCTGTTAGTGGTACAGAAGACCTGGTTGGCAAATGTATTCAGCCGTCGTATCTCTTGGAATGTCGTTTCACAGAGGCCTGCTCGTGTAGTTTATAGGCGTGTTCATGTTGCCGTCTCAGAGATTTCGGCAATGGATAAGTTGTTCTGCCGTTGGTAACACAAAGGATCCCCGTGGAATAACACAAATCAGATACCTCACTCAGTGTTTTCCTAAATAAATCTACCAGGCGAAAAGAGCAATCTAAAGAAAGCCACGAGTAAACAGTGGAAATGGATCTTTGAAGACGGGTTGTATTGATCGGTGACAACTTTTTGGTGTGCCCCTTATTTGTTTTCGCTGAAGAATGAACGGTGAGCTGAAAGTGACTAAATTTTGGATCTGACGATAATGAGAGTGTGATTGCTCGTTGAAACACGAACTTTCATTTGTAAGTGGATAAGGTTGATGTGGTTGGTGATGATTCTGTCTAAAACAGCACTCCCCCTATTTGCGATAAGACGGAGGTTACTTAAACCAAAAGCAAGAAAGAGGTACTCAGGCTCATGAATAAAATCATTGACCGCATTACGTAAACAGACAGATTGTAATGAAATCAGAAGGGATGGAAAAGCATCAAAGAATAGGTTGATGTTCGTCGAGGGGCAAATGGAGCTACGTACAGGTTACTGATCACAGTACCTCGAAAAGACGAGAATTTAGGGTGACATTGAACAACCACGGAATAAACACCGTTGAAAGATAAAGTAAAAACAGCTTCACAGCTGCCAGACCACTCAGAATTGATATGTGTAATCACACCACCACGTGTCTTCCTCTTGCCCCTTTTTCTGTCTTGACGAAAACATTCGAAGTTCTCCAGGAGGACGAGTTTGTCGTTAATACTTTCATTTACCCAAGATTCTTGGATACAGTTCGCACAGGTGTTCGTGTTAATCCCATAGTTCAGAACATTGATTAGGACAGATGTCTTTCTGAAGATGGGCCGAATGTTAATACTGATCAATACGAGAACCGTCATTTTCCTCGGGGTTGTGCAACTAAGGAACGTCTGCTAAGCGGCTAGCTTGCGTTTCCTAGTCCATACTGGTCTCCAACACGTTTCACAAGAACCAGTTGTGGATAGTGAAGCGGAACATATTGGGACTCGAATCCGAGTGGACGATTCTTTCGAATAGCGGATTGTGGTTGACGTGTGTTGACGTTGACCATAATTCCATAGTGACATTGACCAAGTTCACAAATAAATTTAGCCCAGCCCAATGTGGGGTGCGTCCCTCTTCTTCTTCTTCTTTTTCGTTTTGTTATTGAAATGGTTCTTGAGCTAGTCTTATCCTCGTATGAGAATAGTGACATCTATCTTCGCTCAGGCAGTTAACCGTCTGATTTAGAATACGCAGACGATATTATTCCTCTGAGTGAAGATCCAGTTAAGTAAGAAACCTTCCGGCATAGTCTGAACAAAAGCGTACCAAATTTTGGGATACGTTTTTCACCATCGAAGTGCAAAACGCTGCTGCTCGACTGAGTTGGTGCTATACCAAACGTTGTCTTAGCGAGGGATGCTCCAGTTGAAATAACTGGGCATTTACATCTTACCCGCTGGAGAGACATCGGATGAACTGTCATCTCACAAACTGAAGATGCGTTTGGCTTTTGATAACCCCAGTCATCTACGGCGCAGGGGTGACTTCCGATGGTTTGCCATGGGTCCAGCGTACACCGCGGCGGTTAGATAAAGATAGAATACAGTCGAAGACTGTTGGTGTTTAAGCACTGATATCTCCAGAGTATTGCTCGAATAGAGTGGAAACACTGTACTTGCAACTCTGAGGTTAGACGTGGGGTGTTGGGGACCAGAGATCAGTCTCTGGACTGAGCTCGGAATCGAAACAGATTAAGATAGCTGGGACATTCTTCACGCATACCTCCAGACAAACTTCCTCGGTGCACACTGTTCTCCGAGACCGGTAGTGATTGGGAGGTAGGTCCAGGTGGTTACTCCATGACATGGCAAATAGGTATGAAAGCCTTGACCATTGGACGTGGTCAAGTAGGACGTGTTAGACTTCCGGGTTGCAATCCACCCGATCCATCTACCGGATGGTTGAAGGCGTTAAATGATACGGCTAGGAGTCGCGGCCAGTGGCTTCTCTGTATAATAATTCTTTCTTTGTCTTCTTGATTTCGGCTTCTTGCTTTGTTTTCGGCACTTTCACTTTATTCTGCTATTCTTCTTACCCTTAACTCGGCGATGCTGGATGGTAGCAACAGAAACCAGAAAGCAGGGGTACGATGTTAACCGTTGAATAAACTGAACTGAAACTGCTCCCGTCAACGAAGTCGAAAATCGAAATTGTTCTATCTTTTTATCTGTCCTTTACATTTTTATTCGGATATTTTCCATTTGTTTTAGGTTATCCATGGTAGTTCTACGCCTAAATGATAGTCAACCCTTCATATTTAGTATCTCTCCTCTTTTTTACTAGCCAACATATATATGGTCGAACATTACGCTACTTGTGATGAAAATAAACAGGCGGCCAAGTATCTTTTTGTACCCATTGTTTAAATCCAGTCCCTCGATTACAATCTGCTTTGAATTTAAATACCATCGCAGCGAGTGAACACAACCTCTGTTAACATTTTTCTAACGTTTGTAGTAACTCCAATCTTTGCTACAAAATGAACATTTTCCAGACACTATTTTGAATTTATTTTCCGTACAGTTCACTCTCGCGCATGACTCTGATAATGCCCTATTTATTCGGTTGATTGCGTTTTAATTAACCTAAAAAGGAAGTTTCCCCTAACTTCGCTTTTGGAAACCTTTGATTTTTCGCTCTGTGTATGCCCTTGTCTCGCTTTTTGGTATCTTGATTATCACGCGTCTGGTGATTCACAACGAAACACGTTCCTTCGCACTTCCCAATTAGTTTGCACACAATTCAGGTGAAATGCATTCTGGGTAAAACTCAGTCGTCCTTGATTGAAATCTGAGTGACCGAGCAAGCGCATCTGACTATCGATTGTTAGATAATTTGATCAGCCTATCTCGCAACAAATGACGGCCGCGGGAATCCGCTCCCAAATCCGGTGACCCATTTTGCCTAGGCTTAGGTCACCTGAACCAGACTTATCCCTATATTTGTTCCACTCTCAGATCACACCTTTGTGGTCTACTGCCTATGCAAACACGTTCTTAAGCCAGAGGTATGTTTGCGATAGCTTTCTGCCCGTTTTCCCAGGAAATTCCAAAACATTTGGCCGCAGAGGTTCGCTTTGCCATTGTTTTAGAAACTAGCTTCAAAATCTTCTCACTTATTGACAGTATTCCTTTCATGACCTCACTGAGAATTCCCACTAACTACTTGGTGAATAAGCTCAAAATCTGTTCACGTATTGAATGACAGCCAATAGACTGTGTGGTAGTGACCATCTCGTCGCTAACACGCAGCCTGCACTTGCTAGCAGACCAGAACGCAGACTATCACGTAACTGGTCGGTCGAATATATAACTTGTTTGACCGGCCAGATGTAAGAACAGTCTTAGCCAATCAGGCGCTAGTTTTGAGAGTGCTACTTTACAAGGTTGAAGCCATTGGGAAACACAAGTTTGGGATTGGGTTTCCGAAATTTAGGGGACATTTCGCGAGCTGAAACTTTCTAGGGGTGCGAAATTAGGTAAACTTGGTTGGAGGTCCACACAAATGGACCGACCTGCAGGTGGTCTGAATTATCATCAGCGTGTGGTCGGATAAGTTGGTTCAAACTAAAACTTGTTGTTTGAATATGTTCCTCTTTTCTTGTTCGTAATAACCATTGGGCCTGAGTTCGTCGATCAATACCTTTAATTAGTAAATTTTGCCGAGATTATCAGTCATCTGTGCACGTGGTCAACAGAGCACAAACTCTGGTCTAGTCTTGATTCGGATGATGCTTGAGTGTCACATGACTACCCGTAAATGCGCTGACTTGCTAGTCTATGTGTGTCTCATGTTCTCACTGATTCAGTCTCTAGTTTCATGAAAGTGCGCATCAAAAGGAGCAAGTAGGCCAGACGTAATGGTTGGTGATCACCGATGTACGTTGCGGTCGATGAGACCCGTAACCCACGACCAACAAAAACCACTATTGATTAGGATAACTGAGACATCAACTACCTTAAGTTTGACAAACATGCACAACTGATTCAGTCATACGTTGTCATCGTTGCTTATCGATTCTGCAAAAAGATTATCGCATCCTTTTGTTAAGGGGTTTTATTTCAGGAAAAACTAGTTCAGAGTCATATCACGCCCTACAACCCACTGCAACATGGAAGAACGGGCTTATTTTGAAATGCAGCAGTCTTTGTTATGGCATCCCCCTATTTGTTGGGACTCATCCCAGTGACTCAATAGGAATTTGTTTAGTTAAAACAAGCTGTCGCTAAACCCACGTGACTACTTTGGCCCGGAAGTAGTACATAACGAGCTCCGGTGAGGCATACTCACTCACTCTTATAGTAGCGGCGAATGTTGGGGTAACAGAACAATGCGAACGTCAAACAGATCGGGCCAGCCAGTTGAGAGCCACAGACCAAAGACCAAATGGTCAATATGTCGGAAGCATCCCACAACAGACAGAAAGAAGCATTCCCACTAGCAGAGATGACACAGCGGGGTCTTTGACAACCGAGAAGATAGCCCTTTTGAGGGGCTGCCGATCAAGTCATCAACCGGAACAATCGGACCGTCTAAACGGAAATAATGCGCAAGAGAATCAAACAAACGGCCACGGGCAACTAACCAGAACGCGCCCAGAATGCTCAAACAGACAGGAGATCCATGTTGCTGCAGCGCGGTTTGGAAAAGGGGCCTTATAAACGATTGTACATGTTCGACGGACTTGACTTGTTTGGCCTCCCGAGCACAGGTGTCCTCCCTCGTCTTGCCTTCTTTGTTTGCAACATGACGATGAGTTTTGAAACAAAAGGTATAACTGATTAGTGGACTGCATAAGTGAACCTTAGTTACAGTGCTTTTCTATTACAGCTGTCAAGATCCCCCAACTGTGCTGGGTTCGTTACGTGACTGATGATTTTGAATTAAAAGTTGAGTCACGTGTTCGCCGACTGAGGACAGCAAACGGACATCCTGGTACAGTTCAGTTATTTACGCTATGATAAGTGATCACTGTGCTAATGACTGGACAGCATAAGAAAGCAGTCTGACTGATAGAACCAGTGTCGTCGAAGTGACGCACACGATGATACCCCTCAACAAGCAGACACACACGCATTTGTCTACGAATGTACAAGCAGTGATGAGTTCGTACTTTTGAGTGCCCGCGGTTCATGTGAGCATTTCGTTCTTGGTTGGATAGGGAAGGCTTGAGGCAGATTTATTTATCGACAATTCAACACAACACGTACGTGTGACTGAGTGACTGAGTGAGTGAACGAGTGACAGGGAGTTCACTTGGTGAGAGACTAAAGGAGTGATCGAGTGTCGTTATCTGGACTCGGTCGTACGGTAACCGCTATGATAATTTTTACCACAGGGACTCCTCCTGTCACCGCACCTCTTGTTTCCATACTACCGAAAATTACGAACTTGCAAGAGAGGATCGGAAAATGATATTCTTCGTAGAAAGAAGTCTGTTTTGTATGGATCGGGAAGTACACAAACGCTTCCATTTGTCCACTAGTACCATTAGTGAGAAATGAAGATTCATAGCAGACGAGGTGTGGTTCACTTTTTCCGTCTGGATTGCATGATCAACTGGGTTGAGAGTGATCGAAAGGTTCTGGAAGTACGTGGTTCAAACCCGACAATAAAATTCGACTTTGGGAGTGCATCAGAGTCGGTTTTTACTCTGCTCTTCACGAGGCTTCACGGGGCCCTTCACTGCAGTGTTACAGACACCAATGATGTTGTTGGTCCTTACGGCTTTGTGTCTTGTCATTCTACTGCGTACAAGCATTAACGTGGGTTGAAAGAAAGCTTGTCATAGTTTTTTCAGTTACATCGCTCTTTCTTACCGTTATGGAGTCCGAAGTCCGAAGTCCGATGTCAAAGGCCAGTGTTGTGTGGCTCTATCAACGTTCAGATCGGTAACAGAATTCACACAAATGAACATTTGGATTGGTCTAATTGTTCATTGGCATTGGTTGTGCATTCACACGTATATATGTATATGAATTTTCCCATATAAGATGAAGATGAGTGGGTAGAGGAGTACCAGGTACGCACACATGATGAGCGGCTACAGCCGCGAAACGGGTTGTGCTCTGCCGGGAAATTTTCGTCCAAGCGTTTTCATACTACATACTAGCAATATGAGAGCTTGGGCATGCAGCCTCTTTGTTCGTTGGGTTAGCAGTGACCCATACACGACTAACTATCAGAAATCATAATTGTGATTCATTTGTGGACTCTCCAATGAAGAGTATCCATTCACACTCTAGACGATTCAAACTAGATCCTGGTGAATATATATATATATATATATATATATATATATATATATATATATGGTACAGTAGAAAGATCAAAGACATAAACTTAATAAAGCCTTCGGTGCTTCCTTAGCTTAAGGGTTTTGCAATCTGAATTTATTCTCACGGAATGTGTTATTGCCACGATGAGCCTGGATCTCAAAGAATGGAAAATCCATCTGCAATTTTCGCTTCCAAAGTTTCAAAGCTGCGAGCCGGAATTGAACCGGCAACCTTCCAATTACCGAGCAGATGCTCTACTAGATGATCTGTCGTGGTACGGACAGCCTGGTATAAATAGCCCAAATAAACATTGGATACGTATCATTTTATTAGCAGTTTGATCATCCTTGGATAGCCACTTGCATTATTCCGTAGAGCGGTAGTTCAGCTAGCAGAGTATCTCTCCGACAAACGGAAGGTCACCTGTTCGATTCCGGACCACGGCGTTGAGCCTTCGGATGTGAAAACGCAAGTGCATTTTCCATTTTCTAAAACGTTATTACACGGTGTGCAAATATTTCAGTGCATATATCAGTGCTCCACAATATTATCCTCTCCCTAATTTGACTAAAAGCTATTAGCCGGTTGCTTAATTCTAAAATGGTAACTCAGTAATTCACACGCAACCAAAAGAAGACTTCTGTCCCGTGGCATCAAGGTCAGCCTACAGCGTGTGACATTCAGTCCCAACCTCTACTCATTCGACCTCTCTCGGGAATTCTAGACTGTGTCGACCACTGGTTTCATCACAGCACTGAAATGATACTGGGGTATGCTAGTAGAAGATTTGATCCGGTATGGGCAGAAGGGATATCTAGGTTATCAAACTGAACTTCCGTATCATCTGTATTGTTGGTACACTTCACTGAAACAACAATATATTACATAGTCCTCAATACAACGGTGTCCAAAAACCGTTCTAAAGGAATCAGACGGTTGTTGTCTTCTATAAGGCCGGGGCGATGGTGAGCAAGTTACAGAGAACGATCGTTGTTTCAAAAGCCCTTCGGTAAGGCACTGAAAGAGTTCCTTATTGAAGGATGGAACAAACACAAAGGAGTGATGATCCAAAAAAGCATTGACACTGAATTTCTCCTATCCTTCTTAACACTGAGGATGGAATTTGAGAACGCTGTTCAATATTTGCACGTGTACCCAACTGTTAGTCTGATGAAAAGCACCATAAAATAGACAGATGAGTTTGTCATTTTCTGTCTTCTAGATTTAGACTAATGATGAGGCTGGAATGTGTCCGCCATGTGCCCAACCGTTAGCCGTTCAGACATCTGTGAGTCTGCAGCAAACCGGTAACAGAGAGATGGAATGTGAATGTCTGTGTGTGGGCGCGTCGTATCGATAGACTGTCTACTGAAAGTAGACTGATGCTCATAAGGTCGTACCGATCTAGTTTTGTGAACCGGAGACACGAGCTGATCATGTGGTGAAAAGTGATACAGTTCTGACGCGCACTAGACGCATTGAACCGAGAACTTTGTCGGTGGTTCTTCGATTTCAGCCTATGAAACAGGAGCCAACCTGTTTTGAGTTCATATCCAGTAGTATTTGATTAATGATGCCCTAAGCCATGTTTGTTGATTAATTGACTTGCACTTGTTCATACCGTCTCACTTCACCTGACCTGCAAATTTGTACATCATGGTACCAGTTGTATTACACTCCCTACTTGTTTCTTTATTGATTTCCAATCGAGGCTCTCAGTGAGAGATAACAATGAAAATAGCCACATTCGGCATGGTAGTTGTTTGAACTGAACTGAAATGAAATGAACTACACAAAGTCGGGTCGAGTCATTCCCTGGTACGTAAACGAAATGAAATATCCACATATTCAGTCAGTCAAGGCTCACATTGAACAGGATGTTGATCATCACGGTTACCAAGTGGCAGCTTTCTTTGCCTCAGCTCTAACTGTTTGCAACTAAAAGGTACTCAAGCTAACGAAAACTAATAACCTACTGACTTATTTTCTTTCATTTGACTCTTGACTGTTCCTGTTTTCTGTCTCATTTACTCCAGACAAAGTTTCGGCAACTATTTCCTTTGGTAAATGGTTGCAATATGGGATCAGGATGCCTCAGACAATGTCTGATTCTGTGGGTCACACAACCAGACAGATGCCACATCTGTCGCGACAATGTCAATGCGGTCAGTGGAGGTCAGTCGATGTTTGACGGCGTTTGCGGTGGCCGGAGATGATGACGGAGGACGAGACAGAAAAAAACAATATCAACAGTAATCAGTGCGATAGCACGGAAACAAAGGAAAAACCACTCATCACTACCACCACCAGCATCAGAAACAACAAAAACAACAAATTTTGGTGTCGCTGAGACGGTAGTTAAATGTCAGGAATGGGCGGTGCACTTTTCGATAATTTGATAAGACTTATCCAAATCTTATCAAAGTTTTCTATCTCAAAAAAATTGCTGAAATCAATCGGGTTCTGCTGAAGAACGGGCAGCACTAAGCAGCACACGGGACTGAGAAAGATGGCTCAAATTTTGAGCTTAAATCAAAATTATCTAACGGAAAAATTGGGACAATGCAGCGAAAAGGGTACACAGAAGAACAAGCCGAACGTTCACAGATCCACAGCCAACAGGGGGCCAGAATGCGCACTCAAACTGAGGATCGATTTTTCGGATATGCGTAGATGAGAACGGACCACGTGAACGGTCCCACATGTTTTTCTTATTTAGCCTCACCTAGCTCATAGTTATTACTTCAGCCTCCCACGCTCATTCTTCTTGTTGCAGTATAACCACCGCGAGACACAAAATGAAAGTTCAAATGGCCAAGAAAAAGGATATTTTTCTAACTGTCTCGTTCAAAGGTGACAAAACCTTAGAAATACTAGAGCTGCGCATATCCAAGACCCTCGGGAAGTCTTTCCCCGCTGCACATGTCCGAATCTTAACAAATACGAAGCCTTTCATTGTTCAACAATCCAAGGACAGGTTGCCTCATCAGTCTCAATCTTTTGTTCTATATCAGTTTACGTGTTCTTGTAGTGCACAGTATATTGGACATACGACGAGACGCCTGTCGAAGGGGATATCAGAACACGTCCCGGCTTCTTTACGCAAAGGTACAGTTCGGACTATCAATAGCGCAATCCTACAACATCTGGTGGATAGCGGACACCAAATCGACACGGTGACAGCTTTTAGACCAGTCCATACAACTCCCAGAGTTCACGCGAAAGGATTACGCAGGCGGTTGCTGATGACGTCAGAAGCCATAGCAATTCGGCTATTGAAGCCGGATTTGTGTAAGCAACGTAACCTCGTGCAACAGTTGTTGTTGCCGTGGCCGTAACAAGTGATTCTCTTATGGTTCCATTGTACCAATTCTCCCCAGCCCCACACCTCTTTTTTCACACCTTTGTTTTTCACACCTGTCTTTTCACGCCATTTGGTTACACATTTCACACTTATTGTCGTTCACACAACGAACAAGATTCATCAAGTTGAAGCATGCTGTCGAGTTACCGGATTTGTTGCACATTTACTCACTCTCTGCTATCTTTAGCTGCACATATACCCTCTTTTACCCAGTACTATATATGTCAATGCCTGAAGTGATATATCGAAAAGAAATTTCCTCGTGTTACACGTTTTTTTTCATATTCTTCTTTGTCATAAAATTTGTTTGAAATTTATCCCACGTCCAGATCGGAGCAAGCTTACTCTAGGATATATTATTCTCTGATCGAGAATCAGAACCAACCCAGGTCAGTAATGGGTAGTTTCTAATCAAGTCACGCATTCATGCACCATATAGTTCAAACGTACAAGGGGATGAGGTGGCACCGGGAGATGGGGATTAGGATGAAACTATCTGTTTCTCACCACTAACTTATTAGTGTAACATGAAAAAGCTCACAGTGACCGGTCAGTTTCCAGTTTTAAAGTAAACGAAGGTTGATGAACATAACCCAGATATATGAATCTAGGCCCGAAAGCTACATTCCATGGCAGAGAGTTCATGCAGACTTCTGTGGCCCATTTTTGAACCGGTATCATGCCCTTGTATTGATCGACTCCTACTCAAAATGAGCAACCAGTTCAACAACCACCTTGTTCATAATCCAGGTGTTACGGAAATGCTTCAGCCGAGAAGGAATCCCACAGGAACTAGCTACCGATAATGGATCACAATTCTGTGCGACGAAGCTGAAATGCTGGCTTGATACAGTTGGGTGTCGGCGTCTACGTGCGGCACCACGTCACCCATGTTCTAACGGCGCAGCGGAAAACCTGGTGCGTTCTGTGAAAAGTGCAATAACATCAGCCAACCCGAGGACGTTGCCCGACTTGGAAGCGTTCCTCGACAATTTCTTGCTGCAGTACAGAAACGCAGTGCACACAACCACTAAGGAGAATCCAGCCGTCTTCTTCAAGTTCAGAAGACTACGACCATCGCTTATGTGTCTTGACTCCAGTGATATCACATACTTCCGTGGCAACGATCTTCGACCAACTCGTGGTATTATCACAAGACAACTTGATCTATCTACGATCGAGATCACGGACCTAGATGATGCGTCGATGCATCGGCGCCACCTCAGCCAAATCCATTTCAAAGTAGCAACCGGCGATGTAACCAATCTTACGGCTGAGACGACCGAGGGTCCAGACGGTGACCGTATTGATAACATCGATCCGTCTATTATGCCAACTGGCACAACTGTCACAGAGGCCGAGCGGCAGTCACCAGCTTCAGTTCGAAGATCAGAGCGACAGGCAAGCCAAACTCACGAGGAACTCTTGATAGAGGGAGGTTGTGGTGATTCAGTCGTCGTCACACGTGAGACGGCCAGATACATCTTCGTAGCTACGCGCGCGGTTGAGCCTCAACCAATCACGATCGTCGAGAACAAGTACAGCAGAAACTTTCTGTGATTGGTCAACTCGTAAACTGCCGATTATATTCCTTGGTTTAACATTTATTCAAACCAGTTCTGCAATACAAATAACGTGCGGTTTCGCTGCCTTGCCCTTCATGCTACTTTGGTTTGCGTACTTTCGGGTGGGATGATCTCATTATGTCCTATCAGTTCAGGTATTGCAAGTATTACAAGTGGAAATACTGCTTAATAAATAGGTAATTAGCTGATTGACCAAAACGCAATTATGGACAATTGTGGACTGACAATGAACGCGACTACGTCAGACGGGCCGAATACATCAGGGTAAAGAAGGCCATGTGAACCACGAGACTGGATCCTCAGACTGAATAGCCACGGCTTTCAAGTAGACCGGACAGCTATTATGCAAATAAGCATTATTGTAATAGTTGATAGGTTTTGTGGATGATCGAAGGAGCGATCTTAATGAACTACTTCTTCTGGATTGAAACAACTGGTGCTGTGATCGGGATGATGATCTCGTGGCCGCACCAGTTAGAGGACGGGGATGAACGGAGTCTGCTTGAGGACTTCGAAGACCTGGTGGAGCAGTCGGGGATTCGGTCAGGCCGGGAAAGTTGGTGGCCCTTCGAGCACTTCTCAAGGTCACATTGCTTGCCGGTGCTGAATGCGGCACGAATAGTCCCGGAGAAGATGCAGTGGGCCGCAGCCAAGGACGCCTTGATCTCAGGATTTGACACTCCGGCCGACCGTCAGAAGGCGATGCAGCAATTGAAGGCGGCCCAGCTGGGACTTGGTGGGGACCTACTGATGCACGTTGTCGTCCTCCGTTTGCTGCCGGATTACGAGATGCCCACGCTGGTCACAGAGGCACTCACTCAGCTGTTGGTGGACCGCTTTGTGGACAGCTTGTCAGAACTCATTTGAGGCCTTATGCGTATCGTCCGTGTCGGTAGCAGCATGGATATTTTGCAGTCAGTGTAGGCCGCCGTGAATTATCCAATCTTGACACGACTGTGGCAAATTTCGCTAACGAGGAAGACTTAAGACTGTAGAATGAGTGCATTGAGGAAATATCATGAATGGCTTCTCAAAAGAAAGGGGAATCAGCAAATGCAAGAAAACCGAACCAAGCTCAGTGTTTCTACTGCGCGAAAGTGGGGCATGTTTGGTGTCAATGCCGCAAACGCCAAACGCGAGATGCCAAATATAAAGATCCAAAGTCCTAATTACCGTGTTCTCGAAACCAGGTCGTCATCGGGGTACCAGATGGTGGGGCTATACGGGCACAAGTCGAGATTCAGGGAAGTAATGCAGTCTGCCTGATAGATATCGGTGCAGAGGTTTCGTTTGCCAGGTGTTTGCCAGAAGAGGAAGTGAAGCTGTATGCCATTCAAGTCCGAACGGTAGAAGGACACACACAGAACGTAGACGAAATAGCGCAAGGGATGATTCGAGCAAAAAACAACAGAACCGTGATGCGAGAATTCATAATTTCCCGCGACACCAACCAAACAACATTGGGCGCCGGTCTATTACGGACACTGAATGCGATCGACGTAATAGAGTATCGGTTGAACACGAAGTTTGGATGACAACAAGTAGTTCGTAAATCTTGCAAGCAGGTATGTGGGTGCGGTACAAGTGAAATATGTGGCAGTGTGTGTTGTGTTGAATGGCCCAGTTCCTAGACAGACATTCTAGCACGCGCACTCGCACGCACACTGCAAACTCTTGATCTACACCTTTTCTCATCAAGCTTTAGCCAAAACCCGCAGTTCTCTAGCCACGACCCACCATCCTTTAGCCACGAACCACCATTCTTCAGCCACGACTCACCATTCTTCAGCCACGACCCACAATCCTTTAGCCACGACCCACAACCTTTAGCCATGCCGCTGCAAGCCAGTCAGGTCAAAAGTATCGGCATAAAAGGACATCAAAAGATATTGGAACAATTTATTATTTTTTTCACAAAGACTGATGTTGCAATGCTAACGGAACAAATGAGAAAGCGTGACAATCATATGTTGTGCAGTTGACCGTGGTAACGGTATCAAATGCTGCACTAAAAATTGATTGGAGAAGGTAAAAACGATGTGCCCGTATCGTCGGACCATGTGGCATCGCCCTTATTGCTGATGTATTTTCAATGAACCAGTTCCTAATGTACTAAACAATATAAACAAATTAAAATAAGGAATAATTTACCTGTTTGAATTCACTAAAGGCCTCCTCAAGCTGAACGAAAATGGACTGTACCGTGTGAGAAAACGTAATTGTTCATTTTTGTGTAATTGTACGTCCACAGCACTCCGATGAACGGGCGCATTGTCAAAGACAAATACTTTTTGAACATCAGGCTGCTCAGTAGCTATAGGCTCTGAGTAGAATGAGAGAAACTCATTTGAAAATATGCCATGTAATCTTTGTATGACATTCATACTTCAAGAAACCAGCGACAGATGAGCAGGCTTATATGTTCAAGTTGGGTCCTTTATTTGACGGTAGAATTCGGATAGCTTTACTGCCCACTTTTGAGCGTCCATGGCTACGACAACACCATAGGCTGCAGTTGGCCTCATCAATATACAACTTCGAAGTTGCAATGCCTGATCGTTACAGCTAATCGGCTTATTCTGCTCGTTTAGATTTGGCTGCATCTGAGTTTTGCTCCACTGGTTGAATAGTCAGCTTCTTAATTGAAAAGTGGTGCCCATCCAGCAATCGATCAATGGATGACTTGCTGACTGTTGTGATTCGTAAATCCTTCAACTGCCTTAATGCGGTTGTGGGGAAGAACGTCACAAACGAGCAGTCCTGTAAGTAAAATCTGTCATGTAACAAACAGTACTCTGTTTTGCATTTCAAGTCATAGACAAATATCATAACCGGATATGATGAAACAGAATAAAGGTTTGGTTCATTAAGCCTTTAGATGGGTGGATACATTAAAATTCCGAGAGCGATGCACACAGTTATCGTAAGTAAACCCCAATAATGTCATCAATCTATTTATGTTGCAACATGTGATACCATTACCACGGTCAACTGCACAGCATATGATTGTCACGCTTTCTCATTTGTTCCGTTAGCATTGCAACACCAGTCTTTGTGAAAAAAATAATAAATTGTTCCAATATCTTTTGATGTCCTTTTATGCCGATACTTTTGACCTGACTGGCTTGTAGCGGCATGGCTAAAGGTTGTGGGTCGTGGCTAAAGGATTGTGGGTCGTGGCTGAAGAATGGTGGGTCGTGGCTGAAGAATGGTGGTTCGTGGCTAAAGGATGGTGGTTCGTGGCTGAAGAAAGGTGGGTCGTGGCTGAAGAATGGTGTGTCGTGGCTAAAGGATGGTGGGTCGTGGCTAGAGAACTGCGGGGTTTGGCTAAAACTTAATGGGAAAAGTGTAGATATCTTACATGCGTGGACACGCACCTCGCGGTCCCACACACGTACGCAATTGAAGTTAGTCATGATTCGTCCCGGACAGCTCTGATTAGTCAGATCGTAACACGTGTTGAGCGACCTGGCGTGGTCCAATCCGATTGTATAATTGGCCTACCCACCCTCTTGAATACAGCGGTGACTCGCGCACATGCATACGTGTTTGTCTTCACTTTTTTGACTGTACCTGTGCTTGCCGTACCTTCGCACTGCGTGCACGTTCATCCGTGCAAGCGTGCCCTATTGTTGCCTAACATATATGGTACACAACAGTATGATCCTGGCACTTCAGCCGACCACGCAAGAATTCGTTGTGCTTTTTATGATGAATGGAAACCCACACGGTTTTTTTGTTTGGGTGGAACACAAAGTACCTACGAAGCCTGGGGCTTCTCGACCATATGGACCTCGTCATATCCCCGTCCATCTGTAGAATGAGGCGAAGCGACAAGTGAACAATATGCTGGAAGGAGTTATGGAAGAAGCGCGGAGCTCGTGCAGCTCGCCGGTGCTGTTGATGAGAAAGCATATTAAGAAATTCCGATTTTGTGTTGACTTTGGACGTGTAAACGGTATTACAATACACAAGCCGGTTCTGGAGCCTTCTTTAGCAGAGATATTCCATAATCTGCAGGCAGCCACCACATTTTCGGTGATCGACCTGCGTTCGGGATACTAACAAATTTCAGTAAAGAAGGATCAAGATAAAACGACATTCACTGTGGAGGACAAGCAAAAACCGTTTTCCGAGGATGCCATTTAACTTACCAGGAGTGCCGTTTATCCTTCATTTGCTAGTGCCTAAACTGTTGGCGGAACTAACAAACGTTGTGGCCCTACGGAGGTGATATCGTGATCTACAGTCGAACGGTGAACGAACATGTTGTGCATTTGGGGAACCTGGTAAAGCGCGTGAAGCATTCGGGACTGAGAATAAATGAACCAAATTCCCTTCAGGGCTACAAGGTCGGTAATGGAGAACTACGATCTCTTCCCCAGAAGATTGTCAAACGGAAGGAATTTTTAGTACGGACCTCTAAATGATCATTGGGATGGTTCTTAGGTTGTGCTGCATACATACGTCGATTTGTGGAGTATTTCACTTCTATTGTGGAGCCTTTGTACGCCCTTCTCAAGAAGGAGCAAACTTCCACATGGAGCCCGGAGGCGAATTAGGCGTTCTGTCAAATCCAACGCACAATGTCCGACGAACATCTCACGTTGCAGCTGCCGTCGTTGGTGAGCAGCTTACGGTCAGTATAGATGCCAGCGATGTGGGGATCGACGCAGTGCTCAAACAGATGAGTGGTATGGTAAAATACGCAAGCAGAGTGTTCACGCCAACGGAGAAGAAATACTTCACAGGTGAAAAGGAATTTTTGGCTATCGTACGGCCTTTGGTCAACGGTTTCATATTGAGACTGATCACAAAACAGTAAAGGGTTCTCGAGGAAGACAGGCGCAAATGAACACATCTTCAGGAATTTGATTTTACCATTGATCATGTTGCTGGTGTGGACAATCACATGGCTAATGTTCTGTCCCGTTCTGAGGAACCATATCCTGATATTACGATTCTTACGGGAGTCAACATTCTGCAACTGGAACAAGGGCCTTAGAGACTTGTAGATCAATAATGGCAAGGTCGGTAACTGAAGAAAGCAAGCGATGAGACCTTGCTGACAATCGATGAACAGCGCCTGTGACGACTGACCTGGAAGCAGTTTCATCTGAACGCCGCAGGTGTACTCGTGAAACGACACTCCGGGTAGAAAGGGTCTGTGTTCGTCATGCTGTTGTGTTATTCGCCGAATCTGAACTGAGAAAAAATCATGAAATCATGTCAACCAGGAATTGAGCAAACCGAAATAGCGAGAAGTTCAAAACCGCAGAACTGCTTATTGTTTTCTCCTTATAAGTATGTTACTTCAGAGTAAATAATCGATAGATCACAAGGCAATCAATCACAGTGAGCTTTTGTTGTACTCGCACACAGCAATTCTGATTATCTGGGGCTCTTCAGCTTATGTGGCCGCAAAGTTGTACCATACGGTGAACCACATCAAAGCTAAAGCCTTCTCGACTTGCCTGTATGAAAGATTAGGATACTAACATCATGGCCACTACAAGGGCGAATTCAAAGTAAGACCTTTCTCTCGTGCTTATTGGAAGTCTCTATCTCGCAAGCCCTAGAAGGGTGTAAAGTTGAGCGGGAACCAATAACAACCAACTTGCAAAGCATATGATGAATAGCCCCGTCCAGTGATCTTGAGTCATTCCTAGCTCCCTGGCGTTTTCGCTATCATGTTCTTCCGAATGCGAGAATAAGGAGGATATCACCATTTCATCAAGAACAAGGAAATTTACACGAAATCGCAAAGAAGGTTGACAGATTAAAGGATACTTACCATGCGATGAAATTTGAAGGAAATTATTGAATTCCAATAAAGAATACATGAGGCACTGTAAAAGCCTTTTCACGAAGACAAGGAAATCGTGCTATTTGGACAGCTTGACTTGACTAGACGTATCGAAACCACTGCAATCCGTAACTACGTACGCCGAGGTATTGAGAAAGCCAAGGCGGCCGAAATGCACGGTAATTTTACTGTCGAAGTCATTTATATCAATATTTTATATCAAAAACACCAATCAACAGATTACCAGTTGACCAACCACAGCCTGCATTGTGTTAATGTTCACTGTTTCATAGGCTTAGGCGTCTCTTCGCAGGTGGCCGCGGAGCTGCATCGAACGCCGTTCCACGAAAGCCTAGACGTTCAGCTTTGTGGAGCACGAAATTTTCTCTAGCTCTCTGTTCGGTGAGTGAGCATTTGTTCCTAGCTTGCACAAAACGATGCCTAGATGTTTGGTCGGGCGAACGGCTCCACCGGCGGTAAGCTGTTTTTAATCGAACATCACGTGGTTAAACCACTCAGAGGATCCTGAGTTGTCGGCTTTAGAGAAATGAGGAATGCAAAGATGCATGCCTTGAAAAATAGTCTTAGTGAAATTAGAAACAGACACGGAAACACCAGACACAAAACAACAGTCATTCCAAGGATACCAAGCCAGGAAGTCACCAAAAACCATCCCAATCAGCAGAATCGTAACTTCAAAAGGTGCGTCTCAAGTTTGGTATTCGGACGGGATGAAAATTGAGTGGAAAATGAGATGAGACAATGGTCCAGTGAGCCCAGGGGAGACGGGCAGATAATGCTAGATAATGAAGAGGGAATGGATACAAGTATGAGAGCAATAGTGCGCGGACGGTCGCTAATAAGATCGGTAATGCTTGTAGGGAGGTCTACCAGTTGGCAATGATTGTTGACTATAACGAAGGCCTCAGCCTCAGGTCCCATGCATGAAGTACCCGATGAGTGCAGCAGCCAATCCTTATTGTGAAAGTTGAAATCACCAAGAATGTTAATCTAGCAGCTAGGGTATGTTGAACTCAGTGTCTCGATATTTGAAGGTAATAACTCAAAAATCGGGGGGAGGGGGGTCATGGCGGTTGAGAGAGTGGTAAATTGTATAAAAATAATGAGTAAATGAAGGGAAACGAATTTCCAGCCATATGAATTGAAAGTCCCCACTGGAGAAATGAAGATACAAAAGTCGAGAGGAGGCTTCCGATTGGTGAGCATAGGCGCTGATACCAGCTTTCGGAAAAAGCAGAAATGAAGTAAGTAGTTGGGAAACTGTGGATAACTGGTGTCTGACGAGAGAGAAATTTGGATTTTAGCCCAAAATGCAACATTTCGATTCAAACCACGACTGCTAGTGAGGACAGTGAGAGTTTGATGAACGGCAATGTAGATGAGCATTGGGACCATATCAAACAGAAGATGCACGTGGCAGCAGGTCTCACTTACGGTCCTAGATCTGATACCCGTCAAAGATACTGCATTTCTCAAGAGTCACTGAGTCTAATGGAGTAAAGTCGTCAACTCTCGAACCGGATAGATGAGTAAGATACGAAGATATATACAAAGGCAAGTTACGAAAAGCCTTAAACAGGATTGCGAAAATCGGTGAGTCAAGGTAGCCGAAGAAATGAAAGTAGCAGCTGCTTCAGGTAATAGTCAAAGACCGTTCAAACTTATTCGCGACACCAGTTGACTGCGAATTCCTGTCAGTGAAACGATGTGCGATTGAAACGGAGAGCTTATTAATGACAAAGAGCAAAGGCTGGACCATCCGTGACAGAGCTGAACAGGAATGAAGTTGATTTTGTGGCCTGGTATCCTTGGAATGATTGTTGTTTTGTGTCTGGTTTTTCCGTGTCTGTTTCTAATTTCACTAAGACTATTCTTCAAGGCATGCATCTTTGCATTCCTCATTTCTCTAAAGCCGACAACTCAGGATCCTCTGAGTGGTTTAACCACGTGATGTTCGATTAAAAACAGCTTACCGCCGGTGGAGCCGTTCGCCCGACCAAACATCTAGGCACCGTTTTGTGCAAGCTAGGAACAAATGCTCACTCACCGAACAGAGAGCTAGAGAAAATTTCGTGCTCCACAAAGCTGAACTACTGGCCTTTTCCTTTACCGGTAGCCGATCATCATGGTCCCTTGCAGTGGCAGTTTCCTGTAATTTCTGTCCCTCCAACTATCTTTTCATTTTGCAAATTCCTGAGGTTCTCTGGTCTCCGACCCTGTCGATAAAGCCGGGGTCTTTGCCTCCCGTTTTGTCTCCAATTCCACTTTATCTGTCAGGCCTACTTTTTGCCTTCCTCTTACGTCCTCAGCCACAGTTTTCTCCCTGTAATGGCTACCAGAAGGATTAGCCAAGTTCTGTGTAGCCTGATTGTCTTCGAAGCACCTAGTCTGTATGGCATTCCGTTTATCGTCCTTAAAATGTGTGCTGCAGAGTTGGCCCCAGTTTTTGCATCGTCTATTCCTTTCTTATCTAAATCAAGAAACTGTTCCCTCTTAGAGAAAGAAAGCCATTATTTTCCGTAATCCCAATTATAGTGACCCTTCCGACCCTTTCACTGTCATTTCTGTGCTCTCAAAAGGTTTTAAAACCGTTATCTCTGACCAACTGCGTCTGTCACTAGAACATGAATGTCTACTGAAACCGTAAATATGGATTCCGCCCACGACGTTCTACGGGCGACTCATTGGAGGTCGTCTCATACTCCTGGTCGGCAGCACTCGATAACCACGGAAAAACTCACTTGGTCTCTCCGCATGTCTCTAAAGCTTCCGACTGAGTTTGACATGAGTACCTATTGTCGAAATGGTCTTCGTTCCGGTTCCATCCGGTGCTCGCACTATGGACGTCTTATTTCCTCAGCAAACCGACCTTCTCCGCCCGTGTCTACGGTGCTCTATCGCAGTCGTTCCTTGTGAACGCTGGTGTTCCCCAAGGTTTCATATTTGGGCCCACCCTCTTTCTCCTGTTTACTAATAACATTCTGTCTTCAAGCTCCAACCCACTTCACTGTTTTGTCGATGGTGTCACCCTCCATTGCTCCGTTTCTTACCTTACAACTCGTCAGGCCACGAACATCGATCACGACCGTTCTTTTCTTAAGGCATCTCTTGCTTGTGATCTGGGATAAATCTCAGCTTAGGGTATCACCAAAAACGTCTGTTTCAATGCTTCAAAAACTTCTCCACTTGGTATTTCACTTGAACATCTCCCTCATTATCCTTATCCGAATTTTGGCTCCACTCTCCTTCATTCCACAGGGTCACATCTCTCTGTTGGTCTACTTTTGTGTTTACACTTTCCTCTCTCGCTGAACGCAAAATTGGTTTTCTAGTCCGCGCCAAAAGCTTTTTGCATCCGCTCAAATTCTTTTGTACAAAGATCGAATCCACCGAACTATTAAATACTGCTGTCATGTATGGGGTAAAGCCTTGTCTAACGCTCTTTCTCTTCTTGATCGGGTTCAAGGAAAGGCTGTCCGGTTAATCAATGTTCCCTCCCTAACCTCCACTCTGCATCCACTCACCCACTGCTAAGAAGTTGCTTCAACATCCCTTTTTTGCTGTTAATACTTTGTTTTTTTGTTCATCAGAACTCACTTTGACAAGTCTCGCTCCCGTGACTTTCTCTCAATTATCTCTTATGCAGACGGCCAGTCACCCGTATCAGGTCCGTGTCCCCAAGTATCAAACTTCTTTAGTTCAGTCTTCCTTCATTTCCCGAACTGCAAATCTTTGTAACATTTCCCTCTTTCCGTATTCCCAACCACTTACAATCTTTCTGTTTTCAAAAACAGGGTCAACAAACTGAACCTTACTTGAATGGTCCCCAGACACACATCCCCGTTACAGTATGTCTTTTGACTACGGGGTTTCACCCTTTTGCCGTAAATCACGTTGGGTAATAAAAAGATCCTAGCTCGCGTGATAATTTCTGTTCGTAACTGGTGTAAACTTCTGGATCAGACAAGTGTTCTACGACTAACCGTGTTTGTGGTTTGCCTCGATGACCATGGAGCTGGAGCGATAATGGCTTTAAAACTAGTGCATAGTCCTACTCTACGCACGTGGACCAGTATGATCCACTGTTCTCGACAGAACTGCGCCACCAGTAGCTCACTGCAATATGATCGATCTGGTTCAGAGTACCTGTGGAGCTAGAGTGCTATGTCACTGTGCGACGCGAGCTGTGTCAGAAATGGGTGCTAAACAAGAACAAGCTGGAGAAGCCCATCCCCGACATCTGTGCGCTGAGTGGGTACTGCTCAACGCTTACCTAAACAGGCTTCTGATGCACTAAGTTTGAAAACTTGTGCAATAAAATCACCAGCTAGCACTATAATGTCAGAGCCTTTGCTACTGAAAATGTGAGGTGTGAGTTCATCAGAGAACTCATCCTTTTGCGTGTCAGAACTGCAACCTGTTGGAGCGTTTACTGAGATCACAAACAAACTGCGCATAACACATCTATCTTTTTCACGCTGACCGACCCTGGATTCTTGCATCACATAAACGACTATTAACCGAGAACCAGTCTAAAAGGGCAGCTTCAGCCTTATCAGTCAAAACTATTTCTATACCACGTTGACCCGCAGTTCTATTTACTTCGTCCGCTGAAGTGCTCAGGAAATACCTTGATAAGATACCAGAAACGGATAGTTGAATCTGCTCTAGTCCTGGGTACGCGTTTCACTTACGCAGCAAACATCAATCACCGGATAATCTGTTGTAAGCACTTGGCTTGCCTGCTGACCGGCCTGAATGAGTGCGCACGGTAAAGGAGCCGAGATTCAGAGGCTGGCGAGGCTTGAGAAAATGTGAGTTACATGACAGAGAACTACTTACGACACTATTTGACAAGGCTTCGTTGCGAGCATCGAGCTTGTTGGCCTTGAGAGCACTCAACCTGTGCCCGCCGTCATGTGATGATATATGTCATGAGTATGCACGCACCGCCAAAGTGCTCAGTGGAAGGTCATCCGATGCACTTGAAGTGACCTCGATCGCACTGAGAAAATGACCGTTTTCTGGACACCATTTTGGATTTATTTTCTCTACGATCTTTTCTGACTCTTGGTTTCGAGCTCATTGTTTTCTCCTGTTGCGTACGTTTAACCAGACTGACCTTTCCAAGGTTTCCGTTGACCTCATCTTTGAATCACTTTCACTTTTGGGTTCTTCGCCGACTGTACGCACTCGCGGTTTGCTTTCTGCTTCGCTGTGGTGTTCTTTTGCATTTCGTGTATTTCTCGTATCGGTACTGTTACGGTACCACGATATATAGAATACACTTACGCATCTGTTCACCGACTCCAGTCTTCTCTATTCGTTCGATCGAGGGGATTTCGTTGATAGTCCGCCATGAGACCGGATAGAAGACGCGTTCATAAGCCGCACTCGAACGTCTTTTACACACTTACGTGGGAACTGAATCTGCCTGTCGATCGCAGTATAGGAATGACTGGTACTTGGACTACGAGCACAAAGACGAATAAGAAAGTACGTATTCTGTTCTCATTATTTTGTACTACCTCGCACACATATAGAGAAAAATCATGGTTGATACTGTGCCGATTGATCATAAAGTGACCTTACTGTATCTTGACGACCTGACTGTTCAAACTTAGCTTCACCTGGTTTGTTGATTCCTGGAAAAGAAACTAAAACGCACTGGACCGTGTGCGGAAGCATTCGAATCTCAACGACATTCCATCCCCAACATCTCTTTGTCAATTTGGCTTGCTTGACGAACAGATCTTCAGTCTGGACCGTGGGAGTGGTTGTGTTTTTTTCGATTATTACTTCCTCGAGTAGAGTGAGATGACCTTCATCCCTGGTCTCGTTCTCCGTGTTGCTTACAGGTGCTGTTCTGAAGAAAATTTGGCTGAGGTGGAGTCGGTGTACGGATGGATCATAAACGTCCTAGAAATCGACCATGAGTCGACGAAGTTTTCCGCAATGATCTCATTAGCAAGCTGAAGGTGACTGCCTCGTAAGTGGAGTCAAAGAATCTCAGTGACGATCTGAGACTTCACGACTTGAACATAATGACTGGTCGACGAATGCACCGCGCTTCGATATTGCACCAAAACGTTGTCCAGGAATGTGCGCGATACCGTCATTGCCTTCCAACTGGTTGTGACAAGGTCAAGCTTCACAGCACGTATCATTTTTTCCCACAAAACTATAAGAACGTGAGTGCCGAGGTAACGTTTGAAAATGTCGAGAGCGAATGCCAGCTAACAACACTTCAACTTGGGAGCACAGAATTGGCAGCCGTCGTCATTGGCAAGTTACTTATGGAATACCTTAACGACTGAAGCATTTTCTCAAAGCCTGGATCACAGAAGACGTGACTGACGTACACGTTAAGAACACATCGGGTAATTTTGTGTAAAATTCGACCAACAAGAGGCCGGGATAACTTTTCAGGAACGGGCAGCAAAAATCCGCGTATGCACTTTGCCATGATGTGTCAGGCCACCGATTTTAGTTACTTTCCTTATCTGAGTTTTGTGCAAGCTGGCATCACAATTCTTCAATGTTGTGCAGGTTTCCGCATCCAGTTCGAACCACCAAAGGTTTTTTCTTCACCGTGCCCAAATGGCTTTTGTGCAAGTCTTACAGAACAGTTTTACGCAGAGGAGGAGTTATGACCAACCGGTCACCACGACACAACAAAAGTCCGGGTATGCGCACAATTTCTTTTGATAAGTGAAAAACTGTGAACGATTTCCAATGTCTCTGAACATTGGTGTTGTTCGTAGCTCAGGTTGGTGGTTTGTATCCGTTGGTGATCGCTGAGCTTGGCCTTTAGGTCGCAAATGTTTCACCATCGGTCCAGATTACATCACCAGTGCGCAGTTGAAAGTGTCCATACAAATCTGTATGTAAATGGAGTTTGTTCTGGATGTGATCTTGACCTCTTAGATGACTTTGACCGTAAAAGGTTACTAATTATAGAAATTTGACCTTTTGACCTGTAGACGCTTCTAGTGATGAAACGTTTGGGACCTAAAAGCCAAGCTCTGTGAAAACTTTCGGGTTGTCAGACTTCCTTCATGGTAGAAATCACTGACGAGTAGTTTCGTCTGATGTATCGTCACAACTGTCTTCTCGATACAGAAACGGCCGACGAAGTGAAACTGCACTGTTCAGCCGAGAGGAATTGCGAACACCTTGACCGGAAATCAGAGTGTGGGAACGATTTATCAGTTCAGTGTATAATTTTGTATCTAAACGTGGCATCACGGTATAGAGCTTACAGAGTTGAACTGAAATTGTTACGCATGATGATCAGTGATGGTTGCAAACTTCCGTCCAAACAAGTGGGCACCACCCAGGACGAAACCAGTGCATTCTTCAGTATTTGCGGTTCTCCTGTTTAAGCAGCTTGAAAGAGTCGAGAAATGTGGCTGATCAGATGTCCTTGCTGTTCGACCACTGCGTGTATTCCAACTTCGGAGGTATCCGTCATGAGCACTGTTTGTCTGGATGTTACAAACGGAGCTAATTTTGAATTTTTACCGATGTTATTGATAAGATCTCCGGAAGATTCTCTCTCACACTTGGGATGACCGGGTAAGGAGCAACGGCTGCGCCCTCGTCTTGAAATTCGGTAATAATCTGAAAAGTAAGCAACCAAGAATGGACCAAGACAATCCCGTGAACTGATTTCTTATTGAGGATCTCGTACTTTGCCGTGGCTGAACAATGCCATTCCATTTCCTCGGCTGCTCCTATGTCAAAGGAGGAATTTTTTAGAAATATACAAAGTGCAACTATTCAGTTCTGTGTTCGGCACAGACAAAAGATCTCACCCACTTACTTCAAACTTTCTACTGGAATGCATATTTGTTTGTTGGATGTTCGAATGTATATATATAGAAAGTCCACGGTTTTTAGTAAGGGCGCACTTGTAAATAACGAGACCATCATCAAGCTACATCACGGTTTTGTTGTGTAGGTTTACATTCTGTATGATGGACACAAACTGAAAACTATCTCGCAGACTGTGTTTAGCGAGTCCTATGCGAATGGGCTGCAGGAGTTTAACCAGCCATTGTGCTATTGCTTGGTACGGAGAATTCGTCATCACCACAATCAGTCGGATCGGAGTATCATCTTTGTGGGTTTTCGGAAGTCCATTGAGGTGTGGAATGGTCCATCCATTTGGTTTTAGTTTTTCATATGTAGCTTTGTTTACACAGCCCTCGTCTCTCAGTCGTCTTAGGCATCCGGCCTGGTTCTCTTTCTTTATCTTTTCGGTTTCGTCTTTACCTTTGTGATGGACAGAAAGCTGTTTCATTCTCCACTAATCTGGAAATTTGTTCAATTTATTCTCATTTGTCCATGATGACAACACCGGAACCTTTATCGGGTCTCAATAATACTACGTCCTTGTTCTTACGCAATTCCTTCACCGCGTCCAGGTGTTGTCTGGTGACTAGTTCACTACTTTGTATCTGAATTTTACAATAGCTGTAGCAACTCGCCACAAGCATACTTTTGAATCATTCTAAATCGATGTCCGTTCAGGGTGTCAGGTCCTTAGTGTGACTCAGTAGATTTTCAAATTGTATCTTCAAATCAAGTCTATCGTCTTTTATAACAGGACAACGGAACTTCTGTCCCAAAGGAAGAGCCTTCATTACGATTGGACGTAGAGTGATACTGGAGTAATTGAGTGCAAGCCTTTATCGACTGCTCGGAGAGGCGACTGGTGGTTTTAGAGGATTAATACCACTTATCAAGCTATCATGAGTAATTTGAACGCGGCATGCACAGATTCGACTTACGAATTCATTAAATTCGGAGACTTCCTTCTGCGGTAGATTGTTCACATAATGTTGTCGTTGTGAAACATTCCGTTCGAATTCCGCTATTTTGGATTTCACTGAGTCACAAACACCTAATGCACGTCTTCGGAGGGTTTTACAATTAGGCGTAGCTGTTTCCAAAAGCGTTTGGGATATTCATTGATTGTATCACACTATTTTAGGAATTGCACGTGTGTCATAGCCTCTGCAAGTAGTGTGGAAAATTCAGGACCGCATTCAATTTCGTTACCACAGAGGGTGACTTGGTAGATCTGAATTGCTTGAAAAGTCCCATGGTCACAATAAAAAAACAATGCTGCAAAGAGAGCGAAGAATTGTTTTCAATGTTGTCTTGTCAATGTGACCATGGGATTTTTCAAGCAATCAGATATTGTCACGTGCCGAACGGCCTCGTACTCCTGATCCGACTGGAAGCTTGACTTGCGTTTTCACTGGTATGTGGTTGAGACTCACGCAATTACTTGCTTGCTTGCGTTTCTGTTTATATGCTTGTGCTTGTGTTTACGTTTGCAGCAGCTCGTACCAAACGAACGTTCGTCCGTATATACGTGTCTTCATTCCGCTTAACGATTACGTGACACAACATTCAACAGTGACTTCGGCTATCAAGAAGGGATGGCAACCTGAGGTAAAACGGAATCACCCTCCAATTCTTTGTGCTGCTATAGGGATTCAACATACAACCCAAAGGAGTCCTTTGTCAAGATGACCGGCTTGTCTTACCATCACCATCGCGAAAGTCAGCTATGGATGAATTACACAATGGACTTTTAGATGTGGGGTAAATGTAGTCAGTGACTCGGCAGACATCTTGGTGGCCGGATATCTGAACAACGTCAAAGAATTGCGACTCGTGTCTGCACAAAGCCAAGTCGAAACCGAAGAACTGAAACTCATGGTCCGAAAGTTACATTCCGTGATAGAAGGTTCGAGCTGACTTCTGTGGTCCACTTAAACCAAAACCACTCCTTAGTACTGATAGACTCACTCCAGATGGCCGGAGATGTTTGTGAGGAGCTCACCAAATACTTCTTTTGTAATTCAGATGTTACGAAAATGACTCAATCAGGGAAAAATTCCACAAGTTTTGGTCACCGATGACGGGTCGAGATTATGCCTAGAGGGGATGAAAGATGGCTCGATAAGATCGGAAATTGACATCTGCGGATGACACCACTTCACCAGCACTCTAGTGGTACAGTAGAAAATGTGGTCAGTTCCGGGAAAATCGCACCAGTATGGGCCAACTCGAGAACTTCGCCTGACTTGAAATCGTTCTTCGATAATTTCATGCTACAATACCGGGATACAGTGCAAGCGACCACAAAGAAGAGCTCGGCCATACTATTCAAATAAAGACTACTGGGGTAATCTCTGATGTGTCTCGACCCCAGAGATGCTACACACTTCCTTGGAAACAGACTTCAATTAACTCGCGGAATCATTATCAGACAACTTCGCCAGTCTGCGGTTGATATTACGGATCTGACTGATGTATCCTTACATCTACTCCGTCTCAATCGGACCCATTTCAGCAGGAGGAACTAGAAGACTGACGGGGGTTGTGTTGGGGTCGATAACCCAACTGGTCCGCCGGCGAACATGACTGCTGAAGGGGCCCAGTCACATCCGCCAGATCCAGTCCGTAGATCAGGGTGATAGACGAGCCAAACCGATGAGGAGCTCTTGAGGAAGGAGCGTTGTGGTGATTCGGTGGGCAGTTCACAGGACGTCGTGTGATATAGCTTAGCGGCCACATACAGAAAAAGGCCTCAGCCAGTGAACAGGTGCTACTGAGGTCGGCTGTGGCTGGTCAGCTGGTGATCTACCATTTAGCGCTTTTGACATTATATATTTATAAAGATATGTTCTACACAGTTCTTCAACCTTGACTTTCTTGCTACTTCTTTGTACGTAATTCCAGTTTCGAGCGATTTTGTTACGTCTTGTCAATCCAATTTTTCGGGATAGTACAAGCAATCGCCATGATGAACCTCAAAACCAGTCTGTAATATTGCAATACCCGAACTGATAGGACGCATTGTAACCATTCCCACCCGTAACTACGCAAACCAAAGTAGCATGAACGACAAAGCTTCGAAACCACCCGTTAATCGTATTGCAGATTTTGTTCGAATAAATATCTAAAATCAAAGAAAAAAGTTGATAGATTACTAGTTGACCAATCACAGGAGGCTTTTGCTGTATCTGTCCCCGGCTATCCTGATTGATTGAGGCTTATCAGCGTGCGTAACTACGAGGCTGGTCGTATCACGTGTGATGCCCGCTGAATCACTACAAGATCCCAGGTTTCCGTCGGTCACTTGCCCATTCGGCAGCCTCTAACTGACCACGCTCACCTTCGGGAAATTTTGTACCAATACTGTATATTTACTTTATTTAACTATACGGAGTAAAAAACCTGATATACACTTGTAGAACATCACTCTGGGTAATCGACCGGAACTTGACCCGATGTGATCTCCACATTACGTCACCACTACTGACTCCCATTTGGGAACAGCTTTTAGACACTTGTTAGTCGTAATCTGTATGCTCACATGCAGACAAACGGTCGGCCTGATCGGTCGTAGCTTTACCAAACAAGAGAATTCCAACATATGACGGCAGTCGATTCGGGGAATCCCAATGCACGATGCGCTTTCTACGAGAGGCGATCAGGAATAAAAAATTCTGTTCTGAGTATAGACGGTGACAGTGGCTTTATATTCAACCTTGTTGGATCGTCAGTTCAGATTTTTCCACTGAGCCCAAAAATAGAAACTTCCTGGGTTGTTACTCAGAAAGACAGTTGGAATGGGACTTTGAGACTTAGATAAATATTTATTACTCGTAGAGCTTGCCGGTGTATTCCGATTCTCAGTTGCTTTTATTCGTCAATACATTTTGTGGTTCGTCGAGGGAAGACATTCCTATGACACTTTAGCACAGCAGTTTGTTTGGAACAGAGCCTGATACATCAGCAGGTTGTGAGGTTAAGTGAACTCTTCATGTTGTACATCGCGTCACAACCTATTGCTTTAGTCTCCCGAAGAACCGGCGATTGACACTGTTGTGTTCGGAAATACCGGGGGACAGCACGCAACAAACCCGATTATCAGAGCACCGATATGCCCCACTAGGCAAGGGAGCAAGCAAGTGAATCATCTACTGCCGAGCACAAGCAGTACGTGCGATCGAGTGCGGTCAAGCAGGGCTGCTTAACAGTAACGAATCAAAAAGCATGTATGGCTCGGTGCCAAAGTCTGATTGGTTAGAACACGCCATCTGTGGTACGGGTAAATTCATTGTGACGTGCGTCCGTGTGTGCATACATGTATGATAAGTCGCGGGAGCGAGCATCCATGAATCAATAGGCAGTCAATAACGATGCATGCGCGTGAGACTGTCTGATTGCGTACGTGATTACCTGAACCGACAAAACAGACACCAGTGATTTAGTGTCGACTCGTGCTGATAGCCGTTCGTTGCAAATAACTACAGTGTCAGGATCTTTGATGTAGGTAAACTCACAAATCTGTTAAGAATTTTGATGAGTTAGTAAATGAGGAAGAATTCCCAATCCCTTTCTATTCGAATAGATTAAACAATTTTCCTTAGATAGGTTAACGATTCAGTACATCGTGAATAGAAGAACATATGAATTAGCTTCGTTTTTCAGCCGATGATTTTCTTAGCTTCAGTCAACCGTACTTATGAACAATACAAGGTTTCGTACTCATTATTCACAGATCACCAAGAAAAAAAACACTGATTTCTGGTGAAATTTGATTGTTTAATAACACAGTGTACTCGAAATCGTTGGTAGGTTGTCGACCTTTCGGTCACCACGGGTAACTAGCCAATTTCATTCGGTTGCAAAACCAGTCTTGAAAAAGGTCACTTGTGGTGACCGAAACGTCGACTACCTAACAACGATTTCGACTACGCTGTGTTATAAAGCAATCAAATTTTACCATAACATTTCACGTGGAGCACCGATTTTTCGAGACACTCCGAACCGATCTCGGTTGTGACACATTATTAACTGATTTCTTTCATTCGTTCAGGTAATATTGTTGTATAATATTTCCCCTAGCTCTAATTGTACATTTTTTTATTTTCTGCCTACTCACAACACTGTGTCGGTAATTGTCCAAGCATTCATTCTAACCAAGAATCCGACTACATATCATCCAGGTGCTCCACCTAACTAATCTTGCCCCAACTCGCCCACATGCCACGACCCTTCCCGCAGAGACACCTACTCATCATAATTCGGATTTTCTCTGTAGCAAAAGGCCTGCATTGTACCCCTTGAACGTAACACTCCGCATTCCTTCCGTGCCTTTTAAATCTTCGTTCATCTTTTCCTTGCGTATGCATTTCATTATATTTTACCGGTCGTCAATTTGCCACATTATCAGTTTATGCGCCGTACTGTACCAATGCCCCAATTGACTCTGTGGTTCTTCTGTCTAACTTTGCATGAATATCCATTGTCCGTAAACTTTTTCAGAGTACTGGTCACCAATTGGCCATTACTGACTGAAATATCGCCATCTCCGTACTTTGTAGCATCCGATTTCCAACCTTAAAGGTATAAATCAAATCGAGTGTCAAGATTCACTGATTGGTCTCCATTATAGTTTGAACTGCGCATGGTCCAACAACCACTACCCGTACCATTCTACAGCATAGTCACCGGTATCAGTGAAATTCAAAGTTCATAGTTTGGTCTCTGCGGGTCAGTCCGTACCGAATGGTTCTTGTTGCTATGCCCATCAACTTGTAGGTTCTTCGTGAGATAGGCAAAACACCTGGTCACCGATTTGTTCTCTGTTCTCGTCAAATTTTCCCCTTCTATCCTAGATACTAAGACAGTGGGGCAATTTCATGAGTTTTCTGATCACCCTGGGTACGGGACCGACAAACCCACAGCTCATATTAGACGAATGTATATCCCTCTGCCGTCTGAACTAATCTGGTATGTTAGATTGTGCGGACAGTATTACCTCGGGAGACGATGATGCACGTAGCAACAAACTGTTGTGAATCCAGTTGGAAGTACAAGTTGTTCGAGGGATGACATGGATTGTCGGAGAGAGAAAAAGTCGAGATTCTGTTTCCAGTATAGTTCACTAGTTATCCTTGTAATCATTTTATTTGGGAGAAAACCCCTCAGAAGTCAGTGCGACTGGATTACTCATCTAATCGAAAGTGGTGCATACTTGATCTGATGTGTCGTAGTAAGTTTGGAAGCATGGTAGCATTGGTCTTTCATCAGTCATTGGAGGTTTATTTTCTGTAGGTATCTGTACATTTCCGACTTTTTCCAAGATTTTCAAAGTCCCTTGGTGCAACACTTCTTGGTTGTGCTGAGAATTTAATGTAAACAACAACACCACCACCGCGCAATGCCAAAGGCTGCCAATATATCTCTGATTCTGGCACGGTCTCGCTTTCTTATTTGAAGTGTCTAAAAAATCCCACAGAACACATTAAGAATGAACCACGTGGCGAACTAGCTCATTTTCAGTTATTCGTCTGTGCACATGCGTGTGTGCATGCGAAATTGATCACAGTGTGGAATGTTCAAGGGGTTGCGTATGTGTTCGAGACGAAGACGAGGGCCATGGAGCCTTAATTGCTTGCACAAATTGTTTCTGAGCCCATGGGGGGCGACTGTGGAGACGAATACTCATGGCTTCGGCTGTGGCTAATATGTGACACTTGACAAGTATTGATAACTTGCATTGGACTTTGTAAATGGGTCGAAAAACGTTTGCCACCTTCACCGAGTGGTTTGACTGAACAAGGTGTGAGCACACAGCACTCGTAATTGTTTTAACACGGGACCAATTAAGACAAATACGAGTGCTGTGTGCTCACACTTTGTTCAGTCAAACTACTCGATGGAGGTGATATACGCTCTTTGACCCATTTACAAAGTCCGGTGCAAGCTATCAAGACTTACTAATTATCGCATCTTAGCCACAGCAGTAGCCGTGAGTCTTCGTCTCCACAATCCTTCCCAGTGTGCTCAGAAACAATTTGTGCAAGCACTTAAACTCCGCGGGCCCACTTCTTGTTCCCGAACACATGTTCAACCCCTCGAACATTCCATACTGCGACCAATTTCACATGCACACACGTACATGCACAGACAAACTTGGATCGTCATTCCCCTTTCTTATTTTGTGAGTCACATATATTGTTATGTATTGGTATGAGTACGAATAACTGATAACGAGCTTGTTCGCCATGTTGCTCATCCTCGACTTGAAGTGTCTTGGAATTACATTGATCGGATTTAACTGTCTGAAACAAACCATTTTAGAATCTTCAAAGGTTTTACTTGGCATTCGTCTCAACACCATCTTGATTGATTCGACTGAACGGAACTGAACACACTGGCCGACGTTGGTATTTTGGCGCTCATATCCCGCTCACAAGAACGATGGACAATCGTGAGTTTTGTTTCATACCTCCAGCTTCATTTTTATTTCTGTTGTACGTATCCTTTTGCCGTGTCATCTGAACTCGCTCCTCTGCCTATCCTAGTTTGCTGGTGACTTCTTGGACAGTGGTAGCATTAAACTGGTTTACCATATGGGCTGATTAGTACACCACGTGTCTGAATTATATCGGATCAGCCCCGGAAAGTGTGCTGGGTCAACCGGCTGGAACAGCCGCCCCATCAACCCAGTAGTTAGAGAGCTGCGAGTGGTGTTTTTAATTTCACAGTAGGGAGGGAGGGGGGGGGCGGATCTGGGGCTACCGGATGTGATGGGTTATCGTATGAAGACAAAAGCACATACTTGTATACATACCAAGATACACGCTTTACAATATCAGCAATCACGCAAGTTCATGCGTACGTTAGTGCCTCGTCAATGCGGCCTTTGTTTCAACCACCCTTCTGATCAGTTTGTCACGCGCCGCATTTGCATGCGTACGGTCCTCAGTCGCACGCACACCTACGCAAAGACAAAACAGGGGACTACGTGTGTGCACGTGTGTGTGTGTGTGTAGACATCAGGTACTGAGATCGATCAGTGGGTAACAAAAGTTTTACTGCATCAGGGGATCCCGAATGAACTTATTTGTGCGTCAGAAATGTGAGTGGACGACTGGTCGTTGAAATGGACACTGGGAAATCAGAACCGTGAATCGTCGATAGATCATGGTCGGTTAGTCCCAGCTAACCTCGAGAGCGACCACAGATGCCGCAAGCTGAAATGTTGGCGGTAAGTAGGACTCCGAGGGATGAACAATGTTTTTCGGACGCTTTCTTCGCGCAGACCGTTTATCGCTCAAATTGACTTGGCGGAAAAAACTGTCATGCGGAGAAAGTGTTCCAGTCTGATGGAAAATAGATTGACAGGATGTGAATTCACTTGATATGTCTCATTTGGAAGCATTAAACAGCTTTTTCATCTGGTTTGTTACGGATCACCGTCTGCTGCGTTTCACAGACTGCCAAGCCCAATTTGGATCTCAGAATTGGTGTGCACGATCTTGCACGGTGAAACATTCTTTACTAAGTAAACTGCTTAACGTTTATTTTATTCTTTATATACAGTTACGTGGGCTGTTATAACATTACCAGTAAGCACACCCAGTGGTAATCCTCGGCCTCAGAACCTGTGGTGTATTACTATTCATTCTCGTTTGCAGAGCACAAGACGTAATAAACACTCATTCTGGCTTTTGTAAAAACAGGGTAGAATACAGCTATTTCATTCAGTATGATATTTCTGCTTTTTATGGGTGATCATGTGTTCCAGGTGTACGCAAAAGTAGTTTCCGTTGGTACAGCTTGGGTGGTACCGTTTCTTGATAGTTTCCACGTGATACCGCTCACATGAACGTCATTTGTTGAGAGACCCCGAATAACCTTGCGACACTTCTACTGAGGTTTGCACGTCACCTGTCTGTTCTATCATGGAATCCAAGATGATCCCCGTTACTGCGTTTTTCATCCATACCGAGAGACATTCGTGTACTCAATTAAACGAAAACCGGGTGACAAAATTGTCTGTGAAGAAGCAGTTGATTCATTTGATATCAAAATCGATCCTTTGATGAGTGACTGAGGGGAACGAATGAAGAGTTCAAGGATATTTTTAGGTTTTGGCACATTTGCGCTGTATATTGAGTTATCAATAGCTTTAGTTCAGTGAGAATCCCTTTTACTCACAAATAAACAAGCGAATACCGGGATGGGAAAGAGTAGTCAGGACTTGCCATTAGATCATGCAAAGCAGGGTCATCTAGTGCGTAGTGAAATGTGAATGGATCACGCAGTCCTTTCCGATAAATGGTGCGTGCGTAAGTAAGTAAGCTTGGCAACCAAAAACATGTATCAATAGGAAAAGCACAATGTTACGAATCTGGAGGTTAATAAACTCACCCACCTTTTTTGATGGTCTCACTAGAATTGAAGTACATAATAATAGTAATAATAATAATAATGATAATAATAATGATAACTACTACTACTACTACTACCACTACTACTACTACTACTACTGGGACACACAACGACTACTGATCTTCCGCTGGGGGTTGCTCTCGTTCAGTCTGAAAAAGCACAAGAAAAGAAACCTCCATGAGCCGAAGGTCAGTATGTGCAATAACACGTACCAACACTTAAAATAAATGAACAGCAAAACTGTGGCCTGAAATATGGCCGCTACATAGATGTCCCTAACGTAGAAACACTACCCCCAGTGTTAAGTACTCCTCCAGCACACACTATCGGAGTTCTCAACTGCCAAGTTCCATACATCAGGTGGGCCATTGCACAAGAGCTCTGTTGGGTTTCACACAGATTGCCCCAGCAGGTCTATCCTCAAAACTCCCTTCATTCCCTCTCGGTCCCTCCTTGGGTGCCAAAAAGGTAGCACCCAAGGGTCGTACACGTGTTCAGTCCGAAAAGCAGAACAGGAATACAAACTTCATGAGCCGAGGCTCAGTTAGTGCATCAACGGGTACCAATACTAGCATTAGTCGAACACCTAAATGAGGGCCTGTAGCCTGAGTATTACGCTACTATTTATAATGCTACAACCATCCCTACTATCGAAGCTGATCACAATGATAATAATAATATGTGTAATAGAAAATTCACTTGCATTCACTTCGGAAAGTCGGACGCCGCGAGCCGGAATCGAACCGGCCACCCTCCACGTACCGGGCAGATGCTCTACCAGCTGAGTTGTCGCGGTTCGGACAGTACGGTGTGAATAACGCTAGTGAATAATCGATAGGGCGCGAACCACTATTCCAGTGATACACAGTATCTGTCCTGGTTTTAATCATTGGACTAGCCTCGTCGGTCACTTCCCAATGGGATGAACAGCACACAGATGAACGTGATCCATCGGACATTGAAATATATTCAGAGAATTTATTTTTGGCACGATGTGAATACAAGTGAATTTTCCATTACATACGATTCAGGCTCCTCGTGCCAACAATAAATTCTCTGAATAATATGTGTTTAACTATTACTGTTTGAGAGCAAATCGTACAGTATACGTGTGTCACTAATGTTTATCCAGTCCAAATTGGTGAGGTAAAATTATTGATGATGTACCGAACATGGAATTTTCCACTCTTTTTATTGTCCCACAAAGAAGATAATTCCTTGCAGATTCGATTATTGTCCACAGTGAGTTTGCGCCACAGCTGCTGTGTGGTTATACCAATGATTCGACTATTGACTACTTTATTACAATACCGGCAAACCTACTCATCGGACATTCGATACCGACTGCTATCACACAGGCATGCACTCACCTACGCACCTGGCTTTGACTTCACTCGTGCGACGAACGGCGTGCTCTAGCCAATTAGAATTCGGTACTCAGCCATACAGGCTTGCTGATTTGTTGGCACCGGGCAACCCTGCTTGACACAACTCGATTGCATGTACTGCTTGCGCTTGTCCTCGGATGATTTACTAGTTTGCTTGCTTGCTTACTGATGCGCTGATAAACAGATTTGCTGCGCACTGTCCTTCGTCAATTCCGAACACAACAACAACTGTCAACCAGTTTGTGTGTTGACACGTCTTTTTTTGATATTTGAAACAGAAGAAATGGCGTTTTATTCACAAAAATCTAATCTACGAATCAGGAGTGTGAGAGGAATTTCCTCTTATGGTGTTGCTGCTCTATTACGAAACAACCCTCTGCATCCAGTCAGCTCTTACACATATGACAATACATTCACTTTTCACTACTTCCGATTTACTCAGTGTAAACATAGACGCTAAACCGGGATCAATGAAAAATCAGTCTATTTATTACTCATCCTCAAAACGATCACCGAATATTTTCTTTCACTTCTAAGAAGGAAGCAGAACCCCATAATACCCCGGTAATTTAGGGGTTCTGCACAACTTCTTAGACCTAATGTTTACTAACTTATGAAATCAATGCGAAAAGTATGTTATATCATTTATTTCTAACAAGAACGAAAACTAGAAACTTCAGCTGATGGTGCGAGGGTTCTGGTAGTTACGGTTGGGTGGATGAATGTATAGTGAAGCCGATCTTTCTCCGAAAATGATCATTTTCTACAAATTATTCTGGATCCATTTTCTCGACGATCTTCTCTGACGCCTGACTTTGACTGCACTGTTTTTCTTCTGTAGAGTACTTTTATCCGAACTGACCTCCTCGAGTTTTCCTTCAACCTCACCTTTGCCACACTTTCGGGTTTCACCGATTGCACGTGCACCGTTCGTTTTTCGCTATGCCGTTCGCATCCGCTTGCTTTCCGTGTATCTGTCGTATCGGTACTATTGCGGTGTCACGATATACGGAATACACAATCGCATCTGTCTACGGACACGAGTTTTCCGCATTCTTTTGTTTGAGGGGATTTCTTTCGTTGTTCACTTCGAGACCCGATACCAAACACGTCCCTAAGCTGCTAGTCGAACGTCTACCATAGACGAATGGATGGTCAGCTGTATATACTTCGTAATGAAAGAAACCACGTATTTCTATCGAAAAACCTCCTGACATTCTTATGAGATTGTCTTTTTTATTTTGCTGTATGCTTTCCACTGAGTTTATAAAGCAAAGAAATGCCTCCTGAATTGAACAGAAAATGCAGATGTAAAAGAAAACGAAAACAAAGTTTACTGCCGCTTGCTGTGTTGGGGTGACATCGTCCTAAATATCCACTGCGCATCATTGATTTTTGAATCAGGTTGTATTGACACTGATCCTTCTGCAAGAAAGTTTTCCTGGCATCCTGAGGATTTCGTTTCCCTACGATCTGCCCTGATACGGAATTTTACCTACGCTACGTTTATTCGGTTGAATTGTATTGTATTGTATTGAAGACTTCACCAAGTTACCAGACTCCCGTTTCAGCCAAATGGGGGAAAACTGATCAATGGCACTTTAAAATAATCATAAAATTAAACACTGTGGAAATAAAATTGATTCGGCCATCGAGGTTCACGCAAAGTTCTTTTGTCACTTTCTTCTTGCCAACTAGAACACGTGCTAAACAAAGCATTGTGGAGTTGCGATGGATGTGTGTACGGGAAGGGATGAGCCTAAATTCGGAACATGCCGTGGGATGCGAACGACATGTAGGTAATTCACGGTACAGTGGATGGGTGTGGTCCACAAGAATCTTCTTGGTGGATATTTCACAGGCCATAATGTGCAAATCACAAAATTTGGAGATAAAACGGTCTACAGGAATAGAAGAGACACGACTGATGATGGTAATGCCGAGCTGTTTTGTGATAAAATCTGTCTCAAGTGGATCAGGATAGATTACGGGAGAGCAGTAGAGTAAGATTGGGAGAATATGTTGGTGGATAAAATAAAAACTGACAACTTGTGTGGCATGAAACTATCTTAGCTCACGAATCTGAAAACACAACCTACGTAGTTTTTTAGCATAATGAAGAAAATGAGAAGACCACTGTAAATTGGTGCTGATTGTAACACCCAATTACTTGATCGGGTCAGCTCTGGAAATGGGGACATTGTTGACGACTGATCGCTGATTGGAGTAAGAGGAACGAGAAATCGAGAAAGTACAGTGAAGACATTTTGAACTATTGGGATTTAGTCCAGAATGGGATGAAAAATTCTGGATAGTATATACGTTCTCAGAAAAAGAGTTCAGTGCTGGTTTGTTAGAGATAAATTGACAGAGCACCCCGGCACCAGCGTACATAAAAAGTTGTGCAGGTAGTGTAGTAGACGAGTAGCTGAAGTAAGTGGTGGAGAGAAACGAGGAGAGAACGGCACATTGAAAAACAGCGAAATTGTTGATCAAAGGACTCGATAATCTTGCATCAATTTTGGTACGCTTGGTTTGTTGGAAACGAATTCTGTCTACCACGAGAGTAAAGAAGTGGGACAGCCAAAATACTCTAGCTTTTGAAGAAGTAGAGTACAGGAAACTGAGTCAAAAGAGAAGGAACAGTCGAGGAAAATACAACGAACGGTTTTCACGGAACGATTCAAGTTGTCTGAACTGAAATGGCGAACTGAAGCAACTGCATCCAGGATGCATCTGGTGGGTTTGTAAGCTAACTGATAGGGATCATTTGAAACAATTAAACACGAACGCAATCGACTTAGGATATTGCGCTCGGTCGATTTGAGTGAAGAAGATGTGATGGAGATGGAACGAAAGAGGCTTGACAAAATGTTGGAAGTAGGATGTTCAGGAATAGGCACTACTGTCACAAGCTTCCAGGAGGCAAGGGAAGCACCAGCACCAACAACTGTATGGATGAGGGAAGTCATAATTCCGAATAGTTGACTTGTTCCGAGTTTCAGAACAGTGGCTTTCAGGCTGTTAGCATCTATTTCACTGTTTTTTGTCCACACTGAAACCGGACTCCGTGTCACAGAAATTTGCTCTTGCTTTTGTAAAAAAACTGGTTGGTAAACGTTGTATTCAGCAATTGTATCCCTTGTTTAGTCAGGACGGAGTGTCACTTCACAGGGTCTTGCTAGTGTAGTTTATAGGCATGTTCATTCTGCCTTCTCATAGATTTCAGTAATGGAGAAGTTATTCTGCAGTTGTTAAAAGGCACAATCTCCAAAGGTAAACACAAAACAAATTCCTCGCTAGATATCTTCGAAAATAGGTCTATCTGGCGAGGAGAGCAATCGAAAGAAAGCCGCAAAGGAGTCATAGAAACGGATCTTTGAAGAAGGGTAACGTTGGGGGGTGACAGGTTTATTGAGATGATATTTATTTGTTTTGTGCTGACGAATGAACAGTGCGCTGAACGTGGGTAAATTTAGGACCTAATGATAATGCGTGTGTGATCACTCGTTGAAACACGAGCTTTGAGTTGTAAGTGAAGAAGTTCGGGATGGATGGTGATAATTCTGTCTAAAAGAGCACTCCCTCTAGGTGGGATGAGACAGAGGTCACTTGAACCAAAATCAAGTAAGGGGTACTTGGGCGCATGAATAAAGTCACCGACAACAATGCGTAAACAGTCAAATAGTAATGGAATCATGAGGGGTGATAAAGCATCGAAGAATAGGCTGATGTCTCTTTGGGTGCAAAATAGAGTTACGTAGAGATTACTGATCGCATTGCTTATCGTCTAAACACGTGTGTAACTGTCATTCTGTTTATCAACGGCGATACATCTTCTCGGCATACTTCTCACGGGACACGGATTTGTCCCTTGGTCACTATTCTGTCATTCTCGTTGAAGAGTGGTTATCAATTCATTCTTTGCTTGGTAAATCGTGGAATTCTTGTACACCTGCCCAGAAATTATGCTCCACAGGTTCTCAGTCGGGTTTAGATCTGGACTTCAGGTTGACCTTTGTATGAACTCGATCCCAAGTAACAATGGGAAACATTTTTTAGTGTATGAGCTGTGGTCAGAAGCATTATAACCCTAGAATATGGAGTCATCTCTTAACCTGCTTGCTCCTTTTGATAGGGACACTTTGGATTACATTCGCATTGCTTTGACACCAATAATCAGCTTGGCAATACTTGATAGTTGTACTCACATTAGTGAATTAGTTAACTGTAGACCGATCCAATGATATGAAAAAAGGACAGCGACTGATTTTGAAGACCTGGAGATAACTCCTTGTCACAATCCTTACAGTAGGCGTAACCACGTAACAACTTACCACAGAATCACTTGACAACCGAATTCCCACCAGTCTCCAAGTACCTAACCTAAATATAAACTGCCCTAGAATAATAATAATACTACCAGATTATGAAGTTACCCTGAGAAAAGTTACCCATGTTAACCAAGACGTAAGTCAATTAATATTTTCCCACTGACAATGCTGTGTTATTACCATTACAATTTGCCCTTTTAGAGAAACGAACCACTGTTCTCAGCTGAAGTGGATCGCGAAGGAAGCTTGAAATAAGTCATTACTGCTGGCTTGGATATGAAAACCCGATGATACGTACACAAACCCCGGCTACAAATTCGAGGATCTGTATGTCTAGACCGATTATGGTCGATTGGCGGTGTTCGCTCCACACCACTTTCGAGGGCTCAGCCATGTTTTGTGTATATCTGTCCATCATTCATCAGTCCTTGCTCTATTCACACGTGGCGAGCAATCTGGCGAAGGTGACGCAGCAGTCATTCCACGAATTTGTGCAGTGACATGCAAAAACTAGCAGCTGTATGGCCTTGGTTATCGCTTCTCTCCTTTCCGGTCGGGGCCTATGGGATAAGGCCGAACCGGTACAACGCTTGCCTTGATGAAGCCTTAACTCTGTGTGTGATTCACTTTTTCAAGTAAACCTAGTCGTAACTGCTTGTTTTTCTCGATAGTGCAGTGGTTTTCTGTGATAACCGACTGAAATCCGGCAAATTAGGCATGGAGTTGTCCTGAATCCGAGCTTTCCCGGAAGAAGATAAAAATAAGAATATCTCTGCTCAGTTTGTATTGTTTTGTTTTCCGTTCAATCTCCTGAAAGATAATCGCATATGCTTGTGTTCCCCGGATTTGCTGACTCACCCAGCCGTCATTCGGTGACAAACTCTAATCTTCCTTTTTGGTACTTCTAAGCTTATTTTTAGAGAAATTGGGTGTTTGAGGTGATTCTACTGTGGAAACGAAAAGTGTCAACAGCAGCTGTTAGTCTCAGGGGTTTTGAATATATATTAGTGTTTGTGTTTTGTACCCCAAGTCGGCGACTTTCACCGGTTGCTGATTGCTTTGTACTTGACGAGAAGGCAGTCAACGTTTCATCATCAACGGAGACGATGCCATCAGCACGGACTGGTCATGTCACCTCAGCTGGTGAGGGTAGGTTTTCGAACCGCATTCAAGGATGAATGTGTTCCTTTTTGAGATAGATGTATGCGAACCATTTCTCTAATGGGCGTGCATCCGGTGTAAAGATTTGTCTTAACGGGACATTGAAATTCAGCTCGTGATATCGAGAAACTTCTTTAAAATGGTTTAGTCCAGATTCCGTGCTACCCATCACACTTTTGTATTGTATTTACCAAACCGTTCCTTTCTTGTTCACGCGCTTAGGCCACTAGTTCCCACATCGATTACCAAACCCCTCGCTTCCAAGCCCGCGTGATAATTTGTTTGTTCATTCCATTGTGTCACGCAGTACTAGCCTTGTTCTATGACGGGTATCGGTTGGCCTTAATAGTCATTTGTCTAATTGTTTGGCTTATCAATTTGTATTGAACTATGGTTCTAAACATATTTTATCGCTTACTTAATCTTTCTTCCTCGTTTTGGAATCTATGTGCACTGACTCATTACCATCCATGATCCATTCTGTTATGGCGTCATAATTGCAGGGGTTACTTGACAAGTCTCAAACGTTTGGACGGAATTATCTCTCCCTCTCAATCTGCCTTATCTGTGAGAATGGTTGAACCTGGCCATGCCGTCACCAGCGTGTCATTTGCTTATAGCCATGCTATTCCATTTGTTCTTCTCCATGCTTGCGTGTGTGTTTCCCCAGACACTTACTTCCCTCTTGACCGTTGATTGGTCAAAATGCTTTCCATAGATACTTTCTTTGTAATCCATTTGACCCTCTCTTTCGTTGCCGTCTTGAACGTTTCTTGTTTATTGCTGCCCCGGCATTTTGAAGCCTTTGTTGACCATCTTGATTCTGTGGTTGGTTTGCCCACAGTCTAAGGTACGTCACTGTTATTATTTGATAATTTGTCCTATATTACACGTAGTAAAGCGAGTTTGTGTCCTCTGGCTTGGGACTCGGGCTTGGATTATCTCAATTAAGGTACGGCAATCCCGTACTTTAGGCGGAGTGTGACTATCTCGCCACCTCATTCATCTTTGATCGAAAGAGCTGTAGTGTCCTGACTAAGTAATACAGCACAGCAATCGTTTTGATATGGGAAAGTATCCTTTGAAATCCGTTCATAACTGCGTTTTCGGCTTTTGGTGAGTGGCACTGTTTAACTGTGTACCTTAGTGATCTGATGAGAAGTGCCGAAATATCTTATCCAAGTTTACTAACTTATAACTTCCTAATCCCTGCTATGGTCATATAGTGATCATAAGATAAAATGTGGGAGACAACTGTATTCACTCTTCATGAGAATTCAGATTTGCAAGACGTATGCGGTTGTTTAAATAATCTGTTTCCAAACTCCTTATATTCTCATCCATAAATGGACTATAGCGTGGTATAGAAATATGTAAGTGTCATTCTCAATCGACACTTAGATGACTGTTGTTATCTTGTGACATTATATTGTCGTTTGATACAACCATCGTGTTCACTTTGTCAGTGCTAAACAGTTCTGGAATCCACGTGAGTAAAAATGCCACCAAGGTTACGAAACGACGTCTGCGATGGTAAGCTGCGTTGATTCTGCCTCTGAGACATTGTAATCCAAATTGTAAGTTTTATGTCAAACGCGTTTCTTTTTTACACAGTTCATTGATATCCTTTCTTTTTAATGACCTTTGCAAATCCCTTCGGTCAACCAACACCAGATTTGCGTTTTACCCCGTTCCCAACTCATCTTATCCATTTCACCTGGTTGTATATCAGGACTCGATCGATTTTGTTCATTTGCGCCTGATTCCGACTGGACTGTTCACTGATCGATTTTAGTCCAATGAATGTTCAGACCCATTCAACTAAGATTCTTTTTATTCCTTTATCTGCCTAGCTAGCCATGGCGTTTTTTGCTGACTGCATCAAAATGGGTTGTCGTATTCACTAGAATGACAATCTCTCAATGTATCACGTGAATTGTAATATGGTTATAACAATGCTGAGAATTAACTGAGAGCAAGTAAAATCTATAACCACTGTTGATTTAGCCCACTTTGCTATTTTTCCTCTTCTGAAAGCAACTGTTTCACGATCCAATTAAATTATCACTCTTCCATCGGTGTTAATATATATGTACATATTGACTATTAAAATTCATTTCTTTGACTTTTCTTTGCTCAACTTTGGTTTTAGTAGGTTCATATTTTGACTTTTGCGGTGATTGGTTTCAATGAATTTATTTAAGTGGAAAGTGGTTAAAAGTATCTGGAAGCACTTGGTGGTACAAATACCTCCGACCTTCTCGTAGCAAGATGAGACTTGAACACTATACTCACTCTTCTACAACTGAATTAGCAACGAATCGCAGTTGGCACATCGTCACTCTTCGTGCGTGAATAATGACCAGACGCAACCGGTCTTAACTTCTTCCAACTTTCAAACGAGTTCAATACTTACCATCAAATTAAAACTGTAATTTTGTTCGCCATTCAGTTTTGTGAAATCGCGCGGGAGAATGTTGATCTAAGAACTTCCGAGATAGCCACTCAGCTTGGTAAAGAACTGAAGTGTGTGCGTTAAGCCTAGCAAGAATGAATCTCATTGTTTAAAGGTTTACCCAATGGCACTCTGACTGCGACTGAAAAATGTTTTAGAACCATTAAGTGTTCTTGAGTAATTCGAACATCGTATAGCCCTCCTGATCACACCGAGGGCCAAAACTCGTTCAATGATTGATAATTTATTTTCATCGTGAAAACAACTGATCAGTTAGTCATCATTACTGTTCTGTTCAGTGCCTCTCAGCAAGTTGTATTTCCTGTAGGCCCAGTCCAAAACGTTAGAAGTGCTACTTAACCAAGATAACGTATAAACGTTTTTATACCTTTCCAGAATGGTGACACATTTCAGTGTTCAATCTAATCAATGGGTCCAGCTCTCCAGTAAACTGCATCTAACCGCGTCGATGAAGTTTACCAGGGTAAATGTGCAAAACATGTCCCTAACGGACAAATTCTGCACGCAAGTTTGTTTTTGATCTAACCAGTTACTGTTTTACTCCAGTGATTTGTTTCTCGAAGCTGGGTTCGATCGGTAATTTGAAGGCATCACTGATTACGATGTGTTGTGAACCTTCAAAGTGTAAAATTTTGCCGCAGGTCTAGGTTGATTCTAGACCAGATCTTTTTGTAGCAAAGAAATCTTTAGCTGATGTGGGTAAGTTTAGTTGCCCGTAGATTTACATCTCACCAGGTTGTCGGATATAAGATGAAGTGCCCGTCGCGTACACAGAAGCTCGATTCGGCATTTATCAGCTTGAGCCCATGTGGCGCTGGCTTGATCTCCGTTTGTCCATCACGCTTCAATTGTACACTGCGGCAGTTAAATTCATTCTCCTATACGGCTCAGGCTGGTGGTCGGTAAGGACACAAGATGAGCGAAAACTGTTGGTTTGATCATCGATTCCTTCTCCCTGTTACTGGGATATCGTGGAAACGCTGAAGTCAGGCTTTGGGTTTTCGGAAATAGCTCTCAGTTGCAGCAGCAAGCACCCATTCTGACCAGGTAGAATAGCTAAGACATGTGCTCTGTATACCTGTTGATAGACTTCCGAGGTATACACTCTTCTCCGTGGAATGCAATGGTTGGAAGTTGGGTCGAGATGTTCACTTCACGACAAAGAAAAGGTAATAAGAACACTGACCAGTGAACCTGATCGAGCAGGAAGTATTCGGCTTTCAGCATGGATCCCAAAGATCCACCCTTCAGATGAATAAATGCAGTAAGTAAAATGGCTGGGTGACGGGGTCAATAGCGAGGTTGCATTCGAGTTCTTTCTTTGTCTTAATGATTCTGGTTGATAACCTACCTTTTCTTGGGTCGGCCCTTATGCTTTTGCTCGTTTTGTTCTTGACTCGATCATACTGCGAGGAAGAATGCAGAACTAGAGCAAATAACTGCAAGGTTATTGTTTGGAAGAACTGAAGTGAACCAGAGTGCTGCCTCAATGTTCGATAACAGTCTTCACTCTTCGCTGATTAGACCGTCGATTGATGTACATTAGAAAAGCTCACCATGGATGAGATGTACAGAACTCAGTGATTGACCAACAAACTAATGCAGTCCTGAAGTCCCAGTTAGATTGAGCTGGACCTTGGCAGTCAGATAGTGCAGATACAGCGGATTCATTTTATGGCTGGTCAGTACGTTACCTTCCAACAGCTGCATGCCTTGTTCGTACTAATCAAATCTGGCGGAATACATTCATACTATTCCTGTCTGGTTTTGCCAGTTCTTAGTGCGCTTAGTCTGGGTACGAGCTATTCCATTGCGTAAGACTGACCGGGTAGATTCAATTCCCACAATCTCCTGAGTTTCTTCAATACCCCGAAGCTGAAGCCAAATGCTCGAAAAGCATGTGCGAGCCACGTTCCGGGGGAAAACTGAAGAATGGAACAATGCCGCCTGAATAGAAGGCAATAACCCCAGATCAGAGTCAGAAATATCACTTCTACACCCCATTCGTCTTCCAGCAGGGACATTGATCTACGTTACTATGTGGTAAGATTGGAAGTGCACCGAGAGTGAAGGTCGCCAGTCAATACGCCAGGTGATTGTTTCTGTTTTTCATTCGTGCAAATCTCAAACGTTGTGAAAAACAACAAAATCTGTTCAACAGAAAAATAAGTTTTTGAATCACAATAGAGAAGCCTATATGTTACACTTTTGTGTGTACCACGTTGATTTGCGTTCGATCGTTTTACTCATTGAGCTGAGACATCAAAAAAACTAGCGGAATACTTCCGTTACAGTCAGTACTTTTTCCGTCGATAGATCTACTTTAGCTAAATAAAGTGATTTGGAAACCGCCTTATCCGGTTGCCCCATCATTACTCTTTCATAGTAATGAAAAAACCATTCGACCACGATCGTCTCTGCGTCAATCGAAGATACAACTGTTACACCGATATAGGCGATTTTTAAGTATATGATGATGCTACTGACTATGGACGAGTAGGTAACAAACCGTGAAAATTAGCTTACCAGTGACAGTGCACACGTATTTCACCCAGATTTGGGAGGATGGAATTTAGCCATACTTTCCTTTTTCTCTTTTGGAAGAGAACCGAAACAGAATTGGATACACAATTCGAAAATTTTTGACTTGTGACCCTGGTATTATTGTGTCGCGTGCGAAGAAAGCACCATTAGTTCTCATGTTTTAAAGATTGCTCACATGTGCACAAATTTGGGTATTTTAAAACCATGTGCTTATAAAACTCATTGATTGCACGAATTCAAAGGACGAAAAAGTGTATTGTCTTTGGCACACGGCGTGGTTGATGGAATGGTTATAGTTAGCCGACAACGTAGCTCTGTCGACATTACACTCTTCTCGATTTGCACACCACATGGCACACCAGGTTCCGATACACTCCGAACGTATTTTAATTCTGGCACACTAGATTTGTGGGATCGACTGAAATTCCCAGGGTCGAAAAATGAAAGAAACCATTTACCATGTTCTTTTCAGGGGCTTAAAAGCTGTTTCCCTTCGCATCTTTGGTTTAAGGTTATAGGCTTTCTGAAATATGAAGCAACTTAGTCTTTCTTCAACCTAATTACCCATTTTAATGTCGTTTATCTTGTGCTGTGTACAAAAATTCATTGCGTCATTCATCTCAACTTGGCGACTAAAATACTGTTGAACGTACCCTTTTCTTGATTGAGGTTACTTTATTTACGAAAAACGCTTTCTGGACACCATTTTGGATCTTTTTTTTCTATAAGATCTTTTCTGACGTTTGATTTCGACCTCATCGCTTTGTTCGGTTGCTTACGTTTAACTGGACTGACTTTTCCGAGGTTTCCGTTGATCTCGTCTTTGGATCACTTTCACTTTCGGTTCTTATCTGATTGTTCACGCTTGCGGTTCGCTGTCTGCTCAGCTGTTGCGTTCATTTCCATTCGGTGTATTTCTCGTATCTGTACTGTTTTGGTGGCACGATATATAGAATACGCTTTCAGATCTGTCAACTGACTTGCTTCTTCTCTATTTGTCCAATGGAAGGGATTACGTTGGTATTTCACTGTGAGACCAGATAAAAGACACGTTGATTAGCCGCTCTCGAATGTCTTTTATAGTATCACTGTAACTCGTTCTTTGGAAGCGAAATCAAGATGGAGCTTTACAGCGTACGAAAGGTGATTAACAACTGGGTCGAGATGAATTATACAAGTCAGCAACCAAGTAGTAGGTTAGCAGCAAATTTTGGCCAACCAGAAGAATTCTTTGGGAAGAAGGGTGGTGAAAAGCTGACAGCCGTCACTCTGGGGCCTAGGACGAAAACTCTATGAATGCTCCGGTTGGTCACCTTCGGTAACAAGCCGTTCTGTCTACCACAAAAGATCGTAGACAGCAATGGAGTTCAACATCTTGACTACGACTTAATCAGTGCTGCCAGTCGATCAGCACCAACCTTCCTACCACTTTGTTCATCTTTCGCAGTGTTTTCTGACAGTAAGGACACCGAGGGTAATAAAAGAGTCTACAAAATATCATTGCTTTATTGATCGTTCTACTGGTGAATTTCTTCCCCAAATTCCGACTTCATTCTGGGTTTTCTTATAGCAAGCCGAAAGAAAGTCTGCCATCAATGAGCTAAAGAAAATGAATTCTATATATCACTTCAGGGATTTACATATATAGTACCGGGTAAAGGAGAGTATATGTGCAGCTATAGATAGCAGTGAGTGAGTAAGTGTGCAGCGAATCCGATTGCTTGACAACATGCTTCAACTTGATGAACCTTGTCCGTTGTGCGAACGACAATAGGTGTGAAGTGTGTAACCAAATGGCGTGAAAGGACAAGTCTGTAAAACGGAGGTATGAACAAAGAGATTCTGGGTTGGGGAGAATTTGTACATGGGAAACACAAGAGAATTACTTGTTACGGCCACGGCAACAGCAACTGTTGCACGAGGTTACGTTGCTTACACAATTCTGGCTTCCATTACCTGAAGTGATATATCGAAAATAAATTTCTTCGTGTTACAAGCTTTTTTATGAATCGATGGGCATATCCTATGATATAAAATGAATCCGGTTTATCGTCTAACCAACCAACCTTTTGCTCCAACGTGTTACGCACATGACTGATTCTGAAATGAATTCGTGATCTATCAGTTCAAGTGCGCAATAAAAAAGCCATGCTCTGAGAGTAGTTCACTGTTATTCTTTCCTTATTCGTGTTCATAATCAGTTACCTTAGTTCGGTAACGTTTTTGTAATGACCTGAAGGAAACTAGAGCCTAAAGTCAGAACTGAACGATAGAGTATGGGAATTAGACTGTTCATTTCAAATGTCTTTTTATGCTTTCCCCTTTGTCCGCTCTTCATCAGCTGTTTGTCACTAGACTGGCTCAAGTGGCGTTTTAAACGGAGTGAGTGGACCAGTAGACCTAGGGTCCAGTGTTTCCAGGATTCTATGCACCCCTTTCCAACTAATTCGAGCAGCTACCCTAGTCTCGCTGAACTAGTGCTTGCTACAAGCTTGCGCACAGCGGTCCTGTATGTATGGGGTTAGGTCGAGGCATTGATAACATAAATGATGTCACCTTGAATGGTGACGAAAATGTCTGCAATTTAATTGTAAGGCTGAGTCGCCGGGAGTTTACGAAAAACGTATAGGCTGCGCACTCGTCCATATTCTTGTTCTGTTCCTGCAGGTGACCTGGTATTTTGTTGATGACTTTCTTCGTTGAACCCACGTAGCATAACTACAAGACGGGTAGAGCATTACGCTGCACTGATTCCAGCACAACTGTTTCTGTAAACGTAGAAAGGATTCCAGAAGCATTGAAGGTGGACTGGCTTGTATAAATATGTTAGATCAGGGAAAATAATTGGTAGATTGGAAGTTGACCTTTCAGAGAAAGCATTTAATGCACCTGTCCTCGGCGATCCCGGTTGGTTGAAGCTCCTCAGCCGACGCAGCCATGAAGCTGTACATGGTCGTATCACGTGTGGTGCTCGCTGAATCGCCGCACTAAGTTATACACCAGTGATTCCAAGTTACCCCCAAGGCGAGTATTTCACATTATTTTCTCATGAACATGCTACATAGTGTGACGCAATTTTTATCGTATATGACTGAGTTGAGTACGTACGACTTTCTTGGCATGGCTACCCGAACAAAGACCGAACCATCCATTACCGTTTAGTATGTTGTGCAGCCTAGGATAAACATCTGGATTCCCCCAGGCCTACTGATGTGAACTGTCCGGGGGGGGGGGGGTGATTGACATATGGATGATGTTACGACAGACGACTTACAACCTAGATAAGCGGAAAGTTACATGCAAACATTCGTCACCTCATTTGTGCACTAATGACGTTACTTCGGCGGGTGATGAAATGTCCATCATCCATTTGCTCATCTCGGACCCGGTGAATTTGAACGATGAAGAATAACCTTGATCTCCACTTCTCTACGAGTTAAATTTGTTTGATTAACCTTCAAGCCATGTGTTATAACATCCGTCACAGTGTGCACAGCCCAACAATATTGATTGGCTTCCTACTGAACTGCTAAGGTCCAATCTCTCCCGCCATGCAGTAGGTCTAAGTAAATGAAATTTATTCCAAGAATGACGGAAAAAAATTAGGCCGAAGTATTTACGGCATATCACGAATAGAATATGAACTCATAGCCATCCTACATTGTCCGATTCACTAAGTGGGGGGACGGCGATGAATTCCAGAAAGTTCTGTCCTTACTTGGAATAAGGTGACGACAGCACAGTAGACTTCAGAACCCGAGGTTTTTGAGCACATGCAACTTAAAGACGATTAGACCGATTAAAGTGTACTTGACGATGTAGGTTCTAGGCAAGTGGAAAGAATACGAATGCATATACCATCACCTCCTCTCACCTTGGTAACGGACAGCATTCAGAGGAAGATCTTAGCTAAGTCACTTGTTTCGTCTAACCAGCATTAGTTTAAGCTTACTTGACAACCCTTTGTCCACATATATTAATGCGCATGTTAGTGATCGAGTATGACTGATCTCACTGGTGTTCCAATCAGTACTGATTTCTTAACAAACAAATCATCCGACCCGATATCTCATTACAAAATTCCACCAATCAGTGATATTCAAATACATCAAACTGTTCGTTTTTGGGTGATTCTCAGAGTCGAGAGAGGTAGCCGCAATGCAAATTGTCTAACTTGGGCCGACTCAACATAGTTTTTAATGGGAAAGCTCGTGCCCAGTATTATGAGCATCCCCTTAACGAAAAGATCAGAATCGATAGCCGGTATACTGTTATTTCTTTACAGCGCGCCCCTTTGTATAAACGTAATCAGGAGTGGCACTATTACTATGAAATTTGCCCACCAATCACGAAGTGACTTGTTTACATCAGAATGTTCTCAATATCGGTTTCCAATGACTTTGGATTGGTTCATTGGTGGACGCGAAGCTTCGCTCCCTGTGAAGACACACTTGGCTCACCTCAAAAATGGTAACATCATGGATAATGACGCACAATCTTCATCAAACTTTCTAATACCTTTTAACAGAGACACGTATCTAAATGCTTCAGATGGGTGAGGAAAATGTACAGGTTACAGACCTTTCACTCGCTTCTGAGGTAGCACTATTCTACCTTAGATGCTTGTTACTGAAAATAATTTCCAAGTAAGGACTGGTAAATACGGAAGTCTTTCGTAAACTTGGATGGAGAACTACATTAGGTCCCTGTGGATCAGGTGTGATAACAAGCCGGACAACAAGCCAGTTACAATCTATCACCAAAGTAACCGATGACGTCGGGGAATTCGAACCTCTGAGTTGATAATCAAACGCTCCAAACCAGTTGACCAACACCAGCCCATGGGACCTTATTTGGTTCTCCACTATTCCCATTCTCAAGGTCAGGTTACCGATTATCACTAATAGTACAGTGGGCCTTCGGGGTCATGCGAAAGAATATATAATAAAAGAACTATCACTTGATGAGCTGACTGAAACAATTAGTCAAACAGAGAATGAAGGGCTTACTTGTTCATAGAAGGATTACTCAATCAAAAAATGGTTTATCCGCAACTAGGCACAGTTCAGTTCAGTTCGGTTTGGATTATCAGTAACCATGCTCTGAGTGCGACGGCTTTGGTGATCATCTCTCAGCGGGAACCTCAATTGTATCACTTTTCGCATTGTATGTACCAACACCTTACGGCAGATATGGAATAAAGCGTTACCTTACACGAAAATATTCTTAACTAAATATCACGTGATTCAAATTCATCCTCGACAAAGTGATTAACAAGATTACAAAAGCAACACCTCTGAGCATATCAAATATATACAGAGGAACCGGTGAATATTTTGAGAATCAAAGTAAACGAATTCTTTTACCCTCTGGACAATAAGATAGATTTTAAAAATACAGAAATTTGGAGCGTCTGATTTCAAGAAAACGTTTTCGTGATAGTTTATTAGTTTCTCTTGTGAAGTGTGCATAGCGAAAACGCTTCGTAATTTTGGTAAGCCGACGAAAAGTCGATCGATAGAGCGCGAATCCGTAGGTTTTGATTGTGGTAAAATTACCGTGGTCAAACGCGAAAAGTGGTGGTGGATGGTAAGCTTCATCGATCCGATTTCCGGAAAACAAGTTGTTTGGATACACACGCGGTTTATTTTCTGAGAAAAAAACCGTGGAACACGTTTGCTTGTCTGCCATATTTTTTCACTTGGCTACGCTTATTGATCGCTTGCAGTCAGAATAACGACGCGAACTGCGTTAGTTCTTTTGCGACTGATGGTCCAGAAATCGGGTCGGAATTACCCACTTTTTGGTCATTTTGTAAGAGATCTATGTGAAACCTTGTACACGTTGATACTTGAGGTGCGTGCTTCTCTTCCCAATGAGATTTTCTTTTTTTCGGAGTGGTACACACTCCGACATACAACGGAATTAGAATAGTGAATGGCTGGATTGTTTCTCTATGTGTCTGGGAATCTTGTGTCTTAGCAACCTTTTATCGTTCTCCCGATTCTATCTGGTGATTATTCGTACTCTCAAAACAGGATTCCCGTTTGGTCAAAGTAGATACGCTAGTCAGAGATTTTATGAGCTCGGATTGAAAAACATGAACTAGTTGCTAGATCATTTTCTCCGTTTTTCTTCCCCAGTTCTATCGTTTGTAAGTACGATCCATCGGCACGACTAGGAGTATTCGACTATTTCCCATTACTCACCTGCTTCTAATAGGATTTACTCCACTTGGCAGTGCGTTCGAATTTGGTTTGAATCTAGTTGTTTCTACTTCTGAAAGCAATAATCGTGTTATTTTGGTGATAGCTGTGAGTTCTGTATCTACAAATTGTTTTTTAAACAGTTTACTGATACTGTTTGAAGTTCCGTATATCATTCCGTACCGCTATGTCACGTCTATCAAGCCCGTACTTGTCAGAGTAATGCTGTAAGCGTGTGGCTAAAGAAACTGCTTGCAATTTTTGCCAGAGATGGGCACATGCAAGCTGCTCAGGTAAAGGGAAAGATCCAGAATGGTTGGATTGATTGGGCAAGCAACCTACGTAAGACTGCTGCTAAACTGACCTGCCAACCCAGCATTATTGGGGAAATAAAAAATTGCATGCAAGAACTTGTGAGACCACAAGTTAGTTTTGAAATCGAAATGGAAAATGAAGTGATGAAGTCCAAATATGCTAAAATGGGAAGAAAGTCAGCTGGGAAAACAAAAGCGGTCAAACCGAATACGGAGACAGAGATGCCAATAGAGGTAGGCCCCTGGTCGTCAACACCGAAGGAACTCCCAGAAGAACAGAAAACGGGCGAAACGATAAATGGGACTAGTGCAGACGACAGTGATATGAAACGCTCAAGGAGGCTTTAAGATAAAATCAAGCATCTCACAACAGAATTGCAACAGATAAAGTCGAAAGGGGTTCTTGTCTACTTTAGGCGGAGAAATCTGCTCATTATCAGCAATGCGGAGCCCGGCATAAAGAAGTCAGGTTCAAGGCGTGATTTTGGTCAAAACTGGGTCGGGGACATCTTCAGAATGGGGCGAGTACACCATACAAATGAGCTAGGAACGGTCCACAGAGTGGGAACATGGAAACAACCGGCCGATTGTAGTATAGTATATGGATTATAACATTAGGGACAAGCTTCTAATACGAGCAGGTGGGGTCCTCCACCTCACAAAGGGGAGATATCGCATCATACCAGATGCCTGAAGAACCAGGAATGAAAACACAACTGGATGTAGGACACATTGGGGAACGGGTGCACGCAGATAGTGAAATGAGGGATTTGGGTGTAAATAAAGCGGCTATTAGGAGGCCATTGCTTCAGGGTCTTTATAGTTCACAGTTGGATGACCACCAGGCGGTGATAGTGATTGAAGATATAGTGGAAGATAGGGTATGGTAAAGCTATCGGCTAAAGGACACAAGCATCCCTAAGCCTCATACTTTAGGGCCACCATACCAAACGACAAGGGGCAATGAAACTACGGTGCTGATGAGGCGTACACAAGAGGTCGAGCTGGTAGACAGAAAGGTCATACAATCAAGCCAGGCCAGTACAACGTCTAGCATACTGGATTCAAAAGGCTTACCAGTCACCCCGATGCTCCGCCCGAGGCGAGACACGAACTGAAAGAGAGCAAGGAAGTTCCGCCGGGAAAGGCCATTGTGGTGTTAGATATCAGTGTCTGTAGCATTATAAACAAATGGAAGGAATTGATAGCAAAGACCGAAAGCTGTAGCGTCAAAATAGTTGCAGTATCCGGGACATGTTTGTTTGAAAATGACCATATCCCGCAGGAAGCTGAAAACTACTAATTGATCATTCGACAGGACAGATACGTTGACAACAGTACGCGGTGGAGTAATCCTTGTCATTAGAGAGTGTACGGTTCAGATGGAATCCGAGGCCAGATTATGCCCGATGAACACACATTTATGGGCCGTCATCTTCACAAAGCCCATGAGGAAAAAGAGCAAATGCTTGTGCATACAGGAGTCCAAACTCGAAAATCCAAGAGAACACAAAACTTACACAAGCAGTTAGAGTCAGGAACAAGTGCAATAATGAAAGTCTGAGCTAGAATTTGAAAAAGCAGCTAAGCAAAAACCAGAGAGATATTTTAGATACGCCTAATCAAAGGGTACTGTTCAAAAGAGAGTCGGAAAGGTAATTTTAAGCGATGGAAGGCATCAGGGTTTATCAGAAGACTCATTAGGGACACTCCATACACCATATGTCTATAGAGGTGGAGACAACGAGAATAATACTAGAGAGGTTGAACATAAACATGTTAGCAGGGCCAGATGGCGTGCTTCCAGCCATCACAAAACCACTGTCGGCTGTAATAAGTGAACAAGTTTGTTGGCTGTTTCATGCAACTGTCAGTCACGGAGTACTGCCAACCGAACAGGAGGCAGAGCCAGTAAGGACTATCCAAGAAGAAAGACCACATTCACAAATGTAGACCCAATTTTTCGAACCTTTTCAGGTTCTTGGACGATGTCACAGCAAAACTGGATGAAGGAGAAATAGTGGAAATTGACTATCTAGACTTCAGTATGGCTTTCGATTCCGTCAGTCACTTCCTACGACTGAGTAAACTTAAGACCTGTGGGACAGACGGACAGCTACGTAGTTGGATAGCAGACTTACTGTCTAACAGGACGTTATGTTAGAGTCGGGGACGCAAACCCTGAACCGTTTTGCGTGACGAGTGGCATCTCTCAGGGATCAGTTCAAGGAACACTACTACTCCTCCTTTATATAAATGAGTTGGATACAGTTTTGAAGCTTGTGTTTTTATATTTGCAGATGATGTCGCGGTTATGGGATCAGGTGTTAAAATGGGCAAATACAGGGGATATGCTTTTAAATGAAGGAAAAAGTCATCCACTAAGCATAGTATTTGTAGGTTTGACCGTACCTGGGGAAAATAAACCGTTCACGATTGATGCGGCGCAACGGAAAAAGACTTAGGTGTTGTTATCGCTGCGGATTTCAAAAGGGGAAAGCAGAGCAAGCTGTCTGCCCACGGAGCTCGTGATGAACTCCTTAAACTTAAGTGGACAATTTCCTGCAACCAAGCAGACGTGTTCTTACCCCCGTACAAAGCCATAGTGAAGCCTCACTTCGAATACTGCGTACAGGCTTGGGCACCATTCCTCAAAAAGATTCCGTCTGCCTTGAAAAAGTTCAACGGCTACCCGGTAGGACGGTGGAGGGTCAGTGAGAAAAGATCTCCAGCCAGAGACGGCTAGATATGGGATTATTTTCTCTGGAAAGGAGAAAGCTAAGACGGGATCTCGTAGAAGCCTTTAAAAGCTGTAGAAATGTTTGACGTCGATGCCGACGAACAGGACGACAGGGCACAGCGTGAAACTATATGTCAAGGCTAAATGTGCGAGCCAATTTCTTCTTCAATAGGGTAGTTGCATTGTGGAACCGGCTGACCGAAGGGCTGATGAACTTGAAAGATGTAGGATCCTTCAAAACTATGTTAGACAGAAGATGGTTGTAGATATTCCAGGAGGTAGATTTCTAGAGCCAAAGGGGAACGCCGGAGGTTAAAGTACGTCAAGTGTCCTGCTAATCAAAATCAGGAACATGGAGCGAAATACAACGTGCTGTTTATGAGGAAACGCTTACATAACGGTTGTTTCTCTCCTGAAAGGTGAAAAAATGTTTCCTTTCTTTTCCTTCTTAAGCAAAACCGGATCAGTGAAAGTTTTTACCAAACTGAACGAACAGAAAGAAATTACAACATTCGCCATGGTGGGTGCTGACTCCAGTGCATAACTCCGAAGGAAATCCGGACGCTTTGTTGACCTCGACTACTACCGGTCCTGTGAAAGCTGAACTGAATTTCAATCCTTTTATTAAGTTAGTTGTCTCCAAACAGCAGAAAATAATCTGCTAACGGGTTTATTCACCAAGCAGCATGCTCACCTTTGAAGTATTTCAGAGCTGCATACATGCACAAGCGTAGGCGAAGCGTATGTGTGGCTTAGGCCAAGCAAGGCCAATCTATGTGAAAGGTGATCTTGTTGGTCAACTTAGTTCGGGTCAAGGCATGACTAGCATAAGCACTGTGTGTGTATCACTTGACGTGTGCGTGCGCATGCGTGTGACTGACTAAACCGGACACAACGGCAGTTAAGTGAAGAGTCGTTCCCAAGACGTGCTCTAAACATTAACTATGCAGTCAGTCTCCAGCAAAGTCGCACCTATGGAAGTTCAGTTCACTTCGGTTAAGTTTGCACAGGACAAGTAATGGCCACGGCCAATCGAGCCTCCAGCATTCTTTCGATGGTATGCACACCAGTTATGCACCTACCACTGCACAGTGTATCTCGTCGAATCCCCGCCAAAAATGGGACGGAAACGTGAAACCTCATTGCACATCTACTACGAGAGGCATTATGCATCGTGAGCGTTCACTTGGACAGTATGCAACAAACGAAAACGTCATTTACAACACATATGTCACGCAATTACTTGCGAGTAGTGTGGGATTGTTTAATTTTCGTTTAGCTTAACTTGGTGATTCGGATCAGCTTGAACGGGAGCGGGGTGGCGCAGTGGTAACACACACACCTTCGAGATGGGAGGGCCCGGGTTCAAACCCTGGGTGTGGCGGAGGATATGCACCACTGATGAGCTCTAACAAGAGCGAAACTCGAGTCTGGTGCTTCCGAGTGCAGGTTGGTCGGATGACCTGAGGTTTGCGCGTGAAACGTGGAGTCCAAAAGGACAGTCAATCAAACGAAAATTTACAACACACCTCAGACGGACAGAAGTGCTGCCCGTCATCTATCTAGTGAACATACTCAACGCTCACTAAAAGGAAATATCTCGTACCAATTACCATCTAGGGGACCCTTGAAAGATTGGACAGGCAGCAGGTCCGTCATTCCACCAGGCAGACTGTTCCAACTGTTCACTACCCTGTTGGATTTTATGATATCTCCCCAGTTTCCAGCAAACCTAAACCGACCGTATGTGAAATAATGTAAGAGCTGAGCAAGTAATGCCCCCCCCCAGCAGTAGGCCGCACCTCCCATTGGTTTCTCACCCTGTGGTTGACCAATGCACGGCTTGCGCATTGACCAACGGACGTGCAATATCGCATTCAGCTAATGACTTCTCTGGAGGTGTGACGCACATGGTGCTGTTCACCGACTGGAAAACCCTTGTGCTAAGCACACACGGATATTGGGAGTGACATTAGACATGACAATGACTAAGCAATTGTCCACTAGGGAGAAAAAAATTTGCTGGGTATGCTTCGTCAACCTTGAGCAAAGCAGAGCTCAGTGGTTAAGTCACTTCGTATTTCAAGGAAGACTGTTTACAATGTTGTATCTAACCGAACAGTTATCAAGGATTTTTCTGAACAGTGGTGCTTCTCAGGAAATATGGCACCTGAAAACGAATGAAAAGCTCTGGGCAGTGAATGAGGCAACCATGGCTTGGTTTGCAGCTATGAGGGGAATGTGTGATGGTTTTCCGATTGTGCAGAGCATCGTTTGCAGGAAAGCCGTGGAGATAGCGCAGAAGACGCATCATCATGACTTTAGGGCTTCCAAAAGTTGGTTTCGTTCTTGGTCAGACGGAAGTGGCATCTAGTCCCGTAAATTAAGAGATACACAGTGCTTCAAGTTTGTTACTTTTTAGGTCTGTGGTGGACTTATGACAGTCACCTGTATTATCCCAGGTAGAGGGAAAGCTGTTTTAGACAGAATCGTCACCAACCATATCGACCTTTTCCGCTTACAACTCAAAGCTTGTGTTTCAACGAGTGATTACACTCTCATTATCGTCGGATCCAAAATTTATTCACCTTCAGCACACTGTTCATTCGTCAGCACAAAACGAATAAGGGTCACACCAAGAAGTTGTAACTGATCACCACTGCCCGTCTTCAAAAATCCATTTCCACTGTTTACTCGTGGATTTCTTTAGATTGCTCTTTTCGCCTGGTAGATTTATTTACGAAAATATTGAGTAAGACATTTGATTTGTGTTGTCTCACTCGTCCATTTCTGAAATTTCTGAAAAGGCAGTAAGAACATGACTTAAAACTACTTGACCAGGCCTCTGTGAAACGAGTCTCCATACTGACTAAAAACGGGATGCAATGGCTGAATACGACATTCACCAACCAGTTTTTTTGCAACACCAATAGCAAACTTCTTTGGTACGGAATCCGACTTCAATGTGGATGACGAGCCCGATCAACATACTACGAAGTAGATGCTAACAGCCCAAACGCTGCTTTTATTCATCCTTCAACGGGTACCCTATCACCTCATTTCCCTCTTCTGTTCCTTAAGATGTAGAGTCATTTTCCTTTGAAGAATTCTTCAATTCACTTCGAACCTCAAAACCAACTTCTGCTATGAGTTCAGACAGTCTATACTCAGCTGTTCTCAAATTTAGAGCAATTCAACTATTCGGAATTATGACTTCCCTCATCAGTTTATCTGTTGACGCTGGTACTATTCCTGCCTCCTGGAAACTGGTGACAGTAGCACATATTCCCAAACACCCTACTTCCAACTTTCTGTCAAACCGTTTTCGTCCCATTGCCATCACTTCTTCTCCACTCTAACTGATCGAGCGCACTATCCTAAATCGATTGCGTTCGTGTTTAATTGTTACAAATAACTTTAATCAGTTTGCTTACAAACCCACCAGGTGCACTCTGAATGTAGTTGCTTCAGTTCGCTATTTCATTTCAAAGAATATAAATACTTCCATGTAATCCATTCATTGTATTCTCCTCTTCTACTCCTCTTCTTTTGACTCCGTTTCCCCGTTCTCTACTTCGTCAAAAGCTAGCGTATTTTGGCTGTCTCACATCTTTACTCTCGTAGTTGAAAGACTACTTTTCCAACAGAACAAGTTTATCAACTACTTTATCTAGCAGTTTCAGGATGTCATTTTCCTCCCCTCCCCCCATATTTCCATCACTTATGTCAGCAACTTAACTACTGCACGGACGCTAGGATTTGCTTCACAGAGCTTGCCACGGGGCCGATTCAGTGAACAGTGAAAGAGTTCCGTTCATCGGTACATCAGTCTGTCCTGATGGGGAATGCGTAGCCCGGCAGCATCGCGAAGGAAAGGTTCTGCAGTATTTCTCTTACTGGGTGTAGTACGGATTACGCGGAAAAGCTTTGATGAATCTCCGTGGCGAGCCGCACTCCACAGTTTCCGAGATTTAAGGCCATTAGTTGTTGCGATCGTGTCTGAATGGACGAGTGACTTTTCACTGAATGTCCTGGAATTTCGGGTAACCACTAAGGCTAGCGACTTTAGCCTTAGTTAATAAATGGATGGTCACTTCTGGGATCTGATCCTTCTGTTATCGTCTCATAAGCCCAATTTGCCTGAAGCGAATTGTTGGGTAGGAGCCTTTCGTGGAGTATATCTATATTCCACGGTCACTTTTTCCTGAACCCGGTAGTGTGGTGGATAGATGGGAGACGATTGCGTCCTTCACCGCTTGGGTTTTATCAGTGATCCCAGCGCACCTGCTTTAATCCATTCCGTGATAAACCTTTTTTGTTACTGGCCAATTAGATCTAGAAGCCTTCGCAGACAAATTAGTGGTAGGAGCCATTCTCGTTGCTTGTTTCCTCGTATCAACGAAGATATGATCTTTCCGAGCACTGTTTTCTATCTCTTGCAGCCTATGGCAGAGCCCTTCTTTTACGGTCTCTTCTGCTACCGCTACCGCAACTACGGATAAGTTCAAAGTTCATGCTTGAGAACGAGCCAAATTGATCCGAGAGGATATGGAGTTCCACACAAGCATGGATCTGTTGGCTATCGTGATGCCGTGGGGATCTGAGTTCTTTGTAGGTCCACCGTGGTAGAGGAGACAACTGTCGTCTGCTCGGAAACCTTTACGCACTGAGTGTCAGAAATCAGCAACCGAACTTCGGAGAGGCATTCTGATATGGCAGTCTTTTTGCCCTCATATTGTGATGGCTTGACTTCTGAATTCCAGAAATATTCACGCATTCCAGCAAGCTGTATATGATTTCGCATGTTTAGGTCCCAAGTTAGCATGTTTGTCACTCCGCTCGCGGGGAGAACAAAAATCTTTTCTCTTCCCGGGGAAGAGTAGCAGCGTGTGCGTAGAAAAACGAACCGAGAGGATATTTGGGAAACAATACGAGGTGACTTTTCCAAGTCAATAGGGCTTTTTCCAGCTCACACCTCTAGCTGGTCCACAATCAACTACTACCTGTCGGACAGCAGGAGGTTCCTTTGTTGGGAGCCTGTAACCGGTCGAGCGGTTCATACGCCTTTCGGATGGTTGGCTGACTGTCGAGAATGTCCAACTCGACTTAGCCCACTCCAAATAGCTGGGTAAGAGGGGAAATGCAATGACTTTATTTACTGGTGAGCTGCTTTCGCTCACGTCACTTTACTGTTTATGGGCTTCTTTAGACTTTGAGTAGGGAGTTTACTGCCAAGGAGAAATAATTCTATGTCCTCTATCGGTGCCGCTGATCATTCTCGATAGCTTATTGAAAACTGTAGCGTACTTATTAGAGGCTAACCTTTGGGGTGGCAACTGCTGTATCCGTGACCTGGAGGTGTACTCGATAGCATCCAGCTATGATTCCCCCACTCACCAACGGATTGGTGGACCTATTTTTGTGAAACTTCGTAGTTATTTTCCATCTACGCATTGATTTATTGATTCTAAAACTGTATTAGTCTTTCATGCTTTGCATTCTGTCATTCAGTATCTGATAACCTTTTGGGACAATGTGCTTTATGAAGTGCACGGAAAGTGCCTCGTGTTCTGACAGTGCTCTAAAACAAGGACCGATGATAGAATGGACCAAATCTGTTCAAGTTGCAGCTGGTTTATTGAACAACGCGCGCGAGACGATCAGCGGTCAGGGTGTCTCCATTCACACATTAGCAGCTCATCGATCAGAATTGAAATAACACTTGCTTGTGCGTGTGTCTGTGTGTGTATACGAGAGAGAGAGAGAGGGAGAGAGAGAGAGAGAGAGAGAGAGAGAGAGAGAGAGAGAGAGCAAGAAAGACAGGAGCGAGAGGGTTTGAGCTTAAGTGCCCGTCTGCTTCAAGCGAGACTACAGGGTGAATGAATACATATCCACTATTCTCAAAGGAAATGAACAGAACAGATGAAAGTGTATTGGGCATTATTTCCAAATGTTTTCTTACAGTTTGTTATGTCAGAACATATAGTTTGTAAAGTTTGGGAGGAAGCAGCACAAGTGTCGTACGCGTAAATTTGTCTCCACGTATTTCTTTAATTTTATCATTCTCTAGTTCACAGGTGCACAGCTATTATTGTTACACTTGCTACCATTTTTCGTAACAGAGCCCAATAAAAGGTAAAACGGTGCACTCTCTCCCCATTACGGGATTGAGTTTCTGGACGTGCATGTGTGAGTGCTTCATTCTAAGTACGTGTGAACAGAGTCGATTAGTACAAGAGATGGAGAGAAGCCAATATGAAAGTCATTATGTAACACGGTAATATAAAACGGGCGAGTTTTGTTGTACACACTGTAGCACCTGTTCACAAAGACAGATTTCCAACGTAACTGATTGGTTCAAGTGTTTCGTTGGAGCCCCTAAAACAAAGGTCGTAGAATTTTGGCTTCCGTACCCTCACCTTACCGGATCGATAGGTGAGAAGCAAAAGACGCACCCGGTGGTGATCGGTGATGGTCACGTGGTCATCATGGTGGAAGTCGGGTCCTTCTGTCCCAGGGTCGAATCCGGGCTTCCGCCCTCGGTCATTCGGCACTTGGAAGCCTCCAGTTGACCTTTACCCACTTCCCGGGAATACTGTACCATTATTACGCCATAAGAGAAAGTAGATAAAAACGCAGAAGAAAATAGAAGATTATGAGGTTGGCAAATAACTGGATGGTTACAGGTAATCACATGTATTCGCGAAGCTAAACAGAAAGAGAAAAAGGATTGCAGTAACTATTAATAATTTATAAAAGAAAATAGTACTCCGTCACTTCTCATCTCCTTGATAATTCTACATTTGTTGTAGTCTTGGGCTATAAAAGTCGAAATGGCAATAATACAAAGAGAATAGCAACCTATATTAGTAACAACAGCAGTAGTAATTGTAACTGTAGAATGAGCTTCCAATTATTATCATTATTATAACCTCAGTAGTAAGGATAGTAATAATAATGGTATTGGCTGTAGTAAAAATGATGTTGTTCATTGTAAGCGACAGGATAATTTGATTCGAAACTTTGTGAACAACACAGTGAACACTGGCCACATTGGAAGTTTGACTGGCACGTTTGTGTCTCGCGACCTGACATAGAAATTTGAGCCAATTTCGCTCGCTTGGTTTGTAGGAAGTTACAAATATTGTTTGGTTTTGGTCGACTATAATTCGCGGAGCCGTCACCGTTGGGTTTTATCTCGTGTTTGTGCAACATTTACGAATATTTATGTGGGTCGAACGGCAAGGCATTTATCTAAACGCATTAAAGAGCATCAACCACGTTGGCTTCAACATGGAGGAAGAGGGGCTGTATCGAGTTCCATTCTCGCCCATCTGTTAGACACAGGCCACAAGGCTAATCCGGCTACATCATTCAGTGTCCTATACAGGGTTCAACCGAACGAGTCAAAATCAGTCAGATATAGGAAACTAGCGACGGCTGAGGCAATCAGCATCCGGCTATTGCGGCCCAAGCTGTGTTCACAAAAGAAGCTGGTCCAAGCACTTGAACTTCCGTGGCCGAAGGTCAATGACGTCATGCTCGAATGTGATGCCGACCCAAGCCTCTGACGACGACAAGTGATTTCACCATGTCCCCTGTTCATCTATCGATGAGTTGGCTAACCAACCGAGTGACTGACGGACTGATTGACTAACAGATTAAATTTGTCCTTTTCCTTCCCTTAATTTGGTTCATATAAATGTGATTGTAATTGGCTTGAGAATGAAATCACCGAAAACATATGTTCGCCTACGCCTTGTTTTCTGATGTTAATCAAGGGCTTTTTCCGTTTACTCAAGAATATTTATTTACAAGAACCGTACCTGAACATAACCTGGCATGTACCATATTTGGACATGTATTACGCGTGACTCAGCATGGTCACAACGGTATAAAGCTATTTGTGGCTCAACCCCGGAACTGTCCACATCTGTGAAAATTGGAAATACGGGCACTGATATTTGGGGCTAGTCGACTGTCTCTCCTTCGACTCTGTCTCAAGCTCTCAACTTGTTGAAGCCTTCTATGAACACCTATAAATAGAACTTGGTGATCCTGCCACATGCTCATAGAAAGTTACGAAAATGACTAAACTGGAAGGAGTGCAGCTTTGCACGACTCACCTCGTTGTTTCATTACGGGGGACCAGCTGCGATGATCTTCTACAAGCTACAAACTGTTGCAAGCTGAATACCAAAGAGCGTGAAATGACCTGATTTATGTCATTACCCGCCGATACTCTGGTCCAGAACTAAAGATGGATTTCCCTCTTCTCGAGTTCAGCCGTGCGCGAAGAATTACTCTAATGAAGCACCAGACTGTGAAGATCTTTGGTTTACTGCTTGCCCGAAGGAAATCAAACCTATGAAAAAAGCTGCCAACTGAATTGAAGAAACAGCGTATGGAACCCGTATACAGGCAACTACTTGATGTAGTTCTAATCAGCTGGTAACAAGACAGGTCCAACTGAGGTGACGAGACCGATGCAGGAATACAACATTCTGTTTTTCCCGTGTTTTTGATCTCGTTTGTTCACAAAAACAAACAGTTTATGATATCATTGGTGCTTGATATCTAGGCCATTCCGGTTGTATCAGGATGATCTAAACGCCTGGTTCCGGGTGGAACTGGTTAATTGATTTCTGCTCTAGTTGATAGACGTTTGGCCCAAAATCGGATCGTTACTTTTGTGGCTCTCAATTGCTCTTTTTCAGTAATTTGTGAGCACAAATCAAATACCAGAAGTAAAACAATGAATTCCCTCGTGATAAACGCACAGGTCACAGTGTAATGACGACGTATGATGATGTGTCAGCGATCAGTTACCAAATGCTATTAGTACACAAGTGCGAGTCAAGGTTATCCAGTTATTGTCCGGAAAAGTTTTCATCTGATATGCACATAATACTAAGTTCATATGCGTTTTTTCGCTGTTTACCATTTGCGTAGTATCGTCACGAAAAACATGGCAAGGTAGTTTTTCAAGGATATCACTTCACTTCATAGGCAGAGATGTGCCAGAGTCCCCACAAGCGCACTCAAATTATCGTACAGTCGAGAGTGGTGATTCTTATATGATAGTTGTCAAATTCGTGGTGCCATTTCTCGGCCTTGTTTGTTAATGTTCAGTCGATAGGTGCTTCCAGTAAGAAGCCATCCAACCGCTAATTGTAAACCTTGTCAAACCAACCTTGTGGCCTATGGATTCAAAAAATTGATTTGCTTGAACAGTACCTCAAGGATTTCGTTAGAAAATCTATTACTTGTTTTATATCATCATGTTGCCTCAGTACACGTCAAAAAAGTCGATCGTGAGAGGCCCATTTCCACGCGTACTCTCCGTCCGTTGCAGCTCCACATCTTCACGTTTTAAGTCTGTTTCTAATGTGCTGTGTGTCAGGGAGTCAGAAATCGCCCTGAAAACAAGTCATCTGCAAGGATACAGTTCGCATTCTTCCAACCCATAGACAGGGTGCTTTGTTAACACTAACCAATGATAAGGCCCGCATATCCCACATGGCAGTGCAGCTGTGACGCGCGTACCCATGAACCGGTCTATCACACATCACTGCTCACATCGACCTTTGACAGCCAACCTACTGCCTACCCTTCACACCAACTCACCAACCAATCAGACTTATGATGTACTGTAATCCGACTTGACCAACCACATCTGCACACCACGCTGGGCAACCAATAAAATCTCCAGACGTGTTCATCTATTTCCTGCGTCATGCTATATAAAGTGTTCATTTTTGGCTGCCATTGAAGACAATTTCCGCACTTGATCGCGGTTACCTTCCTGTTGGAATTGGGTGGTCGAGGAATCACTGACGGGGGATAATCCAGAGGTTTGCCCATCGACACAACAGACTGATTATCGACAGAAGAATCAGCTTTTGAAGAAAGCCCTAAGGGCGAAGAAAAACAAAAACAAGTACTTGAGCGGTCGCCCAGAGCTGTCCGAGGTGAACATAAAGCTAACAGAAACTGTAGAAAGTCTTTGTTTTGAGAAAAAAATAATAGTAAAATGTCAGTCACGATTAAGTGTAAATAACAAAATGTCTACGAAACGCACATGTATTCGCAGAATCCGACCGCGGGTATCTCGTTATACCCGGGGTTCGGGGTTTGTTGAATCCGTGCCCGATGGTGCTGCAGACCCAGGTGCGGGTACGACAATCAGTGTTGGACATGGATGGGTTGAATTGTATGCCGTGTCTACCTAGAACTCGACGGAGACCTGAATAATAAACCCAATGAGGGTGCAGTGTGTTTTCCGTGCAAAAGATGTCGTGTGTGCACGTGGACAGTTCCCGTAGGTGTGTACGCTGGCATGCTTCTTTCTCTAATCGATGCTGCTTGCAGGTCACGCATATGCTAAGTTGGGCGGTAGGTGTAGTCAGAATGGTTAAAAGGCTGCTGTAGTGCAACCAATTTCCCTGGCAACCGAAGAGGACACCCAAATGCTAACCGGTTCGCCGTTGAAAGCTGGTCTGCTTTCATCGAACTGCGAATGCCTAATAAGACAAAATGAAGAGTTCTTTGTCATGCCGGGTTTGTTTGTGCCCTCAAGGCAAACCACTGGATGGTGCACCGTAGTTCTCACTTGTGTTTGTCTCAGTAAACTCATCAGGGAACCAAAAGAAACATTGGAAGTGGGTTCCTCGACCGGCGTTTGCAAAAGAAGGGCATCCCAATGGAGCTATAGATTGACCTAGAAAAGCACGTGTTGTTGTTTCGGATGAGCAAACACTTAAAGGTATCGCCCCAGGCCACCTCGAAAAATGGTTGATGAGTGTGAACAAAAAAAAATGAATCCTCTGGACCGACAAGGAGAACCAACTAGATTGATTTTCGCATATTGACAACGTGCTTCTGGTGTGGTAAACGTGCGGCGAGGAATTTATGTGTTCTTCTGTGCCTTAGGAGGTTGACATTTTAAAAACCTTATAGAAGACTTTCGAGAGAGGCTGGTAAACGTGTCTCCTATTGGGTCTAGCAGCGGAATACCAACGTTATCCCCTCTATCGGACGAATAGAGAAAACGGTTTACAGATGCAAGGTGTATTCTATATATCGTGGCACCGAAACAGTACGGATACGAGAGATACACCGAACGGAAAACGAAACGAAACGCAACGGCTGTGCAGAAAGCGAACCGCGGGCGCATACAGTTGGCGAACGACCGAAGGCGAAAGTGATTTGAAACCAGGTCGACGGAAACCTCGGAAAATTCAGTTCAGTAAAAAGTACGCAATCGGAGAACACCATGAGGTCGATCTCAGAAGTCAGAAAGGATCGTAGAGAATATGGATCCAAAATGGTGTCCAGAAAACAGTCATTTTCTCAAAACGATCGAGGTAACTACAACCTACGTGCTCGTTAACTCATATCCTTATTTATTTTTGACCACTCGAAGCTTTCAGTCACGAGCTTAACCTTGGCTCGTATGCCGACATGTGACTATCCATTCTTTCGTAGTATTAAACCCGTCTTTTGCCTGTGAATCCTGGTAAATTAATGTTTCCTTTTTTTTAACACCATTCATCTCTACTGCATGAGAGAACAGATGAGTTGCATAATGAGCGTTCAATGAGCGCATACAAGCTAATCACGTTGGAACATTTTGAAATCTGACCCAGTGTGACGGAAAGACACGTCTTCTTTGTGATATTAAAAGCTTTTCTAGTATCAGTTAGTTAGTATCCAGCCCTGTGTAGGTACCTGTACATTTCCGACTTTTTCCATGATTTTCAACGTCCCTTGGTGCAACACTCCTTTGTTGTACCGACGTTTTAATGTAAAACACACACACCTTTTTGAACATCATCACCGAGCAATACAAAAAGGGCTATCAATAAAGCTTTCATTCTGGCATGGTCTCATTTTCTGATTTGGAGTGTCTTGGAATTATATCGGTCGGAACTAACTGTGAGAAACAAAACATTTTAGAAGCTTCCACGGCGTCGCTTGGCACTTCGCTCAATAAAGTCCTGTTCTGTTCAACGAATGGCTGTCAGACCGAACTGAACGGAAGATATTGGCGGATATCGGCTCTTTGGCACTCATTTCCTGATCACAAGAACACTGAACAACTGTGAGTTTGTGTCACACCTTTTGTTTCATTTTAATTCCTAATGTACATACCCTTTTGGCCTTTTTATCACAACACGCTCCTCTGGCCATCTTAGTATGCTAGTGTCGTCTTAGATTTTGTTGACATTAATTTAGTGTACCATATAGACAGAATAGTACGCTACACCTGTCACACATCCGCAGCTGAGGATAAGGAACCACTTGAGTTCTCGTTCGTAAAGCCAGCTTGTAACGATGTCCTATCAGCCGGAATTCACACGAGGCCTTCTGATGTTCAGATGGCAAAGATGAGAAGTTGGTCCAAACAGTACCAGCCTAAATGGATCAACGTGAGTGTACAGTTACTCGGATACAATTTCGGTGTCAGAATTACAATCAACTGGAGAGGTTTTCAGTGATTTATCTCAGAAACCCCTTTCAAATAGTCTTTTAATAAAAGTCTTCCATTGTCATGATATAACTATTTTCGATAGAGATACTAGAGCACGACTAATTGAAGCGATTTGTGGCCGTTTCATTTCCGTTGTGGTACTATATTAATCCTTGTTTGTTTTTACTCAGACCCATATTACTCCTCAGTTGACCCGTGGTGCATCACGTGACTCGCCGCTATTGTCTCTGATATCAAGTGTATGGTCCGCCATACTCATCGGTTTATTAAAATTATTCATTGTGAAAGTGATACTTATGGTATCAGCCACATGCCTGATAAAATAGAACTCAATAGTTTTAAATATTTGTGTTGGTTGTAGCTCAGGATTTTGGTTGCCATGATGTTCTGATCGCTGGGCTTGGCGCTTGGATCGCAAACGTTTCATCACCAGTCGAGGTGACATCGTCAGTGCATGTGCGCTGTTGGTAGTGATCTCTTATATTTATAGGTTTGCCATTAGTCCTGACCTTGAGCTTCGTAGAAGACGTTGTGCCCAAGGCTGGACTTTTGTTTTTCGGCTTCGTCTCTCCAACATATAACTTGGCTAAAGAACTATGGAGACGTTTGAAACCACTGAAATGTGGATCAGATAACTCCGTAACTAACGCGCAGCAGTTTTTAGAACGAATAAAAAAACGTAACCATAGAAGAAGACGGAGTGATGATTTCGTTTAATGTCACTGCACTTTTTGCTTCGATTGATTTGAACTTATCAAAGAACGTAACCGAAGAACTCCTGCAAGACCACTACCCAGACAAACCACTAGAAGTACAAACAACCTACGAACTGCTGGAAATGTGCCTATACACCTATTTCAAATTTGATGTTGACGTGTACGAACAAATCAAAGGAACACCGATGGGTTCACCAATATCCGGATTTCTCGCTGAAGCTGTAATGCAGGCCCTGGAAAACATTGCACTATCAAGGATCCGGCCGAAACTTTGGGTCAGATATGTGGATGACAATTTCGTCATCATAAAACGCTCGGATATTGAAAACACACAAAAAACGATTAATAACATCTTCAACGACATTAAGTTCACCAAGGAATCAGAGCACAATGGAGAACTGGAATTTTTGGATGTGCTCGTGAAAAGAAATGCCAGTGGCACTCTGGAGACATTAGTGTATCGGAAACTAACACACAGGGACCAAATATTAGGCTTTCACAGCAATCACCCAAATTACCATAAAAGGTCATGCATTCGGATCCTGTTCATGAGAGCTAAAACCCACTGAAGCACAACTGAACTGAGAACGCAAGAAGAAAACTACCTCTTCAGAATGTTACAGCGAAACGGATATCTAAGAAACTTCATAAGAAGAACCGTGTATGGGTTGAATAGGAAAATAAATCAAAGAAAGCAACCAATTAGAAGGATCACACTACCATACATCAAAAACGTCTCTGAAACAACTGCAAGATTGCTTCAATCCCAAGACATAACAGTTGCCCGAAGACCAACCAAAACCATGATAAAACTCATATCAAAACCAAAAGAACAACTCAAAACCGAAGAAAGAAGAAACGCTATATACAAAGTCGTGTATGGACTGCGACAAATGCTACATCGGTCAGACCGGGAGAAAAGTTGCCACTCGAATGCACGAGCACAAACTGGCCACGAAGAGACGTGACCCATTCTCTCTCATATCCGTCCTTGAGGATCAAGAAGGACACATGTTCAATCTGGAAGACGTTAACATTTTTCATCAAGCAACCACGAGGCACGCAAGGGAGTTTTTGTAAGCCTGGTACTCTCCAAACAACTCAATCAATAGACATATTGAATTGGATCACGTGTACAGTCGGATGAAGAGCAGACAGTTGAACTAAGCAAGAATGTCAGAAGCGGAATTAGTGGACCAAAATCATTCAACCCGTATTATTGAATCTGAGTTTTTACACTCATGCATCTTCGGAACTGACTCGCCGAGAATACTAATATCAAAAATGGAAACAACAGCACGAAGCGAAAGAATTCAAGCTCACCAAACAGGACGTCAACTGTCAAAAGTCAAAGGTCAAGTTCTTAGGGGTGAAGCCGAAAAACAAAAGTCCAGCCTTGGGCACAACGTCTTCTACGAAGCTCAAGGTCAGGACTAATGGCAAACCTATAAATATAAGAGATCACTACCAACAGCGCACATGCACTGACGATGTCACCTCGACTGGTGATGAAACGTTTGCGATCCAAGCGCCAAGCCCAGCGATCAGAACATCATGGGAAAGTAGAACTGCGTCTGAGGAACGGTCTGGGAATGAAATGTCATATGGCATATTTCAAGTTGGACAAACAAGGAAGTTTTTATTGGTGTTGGTTCGAATCATTCTTGCTTTCGGTCTGATCAGACCGATTCAGGTTGGTGTCATAAATCCACGCGACAAGCCATATCCTGCTTGTGCACGCGAGTATGTGATGTCAGTCACTTTATGCGAAGAGCAACGAAACTTGAATCCTCATTGCTACTACTCAAACAATTGCCGGAGATAAGTATCCCATTACATTCGACCTCATTTGTTATACTCTTTCAGTCACGTTGAAAGTGCCTTGCTGTTAAACGACTCAGCCCAGGTCGAAGGGGCGAGACAAATTTACAATGGTGTGGTGTAGCATGCCAAGGTAATTCTCTTCTGAAGAGGGTTGCACCTGTGCATTCTGAAAAAGCCCAGAAGGAATGGAAATTCCGTGAGCTTAGGCTCTACCAGTGTCCTAATAGGCGTCGACACCTACATTAACCGAATACCAAAATTGGCAGCTCCCGATCTGGCTGTTACAGTTGGTTATTTTGAATCTACTGCGTAAACGAATCCGAACAACAATTACCGGTTCTGGTCTCTCCTTTGATCACCCATTTTTTCGATTGCTATTATCTAGCAAACTGTTCAGCTCAAAGCGACGGTCATTTCGCATACACTGACTCCGAATACACACACACACACACACACACACACACACACACACACATGGTGGTTGGTGTTCTCAATCGCGTGTGCATCAGAGGAGGTTTTGCTAACCTCAGTCATCAGTGGCTCCGGCGTGACATCGATTGTCTGTCAAGCGTCGAGTTTACACCGCAGTGGTTAGGTATGTTCTTTTATACGGCTCAGAAACATAGCCATTGAGAATAGAAGAAAGACGAAGACTTTCGGCATTTGGACAACGTTTTTTCTTAGGATTTTTTCGAATATGACGAAAGCTCCGCATCAGCCATCCTGAGGTTGGAGGTAGGCTGTTGGGAACCAGTGGACAGTCTGTGGATCAAGTACTGAATCTAAATAGGTTAGGGTGGCTGGGACAAATGTTACGCATGCCCACCAACGGACTTCCTCAGCTTACCCTTTTCTCCGAAAGAGGCTTTGGTTGGAAGACAGGTCGAGGTTGTCATGGCAGGATGGTATGAAAACCTTGACCAGTGGACTTAGCTAAGTAGGATGTGCTAGACTTCCGGTTTGGGGTCCCCGCGACTAGCCTACCAGAGGATTAGACACAATAAATGATGTCGTAACGAAAAAGGCAAGACAAGTGAGGACACTTGTCTTGTCCTTCGGACGTGTTTAGTCGTTTATAAAGTCCATTTCCCAAAGCGTGCTGCAGCAACGTTGCTCCCCTGGCTGCCTGAGCTTTCTGAGTGCATTTTGGTTAGTTACCTGTGGCCTTTTGCCTGATTCTTTTGCACATTATTTCCGTTTGGATGGTCCAATTGTTCCGGTTGACAACTTGATAGGCAGCCCCTCAAAATGGCTATCTTCTTGGTTGTCGAAGATTCCGCTGTGTCATCTCTGCTAGTCGGAATGCTTCTTTTTGTCTGTTGTGGGATGCTTCCAACATATTGACCGTTTGGTCTTTGATCTGTGGCTCTCGACCGATTGGCCCGATCGGTTTGATTTTTGCATCGTCCTGTTGCTCCAGCATTCGCCGATACGATACGGCTAGATGTGGCGGAAAGTGGCGTAGTTGTATTCGAACTCCTTCTCTACCTTCGTGGTTTCCACTTCTTAATTTTTCACCTTAAGGTCCTCTTCTTTGTGCCACTGACTTGACGAAACTGCGAGGTGGAAATCGAAACAAAAGCTCTGGAGAGCGAGGCTAACGGACGAAATAACCCAACTGAACTGAGTAAGGTAATCAGATAGCGCTAGGGCCAAGCGCTCATGTGCATACAACCGAGAGTGCTGCGAACGGATAGTCACGTTTATCCGTGACTTCAGGTACCGACCGATAACTGAACGAGCGTGTCGTGAGTAAGACCAACAGAATGCACTATCTCCATTTCAGTCTTCTCAGTTTAGAATTTGCGTGGCTCAAAGCGCGAGCTGTTTCAGTACACAGGAAATCATAAGTACTCTTGTGATGATTCAACCGGTATCTCTCTTGATATGGCCAAATATAGCTTCGTGCCTACGTACGGTGATGAGGTCAATCAATCAGGATGGCCGAGGACAGGTACAGCAAGAGCTCGTTTGGAATGGTCAACTTCCAAACTATCAATTATTTTCTTTCATTTTACATATTTATTCAAACCAGTTCTACAGTACAAATCACGTGCTATTATGCAGCTTTGGAGTCCTTACTGCTCTGGTTTACGTACTTCCGGGTTAAAGTTATTTCAATAATCCTATCAGTTTTCGGGTTTTGCGAATACTGCAGACCGTTAATTTCTGGAGTGTCTTCATTTGAAGGTTAAACATAACATCCTCTTTATGTATCCCGAGCTATATCAACAGAAACTGGTACCTATGTTTTTTCTTGACTCGAGTGGAAAGGATATACCCTACATCCACCAAGTTCCGGGGAACTACCAAGGAAAACCAACATCCATGACCAATGAAGCTAGGAATGGAGAACTGTTTGGAAGGACAGTACTGACCTGATTTACCTGGTCAGGTAGGAAGGGCGAGTAGCTGGATCAGAGCGGTTTTCTGAGATTTATTTGGCAAATGGTTTTACAAGACAAATATAACGTGACCGCAAATCGATAAGATCCTTGGGTTGAGTGATGCGTCTTGAAGTGACAGGAATTTTACGAATCATGTGTGGCCTGATGAACACGAGCGGACACCGGCTATGACTTGAGATGGACTGATCTGTGATCTCAGTACAAGAACCACTACATAGTCCAATCCTTGAGACTAGATAGTAGCTCAAGCGACAGCGGACTGCTACTGTCTACTGGCAGTTGCGGGGTTTATCGCTGGTTCCTCAGAGGTGATGGTGTCTCTTTTTCAGCACCCGACCACAAAGGCTGTTCCATCCAAACCTGAAGCAGGTAGCAGAAACAGATGTTCCTGGGGAAGGAAATATTGTTATCTTCAGTACTGCTCACCCATCTGTTCATTCGTATCTGATAGCAGTTGATATAATATAATGTATCGTCTGGGTAAATCATCAACCGTATGGAGGTGGCTTTCGATGCAGTAGATTCGTCAGATTTATGTCACATCAAAGATGGATATTCAGGAGGAAGATAGATGGCGTTCTCCGTGATCTTTTTTTTAGTAAGCATGTATGTTAAGTTAGTTACAAAGGCTAATTTAAAGTGAATGTGTTACGAAACCGATCGATTAGATATTATCACCCACCTTCGAAGACCACTCGGAACATTCACAATCGGGTCTACAAAAGCAAAACCATCTAAACTGATCAGTGGCTTGTGCAGCTCGACACGTGACTGATCACGTGCCTATCCATTTTCTGTTTTTGTGCACTACATTTTGCTGAATGTTTTTTCGAAATCTAACTAACTAACTAACCAGTTTGCTGTATGTGATTCGTCTTAGTTACAATCGATCTGTTCGGCCTGATTGACTGTTAACTATCCGGTATTTAGGTCTCGTAAACCCGGTTATTAGCCAGTGTCCAGCTACTCTGTGATAATTAAACGGTGAAAAAGTATGAAAAACGACCATCTGATAAACTGACCTAATTCATTTTCCGGTCAGAAGTCTGATTTTCAAATATGACGGTAATATTCTCAATAGTTTTGAATAGTGATGCTGCACTTGTGTCTTGGATTATCACAAGCACTAATCAGTTAAAATGATTAGTATGGTCCATCCTCAATGCCAGAGAACTTTCATTTTCAACCAACTTGGGGAAATTATTGTTACCAGTGGATCACAAACTCGCATGGTATTCAAAACTCCCAAAACTTACGATTCACTGATCAGCCATAGGAGAAACTAACAAGCACAGATTTTTGGTATATTTCTGTCAATAAATATTGATCGGAATGGTCGGGAATGTGACACATTTCACGGTTTCCATTCGAAATGCTTCCAAGCTCCAGCCGGAATTATTTCTATCTTGTCTATGCAAGCGTATTATACCGCTGGATCTAAGGATGAATTGTAATTTCCGTCGAAGTCGTTCAGACCAGGGCCCTTCTGAATACCCTTCGAAATGCAGTAACATGAATTTCACACAATGAGTAAACATTCTGATAGATAAGTACGTTTCCCCAGGCAGACTATTGTGTTAAAATATATTGTCTATTGATTCACACACACATCGAACATGTACTTCTCTTCTTCATTATTGTTTACCACGAACAACATCACAGACTTACATTGCTAAATCCAATGAATCACATTCACTTGACCTTGACGTGAAGGCTGTGCTCAATGAATAGTACAAAAATGACCTCTGACTGGAATACCATAGGTTGCTATTTCGCAACCAAGCCACAAGGTTATGAGTTATTCTTCATATATTTTGTACAACCTTAATGGAAACATCTTGACGAGGGTTTCTCAGGAGTCTGTTGGAGGTTACCAGATAATGAAGAGACCTTCATGGAAAAGACTGGAAACCGGATTCGCAGGTTTCACAGTTACCCATCACGACCGCTCGATTACCTCCAGGATGTTCCTCCATTCCGGGTGTAGCTTGGACAGAAGCGTAGACTATGTGGATATTTCACTCATAATTTGAGAGTCTTTTGTCTGATAGGTGCAGACTCTGAGGAAAAGTGCCCAGCACGTTGCTAATAGATTGCCTGGTTCAATGAAGCAGACATCACGTGATCGGTTGACCAGAATCGCCGACAATGGATCAGTCAACGGTTAACATTCGACCAGAGCCGAATCAACCAATCCGGCCGCAGCCAGATAAACCGGCGAGGCGAGCCGTTTAGGTCTATCAGCAGGCCAGTAAGCTTTTATGCACGGTTTTGGTTATGACGAGCGCATATCTTATATAAACAATGCATTCTTTACCAATAAGACGAAACTGATTCTGAGATGGAAATGAGTTCTAATTAGAGTTAGTGGGACTGTATAAAACACAGACTTGCTGATTCCAACGGGATTCATGCTCTTATTTTTTCGATTATTGGTCTTGGATTAACTCCACAAATGGTATGGGCTAGTAGCAATCGTATCTTGCTGGTTCCAATTGGGCAATTAGGCGAGAGGTCTCTCACCGCACACAGGAATTACCACAATAAGGGGTCCATTTTTATAACCAGTCAGTCAACCCCAAGAAAACCACACTAGATATCGTGAATTGCAAGTGTTTTACGGTCGTTTAGTTTTTTAAAAACTCAGATTGAAGAATTTAAATCGAAGGACGATAATCACATTTAATTACGAAAAAATACAATGTTTGCCTTAGAAGGAGTCAACAATACCTGTTCACGTTTTTCCGGCTTCTGATTTCTGTTAACCAGTCTAACAGTTTGGTCTCTAACCACAAATGGCAGATAGCTGATAAATGTGGTTATTAGACTGTTAATATCTGTAACCTCCGTGAACAGACGCTTATGGTTTGGCCAAAGAGAAACCCTACATTTACCGTCTGAATCCATGGCTAAAGAGAAAGTTGGGTAATAAGGCACGAAAGTTCCTGGGGAATTTGTTTGCGACATTTTCCGTTCCTCATTTGTACGGGCCAGTTTGGAAATAACAAAATTCAGGTTACCAAGCGACTGGTGAAGGTAGGGGTAATCACATTTTGACTTGGGGTTATTGATGGTTGAGAAAGACGGTGGGATAAGCCGATGATGAATGGAGGTGTTTGTTCAGTGGGAATGCATTAAATAAAGCTCATCCAATTTAGGTGGGTATTCCTCAACTGAATTAGTTTATCGCACTCACACAGGTCGCCATGCCCATCTTTATCGGTCTAAGTGCTGATGCTTGTCAGTGCACCAACTGAGCCGTGGCTCACTGAGATTTCTTTCTGTTTTTGGAAAATCCACTTGCATTCTTCTCATCGAAAAGCCGGAAGCCGCGAGCCGGAATCGACCCGGCAACCCCCCGCATACCGGGCAGATGCCCTACCAACTGAGCTGTCGCGGTCCAGACAGTCCGGTGTGGATAACGCTAGTGAATAATTGATAAGGCGCGAACCACTATTCCAATGATACACAGTATCTATCCTGGTTTTAATCATTGGGTTGGCCTCGTCGATCACTTCCCAATGGGACGAACAGCACACAGATGAACGTGATCCATCGGACATTGAAATATATTCAGAGAATTTATTGATGGCACGATGTGAATACAAGTGGATTTTCCATTACATACGATTCAGGTTCCTCGTGCCAACAATAAATTCTCTGAATAATGTGTTTGAATATCACTGTTTTAGAGCAAATCGTACAGTATACATGTGTCACTAATGTTTATCCAGTCCATCTGCCCGGTATGTGGAGGGTCGCCGGTTCGATTCTGGCTCGCGGCGTCCGACTTTTCGATGTGAAGAATGCAAGTGGATTTTCCAAAAACAGACGATTCAGGCTCCTCGTGCCAACAATACATTCTCTGAACATATTTGTTTCTATCTTTGCTGATCATACACGTGCAACCCCTACGTTATTCATAACAGCTGTGTGACGTTTCCATATGTTTTGTAGTACGCCGGTGATCTCCAGCCCGGAAAATAGATACAATGTATTCCCGATTGATTTTGATGAAATTGGAATTTCATTCTAACAGAAATTACTTTTTTCCGGTACAAACATACAAAATAAGTAATTTGGAACAGCTGTGCACTTCACTTTTATACACGTTTAACGTATTTTTCCATTCGTATTCCAGGAATCGTTTTGTCACTACTTCAGATAGCCCTAACGAAATACTGCCTTCGAGTATTATTATTGTAGACCAACAACGACTATTGGACAAAGCAGAGTAGAATGGTCAAAACGCTTCAAGAGACAATAATGGCGTTTTGTTCTACTTGAAATGCCTAATTTGGCAGATTTGTACAAAGATAACTGCCTGTGACTTAAGAGTACATAAGGTGGGAGGTTGGCTTCGACGGGAGTTCCAAGTTACTCGACCGGATAGACTATTTACAGTGCTGATAACTAACTGATCAGAAAGGAAGGGCAACTTTTACCACCCAAAAGCTCGCTAATATAAATGACTGTCATCATCTGATCAGTGATGTAGCCAATTTTGATTGTTAGTCTACTTATCATCCGATGGTGTTCATTTCACTGCACTGAGAACGTCTTTCACTGAAGTAAAATTAGTACCGATGATCAGAAGACTTCTTTCAAGAATAAATTGGCCTCTAAAACCCTCTCAGTCGTGTGTGGTTTATCTGATATGGTAGAAAGTTTCACCTTTTCCGTCTGCATTCCTTTAAGTGATCATTTTTTCCCCAACCGATAGGCTTCATCATGAGCACCTTATACAATGGTTAAAGCAATAATAATATTAATAGTAATAATAGAAATAATAATCGTTATTATTATTAATAACACGAACAAGAACAAGAACAATAACAGTTGCCAATCAGTGACTGAGACGCTGAGACTTATGTTCCTCATGAACTAGAAAACTCAATGACTCACCCGTAGCTTGCGATTTATTTATATTTGGACCACTTAGCGCAAAATGTTTTTTGTGTGTGCTTGTTCTTGAATACCGAACAGTCATACCAACTTCGAGAGAGAGAGACAGACCGGGAGGTTGAAACGTTCTCCGACTGGAGAGCTTTCCAACGATATTGTTTTTGTGCGACTATTCTTGATTTTTTCCCCAGTCCTGTTTTCACAACCTAGCAACCGCGGTGTATCGATTCAACGTACCCCCTGGGTCGACTATGATGAATCATCACCTCCGTGGTGACCGGTAAAACACGACTAAGAAATGTTCGGTGATAAAATGTGGGTGGCGAACGTGATAAAATTGAGCGAAAAGAGTTCAAGATGGGAAGACCGGCTGGATGGATAGAGAGTGATAGATATATAGACAAAAAGAAAGTAAGCAATTCGGGAACAGTGACAACAAGGCCACCGTCTCGTCCCCATGTATTCTGCCTTCCGGGGTAGTTCCTGTGTCGGTAAATTAGGACGGGAAAATGTATAACTGCAATGAATATCGGCGAGCTTTTGATTTGTGAACGTTTCAATTTTCCTGGTTTGGTCGAGTTTGCATTTCTATTGATGTCATTGTTATGGATGGGTTTGGTAGTGTTGTTGAGTCACTGGGAAAGTGTATCCGGTCCTTCGACCACTGTGCATCATTCACTGTTAGACAAGCTAGTAGAACCAGATCCAATAGGTAAATTTATGATAAGATCAGTAGATTTGAACTGTGAGATAGTAAAGTGATTCATTATGAACGTGCACTCTGAATTCAAGCGGCCAGCGTTAAGTGCGCCAATAACTCACACCCGGAACTGCACTCACCAAGAACTGACAAGACCAGAATAACAAGTACAGACTCTGTTCGCTTTGTTTGTCCTGCATTCGTTTTTATATAAATTTAGGCATGTCACTGTTCATAGACAATGTAATGGCCAGCCACAAAGCGATCTGATTGTATCAAGAAGACCTGGTCTGTTAACATCTGATTGGCTGAATGCTTCGCATGAAACTTAGGACCATTGCACGGGACCGCACTGCAGCACGTTATAATCGCCACAATGAAATAGCTGAGCTCAACTTATCATTGAAAAATCATTAGAACAATTTAAAACTGTTTCTTATGGCTTTTTAGTACATAATCATATCGGTGCACACACCAGTTTTGAAAGCGGACGAAAACTCGGAGCGCGGTGAGCTCTCATGGATGACTCCAAACAGTTCACTTGATGCCCATCACAAAACCGCATTACGTAACACGCATCTCTCATTGAAAAAGGAACGTGACCACCACCAAGCAATTAACATTCACGATACGCTAGTTTTCAGTGGGTTCCTCTGCTTGACAAATGTATTGCAAATCATCTACGGCACCCGACTAGTTGATCAACGTGAATAGCGAGAGATTTGAAATAGTAAAGCAGAATCGACCAGACAGTTTAAAATTCTAGTTTCTTCCTCATGGACAAGGAACCACCGGCTACTCGGCGGTTGCCAAAAAACGTCGTAGGTGAATGATGTGCTTTGCGATCCTTGGTTCGAATACCGAAGCCGTCGGTTATTGTCCCACTCAACGCCATTTCATTGGCCGCGGTGCACTTTCTTTAAATATTTTACAGTATATTTCGATTGATTCTCATATTTATTCACCGTACCTTTGGCTTTGGACCAAGGGAGGACTTGGTGTACTTGCAGTGCACCTGAATATTTCTGTAACAGTCTATGAACCATGAACTGAGCATCGAAGCAGTCGGTCAAAAGTTCTCGTAAACAAATATTTGACCGATGCTCGTTGGATAAAACAGTTGCATAAAGAACTCACCATTCACTCGCCCATCAGAAGTTCAGCAAGGCGGACTTATGATCTGGTGACTTCTGGTTCGACTCTGGTCACCACAGGTGACCACTTCCGTATATTCGGGAGATTTTTGATACTGAGTGGTGGAAGAACGAACTAAAAGAATATAAGAGTACTACATAAACCATCAGCAAAAAAGCATAGAAAACGAGACCGAATCACTAGGATTATCAAACCAAATTGGGGACGTTAAACTGAAGATTTGGTTCAATGAGATTTTTTCATTCACTTGTCAGTATCTGAGACCCTGAATAAATATTCATAAATGCGTACATGTGTGCATATATATATATATACATATATATATATATACATATATATATATATATATATATATATATATATATATGTACATACATACATATGTGCACACATACATGCATACATATGTACACACTAACACACACATACTTACGTTTATACTGATTTACAAATTTATATACACACACTCGTAAAGACAAACAGATAGTGGTGGTCCGGCCTGCAGTTCACGGGGCACCGCACGATGCAGAGTGCGGTCAAATACAGAGAAGGCATCGGCCAATCAGGACCACCGGGACTAGGTAGGACAGAGCCCGCTGTGATCGGTCAAATTGTGATCTATCAATTGGTGCTTTTGAGCTTACCTATATGTACCAATGAGTTCTCTAAGCAAATTATTGTACGGTCTGCAACCTTGGTCGTTGACCTATTTCGTCATGAGCCTTTAGGGGTTTGGATCTATTTTGATAACCCTTCTCGGTTCACATATTTCGAGTAGTATACAAACGAACAAAGAAAAACCACTTAGTCCGAAAGCTCTCAAATCAGCAGCAATAGAATTTACCAATGAGGCTATATCAGTCGTCTTCAAATCCACCCCAAATATACCTTCGAACCCCTGTCATTACGTCATCAAACGCAGAAGATTCCCTCTCGATTTTATAGATCCTCTAGTCCACTTCATTGTTAAATACCCAAACAGATCCACCCAATCTGCCCGCTGTGGGTGTCTTTTGATTATTCCCCAGCTTTTGATTCAGTATCCCATTCCCTCATCCTTCTTGTCTGGTCCTCTTTATTCAAAAAAAAATGCCGAGAACCAAGGTGGGATACGAGCTTTGCATACCGCTTGTCAACACATATGGAGTACTATGGGGTGCTTCGTTATCCGTTTTTCTACTTTTCACTTATATTGTCGACACAACAGTGGCTTCCCAGTCTGAATTATCGCAAGAATACTCTTGACCAAAAGCAATAATGGGATGCATCGTACCAGGACCACGCGCATCGAAACTGGCAAGATGAGAATAAAAAGTATTTATTCTGTCTTCTTTCCTTCGAAAAACCTCACTCACGCATGAAGAAAGACATGATACTACTGGAAGCTGAAGTATCTGTCATTCACAAACCAATTTCGCTGTATCTGGACGACTAGACTTTCAGGTTCCGAATTCACCCAATTGGTTGAATCCTGGATATATATATATATATATATATATATATATATATATATATATATATATATATATATATAGAATTCCAAATTGTTCATAAGTAGTTTGCAAAATTTTTGGAACATCATCTACCAAGTCGGAGTCACTATCAACCGTGACCTTCCTCGGTCCCACTTTGTTGCAGCAGTTCTCCTACTGACTAGACGTTTGGCTTTTTCCGTGCTATAATTAAAGTCCCTTCCCACTCAACTGCATTTAATCAGACGTTTTATATCCGCATGTATCTTACTATTTTGACCTTGTGCTTCGCCCGTTATCCTTCCAGGTTTGCTTGTGAAAGATTTTAGACTTATTGTCAGATCCATCAAATGTATTCCTTGTTGTGAAGGGGTTTCCTTCGGTCAATTCACTCAACACATAATATCTGAACACCAATATGCTTGCCATAGTTTTCTTAAAAGATACTGGACGACCAGTCTATTCTATTTAGCCAGATCTGAGTAATTGTGTTTCTACATCCTCCAACATGTCCAGTTACAAACACCCGTTTATCCTAACAAATATTTATGATAGAATATGCTCATCGATTCATGAAAAACTTGTAACACGAAGAAATTTATTTTCGATATATCACTTCAGGCACTGAAATACATAGTACTGGGTAAAATAGAGTATATGTGCAGCTATAGATAGCAGAGAGTGAGTAAATGTGCAACAAATCCGGTAACTCAACAACAAGCTTCAACTTGATGAATCTTGTTTGTTGTGTGAACGACAATAAGTGTGAAGTGTGTAACCAAATGGCGTGAAAGGACAAGTGTGTAAAACGAAGGTATGAACAAAGAGATTCTGGGCTGGGGAGAATTTGTCCATGGGAACCACAAGAGAATTACTTGTTACGGCCACGGCAACAGCAACTGTTGCACGAGGTTACGTTGCTTACACAATTCTGGCTTCCATTACCTGAAGTGATATATCGAAAATAAATTTCTTCGTGTTACAAGCTTTTTCATGAATCGATGGGCATATCCTATGATATAAAATGAATCGTTTTGCGTGAACTCTGGGAGTTGTCAGGACTGGTCTGAAAGCTGTCACCGTGTCGATTTGATGTCCGCTATCCACCAGATGTTGTAGGATTGCGCTATTGATAGTCCGAACTGTTCCTTTGCGCAAAGAAGCCGGGACATATACTCTATTTTACCCAGTACTATATATGTCAATGCCTGAAGTGATATATCGAGAAAAAATTTCTTCGAGTTACAAATATTTATGAATCATCAAAGGCTCTCTAGCTCACCAGGTTCCTCACTCACCCCGACACTTTTATAAACAGACTGAATTTTTAGAAGTTTTGAGTTGAAAACCGGTTAAGCTGAATATTTCTCCTTTTTGCTGAACGTAACTTTCTCTAATCATGCCTGTATTCAACGATTATGTAGAGGCTAAATATTCACTTGTGGGTGTGTAAAGCAATCATCCGATTTGACTTGAACTAAACTAACTGCATTTTTTTCTGTCAAGCCATTTCCAATTTTTTCGATTTTCAAAAATTCAACTTAAACTTTTCTTAAACAGAACCAGTCGGGCTGAACACTAAATATTGCCAAGTTTTGCAAATAGGTTTTCAACAATAGCCGTTCCTCTTTCTCAACAGAATCCGCTTTCCTTAACTCCGGAGAGTTCAGTTTGATATGAATCCACGACGGACAGCTTTCATTTAATATTGCGTTAGAAAAGTACCATCAATATCTTTTCGAATACGGAACAAAGTTAGCCACGGACACTTCAGTCCTATATTGCAAGTTAGTCTTTTATTCTGTTCTTCCTATCTTGCCTCACTGCTCGCCACAATTTTTCCGGACCTTCTGCAATAGGAATAGTAAGCACTGCGCCGTGGCCTGGCAATGATTAGTCACGTTCCATTCATCCCGAGTGAAACTCTTTTGACTTAATTCGTTCGTCGGTTCATGGTCTTGCTTAACATCGGCTCACAAGACTGTACTTATCCTTTACACAAAGACGTATCTTTGTCATCACCATTCATCTATTCGTTCTTCGTTGCTGCTTCGGTACCCCTAGATAGATCTGTACAAAATCTCCCCAGTGCCTTGTCTGACTTGGGTCCTGACCAATCAGGAGAGAATAGAAGCTGCGTTAGTTACTAAACTTTTTTGTTTAGTTTGATCTTACTTCACTCTCTCCCTTGATAAAACACACTCGTTGGTCAAACTCTTCCTCCCTATCTCTAATAACACAAGTTCTGCATCTGTGACGACTAGAATGTTCAGTGTGTTCATCTGTTGCTTTCCGACAGAAATACTAGCATACATTTTACAAAGGTCTTCCATACAAATACAAGGAGACAGGACAGCATACCTGAGAGCCCGAATCAGAAACCAGACAAGAAAACGTGCTCAGGCACATTCAGTCGAACACAGCCTGGTTAGACAGTCTGGCAAGGTTTGGTCGAACGTCAGACAGACTACCCGGGTTTACCGGGATAGACAGGCATTCAGCCTATAAGCACGCGCGTAAGCAAGCATCGATTCGCATTGAAAAACTGTTTCGTCTGACAAGAATGGGTAAACGATTATGGTTTCTGTGTTTCTTTAAACTGAGCCTGCAAGTTTTTGTTATTCTAGGCACACAGCGGTTCCTACCAGCATTTCTGGTTTGGCCAGCATTGTTCAACCGGTTATCACCGTGGACTAAGGACAATAATGAGCCAGGTTCGATTCCCACCACAGCCTGTGGTTTTCCCACAAGGCAACCTCTCCCTGGCTAGGAACCCCCCCCCCCCCTCTGAATTGTTATACATTAGTATATAATAAACACTAGGTGAATTAAAAAGAGCATTTTTCACACCACCAAATTTTACGCGACGGAAGTAGAGCGTCTTGATGTAATCTTGGAGTTACCATCGAGAAATCAAATGCATCATTGGCAAACTTTATCGAGGTGCACAACGGATAACTCGATTCTTTTCCACGACTCTGTCCCTGAGACGGAATTAAAACTGAAAAGCTAAAATCTTTCCAAAGAGCAGCCAAGTTCCACGGCCTTATTCTCACGTGCCACGGTAGCAAACCGAATCCCGAAAAGGTAAGCGCGATAGTAGATATGCCTACGCCAACCGATACCAAAGTGTCTCACCTTTCAAAGGGTTGATCAACCACCTGAACAGATTTTTACCAGAGTTTGCGGAACTTTTGAGACCAATCAGCCCGTTGACACGCGAGGGAAAAACGTGGATATAGACAGATGAACAGCGGTTAGCATTTGATCTCATAAAACGATTTATCTTGAACTCCCCAGTTTCGGCATATTATGATCATACCTTCCCTCGATGCATACCATGTGGTAGTATTCAACACGGTTTAGAAGCCGTTCTTCGATAGAATGAGCGGCCACTTGATTATCTTAGTAGGACGTTGACAATTTTCAAGTAGAAATATGCTCAAGTCGAGAAAGAACTACATTCAGTTGTGTATGCCTCGGGAAATGTGGAACGATAACACCTTCGGCCAATTAACTCACAAAATCCATTGATCACAATTGGGGATAAGCCGCTACACTGAGCACCTTGCAGACTACCGTCGACACTAATACGTATCAAACAGTATAACGGCCAACTGCATTATTAAACAAACAACGGTTCGTAGCGGACACAATCTCACTAGCCACGCTCCGCAATAATGAAGACGACCGTGGAAGAAAACAGTGAAGACTGCATTCGCTGCAACGGAATCTGAATCATCCCGAATCCGGAATGCCACAACGCAAGATCCGTGTTTGCAGTCCCTGAGGAAACTTAGCATCCAAGGCTAACCGGAAGAAAAAATAACTTTCTTTGCAAAATTATTACCTGTTTCCAAGTTTTATGACCAACTAACAACAGAGAACCGACTGGTTTTTCTAGTTGAACGTTTGGTGGTCTCACAAACCTTTCGAAAAGACTTTCAGTGTCCTTTAAACGGTTCGTACACAGGCTTCAACGAATGCATGAGCTGAGCCAGTGAAACATTCTATTGGTCGGGTGTTGAGTAATTGTCTAACAGGTTTATCATCCTAAAGCTTCCTCTCTTTTAGCCTCACAGATTGTACACCTCAACTGTTTGTTTAATAAAACCTAATTCTTAGGTCTTTGACTCTTCTCATCCTGAACTTCGCCACTTCGTTCTAGTGGATCAAACAGATGACGGCTAACTGCGAATCACGCAGACCACTTGATCAATAACAAACGAGAGAACCGATGGAAATGCGAGTGTTGCCTGACCGGCCTTGGAAAACTTTGGCGTTAGATATTATTTACTATGGGGAGGAAGTTTACCCCGTGGCTGTTGATCATTACAGTGATTTCTTCAAAGTTAACTTTCTGAAACAGAAAAAAGGCAGATATTACCTACAAATTGCAATCCATCTTTACACGATGTGGAATATTGATTCGAGTGATTTGTCATGGTGGCCTCTAATTTTGCAGCTCGGAATTGGAGCAATTCCTAGAGGCGTGGCACTTCGACCGTCACATCACCAGTCTTTAATGTAGCCTTTCCAGTAGGAATGTGGAAGTGCGGTCGAACAGGCAAATACAAGTGCAAGGCCGGGGACGGTGATCAATTTGTCTCTGTACTTGAGCTTCAAAATAAACAATCTGCAAATGTGGGAACAAACCTGACGAAATGCCTGACTGGAAAGCCGACATACATGACTCAACCCACGTGTGTTGGGCTACTAGACCCAGATGTCGTAGCGTCATTAGTAATTGAAGTGAAACTAAAAAGCAGCATAGTATTGCAAAAAGCTATATCACTGCATCTACTCAATCCAGATGATACAGCCTGGATTCAACTGCAGGAGGTGACAGAGAAATCCTGACAGAAAGGAGAGTTGCTACGGCATGCAGCAAAAGATATAATACCTAATGTGCTCTAAGGGTTGTCGGATAATCGCGAATAAGGTTCATCTGAGGAAATCAGAGGAAGGCGACCACAAGGAAAACGAAAAAAATGCGGAGATACTGAAGGCCTAGAGCGATGGTCGTTGTCCAGCAGCAGCTTCAGGGGACTGTTGGCTTTGGCGGTATTTCGGCCACCAACTCGAGGTAAGCTGAAACGGGCAAGAATAAGATCGTCATCAGTGTCCATATACTTGAGCCAAAATGACCGACAGTCTTAAGTTGAGCCGTGCCATCGGTAGCCGATAGCAGTATGATCGATCTGAGTCCATTGCTGTGAAGGCGCAGGGGGATGCCAAGTTAGTCGGTGCCGCTTTCTACGCAGGAAATTTGTACTCACTAGGAATAATCCATGGTCAGGACATACTTGAATGAGTCGATCATAGTTATCGGTTTGACCGACCGAAATGCCAAGTCGACCTTCTATTTACCTCTCCGTATCGGCTAGGTTTCCAAGTTGAGCACCTAAATCCCCACCAACAGCCATTATATCCATAGAGGGCATGCTGTTGAGCAGCTGAAACATGTCACTTTAAAAACACCGATTACAGGGGCATTTGCATGGTCAGTTATCAAACTTTGTTTTCAAAATGCCCTTTACGCCATGACACTTTTGTTCACCTGACTTTTAATCGGTAGATCAATACCGCCCTGCTTGTTATATTTGGATTGGTCCCTAACTGGGCAGTCACCTTCGTTCGAGCATCACGTATTTGGCGTCACTTTCGTTTGGAATTTCCGGAAAACCGTTGTTCGGCACCAATGTTGTTCTGATTTCCGAGTTATCGGCTTCAACAACGTCTTGGCCTCAGGAGGGCTAAAGTCATTTGGGGCATACACATAAACGACAAACAAGTATCAACGCTTCAGTTTATTGCTGCTGACCTACACAGATCCATTCAACTTAACCGTACACAGACGACTGCTGACTGGGATCCGGTCGAGCTGTGCACGCTGAGCTTTCACGCTCAAAGCGATGCCAAAGTCAGCCTGGCTACAAGTATTAGATAACAATTCGTCCAACCCTTTAGGGACGAACCGATCAGACGAGTTCGCGTGTGGGTAGCGAAGTTTTTTCAATGAATCTGGGTCTTGTATGCACGTTTCGGGGACGCGATACACATCTGTTCTCAAGGTTTCATGTGTCATATTCAGGGTAGCCCGTTGTCTAGTTTGACGAAGTTTGTGGATGTTGAAAACGGTTAAGGCAAGAGAATGCTTGGGTCTGAGAATGAGGTCTGTGTTTGCACCCCACTCTAGTTTGTTGTTTTTAACTCGAAATAAAAGTTCTCGTAACAGTCCTTATCAATTCCACCTGTTAGTGTAATTGGTCCAATTCTCTAGCTTGTGGTAATATACTGTGACTTAAGGGCATGAGTGTGAATCTCTGAAAACCAGCTTATTCGCCAACCTGTGTTCCTCAAAAAGGTTTTTCGAAAGGCAAGCAGAATACATACATTTCAAGGGCGGTTTTATAGACATACGGGAAGTTTCGTTTAACAGTCGGATCACTGCTCATAGGTATTGCTGTCTGAATAATTTTCCCATATTACGCATTTGAGGTACAGTTGTTTTACATAAGATTTCCTAAGTCCATTCCTATTAGTGAGTACCCCTTGCGTTGCCAGATTTCACCATCGACTTGAATAAATAATCAATGGTGACTGTGCCCATTTCGAACCGCGCTGTATGTAGGATTCAACCCAAAGGATACACATCTACTCAATGATTGACACTAAATGTCGGTGGAGATGAAGAATAGCAAAACCCGAAACTAATAATGAACACGAAAAAATAGAATTTCGGCTGAATAAGGCGATTTTTTATGGACTGTAAATTTAATGAGTTAGATGGGTCCGCATAATTTATGAAAACATTGTGTATGCAAGTATAACTTCAGTAACGGTAGAAGTTCTCCGTCTAGCGATCTCGACTACAGTGAAAAAACCCAGTGTAGAAATAAGAGGGTGATTTATAGAATAGCCGAGTGGTTGCGAATATGTTGGACACACCTCAAAACTGTAAAGTCATATGCCATAGAATATGTCCATCGATTCATGAAAAGACTTGCTATACGTAGAAAATTCTTTTCGATGTATCACTTAAGGCACTTATATTGTATAGTACTGGGTAAAGAAGAGCACTGGGGTAGTTTTAGATAGCGGTGAGTGAGTAAGTGTGCAAACAGCCCGGTAACTTAACAGCATACCGCAACTTAACGAACCTTGTCCGTTGTGTGAACGACAGTAGCTGAGAAATGTGTAACCACGTAGCGTGAAAGGACAGGCATGGTTACACATTTCACACAACGGATAGGGTCTATCAAGTTGAAGCACGTGGCCTAGTTACCAGATTTTGTGCACAGTTACTCACCCACAGCTATCTATAACTGCAGATATACTCTCCTTTAACCAGTACTTTATGTATACGAAGTGCCTGATGTGTTGCACCGAAAAGTCATAAGCGTCGAAAAAATTATTCAATATGACCCACATTAGGTTTCCCATTCACCTGATTATCCTTCTAAAAGCAAACTTACAAAACAACCAGCAAAAAGGACCAACAAATAAATAAACTAACAAGCAAGTCAGTCGATAAAAACATCAAACCCTGCAGCCAATTAAACGAACAAAATCCTAAATAAACTGTCAGTCGAGAAACCAACAAGCCAAGCAACCAGGCAGCCAGCCTACCAACCTTCCGAATGACTAAGTAACTAACTCATCAGCTATCTAAAGAACCAGGTTTCTATTTAATCAGCACACACACCAAAGGAAATATTACTTACTAATCAAGAAACGAAATAAGTCTCTTCATAATATTCCACAGATTTGAATGCTGGTGTTGTTCACAACTCAAGCTGGAGGTTTTCATGGTTTCCTCATAGTTGAGACTGGCGCTTCGGTCGAAAACTTCTCTTCACCCG